>CM028377.1:89141950-89399031 GCA_013146195.2 Codonopsis lanceolata | reverse complement strand
TGATAACTATGCGTTGAAGATGAGATGCATTTCAAGCATTTGAGATTAAGGTTTAAGTTGTTACCTAGGGTTTTTTTATTTTTGTTTTAGTTATCGGTTTATAAATACAATACAATTTACATTGTCTTTGTTTATCTTGAATTTAATTTATTAAATAGATAAAAGCTTTTATTTGATTTTTTTCTTAATTTATACTTTCAATTTATAGCTTTTATCTTTTTAATTTAATTAAAAAAAAGTGTGTGTGCGTGATGCATAATATAATATTAAATTATCAAATCCAATTTAATTTAGTTAAATATTATTATATTGTATAATATAATATTATTAAATTACCAAATCAATTTATGCATCGTAATGCATAAATTTAAATTACATGATTCAATTTATGCATCGCGATGCATCAATTCAAGTAACCAACTCCCAAGTGCGTTGTGTGGCGAGGTGTCGCTGCGGCTTGAGTCGCGAGTGCTTGATAGACCCTTGTTGTTGTTAGGTGGTTGGGCCGGTGGGCTATTTGTTGGGCAGACTTCGACAATTGGACTTGAACTTCTTGTAATTGTAATTTTATCTTGCCTACAACATACTAGAAATAAAATTTGTTTTTTATTTGACTTGTGTTGGGCCGAAAAAGTCGGACTTTTTTATTCGAGTCAGAATGATCCATGGGCCTATGGCACGAGCCAAAAGCCCATTATTTTTGGATCGTCAATATCGAGCCCGGACCATCAAAATTTTGGATGAGCTAGGCCTTTTTGTCGGCTCACCGACTTCCATGTTTGGTGTGAGCTTTCTTTGTGGGTATAGAAATGTCAAGGTGGGTTGGTGAGGCAAGGCTAAAACGCAACCCACTATTTGGGGGTGGGAGATCGAAGTCAACCCAGTGGCGGGCACGAAATTGGCAACCAACCTTACCCATCATGGGGTGCGGGTAGAGCTATCAAAATGTATAATGTTTGTCAAATATCGTTTATAATAATATGTTGTTGTTAATGCTATGTGTGTGTGAGATTGAATCAACAGTCATTGCTTCGGTAAAACCCGAGGCCCAAGGTTGATATGGGTATGGGTTGGGCTTGAGTTTTATGAGGCCGGCCTTCGATGTTAAGCTAGACCCGATGAGCATTTTAGAGTGCAGTGGCAGCGGCTCGGTTGTGGGTTAGCAAGGTTCGGCTGCACCAAGTTTACTTGGCCAAACATTAAATCGGATCAGTGAGCCAGGCGATTTTCTTAGGGTTAAAACCCAAGTTCGCCCAAAACACCGAGCCGATTGTGGTTTAGGTTTAAGTTAGTGTTTAGGTTTAGAGTTGTGGTTTAGGTTTAAGGTTAGTGTTTTGTTTAGGTTTATGATTTAAGGCTAGTGTTATGGTTTAGGGATTAAGGTTAAGTTAGTGTTTAGTGTTTAGGTTTAGCTTCCTTTTAATTTATTACGCCACACAAGTCGGTACACCTTAAGGAAAATGGATATATTTCGATAGTCCAATTTGTGTGTCGGGAATCCAATTTCATCGGGATTTGTTTGCATCGCAAATCCATATTGTATCGCGATTCAAATTGATGCATTGTCATGAACAAAGTGATTGGGGTTCGAGTTAAAGTAATTCCGCTAAGCGAAATTTTGTAAAAATATGTGATCCGATTGGGTTTTAGGCGATCGGATCGGATCGAGATAAATGTAACCAGAATCTGTTTGCCCACACACTGTTCGTAAAATATCAAATCGATCTCAACCGCTCATATCTAGATCGAGTTTGAACTAAATTGAACAAAACCACGACAATTCAACTTGTGAAGTTTCGCAATTCAGTTTCACGGTGGTACATTGATAGTCCAATTTGTGTGTCAGGAATGTAATTTCTGCATCGGGATTTGTTGCATCGCAAATCCATATTGTGCATCGCGATTCAAATTGATAAATTGTCATGACATAATTGATGCGCATAATGCACAAATTGATCTACTTGCGTCCTCCCTCTTGTTATAATGGCATATCATTTATTCCCCACCCCAAAAGTGTTTTCAGGTTAAATATTCTACCAATGAAAAGTCGAGTCAATATAAATACAATATCGTAGTGGTCTTGGTTCAATTAATACGATTTTATCAGAAGCAGTTCAGCTCAACTAAAAAAACTCTATGAGATGATATATTGTAAAGCTAGAAAAATTACTTATGTCTATAAAAAATTGAGTAAAAATAATAATTCAATGATTCGTATCAAGGAATGTGCTAGAGACATGCAACACAATATGACCACATGCAAATTCAAATTTACTCTATTTATATAATTTTGTTATTATTTTCTTAAATATATAAATTAAGTGTAATGTGAATATTTTTATTTTTGTAATTACATTGATGCTAATCTTTTTAATGAATGATATTTTATTATTAAATTAATATTTTAAATATTAATTTAATAATAAAATATCATTCATTAAAATGATTATAATATTTCATATATATCTATACACACACACACAAAGGGATTTTACAATAAAACAAACATTTTTTTTATAAATATAAGAAATTAATTTCAATTTAATTTCAGCAACGGAATTTTCGTCGCTAAAGGTCCCCTTTAACGACAGAATTTTTCGTCGCTAAAGTTCTTAAGAATTTAATTTCAAAAACAGAATTTCCGTCGCTAAAGGTCGCCTTTAGCGACAAAATTTTCCGTCGCTAAAGTTTTTAGAATTTAATTTCAATTTAATTTAAGCAACAGAATTTCCGTCGCTAAAGGTCGCCTTTAGCGACATAATTTTTCGTCGCTAAAGTTTTTCAAATTTTAATTTCAATTTAATTTCAGCAACGGAATTTTCGTCGCTGAAGGTCCTTTAGCGACGAAATTTCCGTCGCTGAAGGAATTTTCAAAACAATTTCGTCGCTGATGCTCAATTTTCGTCGCTATTCACCGATGGAATAATTCCGTCGCTGAAGGCGCGCTTTCTAGTAGTGCGTTGGTAGAGCAGCCCACCTGCGATTACTATCTCATATTTGAATATTCTTGTTAATAAATTTTGATGGGGCCTACGTGAAAAACTTGTTTCAATTCCTAATTGTGGATTTGAAAAATCCCTATTGATGCCGACTTTTCATGGACGTGTATATATATATATATACTAGATTCTGTGCCCGTGCCTTTGGCACGGCGCCAATATTGGACGAAATCAGTATGTGACGATGTTAGTAATGAGACAGTGTTAGTATTCAAATAAATCAATATATAATAAACAATTTAAAATTAACATATCTTAGTAACCATTTAAAATTAACATATCTTGGTAACCAATTCAAACAATATGATCATCCACAGTAAAATAAAAATCTAAAGTTACTTTGGTATTTTTTTTTAGGGAAACAGGGGCGGTACCCTACTATATTTTATTAATAGAAATAATATTACAAACTTGAGGGGGACAACCAGCATTGCCCTTATAGGCTATATTTTCCAAGTTTGTTCCAATTTTAAAATCCAAAAAAACTGCCAAGGCACGAAAAATACACAGAAGGACAAAAGCATTACTCTTTGAACACACTAAACTTTTAAAAAATCGAACTCCCAGCACCTCCTGTTTCATACAGACAACACTACTTTTTAACTCAATTTTTCATAGATAAAAGAAGGCCTACATTTTCTAGGTTTGTTTCAATTTTAAAATCTAAAAAACTGTCAAAACACAAATCATAGATAAATATTTTTTTAAAACCTCAATCATACTTGTAAAGTAGGCAACCCTTACCCTTGAATAAATTTAGGCCAAGAAAGTAGCAACATACAACCATATGCAAACAAATGAAGCAAGGAAGAGAAAAATGAAAACTCAAATCTTTGAGAACGCAAAGCTCTTTCAACCAGTTAATCAAGGACAGCTAGATAAAGGACAGCTGGCCTAATTCCCCATGCATTGAGATTCTTGAATGTATTAGCAAAAGTGGATGTCAGAATTTCTTTGTTAACTACAATCAAATCGCCATTCCTGCAAATCGATTAAGCATTCTGATGAACAAAACTTTGAAAGAGAAATTTGCTACACAGCAATGGTCATTCCATTCCTCGCCATTTTAGTACAAATTTCATTCCATGATGGTTTAAATAGCATGGAAGAGAACCATGATCGTTACATAACAGGTGTGCACTAAACATTTTCTTGTTTCTTCAAAAAAGAAACTAAATTCCAGGGTCAAGAAATAAACCTGTTGTTATTTCTTCTAAAAAGTCTATGGGCTTTCGGCATATCTTCCTGAGAACAGTTGAGTGTTGTGCCAGTAACAAATCCGGAAAGTGACAATAGAAAACAACCTACATAGGGAGTGGAAGCATTTAAAAACTATGATAAACTGAAACAAACTCAACCCCAAGTAATTGGGAGAAGGACCAAGTTTAGTTGAGATAAACCGAAACAACCGTCGAGATATAACTACAATTACCTTGGTTGACTTTTGCAATTTCAAAAGAGGAATGACTACAAAGACTTGATCTGCAAGTATAACATCGAAAGAAGGTCACATAAACAGCATACAAAGGGCAACGAAAGATTCATTCGCCAGTAAGAACGCTTATAAAGTCGATTATGTTTTAATTGAAAAAATTCCTTTTCAAGTTGTGTTTCTTTCTCTAGCACTTTCGATATCCAAACGAAGTCATAATTGCGAAGTTGGGAGGTTTACATTACATTCTCAGATCGAAGAACACAAATGAACAAAACTAAATATTGTTTTAGAATGATTAACAAAGAAGAATCAAAAACTAACAATGCTTCAAATGTAAACCTTCAAACAATACAAAATTAAGTGTGATAATCATCGCTAAAAGCTGGATTATGTTTTAATTGAAAAAATTCCTTTTCGAAGCTCTAAATGCCATGCCCTGTCTTTAAAAATGGTGTTTAGTTTTTAGTCTTTTGGAAGAGATGTTCACAAATCCTATGAGGGGTATGTCCACTTATGCATAATCATAATTCTCTTCATGATTAAGTGAGTAATATGAATGACTCATAAGATAAAAAATTTATAATGATAAAATAAAAAATTTATAACAGATAAAAAGGACTTAGAGATGAAGAGAGAGCTTACAGTTGCGGAGAGGGGTGGCGAGAGGAGCTTCTATTACGGTAGAGTTGATAAGGAGAAACCAATGATTTGTGTTCCGATCGCAAGTCGTATATGCATTCAAAGACACAATAATAGAACATCACAACCCCAATTTCTATATCAACTTATGTTTTCCAAGTTGCCATGACTGAAAATATGTTGTTCTGTGACTTATGAAAACATACTATGGGTAGTCACATAGTCATAGAGTAACTATCAGGGAACCAACAGAGTTTTGTAAAAGCATTTAAAATTCGAAGAATGGTCAAAACTAAAGTTACTATCAGCCTATGTTTTTACTTTTTATTTTTACCTTTCCTTTTAAGTGCATAAAACTAATCCTAAGACTCCTTAGCGAGAACAATAATGAGCGAGGCTCATCAACCGAGTTCAAAAATGAAATTCTTACCTTGTCAAAGATTGAACATCAAAATTTGGTAAAGTTGCTTGGATGTTTGGAGCATGGAGATGAGTGGATTATATTGATCGAGTATGTTGGGAATGGAAATCTTCGAGAGCATTTAGACGAAATCTTCGAACATTTAAAGCAAGCCCAGATATGTGAAAGGTATGCATGTGGTTTACTAATTTGATTCCAATCAGTATCTTACGTTGTGTTACTGATCCGATTGTTAATTTGCAAATTATTTCCCACTTGATGTGTCATCCTTGCTTAGAGACTACGTCATAAGGTCCTAGGATAGTGACATGTATCTAACCAATCACTTAAATAGCACATCCGGTTGGAGCGAATTGCGGAACTAACTATGGATCTGTTACATTTTACGCTTTATGATTTTTTGTTTCAATAGTGAAGGGGCGGGTTTCGCCGGAGCAGAGAACTCATTTTTAGTAATCATCTGACCATTACGGCGGCTATTGAGAAATCCATCTAGCCTATATTAAGAATGATTTCAATTTCGAATAGTGTGCGTCAGCGGTGTAATTTAGCATCTGATTTTTTGTGTTATTAATCTGTTTAACCTTTTCCTTTGAATATTCAGAATTTAAATTTGTGTGGTTTTATTTTAGAGAGAAACAGGAGGATGTCCCATAGGAAGTTTGAGAACCAAAGGCGGAAGTTTTGTGATAGGAGTTTGAGCGAAGCTTTGGCCCTGAGGCTTGCTTTGCCACACTTTGTGTCATAGATTGGCGTTCAGATCTGTTACATTGTTGTGTGAAAGATGTGATTTTGATAAATGATTTTTATGTGGTATGTTTTACTGAAGTGGGGAAGCACAACATGTTGAATGGAGCAAGATTCGACTCCTACTAATGAGATTGTAACCAAGGCGGAGGGTCATTGGTAATCTGAAACTTTTCGAGCGAAGCTACTGATGTGTTGGCCATTAGGCTGCTGTCTAAACTAATAGATTCCACTAAGGTGGTCTACCTACTCTCTTTTGAACAGTTTTATGTCGGTGAATCAAGAATATTCTAATATAGAAGTTAAAACTCAAAGAGTTTATTAACTCGACGCCAATGGAGTGTAACTGTGGCGCCGTGCCTATGGCACGGTGTCGGTATGACACTTGATCAATCTATTTAGAGGACAATATACAAATGAATCACTATATGCTTGAGATTTTGTAGGGGTTAGATTAATGTAGACTACACAATAAAAAAACCCAAAAACTAAAGAAAACGATTTCGTTTCTTCTCTTTTCGATGATATAAGCACAAAGGTTGGTTTGATCACATGTATTTTTATCAATATGGGCTGTAATGAGTGAAATCATTTAGGCGACTAATTGAAAGAGTTGGACAACAGCAACACAATTGATTGTGCATTATGGTTTATCTTCCACCTAGCTTAGGGCTTGCTAAGAACTTAGAGTACATGAGTGACATCGAAGGTCAAATACTTGCATGAATATGGAATAAAATTAGGCATATATCTAGTTGATTCTACAATTTAACATAAATCAAATAGAAATATCACATTTGGAAGGAGCAGAGGCATTATCGACCACACTCGTGACTCCAAGTACATGACACTCATAGCAAACATTTAAATAGAAATATACTTACATCTCTAGAAATCTTGACTCGAGTGTCCAACTTGACCTCAACTTTGCTGATCCTAAGGTTTAAAATCATCAATTAAGTTCAAGTTAAAAAGGCGGATAGAGAAAGCGAAATCAAACAATAATTTAAAGAAATTGAAAAATTGGATCAAAAGATTACCTAAATATTCACTGAAGTTGTGAGAATAAGCAATGATTTAATCAAGTATAAAGAGATCGAAAGAAAGGGAAGAGAGATAAAGGGCAGATTGACAGAACATTCAAACACTATGTATGATCTCCAAAACATTTCACCAGCGAATCGAGAAAGTCCATATATCAGACATAGACGCACACACACACACCAACCTCCCTACTCTCCAATTTCTTTTAACCCCTCTGCCACACACTCACACATAGCGCACACCCTCCCTTTCTTTATCCGGCAGCACACACATATCAAACCACTTTATCCCCACACACTAATACTACTTTAAGATATCCGGTACATGTAAATCAAAAAACCAATTAATGATTCTTTTTAAGCAAATTAAGATCAAAAATAAAAATGAACTTGAAACTTAATTTGTTTGATCCATTAGGAGAGGGAAGTGAAATTTTTCTATTTGGCTGCCAAAAAGCGCTTTATTTCTTGGTTTGTTTCTTTGAAAATGTAATATGTTCCGTTTTTTTTGGCTTGCTTCAGTTGATGTAGAGAGGCATGCTAGAGATTTTATGGAGGCTGCCAAAAAGCGCAACTCTATTTTATTAGTTTGCGGCGTGATGATCGACCAACCAAGGCAGAAATCCTGCAAAAGGTAATATAAACTTCAGTTGTCGATCCATTAGGAGAGGGAAGTGAAATTTTTTCTATTTGGCTGCCAAAAAACTGCTTTATTTCTTGGTTTGTTTTGCTGAAAATGTAATATGTTCCCTTTTTTTTTTTTTGGCTTGCTTCAGTTGATGTAGAGAGGCATGCTAGAGGTTTTATGGAGGCTGCCAAAAAGCGCAACTCTATTTTATTAGTTTGCGGCGTGATGATCGACCAACCAAGGCGAAATCTGCAAAGGTAATATAAACTTGGTTGTCGATCCATTAGGAGGAGTAGTTTGGAAACTCATCTCTTATTTCAAACTACCCTTACCCCCACCCTACCCCACCCCCACCCCCATCCCCAGTGAGCCCGCAAGTTTATTAAATTTGTTTCTTCTTAGGATATTGCCACGATGGAGGAAGAAGCGAAGGCAAAAAACGAACTTATCAAAAAGCAAGAAAAATTGATGCAAGGGTGGCGCAAAGAGTTAAAAAAACCAGTTAGAGAAGCACAATATAAAGTTGGAGAAATAATAACAAATAGCAGTTAACCAGTTAGTTCTCTTAAAAAATGTCAAGATGGTTGATCCTCAACTACTTCTTTATGACTTTGACCTTTATTTGAGTTGTGGTTAAATGACAAAATCTCGAACCGATTATTAGCCATGTATATCCCAAAACCATTTTACTTATATTCTCGGTCTTTATAGATTCTGCAACATAAGAAATTAGTTTGAGACTTACCGAATCCAACCTCGTTGATGACGTCGCGGAGTTTCAGGCGAGTCGAGCCGATGATCGGCTTGACATCCTCGGCGGCGTTGGCGTGGATGATGTCGATCCCCAAAACCAAATTTATGAACCTGCGGATAGTTGTTCCCATAGTATATAGGACTGCCTGGTTTGGAATCACAAAAGCAGTAGCTGCAACCTCTCAAATGAACAACTTTCACGTACTCACATCCTCAAATAAGAAATGCATAGCCTTTTCGCAGTTGGATCGACCCTGAACTCACAAATTCAATTACTTCCATTAAAACCAAATCAATCACTGCTAACATAAGTGCTACACATGCATATTCATCTCTGCTACCAGAATATTATACCAAAAAGAAACATAAATTGCAAGAAATAAATAAATTAAACTCAACCCAGCCTTTTGTCCAATGCGAACATGAATCCTATTTTGCTGGTTGGGTCCAATGCGAAGTCTAAATTGCAGTAAATATAAACTGTAGAAAATTGAAAATTGAAAATGAGATTTCATTTCACTAATCTCGTAGGAAGCCACAACTTGAAAACCCTAGGAAATTGAACCTCAGAACAACATCTTACAAACTTTAAATCAACTAAAAGATCAAACTCACGAAAAGCAAATGAAGTTAGGCCGAATTTTTTCGAAAATTACGTTGGCATTTGATTTGATTTGATTCAATATATCCTCAAATCGAAATGAAAAACAATAATTCTTACGTTGGAGTTGTCGATGAAAGACAAATTCGTAGGCTTTCTGATTCAGAGCAGTCATCAAAGTCCATAAACGCCTCAAATCAAACTACGACTGTTAGAGTAGCTAGATTGAGGAAAACTACGACTGTTAGAGTAGCTAGATTGATGAAAAGGAAATCTATAAAGTTGGAACATAATGAGTTGGAGAAGAAAGCAATCACTCACCAAGTCGAAAAGGATAGAGCGATAGATAGATGTTGTGCGCGACCCAGTTTCTCAGGATGACCGTAACCCTAAGCATAGCAAATCCGGTCCGGCAGTGTTCGATTTCGGCGGTGGCAGGAACAACCTCGACGGTAAGGAAGACGAATCCGGCCCTGGACTCGATTTCGGCGAGCGAATCGGCGGCAAACAACATCATAAACCGAAGCCCCAGCGGTAAGGAAGACGAATCCGCCGCAGTGGAAGAAGACGATGACGGTGACATCACCGGAGCCGTTGACGGGATTGGGATTAGGAGGAGACTTGAAAAGGCGGCGGTTAACTGTGCCGTGGCGAGGATAGAGATGGTAAGGCGAGTTCTCCAAGGTAAGAATAGGGGAGAGGGGCACAGAGGAAGATAGAGAAAAGGATTGGCGAGAGGGGTATGCACGCAGAGGGAATTGAAGGGGATGCTCAACTGTAGTTCACACGTGTGAACTCCGGAAGAAATTAGGACCACAGGATCTCAGTAAATGAATTGATCTCAGCCCCTGATTAGCTTTAGTCAATTGCGAGCGTGCGAGTACGAGCTCTATTGTATAATAGATATATATATATATATATATATATATATATATATATATAGAGAGAGAGAGAGAGAGTGTGTGTGAGTGAGAGAGAGAGAACAACACAATAAATATAATACTTTCTCGATGTCATAGTAGAAAAACACCGGAAGACTACTACAAACTCGAGGTAAAACTCGCGATGCTCAAATTGTGCATTGCGATGCAACAAAATGTGCATTGCAATGCAACAAAATGTGCATTTCGATGCAACAAATTATGCATCGTGATTAATTTTTTTTGCATCGCAATGTGTAAAGATATACATCCACGAAAAGTCCATCCAATCTGACACCAACAGCCATCCGAGCAATAAAAGGTACTAATTCCTGTAGTCCCGGGGATGTCACCACCATCCAAATGTTAAGAGGAAGTAATTGCACCCCTCAATTACGTTCAAAATCTAAACTCAAGCAGAGTTATATTCAATACAATTATGAAGCACTTGATAGCATATTTGGGTACAATAGTTTTTCTTATCTTCATGTATTCAATTCATTTCAATAAACTCAATGCCAGGGGAGGTCTAGGAACCAAGGTCCCGGTTCTTACAACAAAGCAGTTTTTTTTTGGGGGGGTGCTTTTATCTTAGGAACAAAAAACAAGTAAAGAAAACATATGACAGAATGAAGTTGCTTCCAACATCCACGTGGGATGCATATTACATACTCATTCGCCTAATTGAGTTGCGAATGCTACTCCTAGATATTATGGTCGTAGTAATTACACGTTCCGACAGTAAATAATAAATAAAATCATAGAGGACAATGTATGTGTTATGTGTTGGGGGAAGGAAGCAAAATTGAAGAGAGGGAGAACACTAATGGCACTGAAGGAATTTTTTTTAATGAATTGGTGAAGGAGGGAGAAGAGAATGATAGGTGTATGTGTTATGTGTTAAGGTTGAATTACTTCTGACTTGATTCGCGATGCAACGATTATGAATAACGATGCATCAAATTTATATTGCGATGCATCGATTTCAATTCGCGAGGTAACTATTTGAAATTGAGATGCATAATTTAGAATTCAAATATAATTGTAAATCTCGATGCACAATTTGATTTTTTATTGCACAAACTAGATTACTCAGGCGAAAAATGTCGATGGACAATTTTGGATTTGTGATGCATAATTTGAAATTAGTAAATCCTGAATCCCGATGTACAATTTTGATTTCCGATGCAAAAACTGAAACTGCGATGCAACACACCCATAATCCAATGTCATTAAGGGTATATTCGTTCTTTTGCCCCTAAAAATGTCATTTAACGTTTATAAACTAAAATCATATATTGTGGTTATTGGAAATTGATGAGAGGGACCGACCAGGTTATCAAAAAAAAAAAAAAAATCCTCAATAGTATAAATTGAAGTCTACAAATAAATTGATCAAGGTGAAAAATGTTATCAAAGCAAAAGCTTCTTGTGCGAGGTTAGCCATTTTGTGGTCCATCAGGTTGGTAACATAATCTCTCTGTGCCAAACATCTTCAATCTATTAAACCAACGTAACATAGATGTGAGACACCAAATTAGACGTAGGTATCTATAACATGGAGACTCGTGTCTCATGACTGAAATCAGATTTAAGCCAATTATGTTAATCAAACATCACCCAAATGACATGTAATGACATGGACAATCTTGAGAAAAAAAAAAAAAAAAAACACCCCAAATTCATTATCCCCATCACTGCCACTGGCAAGGTGTACCATCCCGGTTACTTCAAAATAGCTACTCCAATGCTCTCTAACCACCATAACATCAGTGCGAAAGAGAGTCGTTGATCCTCTCTCCAAAAATGGAGAATTGGCCGCCGGCTTTGCAATAAAACCCCCTTATTTCAATGGAACTTCCGATTTCGACGAGTCTTTTAGAGAGAGTATCCCGTGTTTATTCACTGTGCCCTCACCCTCAGCCTTCAAAATATTCCTTCGTCCGTTACAAATTTGGTCGTCCTGATATACTTCGACGACGAAGATTCAAGTTTAAATCGAAGCCGCTTCGAGTTGAATTCAGTTTGAAAAATAAAGCTTCCCCCCTGAATTCCAGGGTTGGGAATTCATGGGAGGAAGATTCCGAGTTTGTCGAAGTTATAGGAATTGGGAGCAAGAAAGATGCGGTCCTTGATTTCTGTTTGAGTTCGCCTATTCTTTCTCCAAGTCTGAGATTTTGGTATTGCTCTATTAAGCATTCTTTTAATTTTGTGTCGTTATCGGTGATGAATGTATGTATATTGTGTAATTGCTATCTAGATAGAGCTATGGAATTTGTGCATAAATTCTTTTTTTTGATAAATAATTTGTGCATAAATTCTTTTGCAACCTAAGTGGCAATGATAGACATAGAAAGGCACGGACTTCAGGTATCAAAAGTTCACTTCATGCAGCACATTTTGTTCTGGAGTAAAGTCTGTAAAATGTTCTGGTTGAAATTGCATGTGCCATCCAAGATAAATAGTCTCACCTTCCATTTTGGTTTGTCGCTGAACATAGTCTCATTTCTAAAAGGGGATATATTTTAGTGCAATTTAAAGAAGGAAACAAATAAAGCTACTAGCGCGAGACGCCAGCAAGGAAATAATGGAATTCGATTTGAATTATTGTTTGGATATTTTGTATTGTTATTTACAGATAAGCTGATTGTAATTACTCAGTGGTTTTAGTTAGGGATTATTAGTTACTAAGTTATCCTAGTTTAATCATATTATTAGTCCTTTAGTATTTTCATGACTAGATGAATTAGTTCTTTTCAATTAATTGCCCAGTCCTAGTAGGTTAAGGATTTACTTTCTCTTATAAATACCCCCATGGTCTACTTACTTTATCAAAAAAATAAAAATAAAAATAAAAATAAAAATAAAAATAAAAATCCCCCATGGTCTACTTAGAGTTGATTATTATCATTTGAGTTAAGGCTTTTGCCATTGTGACCTTCGGGTATGGCTGGTCACTTGCGAGCGTAAGCTTTCTTCTTCTCCTTTCTCTTTCTTTCCCTCTTTTTTTTTCTTTTGTGTGTGCACTTGTAGGACGGGTCTCCGTACCTCATCCACCTTTTGCTACAAACTTAAAAAGGTTGACTTGTCAAATGAGACTGTTTTCTCGGGATGGATCACGGTGGGAGTATGTTGATGATGTTGAGGTCCTTGGTTCCAATCCCCATACCAACAAGGGTCACTTACCTATCAATTTTTTTTGGGAATAGTAGATGCATGTGCGAGCATATGCAATGAAAAGATCATATTTACAACAATACCCAAATATTGACGCATGGAAATGAATTGGATCATGCATAATCACCTAGAGTTTTATTTCCATCAGCCTTTTGTATTCCTAAAGCTGGATGAGCTGCACCGGACAAGATAGATGAGCTCTTATGCTAGTATAGTAACGATAGTTGAAAACAACCATATGACATTTGTTAGATGATGTTTTTTATGTTATGTATTGAGGTGGACAGACTTGTGGCGAAGTGGTTTATATGCCCTTTGGGTGTGATCATATCGACACTACTGCACCATATATGCTAGGGCGAGAGGTACTGTGACTGGTGATACCCCTTTGGAAGTCCTTGTATTCTACTCCTCTTCCTTTCACAAGTTCCATTCTTTTTGAATAATTTTGATGGGATGGCCGAGTTAGTCTAAGGCACCAGATTAAGGGAGGTTCCACTGGCACTGTTTATCCCTGTCTTTCTGTGGTCTATGTCATTTTAAAGTTATTTTATGGTTTGGAAGTGTTAAAATCTAAGTCTTCATAGCCCTTGATGGAGGATGTCTCAATCTGAACCTCTTGGGGGAGGGTTTATCTATAGTAAAGCTATGCTGGAAGATGAATTAAATCAAATGGGCTAGGCTTATGCCTACTTGTTTCTTTATATATTTTGAAAGAATAGGTGGCTACAGTTTAGAACTTTGAGCTTGTTTGATTGCCTGCGGTCTTATAGATGTTTTGAGGGTAGTGCCGTGGTCTTCATGATAACTATGACATCTTACTTCTTTTTACATATAAAACCTTGTGCATGAATGTGAAAATATTCAAAGTTAACATGCAAATCTGCTGTTCTTTTAAATCGTGCTGTGCTCTGTATATTAGATTCTAGTCCTCCTTCCATCCAAGGTACCAATGAATGCAAACAACCTTTATACTCCAAAGGCTCTTGCCTTATGTCGACAAACCTCGAAGTTGAGAAAGAGACAAAACCTCAGTGGAAAGGGGACAATTGCAAGCTTTATAAAGTATCTTCCTAGGAAAACCATGCCTTCAGGCATAGGAAACAAATGATTATGGGGCTAACGCTGCTGCTTACGTATACAGACTAGTCCGGTCATAATATGTTATGAGGTTTATGCTCGTGTAGAGTACTTTTGAGGTTATTAAGGACAAGGGACCGAACAAAAATCTTGACTTAAATGGCATTTTGACTTTCCCTGTGAAGGAAGCTAGTGGAAATTATGCGAAAACAGTTGGCTGAACTTTTAGGGATAAACCACCAAGCGCGTAGATCAAAGCTATACCATAGGTCTCGGGTTCGAGCCATGCGAATGCAGCTGCATTAAAACTTGGTAGAGAGAGCTTTATCGCCTTTGTCGGCCTACCTAGCTTGGGGATTAGTCTCGGCCTTCGTGCAGGGGATACCTTGAGAAACCCAAATACAAAGGACTTTTAGGGGTAAGCAAGTGATTTGTTGCTGCAGCTCATGATATTCATGCTCCAAAGTTACTGAATATTTGTATCACTTTTCTCCTTTTTGTGCATGTCAAGTTTAGCCAGTTTCATCTGAAGCTTAAGACCTTTTATTTAAGATAGATGTGAATTTCCTTTGAAGAAATTCGTTAGTACATTTTTTAGATATCAGGAATGTGTGGAAAAGAACAGGGAAAAAATAAACTGTTGCAAAAGTGGTTCCAATTCCCACACTTTTTCAAAACTGTTATAAGTAGTGATTTAGATAGAAAAACAGGAATATATCAATAAATCAAAAGCTTACAAAAGAGGAACATGTAGTCCACCGGACACAGATGAAATAGACACAAAAGCTAAAAGCAAAGAAAGTAAAGCAGCCCAATCTCGTAGAATCTCATAGATGGATACCCCTTGAAAAGCTACCTGAGCGGAAGCCTTATAATCGATTTTATCCTAAAGAACGGGCCAGAAAATCAAGTTATCCCTAAAGATTTTGGATTTTCTCTCGGTCCATAAAGTCAGCACATTGCAATAATAGGCTAGCAACGTTTTGCATGCCCAAACCTCTACCTTGCATTTGAAGAAAGGCAGAAGTAGAGCTAGGGCTAAGTCAAGCTTCCCCCAACACCCCAAACGGGTTATTCTAGAGAAATCAGGCACACCCACAGACCCACAGTGTAGGAATAAATGATTGAGTTTCAGTGGCAGCCTTACACATAACACATGTAACACACCAATCTGAGAATATCCTTTTATAGGGTCTATGCACTTGCAAAACATCATTGATATTCTTCTTAAGAACCAAAGTCCAAGGTAATGCTCAATTTTGAAAGGGATTTTTGCTTCAAATGATAGTGTGGAGCGACAACAGAGTTTAGTTAGGGGATTGAATCACAGTTTTCTTCACTCTTGTTTTGCCCTTCACGAATGTCTTGTAAGTTTTCCTTTCAAGAAAGTTCATGGCTTCGTCCTCGGGAACTTTATAGGTAGATAGTTAAACTAGGGAAGATGAGCTGATAGTGTAAAAAGTAACAGCCATGAACTGGCCTTCAGTCATGCCAAAGTGAGCGATTTTCGTTCCCCATCATTTTTAGTCATTATTAATGGTAAGGCTCAGGAATGATTTAGCTTCGAGGGGCTTGCATTAGGGAGACTCCCTCCCTCCCTTCTTGTTTACCCTTGTTGCTGGTATCTGTAGTCGGTTGATCTTGAGATGGGAAGAGATAGGGCTAGTCGAGTGGTGTTTGGTAGGGAGAGATGAGTATCAATTGTCTGAGTTGCAATTTGCCGATGACAATGTTTTTCTCTTGTCTAAGGGTTCAAGGTTTTTCAAGAATGTCTTTTCTCTTGGGTCTTAAAATTAATCATGCTTATTGTGATATAATGGGGTTTATCATAAATTTTCAAGAGGTTAATGCCGACGCGACTTTGATAGGTTGTGGGGTATGTATTATTTGGATGTTCCCTTGGGGGGCAATCCGAGAGTTGTTTTCTTTTGGGAACCGGTGGTCGAGAGGTTGGTAACTGGTATGCGCCTTGTTAGGTTAAAATGGGCTCTTTTCTCCATTGGAGGGAAGATCACCCTTATTAGAGCGTGTCTTTTGAGCATTTCCCTTTACTTCCTCGCTTTGTTTAATGTCCCTGCAAGTGTGCAGACATGATTGAGAAAATTACGAGAAATTTCTTGTGGGGGAATGGTTTGGTATGGGTGAGCGGGATCAAATAGTGAGTTGGGACAAGGTGTGTCGGCCTAAGGAGGGGGGTGGTTAGGCTATTTGGGATTTGGTGTGTTGAAACATCTCCCTTGTAAACATTTCTTGAGAACCATAATCTAAATGGCCTAAAGAGATCAAGAGCGAATTTGGGATGCATCAAAACTGCTGGATGCCATGCCAATGAGTCAATCAGTCAGTGACCTGTAGGAGTCCTTGGAAGTTCATTCATAGTGCTACCATTTCTTTCTCCCTTAACCCGGTTCAGGGTTAGGGATGGGGCTCATATTCGTTTCTGGGTATATTTTTTGGGTGGGACACATTCCGTTGCGTACGGCTTTCCCTAGGCTGTACTGACTCTCGTTGGCTTATTTGGCATCTATTTCGAATTTTCTTTCAAGGGATGTGAATAATTCTTGGGATTTTCACTTCTTCCGTTAGCTTAAAGACCAATGATTGAGAGGCTAAAGAGGTTGTCTCTCTTCTTAACACTCTTTGCAGGCGCGCCTCTCTTCAGCCTCTAATTCTTGAGCTTGGGTTCTAGAGGGTTCTGGGCTTCACTCTTGTCGGTCCTTTTTTTTATTTTATTTTAAATTTTTATCTCATTTGATTAGGCCGTCAAACCTGTCTCCTTTTCATTTACTCCCTCCGTTCCAAAAAGATATTTCTACTTTGACTTTTATTGGTCAACTTGATTAGAATTTGACCACATATTTATAAAAATGTACTTGTTCTTACAAAATTATTGCTATCGGTAGTTTTCTTCAAATTCTTTTTAGTGATTGAAATTCTATTACCTAAAAATACTCCCTCCGTTCCTAAATAATTGTCCTCCTTTCCTTTTTTATCAGTTCTAAAATAATTGTCCTCTTTCAAAACTTTCTTCTTTAGGAAAACGCTTTTGCCACTTTACCCTATACTTTTTTTACGTTCTTTAATTATGCACAGTCATTAAAGGAAACCACACATTACACCAATATTTATAATACATTCAATTACTTTTTCTTAAACGGTATGCCAGGTCAAAGAGGACAATTATTTAGGAACGGAGGGAGTAATTTTTTTTGATAAATAAGTATAGTATAAATAAAATGAGCGTTAAAAAAGGTGACAGTCCTATATATACGGAGAGTATACAAAATAAAACCACCACTAACCACAAGTCAAGTTATGCACACAATTAATAAACGAGCTGATTCCCTACGACACCTCCTCGTAACCTCATAAAGACAACAGACGGAGAGTCTGATTCTTAAGATCATCAATACTCCTTTCTTCGTTCTCGAATGCTCTAGCGTTCCTTTCTCTCCAAATAGTCCAACTCACCGCTAACGGCATAATATACCAAAAGGAATTCCTCGTCTTCTGTTTGCGCAAAGACCAAGCTTGAAGCAAATCAATGATTGAATTAGACATCACCTGAAATAAATATATGTTAACAAGTAGTTTGATATTTACTAGGTTTTCTTTCCAATAAGGAAAGGTGACTATTTCTTTGGGACGAAGGGAGTATTTTTCTTTATTTGGAAACCTCCGAGACACTTCTTGATTAGAGCTATTGTTTTCCTTTTGTCTTGTTTCAATGGACTTCTCGTCCGTCGCCTTGGTGCTTTCTTCCTATTTAATCTAATTGATTCTTTTCTAATAAATCTAATAAAAAAATAAAAATCCAGTCTGTGAACTTGGTAGCCTCCCTTCTCGGAAGTCTTTACTGAAGTAAGAAACATTGTTTTTTGCCCTTATCACTAGCCTGTTGATTTCCCCTTCTTTAATTTTCCATCCTATAATCTTCTCTGGGGTACATGTGACCGGAGTTTAACGAGAATTTTACTTCTTCTATGCAATAATCAAACTTTTTGTAGATAGCATCTTCAGCTACAAGATGAATCTGTATTGCCTACATTTTTTACACTCATTTTTGTTTGCAGAACTTCATTATGCCACTTCCGAAAAATTTCTTTGAATATGTTTAGCACAGCTTTCTTCGTTCTTGCTATTGTAATCATACTGTCTTATTTGAGAATCATCTTTGCTAAATAGGAAAAGTTTGGTAAGAACCTTATGTATCTAAACATTTATATCGTAATTAGATCTTCTCTATTGTAGGAATATCCTTTTCAAGGAATCAATGAAGGTGCAATTACAACCAAGATTTACTGGGGAAGGTAAACTCTGTATGATTTTAATTGTCCTGCACATATCTATGAATTTATCTCAAATTCTTAACGAGTGAGTTGTATACCTGGTAGAGTTGATAGAGAAAAGGACAGAGGTCAACACTAGGAAATAAATATGGTTAGATGATTCTCATGTATCACAACGCTCGATTCCATTTAACTGTCACCTTAAGAGAGGCAAAGAGGGGATAGTTATTGTATTCATCAGTTATGTAAATAGACTAAATCACAAACATATTGTAGGCAAAAGCATGCCTGCCAAATCTCCCACAAGTTTGTCAAAGGATGTAGAAAATAGGATGGAATAAAAATAGCATCCTGACATTTATCTTCGTATGACTATTATTTCAGTTCAATCAGCTTCTACAGATAATCTGAATAATTGGGATCTGTGACATCTATTAACACACTTAAGCAATGAGACTTACCAAATCATAAGTGACTTTCAGAAACTTTAGACATGGAGAGTAAGGGCGGGAGAGGAATCATGTAAAAGCAGTTGTGACAATGACTCTTTGCATTGTATGGTGAAATTGACTTTTAGCTTTTTAATAAACCTAAAACACATCCCTGGTGACACTTGGAATTTCAGCAAGTAAAAACTGTAAATTAGCATGCTGAGAGTACCTTTATTGGTTTATACTTTTTAGATGGGATCAAGTAGAATGATTTCTAATCTACATATGAAGATGTAATACTTTTTATTGATCATCCCTGGTTTCAAATAAGCGGTAGCAGAGACACTATTGACTTCATGTCTTCATCTGAGCCTTACAACTGTGAAGTCCTTTTTTTTTTTCTTTCTATTCTTTTCTGCATATTATTAATTAAATTTTGTGTGTGTTGGGGGGGGGATTTCCAGTTTTGCAGATGCGTTAGTACTATTCATATCCTTGCGTAAAATTTTGCATATGCTTTAGTACTATTCATACCCTTGCATAAAATTGTTTTACATAGATAGTAATGTTTTTATGTTTTCCAGATGCCATGCCAAGATTTGTGGAAGCTCCATTAGCATTGCAGTCGTGTCCGAAAGCAGTTATACTTGTTTGTACATTCCTTACCTCTTACTCAAGTATTTTTTTTTTTTTGATAAGTAAAGAGTATATATAAATAACAGGCGTCAAAACAGGTGACGCAGCCTTTGTACACTAGGGGTATACAAACTACTCAGCTCTAAAACTATTCACAAAATCCACAAAAGAATGCCCAAGAGAATCATCTGTCGCTGAACACCACAAAAACAATGTGCGCAAAAGACAGTCTCTCAATTGATCCAGTGTAACCTCACTATTATCGAAAATTCTCCTGTTCCGCTCTTTCCAAATAGTCCACCAGACACCCGCCGTAAGAACCCCTGTAAACTGTAGGATACTTTATCTATGCATGCTGAATGGTTCCACCCTCCCTGCTTAATTAACCAATATACTTGATGCACCACATTTTAGCTATATGGATTCTTATGATCAGCTTTGGAAGCTCAAGGACCTTGTGCAATCCAACGCCTTTTGGATCCAAGTGAAAGTGTCATAGTAGATGTGGGTCCAGTATTGTTTTGACAATTTTTATTTGTCACCGTCAAAGTTGCACTAAATCAGTCACGAAGCACATGTTTCTTGTAATATTTTTTCAGAACTCCAATATTAGAAACCAAAAGCTGAATACTTGCTCAAAATCAACATACTGTCCTGGCATATCAGCGATTACATTTGATATTCCGAGATTCCATTGATTTTTTTTATTTCTTCTCAGCGGATAGAGATAGGCTCTTTTAGAATATCTTGGAAGAAAACAATTGTAGCCTCGTGGGAGCTGGACTAGTCTTTTGACATTGGAGGATGGTCCAAGGCTACCATAGTTTTACCTCAGATAAAACATTGGTGTGCTCAATGTCAAACAGGCACAGTCCATTATATAAAAGCTTGTGTTCCTTGCTGATTTATCATGATTGTGTTGTGTGTAGTTATAGAAGGTGAGAGAGAGAGGGGCATTGAAACACTCTATAAGAGTGAATTTTCATAACCATGTACGTCGTGATTGGCTCAGATCTTTCTTTATGCCATGGTGGAGAGCTTCCCTTAAGTTGCCAATGAGTCAACCTTAACCTCCAAGCTACATGTTCTTAAGGATCCTAGTAGATGCATGTGACTGCGGCCAATGGACTCTCTAAAGTGACTAAACTACATGTAAGAGGTCTCGGAGCCTTGCTCATGATGCAAACTGTGCATAGAAGAATGATCAAGCATTACTAGCACTAGCGGGCAGTCAGTTATGTCTATATGGAGCTTGTTTAATGGAGATATAAACACTGGAGATAACCTACATAGGTATGTAATCATCAGTCTTATAAGAGAACAATAGAAGATAACCAATCTTGCAGTGGACCTGCTGCTGGCGGTGAGGTTATTTTGCATTTAGCCCTTTGTTGTGGACTGATGCACCCAGAGAGGTACTGGCCGAACTAGAGTAAATTATTGCCCACTAAGGTATTAAAATGTCACTTGGCTTTCAAGTCTATTGTAATTCATGCATAGATTTTTACTTTTTACTAGTTTTTGCACCCGTGCGTTAAACGCACGACATATATCTTTTTCAAATAAATTATACAAAAACAAAAAAAAAAAAAAGAGAAAAACAAAATTAAAAGAATAAATTGAGAAGAGCTACTTAATTAGAAATATATTATTGTAATACTTATCATTATAGATTTTGAAAAATTTCCTTATACACAACATTTGTTATTTTATTTGTTGATTTTTCATCTTCATCGCATATTAGTATCTAGGAGCTGAGGTGATATCCAAGGCAGAATGTCTTAAGACCAGGATTTATATAAATGCACTTTCTTTTTCGGAAATGCACGATCAGACCGAATTGAATCATCTTCATGATTCGTTAAGTCAACAATTGGCGAGAGACTTGTCCCTGTTGATGATGAAAATCGATAGAGATGATAATTTTCGATATTTCATTTTATGTGTTTATTATTCAAATATGTCAAATGGAGTGGATATTGAGTGCTACAATGGAACGTGCACAAATCTTTTAGTCCGCAACACTGCTCGTCACAAGCTTGCTTATGTTGTCCATATCAGCAAAGTTTACTAATTTGGTAATTTTTGATCAGTTCGAGTTACCACATCAATGTCTCAAACTCATTTTTTTCCCAATCAAATGGTGGTGAAAATTTAGCTTTGGATATGAAAAACCATAGTCATATATTTCAGTTTATGATTTAGTTTAATTTTTTTATTTTTGGGGAATACTTGATTATGAGATTGCACCGTATATTCATCATTAATTTTCAAATAAAACATCAGAAAATATATGCTTTGTAACACAATTGAAGGAGGAAGAAAAAAATAACATTAAAAATACAATTTACAGTTTGAAGTACAAATTAAAAGGAAAATCATAATTTATAATATGAGTTTTATACTTAGCTCGGTTTCCACAATTGGTGGGACGGAATCATTATCTTGCAATTGAACTTTGAGAATCGAATCTGATCCAGATCTTTAGCACTGTTGGTATTCAAACCTGCTTAATGAAACTATTGATTTTCAGTAAATGTAATTATGAAAATGTCTAAAGATAAGTTATGTTGTTTGTTTTCAAACTTGCTTGCTGCACTTTGAAAGTTATTTATACACGAGGTTGGAAGCCAAAAGAGACAAAATTCAAGCAGTTTTAAGAAGTTGGACAGTTGGAGAATTGAGAAGTCAATTAATGGAATCTTGAATAAGTTTGTGACTAATTAGCTTTAAATCAATACATAATTGTTTTATTTTTTTATAAATAATAAATAGTACATTAAATGTAATCTAGATATTTGAAATTTGACTGAGTTAATGCTAATCTATTTTTAGAAAGGTGATTTTGGCGGGAAACTTCCTTATTTAGATGTGATATGTGCTTCTAGCTTTATATATATATAGATATTTTTATTTATGGAGCGTAGGGAGAGGGGGGAGGGAGCAGGTATATAAATTGTTGAAGGGGTTACTAGAAATTTCATTAAGTAATACGGGAACCAAAACAATATTTTCAAGACATGTGGGGCGTATGACTTAGGTCCAAGTGTATATTAGACCTTGATTGGAGATTACTGGATTGTGGCACACCTCAAGGGCTTTGAGCAGATATGCATTTTGGTGCATGCAAGAAGATAGGTGTCTGCTGGAACCTGATGACGAGAATGTCAAATTTTAAGGATTCAAGGAGTGTAAATGGAAGGTTTCAAAATGCTTTAGAAGGTCTTTGACAGTTGACCAAAATCTTCCCTTTGAAATGCCCATGCAAAAATCATGAAAATAATGTTTTGGTTCAAGGTTTACAAAGGAAAAGCTACTTTTCATTATTCATTTTTTTTGATAAGTAAGGTATATATTATAAGTCAAAAGCGGCAAATAAGGAGCCGCAGCCTATTTACACAGGAGGAAAACTCCAATAATTACAGATTACATTACACAGGAGCTACTTTTCATTATTCATCAAAGCTTGAATCACCCAAAAGGAGGAAAAGACCTCTTTCTCGAAATGATCATGATCATAGTCCACAGAGATTGACTAGGATGTTTGTTGACAGTAGCTGAACAACGATATGGGCCACAGCGACGATTTTTTGAGACTTGCCCTTTCAAGCAAAAGTTCTAACTTAGTCAGCTAGGCTGCAGCACCAGCCTACAGTAGCCTGGTCTGTAAATAGATCCTTGGTTTGTCTGCATGTCATAGGTACAAATGAGGGTATGGGTCTAGTGGGGATAAACAAAAGAGGGAGTGCTTCTGGGCTCAGGATATCATCAGTAGGGATTAGTATGAAATATAAGAGTGGTTACCATGTCAGCAAACCTTTTAACTTCCAAACCACATGCAGAAGATTTCTTCATACACAAATCTTGTAAATCTCTTCAGAAAGTGTTGACATTATAGTAGCCAATAGTTTTCATCAATTGATGACTCTCTGCTCCAACTAGTTGTCAACATTTCATATTGCAATATGTAGCTGCTTAATTATTTATCCATTTGTTTTTTGTTACTCGGATTATGGATTTAATGGTAAGAAAGATGGACAGTGCACACTTTTTAAGTATCTTAGATGTACCCATGTCTTTTGGCCCGAACTTGGAGTTTCCATGTATAAGGTGCATCAGTGCAAAGATAAATGATAGCAAATTTGGTGATACTCAAAATAGCTGATATGCAGGTGGCCAATGGATTTTTCTTCCTTAGTGGGATAAGAATTATTGGCTTCACATGATATCCCATATGCCATGAGTGAATACAGCACATGGGAGGACTGCATAGTATGAAGTGGGAGAATACATCCTTTGTCTTACATCGGAAGTGGCAAAACTACAGAAGAATCTAGAAAACTCGTTGAAGACAATCCTCCCTATATCTTCAAATCCTAGAGTGCTACACACTAGAAGCCTCAGTCAGTTGTAAGCTTGTAGCAAGAAGGACCCCAAAAAGTTCATCTTCTTGCCACAAATGAAAGGGATGATGATTGTACTTGATGATTCTAGCATTCCTTTTTGCAGATTCTGAAGTACTGCAAAAAATATACATCACCATAGAACTTCAAACTTTCTGTGACCAAAACCTTAAAAGTTTTGAAATATCATATCTTAACAGAAGGGGGCACCCATAGCCCCTCACATTCTCAAAAGTCTGCATAGACTCTGGTGGATCAACTTAAGATTAACAGACCTAGTGTAGTGACTGTAGTTACTAGCAAGAGCATCCATCCGGGGATAAGAGCGTGCAACCTCTTACAGGTTGTTGATATTGAAACCAGGAAAAGAACCATAGCATTTCCAAGTAAGATGATTCAAGGAGTCTGAGTTAGAATTTGGAAGTGAATAAGAAAAATAGACAAGGACTTGGAATAATAGCACCAAGTGAATCCATGGATCAGTAACGCCCGCTAGGAACCCCTGAAAACATTATACAAATTAAGAAACTCAATAAATTGCACATACTGCTTGAACTGGTAAATAAAGAAAATGAAACTTCAAGATGTCATTCAGCCTTTTCTATAGCTGAACCTTGAAATAGGATCCCCATAAAGATACACCTGTTCAGCCATGGTTCTTAAAACTTTATTAGACATACACATGGTGATTAGGTGGTTGAAATTCTGTAATAATGAAGCTCACGAAAGATGCGGAAACGCAAACAACGAACAAACACAAATCGAAAGAAAGATAAAGAGCTTCCCTCAACCCTAGGGCAAGTAATCAATCCCTAGAATCTTGGGGTGCAACCTCAACTCGCAGTTGCAATTAACTAGGAACCAAAGCTACTAGAACGCTGACAAACTTGCAGCTCAACAAGTTTGATAAGTTCTAGAAGAACAAGAAATCCCTTCTAGAGAATATCTCACAACTCACAATTATGTGAACAATTGAAATCAACTCAATCAATAATATCAAAACTCTAAATGTCAAATACAATGCTTGGGGTGCCTTTATATAGGCTAAAAACCCTAAAAAGAATCCTGAAAATCACTAGGGTAAATAATACTCCCTCTGTTCTTAAATAATTGTCCTACTTTTCGTTTTTGTCCGTTCCAAAAAAGTGTCCGGTATCTAAACTTCCCTTTTAGGAAAACACTTTTACCACTTTACAGATAATTCTTTCCTACTACTTTAATTATGACCACATGCACAAGGGCTTTAAAGGAAATTGTTTAGACACTAAAACCACATTGGGTACAATCAAGCCTTGTAAACAATTAATAAACATCATGGGGCCACACCTCGGAGCTCTGGTTTGGCAAGGTCATGCGTTCGAGTCATCCGGCTTGCATTTGTTACCCGGAATGTTGTGGGTGCATGTTGTCACTTTGTTTGGTTTATGAGTTTTATGATGCCCTGTCGTGGTGAGGCATGTTTGTGTATCTCTCTATGTGTGGGCAGGTTATGGTGGGAGTGTGTTTGATATACATTGTTGAGCCCCTATCTAACAGCTTAAGCTTTTAGATGATGTTGTAACCCAACAGAAACTCCATTTTATACCAATATTTATAATACAGTTAATCATTTTTTCTTAATTTAGGAACGGAGTACGTCGATAAGGAGACAAAAACCTAATTTAATGAGGGTAAAAAAATAGTTTTCAAAACTAGGAGAAATTTTAGCTCGCAACTTTTAGAACACAGAACAGCTGCACCGCTTCGCTGGAATGCTTAGGAAGCTGGATCAATTTCAGAAACTTGCACAATGCCCCCTCATGTTTGCAGAAGATTCACTTTGATCCATTGTACTCCTGACAGCGCCGTTAGGTGTTCGTTAAGTCCAAAAACTTCAAGAACTTATACTAACTTCTTCTCTTGGCCTCGATGTCTTCAATTGCCATTTTGGATTGGGCTTAAGCATAAGAATCGCCAATAGTTCATTAATCTTCTTTTTTATGAGCCCCAGTGTTCCATGGTTCCAATCCCTATACCAACAAAGGGTCACACTTACCCATCAAAAAAAAGAAGAAGATGAAATTGTATGATGTCAAGGTTCCTTTTTGGTATTCCGATCTAAGATACTGGTGACTTAACACAAGTAGTATGATATGCTGTATCTAGTATTTATATATATATATGTATATATCATCACTGTCTTCTTCTGTAGGTGGCTGGGGCAGCATATGGCTCAGATTATATGGCAGTGCTGGATATCCTTGATACAGTAAATTCTGCAAATGGGATAGTTGTTAGTATCATTCTGAAACCTTTTAGCTTCGAAGGACGAAGGCGCCATGATGAAGTATGGTTTGCTTCTGAACTCATTTCTTATACTGCTTTACTATGAAGAGAGTTTAAGATGCTATATGTTTGGCCTTATTTCTACGAAAGTAGGCCTGTGTTTTCATGTTATTTGCATCTTGTGGCTTGTTTGGTTACGTACTTTTTTCTCTTTCGCTAAATGACTACTTCATGTTTTTTTTTGATAAGTAAAGAATATGTATAAATAAAGGCGTCTAATCAGGAGACGCGCCCTTGTACACGGGACATATACAAGACACCATCAACTAAATATCGACAAAACTGTATGTAATATTAACAAAAAACTCCCCCTCGGAGGGATCTATCTTTAAGCACCACAGCCCAATAAGCTGCAAGACATTCTTCTTAAGGCGATCAACTTCTGCTTCAATATTGTCAAAAACCCTCCTGTCCACCAGATCGCATGAGGAGCTGTTACCCAACACTTGTTTTTCCTCCTTCGCGCTTGTACACTGACCACCCTTGCAGAAACTGACTCACCGATCCAGACATGACCCATGTGATACCCGCCATTCTGAAAACCAAATGCCAAAGGTCCCTCACTACCGGGCAATTGAGAAGAAGGTGATTCACAGTCTCTTCCTCTCGTTTACACATTTAGCGACTATTCACGACAAACCTCCCACGAGCTCTCAAATTATCCCCCGTCAAAATGGCCTCCCTTGTTACTTCCCAGACAAAGAAAGCCACTCTCCTTGCAGCCATGGACTGCCAGATCTCCTTCCACGGAAAATAAGAATTACCCCTTCCCTCCAAGCAAGAATAAAAGGATCTCACCGAGAAACTTCTACCCTTCGACTCTATCCAAACAACTCTATCCTCCGACGTCGCACTTCTTTTGTAGTCATATAACATCACAAACAAATGACTCATGTCTTTGAACTCCCAATCTTGCAACTCCCTTCTGAACAAGGGGCTCCACGAATCAAAACCATTATGGTTAGCCACTATCGAGCTTACCAACTCCTCTTGATCAATCACAAGATAAAACAATCTCGGAAACCGATCCTGAAGCTTCACTTCTCCGCACCAAGTATCCTTCCAAATTCTAATCTTGTTGCCCTTACCAGCCTCAAACACAATATGGCGCTTGAAGAAGACCCACCTATTCATAATCCCTTTCCGGGCACCCACTCCATGAGAGCAAGAAACCATCTTAGGGTACCAAAAATGGGTCCCCTCGCCATACTTCTCTGCTACTAACCGCCTCCACAACGCATCTCTCTCCACCAAATATCTCCACTGCCATTCCCAGCAAGGCCCAATAAAAAATCCTTAGATTCTTAACTCCCAGACCGCCACTCCAAACCACAAAGCACACTCTTTTCCAATCCACTAAATGATACTTCAGCTCTTCCAAACCCCCATCCCAAAGGAAACCCCTTTCTAATTTTTTTTAGTCGACTCACCACTGAAATAGGAACCACCGATAGAGATAACAAGTATGTGGGAAGGTTGGATAATGCACTCTTAATCAGAGTCAACTGACCCCCCTTCGAAAGTAATTGCCTATTCCATACATCCAACTTTCTTTCAAACCTTTCGATCACCGAATTCCAAGGAGTGACACTTTTATAATGATATGTAGTTGGCAAACAAGCAGACTTACACCCAAAAAAAGAGACTAATTGCCCTATGTCCCCCACCTCCCCTACCTGAATAATCTCGCACTTAACAAGTATTAATTTTCAACCCGGACACCGCTTGAAAAAACAACAGAACCAAGTGAAGGTAGCCCAGTTGAGATCTCTTTACTTCACAAAAGACCAAAGTGTCATCTGCAAATAATAAGTGCGAAATCGTCAAGCTAGGCTCGCCCTCGCCTCCTACTCTGAACCCCGAGATAAAACCACCCTCCACTGCCTTATCAAACAAGCGGCTCAAACCTTCCATGATCAAGATGAACAAGAAGGGAGAAAGAGGATCCCCCTGCCGAAGACCCCTCGAACTCGAAAAAAACCCCGCCGGTTCTCCATTCACCAAAACTGAGAATCTGACTGGAGAGATACAAAATAAAATCCACCGCCTCCATTTCTCTTCAAACCCCATTCTCGAAAGAATATACAATAAGAATTTCCACCCTACATGATCATAAGCCTTCTCAATATCCAATTTGCAAAGCAGACCCGGAAACCCACTCCTTATCCTCACATCCACCACCTCATTAGCTACAAGGGCTGCATCCATAATCTGGCGTTTCCCCACAAATGCATGTTGAGAATCAGAAACCACCCTACCAATAACCTTCTTAAGCCGAGACGCAAGCACCTTCGCTAAAATCTTATAAATTGCCCCAACCAGACTTATCGGCCTAAAATCCTTCGACTCTTCCGCACCCTTCTTTTTTGGGATAAGGGCGATGAAAGAAGTATTTAGACTTTTCTCGAAACCTCCTGTCTCAAAAAACGAATGGAAAACCTCCATAATGTCCTCCCTAATCACCTCCCCGAAAAAGGCTAAAGAGATGAGAGTTCTTCCTTATTTATGCAACCTTTTCTTTATTGGGATGAGAATAGAGGTAAAGTTTGGGAGAAATATAGCGAGAGGGTGCAACAAATTATGATAAAACTGGACTTTTGAATAACATTTTATTTACTGTAGCAATTTTATTTGAGTGGAGTTCCATAAATAGTGCAAACCGCATAAGGAAAAACAGGCACCTCACATTTAACCCCACTAAATGGAGGGAGCTGCATATAGTGATTGCACCTAGTCCTGCCATAATGTTGAATGTATTGAAGTTACCAAAGGTGAGTTACCATATGGATATTTCTAGAAGTGTGAAACTATTGGAGTTTTTGGTGCTCAATTTGCAGAGAAGAGCCTGAAAAATCTGTTTGAAATAGATGGGGAGGCTTTATATATGCGTTATTTTTTACTTTCTCCTTCTACCTCCTCTTGAAACTCTCTCACAATAATCAAGCATTTCAGATCAAGAATCTTAAAATATGTTTCTTTATCGTAACTTAACATCCTTCCAGTTTCTCTTACTTTGCTTTCATGTCTTGCTTTTCTCTATGCACCTCTTTTCTTGTGAACTTCTCAGTTTTTCTACGATGTGTTAAATAATACTATGAGCCTTGAGTCCTAAATACGTTGCAAGGTAAATTTAGAAGTGTAAAGCATTGGATGCTTAAGATGGATCGAAAAAATTGACTCAAAATTGATATCGATTCTACCACTCAGTGCTAATGGTTTTAACTGAAGCTTCCTTTGACAACATCAAGGGAACATGTTCAGGAAGCAAAAGGAGTTTGAGCCAAACCTCTGCAAATCAGTATATTAAGTCAATATCTCGTTGGCACCAATCTATTAGTATGTTACTCAGACTTGGGATAATGATCGGTGGGCAGCTCAATGTCAGTTATACAGGAATATGGCGTAATAACGTAATCCGCAGAAATCATAATTAGCTTGTTCGTTTATCTTGTATACCCCCCCCCTGTGTACAAGAACGCGTCACCTTTTGACGCTTTGATTTATAAATTTATTTTACTTATATAAAAAAAAAAAAACGTAATCCGACCCCAAATGAGTGTCCATTTTTAGCTTTTCACAAAAAATAAAGGAAGTTGACTTTAGGCCATTTTAGTAGCACATATACATGAACACATTTGGTGTCCTTGCTATACCATTGTAACTTAACACTAGGACATGATAGTTAGCGAAGGTGAATTTAGTAAAACTATACAAAAATGAACGCTTATTTTGGGTCAAATTTTTTAGCATTGGAAATTCATTTTGGGACAAAGGGAGTATCCTTTATTTTTTTTAAATCGTTTGCTTTAGTAAAATAGTTTCTTACATAACTTAAAGCAACTTTTTTCTGTTATAGGCAACTATCCCATAAAACATTTATGGAGTGTTGGATTAAAACTGGTAATGTTATTTTTTTTTTTTTTTTTGATAGGTAAGTGTGACCTCTTGTTGGTATGGGGATTAGAACCAAGGTCTTGCCTGCGTGCCGTTGCCATATCTTCGATCCCTTGGGGTAAAAAAAAAACTGGTGATGTTATTGAGTTATGAATAAACAATATGCTTACATATATAGACATTTTCCATCCCATGGCCCATAATAGTATCATGTGACTAAAATAGGTACTCAAAATTTGAAGAATTCAAGAAATGTAGCTTTATAAGTACTCCCCCCGTCCCAAAATTAGAATCCCCTATTGACTTACACGAGTTTTAAGAAAGTATTTGACACTTCATATATTTTCTTTAACACACTCAAGTTTGTGTCAAACCAAGGGCCTCATCTATTTTTCTATCTCACGATAAGAAAGGGTACTATCGACAATTGGTTGAGAAAACTCTTTAAAAAAGGAAAGGGACTATTTTTTTGGGACGTCGGTTAATGGATTAGTGGACTATTATTTTGGGACGGAGGGAGTACCTGTGCCTGTACCCTATGTTGCATGGACACGACAGGTTGGAGGCGAATTCCGAGTCGAACATGGCCGGGACGCGGACACGGCAGATTCGGCCCAAAATACGTTTTGGGGCCGAATTTGGATTTTTGGAACTTCCTGATACGGACACGGGTGCGAGGCTTAGAGAGTCGAGATACGTACCTGGCAGTCCGAAGCGGTTGGGGTATATTTTCGACTACTAATATCGTAATCGACAATCGTCATTCTCAGTTTCTCACTTCGTCCCTCAAATCCCTTATCAAAAAGAACCCTAGCCCCCGCAAATTCCTTTGTTGTCGACACCGACCATCCACCGAACGACCTATGCCGCCGACCGGGCCCCTTGCCCCTTCGAAGGCGACCTTCTCTGTTCTCTCCCTGTGCGCTGCGCGACCTGTGTAGTCTTTGAGACTTCGTCAGTCGTCTTCGTCGATCTACTCTTTGTCTTTGTCACTCGTCTTCGTCTATCTTCAGTTCGTCTCTTCTAAGCCACAACCTCCTCTCTCTTCGATGTCATGAAGTGCTGAACAGTGAACATGAGAGTGGTTTCTTAATTTATATTATAATTTTTTAGTGTTGAGTCTGTTGACTGTTGAATGTTGAGTCAATTTTATTTGTATACTTTGTGATTCTGATTTTTAATTTTTATAAAATTTGTGTACTTTGTTATAAAATTGAATTATAAATTATTTGTGCTACTTATGTTTTGAGTATTAACATTTAGGTATGTTGGAAGTATTTATTTTGTGGTTATAGTTTTTAATATTTATAATTTGGTCCTTATATTTTGAATATTTACAATTTACCCCCGCACCCATGTCCTATATTTTTTTAAAATCACGTATCCCCGTGTCCCGTGTCCGTGTCCGTGCAACATAGCCTGTACCTGCTATCATTTTTCATGACCACCCAAGCTGCTTTCTTCAATTCTGTCCATTTACTTTTAATGCTGTGTGTCCAGTCATCATGATTGGAATTACTAAATGTTTGTATATGTTGCTCCATTCATCTGTTCATCTTCTGATATCATAACAAATTCTTATCTATTACTTTATCAAACTATAGGTTGGCCCTTTCCATATACACCGGTCTTTCTCTTTGTACACTTCTACCCATTGTTCTCTTTACTACAAAGAGAGTTGGGTTGGGGGAGGGGGGAGAGGAGGGGAGGGAAGGAAGTTTTATGTGATTACAGAACATAGTTTATTGATACTAGTCGTGTTACGAGCTCTTCGTGCATGTGCATTAATTTTTATATTTATATATAGTATTATTTTGAAATATTTTTTATACTATTGCTCACCTCCTTAATTTTCTCGTGAACCCTATTTTTTCTCCCTGTCTCTCCATTCCTCACGTTTTCTTCTCCCACCATCTCCCTTTCCTGCGTCTTATTTTCTGGTCAATTCTTTTATCATCTCTCCACGTGACATTTTCTTAAATTATTGAGCGTCTACCAAAATCTCCATGTACCAATTAGGCTTCATGTTTAACATATGTATAGATATATGGGTACATTTATCTATAACTACCTTAATTCATGACTATTGACCTTATCCGCAGGTGAAGGATTTAGTTGATAAACTTCAGGAGCTCACAACTTTGTGCATCAGTGAGTACTCTTCTTTTTAGCTGACAGGTGTTACTTAATAACTAGAAATCACTGTAAAGATCTTGAGTAAACATTTATGTAATTATGTCATTTAGAGTAATGCAGTTTAAGAGAATTCCTAGATATTCGCTGTCCTTGCTATCCGAACTGGTTGATACTTGCTACTAGCTTGGAATAATTGGATCTCAACTTTAGAATTTTGACATTCAGAAAATCTCAATAGTGCACTCTAATTTCTGACATGCATTAAGCCTCCTGATTGCATTACCTGAAAAAACACTAGCATGTAATTATTCTGTTTTGATTTACGCTTTCTCCCTTAAAGTTTGGTGAAGGATTGTTTTATGGCATTATTTATTTTCGGCCAGTGTTTATGTTCTAGTTTTTCATATATACTTTGACTTGCACAAATTGGCTCCATACTGTTTCGTAGTTTCCAGGTTTCTTTTCCTATTTCTCATTATCTCATCTTGATTGTTCTGTATGTTCATTATTGTATAAGATCATTAAAATATATGGAAATTTGGAATTTAAGGAAGAAACACTTCTTCCTAGTGGTCTGATTTCAGTTGTGTCCTTTGCGCATTCCTTAAGTAGATCCTGTATTCCTTGTGCTTTCCTGATAGCCACCTTCATCGGCAAATCCATGGTCCTTGTAAATAAAGGGCATTTTCATGGTCCGTCGTGCTCAGTTAGTTAATACCTGAATTGGTGACAGAAACGGAGTAGGGGTGGCAATTGGGTATAACCGGTTAAGCCTGGGTAAAACCATTAACTACCAATAAAGTTAATGGGTAGTTTTGAGTATTATCCAATTACGGCCATTAAACATTAATGTGTATAATTGGATAATACCCAATTCTATCCATTAATGAATGGGTATTTATCCAAGTTTATCCAATAAGCTTGGTCACCTTTAAAATATATAATATAAAAGGAATATATTTAGAAAATGCTTGAAGGTGGTAAGTCATATAACACTTCATGCATTATTTTCCAATTGTCTTGGGTTTTGCCAATTTCGGTCAAGGAGCTTTTACTTAGCTGGTCTCTTTACAGTAGGAGGAGGAATTGTTTTTGGGAGGCAGTCTTGTCGGCCGTTTGCTGGACAGTGTGGATGGAGAGAAACAACAGGGCCTTTGAGCATTCTGAACCGAGTATTAATAGGCTTAAGGAGTCAACTCTCCAAACCTTATTTTTGTGGTGTGAGGAGTCAGTTTCGGGAGCGAATCCTTATGTAGATTTTAGGAACAACATTGCTTTTTATGTAATGGTGGTGTTTATAGTATACTCCCTGTCTATAGGACGCATCACCTGTTTTGGTGCTTATATATATACATATATATATACACACACACACACACACATATATATATACACTTATAAACTTTAAAGCACTGTATACTTGATTTTAATAACTTACAAATAAGTAGAATGTCATTTAGTATCATCTATGATATGAATCAAACGGATTTTCACATTACTTCATTATATATTGGAGATTTTTAAAGCTCTTGTGTAAATTTAAAATATACACCGCTGGTGTATCAAAATTAAATCCGCATTTTAATGGTAGCAATGTAATTTTACTTTTTTGTGTCTAATGTGAAATAGAATCAACGACCTGTAAGGCTGTCAAATAGCTCATAAGAAGTATGTTTTTCTTAATGCGTAACATAGCCTTTCATATATACAGAAAAGAGCATGTATCCGTGGATGTTTTGACAAGGCATCCATTATAATCGCACACATTTTAAGTTGGATCATTTCATTGTGTCTTATGAAACTTCTGCCTGGTGTGCCGTTGTATTTTGTTGGATTGGCCAGTAAATTTTTCATACCCCCCATTAGAGGCTTCTTTTTGTCTCCATTTAAATCCCTTTTCCTTTTTAATTTGTTAATGTGGCATGGGTCATGCCTGGGCGGATCATGGATCTCTTGCTCTGTTGGACTTTGTATAAGAAGCAAAGGAGTAGTTGCTGGGACGCAGTTCCTTTGGCAGTTTGTTGGACAGTGTGGCTTGAAAGAAACAACAGAGCTTTTGAAAATGTAGGGACCAGCGTGGACAAACTTAAAGAGAGGGTCTTCAGGTCTTTGTTCTTTTGGTGTCATGGGTCGACTCTATATGTTAATATCTCTTTTGTAGAGTTTCTGGATAGTTTATCTATTAGACATACTTGATGTAGATCGTACTAGATCTTCAAGCCCGTGCCTATGGCACGGTGCCAGTATATTTGATTTCGTCAATTGAAATGACAATTGAGAGATTGATATTTTATAAGGGGTGACTGTTTAGAAGATTAATCGCATGGTGTGATTTTATAATATGAAAATAAAATATAGGGAGAAAAAATGGGTGACTGCTCATAATATTAATTGTAGGGGTGACTTGTAATAGGGAAAGAAAAAATAGGGCTCACACATGTGAGTGTGAGGGTGAATCTCAACCGTTAATTTTTTTAAGATAATTTAATATCAACCTCTGAATAGCCCTAGTCAATTGCCAGTATATCTACTTTCGTCAATTGAAATGATAGTGCCTAAATAGAATGTACGATTTAAAAAAATGTTACAGTTGAGGGGTGACTTTTCAGAAGATTAATCGTATGGTGTAACTTTGTAATGTGAAGATAAAATATAGGGAGAAGAAAAAAAGGTGATTGCGCATAAAATTAGCTGGGTTACCTTCGTGTGGTGTTACTGTTTTTTCAAGCAGTTTCAGGGCTCAGAGTAAATATCCTCAAGAGTGAGATTATTCCAGTAGGTGTGGTGAATGACATTGGGAGCTTAGCCAACTTTTTTGGGTGCAAGACCGCGACTCGCCCTTTCTCATACCTTGGACTTCCCATTGGTGCTCCGATCAGAAGCAAAGCTACGTGGGTTCCGGTTGTTGAGCGGTTCGAGCACCGTTTGGCGGGTTGGAAGAAACAACTGCTTTCCAAGGGGGGTAGGTTGGTACTCGTCAAGAACACTTTTTCAAATTTACCGACCTATTTCCTTTCTCTGTTTGTGATGCCTGCCTCTATCCCAATAGACTTGAAAAATTGGAAAGAGATTTTTTATGGGAAGGTCGGTCGGAGGAGCGGAAATTCCATTTAGTCAAATGGGATAAGGTTTGTACTAGAATGCAAGAGGGAAGGTTGGGGGTTAGGAATCTTAAAGTGTTTAACGAGGCATTGTTGGGAAAGTGGCTTTGGAGGTATCTCACGGAAAGGGAGGCATTGTGACGGAGATTGGTGGTGAGTAAGCATGGTTTGGGGGATCATGCGTGGTTTCCTGCGGAGGTTGTTTTGCCTTTTGGGGTGGGGGTGTGGAATGGCATAAGAAAAGGGTGGAGTTCCTTTGAGAGGTTTCTTGCCTTTGAGGTGGGAAGTGGGGAGACAGTTAGGTTTTGGGAAGATAGATGGTGTGGAGAGAGGAAGCTGAAGGTGGATTTTCCAGCGCTGTTTGAAGTCACTAGGGATAGGGGCTGTTTGGTTAGCTCGGTGTTGTCAAGGGAGGATGGTACACTTACTTGGAGTCTAGTTTTTAGGAGAAATTTTCATGATTGGGAGGTGGAGTCGTTGCTGCGTTTTCTTGAGCTGTTACAAGCTCGGAAGATTGATAGGGTAGAAAATAGAGTGATCTGGAAGGCAGCTAAGGGTCAGATATTCACGGTTAAATCTAATTACTTGAGGCTGTTGAATTGTGAGCGGAATTTTTTTCCTTGGAAAGCGGTGTGGAAATCTGTAGCGCCCAAGAGAGTGGTCTTCTTTGTATGGGAAGCTATGCACGAAGCTATCCTGACGGTAGATAATCTTCAGAAGCAGAATATTTCTTTAGTGAACAGGTGTTTCATGTGCAAGGCGAGCGAGAAGAGTGTGAACCATCCGCTTCTTCATTGTCCGGTTGCTTCAGATATGTGGAGTTTGTTGTTGAATCTTTTTAAAGTGCCTTGGGTGATGCCGAGATCAGTTTCTCAGCTGTTGAGGTGTTGGTCTGTTCAGCGCAGAAACAGGTGCATCGGGATTTGGGAGACTGCCCTTTTGGCAGTTTGTTGGGTGATCTGGAGGGAGAGAAATCAACGGGTTTTCGACAATGAGGAAAAGTCTATTCCGGTCTTGAAGAATTCTTTGCTTGGCACTCTATTCTCTTGGTGTGTAGAGGCTGTGAACTATCCACTGGCTTTGAAAATGTCTTTTGTAGAGTTTGTAAATAACATTTCTAGTGGGTAGAAGCTCTCGAGCTTTGTATACTTCTAGTGTACTAAGGACGCGTCACCTTTTTTGACGCTCATATTTATATACTCTTTACTTATATAAAAAAAAAGGGACAGATTTGTAATAAAGAGAGAAAAAATAGGGAGTTAAAAATGGATAACTATTCACACATGTGAATGTAAGGGTGAATCTCAACCGTTAAATGTTTTAAGAGAATTTAATCTCAACCTCTGAATAGCCTTAGTCAATTACCTAGCTGTTTTATAATATAAACTAGATCTTCGTGCCCGTGCTTATGGCATGGTATTTCAATTGAAACGACAGTGCCTAAAGAGAAGGTGCCTAGATCTTCGTGTCCGTACCTATTTCTGATTTTAAAAAATGTTACAGTTGAGGGGCGCTATTTGAACTCGACTCATAGTTGAAAGAGGTTATTTGTAAGGAGTTATATGTAACTAACTCATGACCGTTGGATCTTGTGACTGAAATCAATCCCTTCCGCCAGACAGCTGAGTCAATCAACTGAGATTAATGTTTTATAGGGGGTGATTGTTCAAAAGATAAATATTTGCAAGGTGTGACTTTGTAATGTGGAGAGAAAACATAGAAAAAAGAAAAAGGGATGACTGCTCATAATATTACTTGTAGGGTAACTTTGTAATAAGGAGAGAACAAATAGGGAGTTAGAAGTGGATAACTACTCTCACACATGTAAATGTGAGGGTGAATCCCAACCGTTAAATCTTTTAAGATAATTTAATCTCAGCCTCTAAATAGCTTTAGTCAATTGCACATGTGTGAGTATGAGCTCTATTGTATATTAGATACTTCCAAAGTAAATAGGACGCGTCACCTGTTTTGACGCTCGTTTTATATATCTTTACTTATCAAAAAAATGTGGCAAATGATTCTATCTATTTTGTTTGTAGACTAGACGACTTCTTCATTTCTGATATATCAGGTGGGAGATAGAGTTGTTTCTTCTTAGCTGATTTAGAGTTTGCCTGAAAAGTACAACTTGGTTTGGTTTCCAAGTCATGATCCTGTTATAAAGACACATTCCATTTTGTGCACTTGGAGAGAAAATTGTACGTGCGAGTTGGAGGAACTTTTTATGAACTATGAATATCTTAGCTAGGATTGTTTTTCTTACCTGGCAAATGATTATCTTCCTTTATTTAGCTGTTATGTTAGCAGATGATATCCTTTCTTATTTTTACTTTTATATTTAACATAATATTATGTATGTGCCTCTTACTTTCAACTAATGGCAATTATAGCATTACCAACTGCATCGCACCCTGGATTCACTAGTAGTGCGGTTGATGCGTTTGGAGGATAAGACTAGTATAGAGTTCAGTGTGCCTGTTAAGCTGAGCATCCTTCCTGATAAGCTGTATGGCAAGTCGGGCAATACTTGAACATACAATTTTATGGTCACTTCTCACAGAATATACTAATTAGCATGCTTTTCTACTTTGCAGTTGTTCACACGTATGTAGTTGAAGCATTGGCACCATGTCATGTCTTGATGTGTTATGCAGTCCTTTTTTCAGAATAAACATAATCTCTAGTTCAATTTCCATTTAGAATAAACTTTAACATAGTTTGAAATTCCCAAGTGCTGTTAACCCCAAGGGTGGGAAAAATGGCAATGACGCTTAAGCAAAGACCTTGAGGTCCTTGATTCCAATCTCCATACCCAAGGGGCTATACTTTTCGATAAAAAAAAAAAGAAAATAATTCCCAAGTGCTGTGTGTTCGCCTTGACCACATGACCTAAAGGAATTAAAGGAGCTCGCCAAACAGAAATCCTTTGGATAAAGCCCATCAGTTGCTAGTCTGGCAGTGTGGGGTCAGACCCCCACCATGCGGAGCTGTTTTATTATTTTGCTGAGCATATATGTGCGCGTGAGTTGTGTTTGTTCGTGCTTGCGCTGATGTATGTAGATTAGTTCTAGTTCATTTGGTTCATTAGATGTAATCTCACGGGTAGGGTTTATCTCCACATCTTTGTAGTTTTCCCTTTCGATGATTTTTGCTAATTTTCTCTCTGCTTATCTGATTTTATTGGCTATTCGTAACACTAAAATTTTGTCATATGACTTTCATATGCATACAATCTTTTATTTTTAACAGTGGACTCACTTTCTTTCTATGTCATACTAGTCTTCAGTAGAAGAAAACATAAAAGTCCGCTGCTGAGCTACGGTAGAAACTTTATTCCCGAGCTATAAAAGAAACAGTTTGATAGGGTCTGCTCAATATTTGTGATGTCTGCATTGCGCATTTTCTATTGGTTATGCATTAGAAATTTGTGAAATTTTCTGTGATTGATGAGAGATCTGCCATTCTTTTTCTTACCTGCAGTGATCGATGCTGACTTGCTTCTAGAAAAAGACATGGTAACATTGGATGAGGCTTTAAAGACTGCAAATAACGCTGTTTTGGTGGCCATGAATGCAATCTCCATTCTGATATCTGTAAGTTCACCCTTAGTTTCTTTTTCTGTCTGTTTGTTACCCTTGTAACTATTTGGTTCTGGTGCTGACAGGAGCTGCAGATTAAAATTCTAGATGTACCCAATGATAGTATGAAAGAAGTTGAAGTTGCAGAGCTTAAGGAAGTATGCTTTGTTTTAAACCTTTAACTTCATTCAGTTATCTGTTTCCCATCCTGTTTTTCAGTTACACCTGAACCTGCTGTAATTTAATATTCGTTCCCTTTTCATTTTGCACTTCTTTGCATTTGTTTAATAATTTTTCTTTTCCATGATCTACTGACCACTAAGAAAGTCACCATGTACAGATTCTGGGAAGTTATAAAGAGGCAAAAATTGGATTCGGAGCTGGTTACAACATTGAAACTTCGATCATGCGAGCTATTTATGACTGCCCTTTCCTTGGCTCGAGTGTGAAGGTATGAAATGCACAGGTCAATCATTATTTCTATTGGTTTTTCATTCTATTATCAAAATATAAGAAGCTTTTTATATGGATCGATAGGCTGGCAATTACAACCCAAAGCCCGCCAACCCACTCAATCCGCCCGTTAATTTTTTGGGGTAAAAATGGGTTACCCATTTCGACCCCAAAAAATTAACGGGTCGATTTGGGCTGGGTTAAAGCGGGGCAAACCCGTTACCCGTTTCGGCCCTTTGTATTATTTTACTAAAAAAATGCAAGGTTTTTTTAATGGAAATTTGAGGGTCGAAACGGGTCGACCCGTTTTGATTACCCATTTCGACCCGTTGTATTTTTTTGCTATAAAAATGCAAGTTTTTTTAATGGAATTTTGTGGGCCAAAATGGGTCGACTCGTTCTGATGACCCATTTTGACCCATTTAATTTTGGGTTATAACGGGTCACGGCCCATTTCGACCCAACCCACCCAATCGCCAGCCCCAGGATCGACTTAGAATAATTCCAGATTTTTACATGATCATTGTTGTTGGCAATTTATGCTTAATTTTTTTCTACCTTTTTTTTATTACAGATAACTTTATTCCGACTTTTATACTTCTGTTATAAGGATGTTATTTCATTCCTGGTTTTGAATCCTCAGGAGTTGAATGGAATTGTTGTGCTCATTTTTGCAAGTTCAGTTGTTATTGAAAGTAGTGACGTGCATGCCATGCTGCGCTCCTTTCGTCGAGCAACAGAATGCAAGGGGGAAATTATAGTGTCGGTAGTTCATGAACCAAATCTAGACCCCAACCAAATAGCAACCACTGTGCTTACTCTAGGGTAAGAATCCTTCCTAGACTGCATCTACTTCTTTCAACTGTCTTTTTTATCTATAACTATTTTATTAATTGCAAAACGAGTAAAAAAAAATTTGAAGAGCACAAAAATTGGAAAATATTGGTAATACATAATTTGAAAAGTGTGTTCAGTAACAGTCTGGTTTATCACTTGCATAATGTTACCAACATCATATGTTGTTTTCTGCAAACCTAATTGCTCCATCCTGTTGAGTATGATATTTAATATCTGTTTAGTTTCAAAAGAATTATTTTTGCCTTCTAAGTAGTATGATCTGAATTTGTGGTGTACTTTAAACTCTAGTTGACTAGCTTTTATTAAAAAAAGGGTTAATCGCACCACTGGTCCCTTGACTTTGGGCCACCATTAGTCCCTTAAGAAATTTTCGTAACAATTGAGTCCTAAAAGGTTTAAATTTTTACGGCCTCAGTCCTTTTGATGAATGCCGTTAGAGAATTTCCGTTAAGTGCGCCTCTCACGTGCGTCAGGTAAGGGCTAAAATGAAATTTCTCTAAACTAAACCATATGAAAATTTGCAATTGAGTCCCCCAAGGTTAGGAAAAAGACCACAAAGCCTTCTTCCCCAAAGTCTCATCCATTGAAATAAAACAAAACCCTAAGATCTGAAACCACAAGGCACCACCTCAATTCTTTACAAGAGTTTTAGATCTGGGCTTTGTAACAGTTCACTTCCCTGTGGAGAACAAACATAGAGAAAAACCACACATTATGAAAAAACTCATTAGATTTCGGTAGTCTTGGAATTTCCTCAGAAATTTCTGACAGATTTGAACGAACTCCGCGTACGGCATACAACTCTTCTTTGTCTGCCTCAGCCTCATCTTCACCATTTCCAACTGAGACACCCTTAGCACTTTCCTCGCATCTTCCACTCTCAACTCCCCCTCCTTCATCGGCGGCAATAGTCCATCCAGTCGAATTTGATCTCTCACATTGCTCATATCTTGTAATTTCTCCATCAACTTAGAGCTTGATTCGATATTCTTGAAATGCTGAAAAGCCATTGCACTAGGGATTGCTTGAACGCCATTGATACTACATTGTGAATAAAAAAAATCTGCCGGAAAAGGATAAAATGTGCAAAGAATTGCAGATCTGAAATTGAGGGCTTTTGGTTTTTTTCCTAACCTTAAGGGACTCAATTGCAAATTGTCATATAGTTTAGTTTTGAGAAATTTCATTTTAGCCCTTACCCGAGCGCACGTGAGAGGCACATGGGGCTCTTAACAGAATTTTTCTAATGGCATCCATCAAAAGGACGGACTGACGTTGCAAAAAGTTCAAAACTTTTAGGACCCAATTGTTACGAAAATTTCTTAAGGGACTAATGGGAGAACGGCCCAAAGCCAAGGGACCAATGGTGCGATTAACCCTTAAAAAAAACTTCATGCTACTATCAACTACATTGCCATATCCACTTCTGTATATTGTCCCTTCTAATGCTAGTTTCTTTTTCTATCCCTCTTCCCCCCGGACCCCTCCCCCCCCAAAAAAAAAAAATAGAAAAAATGACAGAAGTGTTATCAGCTACATTGAAGAAGTGCCTTCCCAGGAAGGTGGCATTTTTACAAGACTAGCCCAACATTTTCCATTCATTTCCAATATTTTGAGGAAGCCCACATTGCTGTCAGGCAGTTCTGAAGACTACGGCTCGGATGAGAGTCCATGTCCTCAGCTGATTAATTCCACAGACTTTGGTGAAGTGCTAAACACTGTTCCCATGAATGGTTCCAATGAAGGCTTTGATAGTTACTCTTCAGAACTCCAGTCAATATTGAGCAACAGTACTGATGAAATAAGTTCTAGGTTTGTCCTCTTGAGTTGATTAGATTAAAAAACTCATTGCATTAAATTTAATGTTATGCAATTTTATTATCTACTAATTGCAGGAATTACGCTAGTACCAAAGAAAGTGAGGTTGATTTTCCAGAAGCTGCTTCCGACTCTTTCACTTCTTACAACCAAAATAGTAAAGGTAGATGAAGTTAGTTTTGGTGGGTTGGTATCATTTACTGCAAAGGATGATTCGTGCTAGTCGTAATGGATTTCTTTAATTTCAAAAATCAAAGATAGAGCACATTTATACGTAGTTGAAATTCATTTTCCAGGACCACAGAATCTTCAGAGGGAGCCACTGATTGGACGTACTATAGGGTCAGGATATCAGGTTGCACAGGAATGGGCTAGCAAGGATAACAAATCTGGCGCTGCTCCAATGCTCGGCAATGTGAGCATCTATAAGCTTCCAGTTGGTGTAAAATCTTCAGGAGACGCGAAAGGTGTTCCTAACTGCTCAAACACCACTAATCAGCCAGAGAACATCAATGGTGATATGAACGTCGAGGCTCAGTTTTCTCTAAACATGTCATGGGATGCATTTACAGATGCAAGTTCTGAAGCCCCAACAGAGTTCTATGGTAACACATATGCTGGAGGAAATGAAAACCATCCTGATGTTTCTAAAAATCATGGAGCTCTTTCTGCTCGTGCAGCGTCTATGCTGGTAGGTATCTTTTCCACGTCAAAGCTGTACTCGGGTTGGTCTGTTTGATAATTTTCATTCATGGATGGGTAGTACCTTGAATACAAAATAATTTGGGCACAGGAAGCTGAACGTGATTCTCAAAAGAAGTGGAGTCCTGTAATGGAGATAAACTATAGAGGAGGCACATACATGGGGCGTTGCCAAGGAGGTCTTCCTGAAGGGAAGGTACTTAGTATTGCATAGAAAACTGAAGGAAGGTCCTTTTATTTTTCTTCCTTGCTTCTGTATGTAAGTGATTAATAACCTTATTTTTCCACAGGGCCGCCTGTCTCTTGGCGATGGAAGCCTATATGATGGTATGTGGCGGTATGGTAAGAGGTCTGGTTTTGGTTCGTTCCGCTTTAGTAATGGGGATATGTTTCGTGGATCATGGAGAGATGATGTCATGCATGGCAAGGTATTGCAAATGTTTATTTGTTCATGCTTACTCTGATAGCTAAGATATGAGTTTAGGCATTTTTGTTAGTCTCTTCTCTGCCATGGATATTCTGGTTCTTGCTTAAATCATCTTAGAGTCATTCGTTCGTCTGTTTTGCAGTTGTAGTTGTAGTTGTCAGCTCACAATGTTGATTCTACACTATTGGATGTGAAAAACCGACTTTCACTCGCTGCTAAAACATTGTTGTGATGTTAATTACTTGTGATTGGAAGCAGCGTTACCTAACAATGTATGCTTGCTATGAATATTTTAACATGATACACTTCCATACTAACACACTGAAATTGACCTACTAAGTAACCATTTTCTCCTCTCTTTACTTTGGCTATGATGAAGAAAGGCTGATGATCATGGAATAAAGGCTCCCGTCATTGCAGGCTGAGGGGTTTGACGAATGCCTTTAACCCTGCAAGGCGAAAGGTTGGCTATGTTTTTCAAATCTGCGACTCACATGTTGGCCGCTGTACCAGGCCTCATGCTTAGTGGTTTTATTTTTTTCCATGAAAAGGAAATCTTAAGGCAGTATTCACTGGTCTTGCAGTCTCATAAGGCAGCTAATGTTTCAAGAGAGATAATTTAGAATTGTCAATTTCTTATGGAACAATTTTTAGGATATGCAGGCTCAACAAGTTCGATAAAAGTTACTCTATCCCAAAGCAAGTCTCCCACATTCCATTTTGGAATGTCCCAAAATAAGTGTCCCCTCTCCATTTTTAGACCGATTCTTTAAGCAAATTGTTTAATACCCTTTTTATTTATAAGTAATAATTGTATTAGAAAGAAACGCCTAAAAAGGAGGCGCAGCCATGTAGACAGAAGATACAAAACCGAAAAACTAATACTATCCGTATTATTAACCAAAAGATCCCCTTCTACCAGGTCAATGTCTTCGTTCCAGAACTGTAAGGACTCATTCATCTCCCTATTGATCCGGTCTACATCAGTCTCTTCGTTTTCAAAAATTCTTCTATTCCACAAAATAGCCAACGGAATAGATCCCCATTTGTTCTCTTTCCTTTTATTGTTGAAGGATTCCCACCCACTAAGGAGCTGATCAACTGATCTGGGCAAAACCCACTGCAGACCTACACGGAGGAAGAAGGAACTCCACAGCTCCCTTACGACTGAACAGTGAAGAAGCAAGTGATCGACAGTTTCCTCCTCCTCTTTGCACATGAAGCACCGGTTGACATAAATCCATCCTCTAGCTTTCAAATTATCCCCCGTTAATATTGCTCCCCGAGCCGCTTCCCAAGCAAAACAAGCCACCCTTCAAGGAGCTTTTGTCCTCCAAATTGCCTTCCAAGGAAATAGACCTTTGTCCTCCTTCCTTAAGCAAGAGTATAGAGACTTCACCAAGAAGGTCTTCGATGTAGATGCCTCCCACTCCACTTTATCCTCACCCAAACCCCTCCTCTTAACCTTATAAAGCTTCTCGAATAGCCTAGAGATGTCACCAATCTCCCCGTCATGTAAATTTCTACGATACTTAGGGCTCCAAACATCTCTCCCTTCCATGACCACCACGACTGAATTCACCATCTCATCTTGATTGACAGCAATATTGAACAAATTAGGAAATTCTTGTTGCAGGATAAACTCTCCAAACCATTTATCCTTCCAAAACCGCACCCTCTCTCCCCCACCAATATCAAAAGACACCAGATTCTCAAAGAAGACTCTACTTTGCAAGATACCCTTCCAAACACTTGACCCATGAGGATAAGACACTTCCTTTGGAAACCAGTTATGACCCCTAACCCGTATTTACTATCCACCACTTTCTTCCACAAAGATCCTCTATCCACCAAATACCTCCATATCCACTTACCCAAAAGAGCAATATTAAAAGTCTTAATATGTTTAACCCCCAACCCTCCATTCCTCACACTCCTGCATACTGTCTCCCAATTTACCAAATGGTACTTTCTCTCCTCCGTTCCTCCTTTCCACGGGAAGTCCCTCTCCAATTTCTCAAGCCTTTTCACCACCGACACAGGAATCACAAAGAGCAAAAGCATATAAGTGGGCAAATTAGACATAACGCTCTTGATCAAAGTCAGTCGACCACCCTTAGACAAATATTGTCTTTTCCAGCCCACTAGACTCCTCTCAAATCTTTTGATAACCGAATTCCACACTTCCACATTCTTGAAGGGGGCCCCTAGGGGGAGACCCAAATATTTCGTAGGAAGACTCCCTGCCTTACACCCGAAGAAATCTATCAAAACCCTTAAGTTCTCCACAGTCCCTACTTGAATTATTTCGCTCTTTTCAATATTAATCTTTCAGCCTCGATGGAGCTTGAAACAAAAGGAGAACAATCCTGAGATAACCCAACTGTGATTTATCCGCCTCATAGAAAACCAGGGAATCGTCTGCAAATAAAAGATGACTAACTGAAAGCTCAGACTCTCCTCCCCTATCCACCTTAAATCCCTTTATATAACCCCCAGCCACCGCCTCATCAATCAAGGAAACTCAACGCCTCCATCACCATGATGAATAGGAACGGAGATAGAGGATACAAAAATAAATCCACTTCCTCCATCCCCTGCAAATACCTAAGAGGCCTCTCGCACAAAAGAAACCCATATTGAATCCTGGGATGAAAAAGAAAGGGACCTGTTGATTTAGTTAAGGGTATTAAAGGAAAATTACATAGAATCAAGTACTTTCTTAAAATCCATGTAAAGTCAAAAGGGAACACATATGGAGTAAATGTTATGAAACCTCAGGAAAGGAGAGAGACTTCTTGTGGGAGGGTCAAGGGGAGGAGCATAAAATCCATTTAGTTAATTGGGATAAGGTTTGTTTGAACATCGAGATACAAAAATAAATCCACTTCGAGAGGGTGATCATTTTGGTTTCCATTTGTCCCGAAACTTTTGAGGTTGGCAATGGTTCGAGAGTGAGATTGGAAAGACGGGAAAGCTATGGAGAAATACATTTGGCGGTCAAAAAATCCCAATTTGAGTTGTCATAGGCTTTCTCGATATCAAGGTGGGATGCAGCTTGAACAACAAAACTCCGGAAACTTTCCATATTGAATTTTTTGTTTCCTGAGGGATGAAAAATTCGAAGGGGGAGTTTATGGACGGTGTTACTGTTGAGCGTTTACTTGTTAAGGGTATTAAATGGGTCTTTTGGGAAAATTCGGGGATGCTTTTGAGTTGGTAGTTCCAATCATAGGAGGAGAAATAATTCCGGGTGTCTGGTGGACTATTTGGAAAGAGCGGAACAGGAGAATTTTCGATAATAGTTTACACTAGATATTGAGAATCCATTGTTTTTGTGGTGTTAAATTCTCTTGGGCATTCTTTTGTGGATTTTGTGAATAGTTTTAAGCTGAGTAGTTTGTAACCCCTAGTGTACAGGCTACCTGGACGCCTGTTATTTATATATACTCTTTACTTATCAAAAAAAAAAATGTTATGAAACCTCATTTGGGCACTATAGATTACAAATAAGCCAACTATCACATTGATGTAAGTTACAATTAATCTAAATGTGAAACCAGTGGAATGAGCTTATTGGCCTTTTACCATACTAGCTTGAACATACATGCATCGGATGTTGAGTGAGAATAGCATGTGCAATGAAATAGGAGGGATGTTTATCAAATAAATGTAATATAAGGTAGGTAAATTTTACATTATAGAGGTGGCAGTGGTGTTAGGCCTCATGGGTTGGCTGTCAAAAAAATTGGGCCTTGGGTTGGGCCTGTTAACAAGAGAGTGAAGGGGAAGGCTGTTTGGGCTCCTATAAAGACCAATCCCTTGGCTTATCAGAAGGATGTGGTTACAGGAGGCAAAATTAGTGGGCCATTTGTATCTGCCTTAAACGCTAATTTTAAGAACAGACCAGTAAGTGGTAATGGGTTGGGTGAGAAGGAGGAGGATCCAGTTATAATTGAGGATAGGCTACTGGGTGCTCAAGTGGAGTTTGACAAGACGAGATTCTTCTTTCTAGAGGTCTTCATAGATGTGATGAAGGCGTCTGAAGGGGAGGAGCAAGTGACGAGTTCGACTGAAGAGTTTCGAAGTGATGACGAAAAGGATTTCGTCTCTCCATAAGGAAATACGGAGTAAGTGTCGGGCGTAGACAGTTCCAAAGGGAGTCACTCTTCTGCAGGGTGTGCTCAATCGATGGAGGGGCAAGAGGAGAAACTGGTGGATAAGGAAGAACCGGTGGAGCCAATCAAATGCACCCCACTTAACACGATTCACCCAGAGGATGTGAGTGATTGAGAATATTTGCAGGATTGTTCATCGCAGGAGGAATTGTCGTTATGGGTTTGTAGGAGAGCTAAAGGTCTTGGCAGATATTTGGGAGTGGCCTGTGATGGTTTTGATGACAGGATTACGGATTTGCTCTTGGATATTGAGAAGCAGTGGCGAACTTCAGATGCGAAAAAGGGGCCGTAGAAGATAGCTGTGAGAGAAAAAGGAAAAAGAGAATTAAAGCAGTTGTGTAGTTGTGTAGCAGTCTGAAGTTTTATAAGTCTGGTAGTTTGGAGGGGGAGGGGAGGAGGAATCGCAAACAGAATTAGTTTATCATGCATCTAAAAATAGTTTCATGGAATGTGTGGGGCATAAATAATGTGAGGAAAAAGACTAGTAATTAAGGCTGCTTTAAGAAGGTGGAATCTGCATTTAATCTGTCTTCAAGAAACGGAGATGTAATCTATTGACAGTAGGTTGGCTAGCAGTTTAGGGTTTGGCAGTTGGACAGATTGGGTGTTGTCTCAGTCTATTGGATCAGCTGGTGGCATTCTTGTTATGTGGGATAAGAGGGTGATTTCTAAGGTGGATGCAGTGGTGGGAGAACATTCTGTTTCTGTTCTGATAAGGAGTGGATTTTTTCTTGGGTGTATGGGCCTTGTGCAGACAACATTCGTCAGAATTTGTGGGAAGAGAGTGATTAGATTGAGATGGAGAGCACCTTGGTGTATAGGAGGGGATTTTAATGTGGTCAAACTTCCTGTGGAACAATCGGGTGTGCAGGTCTCTTCTCGAGCAATGATGGAATTTAATGAGTTCATCAATGACATGGGGTTGGTTTATTGGGAGACAATTTCACGTGGTTTAGACATGGGGATAGACAGCAATTCTCCATAATTGACACATATCTTACTTCTGCAGATTGGTCTGATATATTTAGTGATATGGCGCAGCATTGCTTAACCAAAGTAGTCTCGGATCATATCCCCCTTATGCTGGAGTGTGGGGTTATGCGGTAAGGGAAGTCTCCTTTTATATTTGAGAACATGTGGCTTTTAGAGCTTGCTTCTTGGACTGGATACGTTCTAGATGGTGTTCGAATGAGATAAATGGGAGCCCAGACTTTATACTTGCTAAAAAACTAAAACTTCTTAAGTTGGACTTGAAAGTGTGGAATAAGGAGGTGTTTGGGAGGACAGATATCAAGATCAAGAAAGCCATGGAAGAGATCAGATTGTTGGATGAGAAGGCAGGTTCAGGAGGTTTGGATGAGACGGAAGAAGAGGGCACGGAAGAATTGGAAAAGCGAGCTTGAGGCTTTGCTTATCAAGGAGGAGGTAAGTTGGGAGGCAAAAATCAAGGGTGCAGTGGCTGAAAGAAGGGGATAAGAATACTAATTTTTTTCATAAGATGGCGAGTGCTCATAAGAATGTGAATCATATTCGGAAAGTTACTATTGGAGAGAATCTGTTTGAAGATAGGGATGCTATTAAGGATGGCGTAGTGGATTTTTATTCTAAGTTGTATTCGGATAGTGGGGAATGACATTCTAAATTGGAAGAAAAATCTGGTGGAGGAGGATAGGAGTTCTTTAGAACGCCCTTTCTCGGATGAGGAGGTTTTGGCTGCCTTGTGTAGTATGAATGGTGATAAGGCTCTGGGTCCGGATGGTTTCTCTATAGCCTTCTTCTCTTCTTGCTGGGAGATTCTTAAAGATAATATTATGGATGTGTTCCACTATTCTCATGCCAATATGTGTTTCAAGAAGAGTTTCAATGCCACTTTTATCACTCTTATCCCGAAGAAGGCCGGTGCTACTAATTTGGGAGACTTTAGACCTATGAGTCTGGTGGGAGGATTTTATAAAATTTTATCTAACATTGATTTGTGGGGGAGAGGCAAATTATAGATGCGTCGTTTATTGCCAATGAGGTTGTGGATTCAAGGTTGCAACAGGGCTGTCCCGGTTTGATGTGTAAATTGGATATCGAAAAGGCATATGATCATGTTAATTGGGAGTTTTTGATGTTTTTAATGGAAAAGATGGGGTTAGGTGTTAAATGGAGGAAGTGGATTCAGTTTTGCATCTCTTCAGCTCGGTTCTCGGTAATGGTTAATGGTGAACCTGCTGGTTTCTTTACTAGTTCGAGGGGGCTGAGGCCAGGAGACCCTCTCTCTCCTTTTCTATTCATCATTATTATGGAAGCATTGAGCAGCTTTATCGAGAAGGCTGTGAGAGGAGGATTTATTCGTGGTTTTGGGTTGGGAAGGTATAGAGGAGAGGAGGTTGCCATCTCTCACTTGCTCTTTGCAGATGACACTTTAATTTTCTGTGATGCGGGCAGTTGGGTTATCTTTTGTCTTGTGCTCATTTTCTTCCATATGGTGTTGGGGCTGCGAATTAATATTGCTAAGAGTGAAATCATCCCGGTGGGTGTGGCGGAGAATATTCATCAGCTTGCTTCAGTGTTTGGGTGCAAGGTTTCTCATTTACCTTCGACTTATCTAGGTTTGCCGATTGGTGCGTCTTTCAAAAATAGTGCTATGTTGAATCCGGTGGTTGAAAGATTTGGTCGGTGGTTGACAAGGTGGAAGAAACAACTATTGTCCAAAGCGGGTAGACTTACGCTTATAAAAAATACTTTATCCAGTCTACCCACTTATTTCTTTTCGTTGTTTGTGGTTCCTGCTTCAGTGCGTAATATTTTGAAAAAGATCGAGAGGGACTTCTTGTGGGAGGGTCAAGGGGAGGAGTATAAGATCCATTTAGTTAATTGAGATAAGGTGTGCATGAACATCAGGAAGGGAGGTTTAGGTATCAAGAAGTTAAGTTGCTTCAATTCAGCTTTACTTGGTAAATGGCTTTGGCGATACATGGAGGAAGAGCATGGGTTGTGGAGGAGGGTGGTGATCAGTAGATATGGACAGGGTGATCATTTTTGGTTTCCTAAAATCGTCGCCGGTTCTTTTGGGTCAGGAGTTTGGAAAGGAATTTGTAAAGGGTGGGCGCAGTTTGAAAGGTTTGTTTCTTTTGAGGTCGGCAATGGTTCGAGAGTGAGATTTTGGAAAGACAAGTGGTGTGGGGAAGAACTATGGAGAGTCTATCCTGAGTTGTACTATTTGGCGGTGGACAAAAACTGTTATGTTAGATCGGTGTTGCATATTGATCAGGGTAGAGACCAGGTAGAGTGGTCTCTGGAATCCCTTGTTTCGTAGGGATCTTCAAGATTGGGAGATGGATGTTTGTGGAAATTTTTTCACTTTGATTTATTCGCTTCAGATTGACAGGAGTAGAAATGATAAGGCAAAGTGGGTTGCATCGAATAGCAAAAAGTTTTATGTTAAATCTTATTTTTTTGCTATGTCGGGCAGAGTGGGGGATCCCTTTCCATGAAAGGAATATGGAGTAGTATTGCTCCCAGTGGCGTTGCATTTTTTGTTTGGAAAGCTTGTCATGAGGCGATTCTTACGGGAGGAAACATTCGCAAAAGGGAGATGGTTTATGTGAACTGGTGTTACATGTGGAAAGGCGACGAAGAGAGTGTTAATCACTTGTTATTGCATTGTCCGGTGGCTCGTTCTTTATGGTATACTGTTCTGGGGCTTTTTGGGATCTCGTGGGTAATGCCCAGTTCTGTTCGGGGGATGCTTTTGAGTTGGTCATGTTCCAATCGCAGGAGGAGCAATATTCTTTGGGGTGCTATTCCGGCCGGTGTTTGGTGGACTATTTGGAAAGAGAGGAATAGGAGAATCTTCAATAATAGTGAGGTTTCGTTGGATCAATTAAGAGACTATCTTTTGCGCATATTGTTTTTGTGGTGTTCTGCGACAATCAATATCTCAGACATTCTTTTGTGGATTTTGTGAATAGTTTTAGTGCTGAGTAGTTTGTTTTCTCCAAGTGTACAAAGGCAGCGTCACCTATTTTGATGCCCATTATTTTTATATATTCTTTACTTATCAAAAAAAAAAAAAGAAAAGTAGAATGCTTCTAACAAGTGCATGACATAGTCTAGGTTTTCAAGTGTTCTTTTGACCTTTGTTCATCATCTTTCTCAAAAGACATTCATTTTACTTGTTATTTTTTCTCCACAACATTTCTTATGTTGGAGTTCCATAGGAGATAAAAGAACTTCAAATAGAAGGAACTGGAGTAGTTGATGTCCAACAAATTTTGCCCATCAACATTTGTTTATAGGTTTTCATGGATTTCTGAGAGCAATAAATTCAATGATAGAAAATACATGTTACTACATTAGGTCACAGTGGACATTCTAATTGAAAAATATCTAGTTCCCATCCATGGTGTCAAAAAATAAATGAATATATACCCGGCCATGAATAAATCGTACACTCCAATGGGAGCTCATATTCAAAGGATGCACTCCTAAACAACGAATTACTATCCTTGCAATCAGTTATGATGCTCTAGCTTATTAAATTAGTTTATTGATATTTGAGTTACATTATTCATATATATTAGGTACATTATTGGTATTTAATTTTACACATAAAAAACTTCCAACATGGGCAGAATATGTAATATTACACAATTTCAGGACCTATGTTTATAGGACTATATTGTCTCAGGATGGTAATATTCTTATTTAACAAGAGGAAATCATCTTATAAAAAGTATCAACTTCAAAAGAGTCGTGCAAATTAATTCTTAACATATTGGCTTGAATGGCTCCAAAACCATTAAATTTATATTCCTGATTTCAAGTAATCATGTGTCTTTGGAATTTTGACTTTATAGGAATGGACAACTTTCAAGAATAAAAAATAAACTAAATCCTAGTTACATCCAATAATATTGATTTGCAGTCATACACAGATATATAATTTAATACGTCACATACCAAGAGAAAAATGGATATGCAACGAACTCTTTCTCAGTGATGAATGTCAAACAGAGAATCTATTGTATACCAACCTTATTTAAATGATGCATTTTGAATAATAAGGAGAAGGGATGAAAGTTCAGCAACACGACTCATAACATGGTTGACCCTATCATCTCAGTATTGTGTATTGTTGGTGCATGGATTAGAAGCTCTTTCAGCATTCAACTGCGCTTAACACAGTCAATCCCACTTTCAACACTTGAGGATTTATGCAATAAAGTAGGTGTTTTTTTTTCTCTTTCTAGGTGGAGTGTAGATTACACTTGAATCACAATCATCGGCAATATGTGAAGCTATTTTTTTTTCTTGGTTCTTTTTTCCATTCAGAAGAAAGCAGGATATGGATACAAAACTTGGGTGTTGGGGAGAATATGTGGAAATATTGTAATTTTTGAAGGGTTATTAACTAATCTGTAAAGTTAATTTTTTTATGCAATGAGTTGAATAACGTTTCTACTTTGGACACATAGGATATCTTTTAGAAGATTGTCAAAGGAGAATATGTATAAGAAGGATTTAAAACCCCAAGGGGTGGGAGAGATGGCAAGGGCACTTAAGGCAAAGACCTTGTCCTTGGTTCCAATCCCATACCAAGTGGTCATACTTGCCTATCAAAAAAAAAAGGAAAGAAAAAAGATTTGAGAACTACTATTATCTGGGCATTTTTGGAATGTGAATGTCACCCATAAGCACATCCATTTTTTATGTAGAGTATAGGTATAGATTATAGTTAACAGGGAGATACTATTCCCACTTCACTTTTCAACCAAGGTACTTCATTTAATGCTTTATTTCATTGCATTGTATAATGAAGTGTCTTGGTTGATAAGTGGAGTGAGATTATCATTTCCCTAGAATATATTATGTTTTTAGTTTTCCTTCTTTGAATCACTCACCTGTCTAGATCAGCCCACCTCTACTCTACTTTCAGCCAAACTGCATATTACAGTGCCATTCAACTTATATGTATCAATATTATATATACTATCTGTACATTTAATTACTTTTGAGGAATTCCATAATCATACTATTAGGCCCAATTAACAAAATTACACAATCTTATCAAAGACCCTGTAGTAGTAGTGCAACGGAATAAGTAAATTGAGATAGCTTTACCAAAATAGGCAATGTTCACTAAAAGCAGGTTTTAATGAAAATTGCACAGATCAGGATCACATGGTAGCTGATAAGATATTGTTAAAAGGTTTCTGATAGTATATATTCAATGAATCATTAGAACTATAAGTAGATAAATCTACAACAAAATTATAAAAAATTTACATTACTTATATAAAAAAAAAATCTGTATGGAAATAATACGGGAGATTTGAAGTGGTTCACAACTTAAATGTTGCTGTGTCCACTACCAAAGGGATCAACTTTGGATTTTAAATCTATGCACTATATTTCCACTAGTATCTTACAAAGAAAGATTACACTATCCTTGTTCTTCAAACAGGGTCTAAGTGGATATCTATCTATAATCTCTAATAGATCGTGTACAAAAATGTGTTTATATAGGAGGTATGTTCTTTTCAATAAGAACAAAGCACATGTGTGGGTAACAATTAATGAAGCTTTCACAAATTTAATGGTTGGAAAGTCATTCAATGATTGTTTTACAAGAACTGTTCAATAGGTAAGATTTAACGTGGAACAATAAATAAAACAGTGAAGGAATGTTTGTTCAGGAGTTCCATCGTTTGAGTAAATGCTCTATTGTATAGCTCTTGGACTTTAGAGTTCTTTAATGCTCCCAAATGTTGGCTTTTATACTCAGTTTTTTGGAGCCATTAAGGATTCAACAACTTTGATCTGAAATTTGAATGCATTAAATTCATATAGATGTTGGACTTGAAACCAATAACCTTGAATCCTATTGGTTGAGCTTTCTTGTCAATAGTCAAAGAGAGTGGTTCTGTTGCATAATAAATGCAAAGCCATTTTTACTCAAAATGACCTATGCAACAATGCTGTAGCAGATCGTCCTTACCGAGATAACAAATGAGAAAAGTGCTTTTTGCAGGCCCTCATGAAAACAAAGTCGAAAGCACTTTGCAGTCAAATAAATGTTTCGGAACATGTAAGGCCTAAAAATCCGCAAGAAAATTTGCTTATCAGTCTACGTAGATTAGAAATATGCAAACTTCGAGTTCCTCTAAATCAACAGCTCCTTGTAGAGTGAGCACTTCAACAGCCCTTGCTTCTCAGTACAAGTTTGCTGATGTGCAGACTTCGCTTCAAAACACAAGTGTGCTGAACTATTGAAAACTTCTAAAAAACATCATTTACCAATCCTAACTAGTTTTGCTAAGTCCTAATAGAGTTGCCGACCATGGAGTAGCACGCAATCTACCTTATGCTTATAGGCACTCTTCTAAGAGTTAAGTAATGGACTCAATCAAATTAATAAGAGGCAACGTATATTACGACTAACACATATCAACCAGAAATATGTAAATAACAAATGAGTATGTTGTGCGTGGTTTTGAATTTCTACAATAGCATTCTCTTTGCATGAGTTCGATATAACCAAATTATGGTTGTTCGTATACCATTCCTTTGTCATGTTCCTTGCTTTCTTGTATAATTTTAAAATATGTTTTGAAGTGCAAAACAACACCTAAACGAATCAACTACTTAGTTAACTTGTGAGGGTAACAAGTTGGCTTGACGGGTGGAAGCATGCTTTTTTCTCTCTAGGTGGTACGATCAGTCTTAATAGAGCTAGTTTGTCGTGTGTTCCTCTTTGTTGCCTTTCTCTTTTTGGGACCACTACAAATGTGACAAATGACATTGAGAAAATTATGAGAGATTCCTACAAGGAGGAATATGAAGGTGAGAGGGATCTCTTATTGCGTGGGATGAAGTTTGCAAGCCTAAGGGGGTCTGGCTCTAGGGAACTTGGTTTGCAGAATCATCTTCCTTGTTGGAAAATTGCTCTGGCTTTTTTCCCATGAAGCAGATTCTATCTGGTATGAAGTGTAAAGAGCAAGTTTGGCAGGCAGAAAATGGGCGAGGCACTAGCATCTGAAGTTCAATCCCTCGTACTATGCTGCACATCCTTGGTCCTTCCAAGTATTCATTGATGTTACTTTCTTCCTCCCATTTACTTGTTTCAAAGTGGGTCATATTGCTCATATTTGTTTTTCTTCATAATATCATCTCTTACGTGTGTTATCTGATAGTTCTGGATCTTGGCTAACGGAGGGCTCAAGGGTGTATTCTTGTTGAATGCAAAAGTACCTTTCAGAGTTAGAGCCATTGCTTGGACCTTGGTTCTTAGTTAGGTCAGTAGTAATGCTGTCTTGCAAGTGAATAAACCATATGAGAAGATTTCTCCGGATTGGTATGGGATGTGCAAGTGTGCATCTGAACTCATAAGCACTTATTCCTTCACTGTGGGGTTGCCCGATTCGTTCAGTTAATATGTTTTTGGTGGTTGAGGAAGAATTGGTTTAGTCCTAGTTGTTATCTGCCTGCCTTCATATGCATGTTAGAGGCTTTGACAGAGGAAATGGCTAGATTGTTGTGGCCATCTGGTGTGTTTGGACAAAGAGAAATACCAGAATTTTGAATTTTCAGGGCTCAGTTGTTGCCTTGGCCTCTTTTTTGCGATAAAGCTGTTTTTTTGGCGTCTTTTTGGGCTTCTGTTAGCGCTGCCTTTCAAGGAGTGCCCATCTCAGAGATCTAGTGGGATTGGCATGCTTTGATTTCTTAGTTTTCTTTTATTTAGTTGGTAGCCTTTGTATTTTTGTTATGCTCAATGGACTTTTCATTTGTCCTCTTGTATCCTTTGTTCATTTGATCTATTTTTCATGTCTTATCAAAAGATAAAAACAATGTTTTTCAGGGATGGTTTTACTTTCGCACTGGAGATCGATGGTTTGTAAATTTCTGGAAAGGAAAGGCCAATGGAGAAGGGCGCTTCTACTCAAAGAGTGGTGATATATTTTTTGGCAATTTCAAAAATGGGTGGAGAGATGGCCACTTCCTTTGCATCAATGTCGATGGATCAAGGTTTGTATTCGTTGCTTCTCTATCTGTAGTGTATGGTAGACATTTTTTTTTGAATTTTGAGACATTACCAAACTAGTGCGATGCGACGCTAACATATATATAAGATACTCTCAATTTTCCCTACCGAGTACTCTCAACTCCCCTTTAACTCCAAGATTTGGAATGCACTACGATAACATCAAACAAATCTGCCTTTTGAAGTAAAGTTCACAGCTTATGTACTTGAATTTAGAGTTTGACTGATTCATGTAATTTAGGATTACCTAAGGATTTTAAATGTTAGTGATTTTTATATTTTTTTTGATAAGTAAAGATAGAATATTATATATAAATAAGCGTCAAAAGGAGACACAACCTATGTACATAGGAAGTATACCAAAAACCAAGCTACCTATTAGCAATCCTATCCACAAAATCTACAAAAGGATCAACCCCCTGAGCAGCTCATTACACGAAAAAAACAGAGTTTGGAGAATCAAGTCTTTTAAGTCTTTCAACGCTTTTTTCTTCGTTATTGAAAACTCTGCCATTTCTTTCTTTCCAGATGCTCCGGCAAACGGCCAACGGAGTCGCTTCCCAAACACTATTTTTTCTTTTGCGTTTATACAGCGACCAACTAAGCAGCAGCTCCTTCACCATTCTGGGCATAACCCAGGATAACTGGAACAGATTCAGCACATAATCCCATATGCTCCTCGCAACTGGGCAATGTAACAGGAGGTGATTGATATTTTCCTCATCTCTTTTGTACATATAGCACCGGTTAATGTAGATCTTCTTCCCGTTTCACAGATTATCCCCAGTTAGAATAGCTTCGTTAGCAGCTTTCCACATGAAAAAGCCTACCCTAGTAGGGGCCTTCGACTTCCAGATAATCTGCCAAGGGAATATACCATATGTGCATGTTAACTTTTGATATAAGGACTTGACCGAAAAGATTTAATTCTTCTCCTCAGTCCACACAACAGAGTCCTCCCCAGCACCAGTCACCTCTTGTTTGTAAAGCAACACAAAGAATTGCACGACGATATCCACTTCCTAGTCTTGAGAATTTCTTTTGAACACTATATTCCAATTCACCGCACCACCATTAAACTGTGAAACAGACCCAACCATTCCCTCCTTATGAGCAGCGATACTTTACAAAGACGGGAAAACACTTCACAGATCCCTATCACCACATGTCACACCAAAAACAGATCAACTCTCCATTTCCAACTTTGAAAGAAATAAACTGCTTCACTACTTCCCATTTATTCCTAACACCCTTCCATACACTCGTCCCATACAAGGTTTGGACCTCATTAGGAGGCTACTTATGATCTCCACTCCCGTATTTGCCCACCAGCACCCTCCTCCATAGGGCTTCCTTGTCAATCAAATATTTCCATGACCATTTCCCCAAAAGAGCAGCAATGAAAACCTTTAAATTTTAATCCCTAGGCCTCCACCCTTCAAGCTAAGGCAAACTACCTTCCACCTAACTAGATGATACTTTCGCTCCTCCAAATTACCCTCCCACAAAAAGTATCTTTCTAACTTCTCTAAATGCTGGACTACCTATCAAGATTGGCATTCTAAAGATAGACATGAAATACGTAGGCAAATTGGAAAGGGTGCTCTTGATTAACGTCAATCTACCTCCCTTCAATAAGCATTGTTTCTTCCACCTGGCCAATCTACGTTCAAATCTTTCAATAACCGGATTCCAAATGTTTTTACACTTGTACCTAGCTCCAAGAGGAAGTCTAAGATAAGAAGTCGGGAGGCTTCCAGTCTTGCACCCTAAGAAAGCTGCCAACGAGTCATCATTACCCACGTTACCAACTGCCTAGAGCTCACTCTTATGAATATTAATCTTCAGGCCTGAGGCTGCTTGAAAGAAGAGAAGCACCATCCGAAGGTAACCCAGCTGCGCTGCCTCTACCCCACAAAACACTAAGGTATCATCTGCGAATAGTAATTGCAGCAAACTTATTATGATGGACACTTCCACAGTCTTGTCACCCCATACTTGAGAGTTTGAATTGTCTTAAGTTATTGGTTAGCATCTAATTGTAGCGAGGACAACCAGACAAGGGACAATGTAAGACAAATTGGTGGATATCCAAGAGTTAATCCGTTGGTCTAATCTTGTTGTAAGTCAAATGAGTACAATGGTGTAGGGCCAGTCCTTGTGATTTAGAAAATCATTACTATACCTTTTTGTTGCAGCAAAACCTGGCCAGATAGAATAGTAGAGTAGCTAAGAAGCATGGATAGTGATACGAGATTTGAGTATAATGTGGGTGCGGTAATACTTCTAAATCTAAAAATATAGGCTTCGGGTAAGGCAAGGATATGGTGAAGGATGATCAGTGCTCCTGACAAAAACAATAATAGAAGGATGTTTCTCCGTCTTATGAATTGCTGCTAAGAAGAATGAAGATTTAAGGGAAAACTACATCATTCGTCCCTATAATATTGTCCCCTCCTGTGCAGAAATATGCAAAATCAGCTCATTACACTTTGAAAATCAAATGCAATTAGTTATTGTGTCCTCTTTCATCCAAATTCAGCTTTTAAGTTGAAACCCATGCTTATCATGTGACTTCTTTGAAAACCAGGAATCAGGCGTTGCAGCAAAAAACGAAAAAGAAAAGAAAACCCAAGACATTCATCTTCTTCAGCACTACCCCAGATACCACATCTGGGAAATGATACACAGTAAAACCGTCTTTGGATTTGCCCAAGATCTTTGGAATCCATTTATTTCTCGCGGGGATGGCTTGCTTTGGCTTTGGTACATTTCATGTAACAGGCTTGTATGGTCCTGGAATATGGGTGTCCGATCCTTATGGACTAACTGGAAAAGTACAATATGTAAATCCAGCGTGGGGCGTGGAAGGTTTTTATCCTATTGTTCCGGGAGGAATAGCCTCCCATCATATTGTGGCTGGGACATTGGGCATATTAGCGGGCCTACTCCATCTTAGCATGCGCATCATCACTGCTCTGCTCCTAAATTCATTGAAAAAGGTCTGAAAGTGCTAAAGGACGTAGCTCAAAATTTTAGCATTCTAATGTATTTTTCATCTAAGGTAACTTATATCAACTTTTTGTTTGATACGTAAAGATATATACAAATATGCGTCAAAGTAGGTGACGCGGCCTGTGTACATTAGGCGTATACCCTACCAAAAAATCTAGACATTAGAAAAACTATTCATAAACTCCACAAAAGTGTTATGAGGAGAAATAGGGGAATACAAAGTCTCTGAACACCAATAGAACAAGGTGCGGAGCAGCGTGTCCTTTAAGGCAGGGAGAGGCCCTTCAACATTATCAAAAACTCTATTATTTCTCTCCAAATAATCCAACAAACACACAAGGGAGCAGCTTCCCAAATAAGATTTCTCCTCGTGTGTTTGTAGAGTGACCAACTGAAGAAAAGCTCCTTTAGTGACCTCAGCATCACCGACGAAATATTGTAGAGACAAAACAATAAATTCCATGTCTCTGTTGCTCTCCATTCCCTTAGCACAGGAAGCACCGATTCATATAAACCATCTGACACTTCCACTTCATTAGTCGCTTCCCAAGCAAAAAAAAACATCACTCTACTAGGACCTTTTGATCTCCAAATTGTCTTCAAGGGAAAAATATTCTTTCTTTTTTAGATAAGATTTCATTACAAGATTTGACCGAGAATTTGTTTCCTTTAGAACCCTCCTACAACACTTTATCTTCCCGTTGACTGACCTTATAAGAACACAACTTGTCAAAGAACTCGGACATGAATCCATCTCCCAATCTTGAAGATTTCTCCGAAACAAAGGGCACCAAGTTACCCTGCCAATCTATTTTTCCCTAAGTGCAAAAGGAACAATTGTTTTTGGGAAGCGGCTTTGTTGGCAGTGTGTTGGAATGTTTGGAGGGAAAGAAACTACAAAGGTTCCAGAATGTAGAGAGGAGTGTAGAGGTGTAGAGGGGACTTAAAAGAGTTGATTCTCCATACTTTTTTTCTTTGGGTGTAATGAGGTGGTAACACAGGGTGGCGATCCTTTTGTAGATTTTGTGGATAGGATTGCTATTAGATAGTGGGGTTCTTTTGGCGCTTGATTTTTATATTACCTTATAAAAAAAAGTGGGAAGATTAGAGAGAGTGTTGTTGATAAAACAAGCCTCCCACCTTAAGACAAAAATTGTTTCTTCCATCCCAACAACCGTCGCTCGAATCTCTGGATTCCACATAGCTTTCTTTTATACAAAGCCCCGATAGGTAGACCTAGATAGAAGGAATAGACCTTACATCCAAAATAAAAGGCCAAGGACATGATATTTTCCACGTCTCCAATGGGAAGAATTTGGCTTTTGGGAATGTTTATGCCGAGACCCGAAACTGCTTGGAAAAATAATAAAACTAGACGTAAATACCCCAGCTGAAAAAAACTCTTCCTCATATAACACGAGGGTATCATCCACAAAAAGAAGATGATACAAAGAAGAACCTTGCACACTTTCCCGTCCCATCTGTAAACTACGAATGAAACAGCCTTACACTGCTGTAACCAACATTTTACTCAAGGCCACCATGACAAGAAAAAATAAAAGCGGGGAGGGGATCTTTTTGGCACTCTCAAGTTAGCAAAAAAAAAACTAGTAGGCTCATCATTCACTAAAACTGAAAATAAAAGCTTAATTACCTATTTGGTCACCCTACTTTCACGGAAATCTCAATAAGGTCACCCTACTACCATTTTGCACACTTTGGTCACCCTACTTAACAAATAGTGTCAATATGGTTTAGACAGTGGATGTGGTTGACGGAATAGCTTGAAAAGACATAAATACCCTCTCTTAAAGACATAAAAATACTAAAATATCCCTCATAGAATAAACCCCAATTTCATAGAACCCTAACCCCAACAATTCAACACAAACACAACAGCTACACCAGATCCCAGTTCAGACTTGATTGTTGGATTGTTACCCAATTTTGATGCCGAGTCAGCCCCACCACCGCCGGCGGGATCATTGGCCACCACTTTTGACGTTGTCGAAGGAAGCAGAACAAACAATGCTTCAAACTCACCCGAATTCGAGTTTTGGATGGTCTGAAACCCATCTTGCCCCGAACCTAACCTCCATTCTGCCGATGAATTGTTTGCCGATGGTGTTATCCTTCCTCTCCGACTCCTCCATGACTCTGACGACCCACCCGAACCTATTCTTGAACCGCCACTACAGCTACACCAGATCCCAGTTCAGACTTGGTTGTTGGATCGTTACCCGATTTTGATACCGAGTGAGCCCCACCGTCGCTGGGGGAATCATTGGCCACCACTTTGACGTTGTCGAAGGCAGAAGAACAAGCAGGGCAGAAGAGATCCTGAGGCTGAGGCTAGTGCCTTTCGTTCTCCTTCTATTTTGTCTCCTTTGTAGACTTTCCGGATGCATATGATCTACTCGGATAGGATCTGGTTTGGAAACTTGACTGTGGTCTTCTTCTCCTCCACCGGCTTCTTCTCCTCCAATGGCTTCTTCTCTACCTTGGGAGCCATTAGGGTGGAGGAGTGTTATTGAGAGAGAAAAAAAAACAAATTTAGGTTTAAGAGAGAGATTGAGAATTTTACTTCAGCCAGCTTGCTGGCCAGATCTCAAATTGGGGTTTACAGATTTTTGAAATCAAATTGGGGAAGAAGATGAAGGTAGGGAAAAAATAAAAATAAAAATAATTTAATTGGGGTATTTTTGGGTTATCACAAAAATATTAAACGGCTCAGCCTAAAAAATTGACGGAGTGACTAACGTGTCACTATTTGTTAAGTAGGGTGACCAAAGTGTGCAAAATGGTAGTATGGTGACCTTATTGAGATTTCCGTGAAAGTAGGGTGATCAAATAGATAGTTAAGCCAAAATAAAACTAAGAAACAAACTGTAGAGATACAGAAATAAATCCACTTCCTCCACTTGGATCCGAAACCCATTCTCTCCAACATATACATCACTTATTCACTTATATTATAGCACAAATTGTTTCAAACAATTGCTCAACAAATGAGAAAGTTTCAACTAGCCATCTAAGAAATGGTTAACTTTATTTTGAAACGTCAAACTAGTGCGTTTTTCTCTAGTTGTTTAAAGTGTTTATTTATCTATCTTTATTGAGAGTACTTTGAGACTTTAAGCGGTGAATCTCTTAAAGAAACAACTATTGTTGGATTTCCTGCAGAGCTGCTGAATTTAAGAATGTAAAAATTGTGTTTTTGGTCTCATGTATCTGTTGCATATCCATGGCGTAGCCATGGCATATATCAAAGCAAACTAACTTTAAAAAACGTACTTTGGATTGATGTGGGATGTTCATTTTATGTACCCAGCCACCTCCCATGTGCATGGCGCACAAATTATATCCAATGCCTGTGGTGTCGGAAAATTTCTTCAGTGGGGTCACAAATTTAACAATATTTTATGACAATACAAATGTGAAAGAAATTGTGCAACTTTCGGCGCGAGTTTCTTAATGGCCTGTTGGTCTAATGGCAAAGTACTCTGTTAGAACATTGAAATCGTATATTTATTTGTCCAAATTGATGTTTGGATGAAGGAGAAATTAAGACTTAAAGTATAGTGTTCAAGTTGGTTAGAAAAGATCTACTAACAAAACTTTGTCTAGTTTATGTACACATTCATTTCTATTAAAGAGTAAGATTGTGTAGCGTAGACGCTCTCTCCGCGTGCCCTCGCTGGGGTGCAAATCTTGAGTCCATTTTGGGGTCCAACCACTAGACTTGTGTGCGAGCGTGACTTGCGTACACGAAGGTTGGACCAGGCTGAGCTCAATCTACACCACGTTTTGTTAGATTTTTCATGCTTTATCTTACTTTAACTTTTTTTGGCGGGGGCACACGCATGAGGTTTTGCCAAAAAAAAAAAAATCTCTTATGTAATAAATTAATCCTTTTTAATTTATAGTGGCGTCCGTGACCCCACAAAGAGCACATAGCCTCTGTCCAATGCTGTGACGTCCATTTTGGAGCGTCGGTGTTTCATAGGAAGAAAGGTGTGACATTTTACAGGTAGAAGGCACATAAAAAAGTGGTGTGCTCCTTATATGTAGGAAGCTCGTCTCCCTTTCTGCAAGTGCATAAATCCTACAAGGGAGTACTTTCTTTAAATAATTATTTCAATATTTGACATGCAATATGAGCATATCTTGTGGGTTGGGTGTTTATTGTTGTTACAATTCTTCTTTTGGTATGGGTTTCAATTCTCAACTCATGTTTAAGAAAAGTAATCGCTGGAACTAAAATAGAAACTCAAGGTAGTGTGGTGTTTGCATGTGTTAATGTAGGAGTTATGGCTTTCTATGTTGTTTCTCAAACTCAGCTTATTGAATTTCATATTACTCCGAATTAGATAGGGTTTGAGGACATTTCTGACATTCGGTACTGGGAAGGCATCTACCGTCTGTTTTTTCATTATGTATGAAATTGAACCATACCAACAAGGGACCATACTTACCTGTCAAAAAAATAAAATAAAAAAAATTAACCATGTCAGTTTCATATGTGCGAAAACATCAGTTGTTAGTGCTGTAAAACCATGCCCTCCAATCTGCTTCTCCAGAATTATGCTCACTAGTGTAATTTACAAGTTAAATACTCCAACGCTTTCATTTGCAAAATTTGTATTTTAACACAGCCACTGATCTTTTAATTTCCTCTTAACTTTTGTATCTGTCTGCATTCACTTCTTCTTGAGTAATGAACATTTTGATATCGCGTTCATGCCTTGCAGGTATCTTGAGATCTGGGAAGAAGGTGTACTTGTAAGCCGTGAGCAGTTAGAAAATGATGCTGGAGCAGGATAAACCTGTTCTTCAGTCGTCCGTGATACTTTTCAGTTTGTAAAATTCTTGTGCATAGCTTCTTCCTCGTTTCGTAGGAAAGAATTTATTTCGTAAAATTATTGCCCTTTAACTTGTTTCTCCATTGGAAGAAAATTTTCCAAAGTTGCTGTTTAGTGTAAAACAATAGATGAAAAACGGGACTGCAAATCATTTCAACCTAATCCAAATTTAATTTTCATATGTAGTCTCTACTAACATAATTAATGTTCACGAGGGAAACGTAGCCCATGGGATAGAGATTGTCCCTGGGTTTGATACCCAAAAAAATGTGGGCACTACATTGCCAATCACTATTTACTTTTATTATTTTCTATGTTACAATCAAAGAAGTGAATGCGTTAAATTATTAATAATCAAGTAACATATAATTATAAATTATTATAATTTTTAAAAGTTTGAGAGTGTACATATGATGCTTATATCAAATGCGGGAGATTAAAGGTGTAAAGTATGTTAGATTCTTTAAGTGGAATATTCAAAGTATAATAGTGAACTTTTTACATAGGATAGAAGAGTATAATCATTGGGTGGGGATAATTATATCCTAAAAATCTTTTCTACACCTCATTATTCTTTACACCCTCACTCTATTCATTTTTTCTCTACATCCTACTTAAATACCTATTATACATTTTTCTCCAACCAACCTAATTAATAACCACCAATCAGGTTAATTACCTACCTACCCTTCTCACCAAAGGTAGACGGCAACTCCTTCCTGCACCCGGGCTTTGAACGCACAACGACTAACGTCGAATTCCTCCAACGTGCAAACTTAAAAATTCAAAAAACAAACCATTACTCTAAGCCACTCTTAGCAACAACATCAGCAGCAAAACAACATCATCATCAACATTCTATGCAAACAAATTTGATTTCTTCAAGTTTTGAAAATCATCAACAATGTCTTCATCTATTGGTATAAAATTTCATCATCTTCTATATTTAAATACTAGTTTTAGGTCTAATTTAAATATCAAGTGTATAGAATGCATGAATTTGTGTTGAATTTTCTTTAAAAAAATACTAAAAATTTTTAAAAAAATTGATTCGTAAAAACCTCGTTGTTCGGACTTGGTTTGATGAACACTGATAGGTTGTTCATCTCAAGCTGGTCGAACACCCCATAGGTTATTCATCTCAAGCTGGTCGAACACTGAATATGACGTTCATCTCACTCTGGTCGGACAGTCTGTTGAGTGTTCATCCCACTCTAGCCGAACAGCCCATGGGTTGTTCATCTCACTCTGGCTGAACTGTCTATGGGATGTTCATCTCACTTTGGTCGAACTCTCCCTTAGATTTTCATCTCACACTGGCTGAAACTCAGACTGTGCACACTTTTCAGACTTTGATTTTGTTTTATTGGAAATATTAACCTAATTATGATTTATTTTATTTGGTGTTTACAGGAAAAATATTTAGAAACGTTTATACAAAAGAAAAAGGTGACGACATCCGCTAGAAAAAAATGGAACAAGCACGTCAACAAGAACATGAACATGGGCATAGGGTAGGTTCATGAGTAGGGACATGAAGATGAGCAGCTCCAGCAGACTTTTGAGCATGGTCATTTTCAGCAGGGCCAGGAAGATGACCATTTTCAGCAGGACCATGACCATTTTTAGTTTGAGCAGTCGTAGGGGCAGTTCCAGCAGACTTTTGAGCAGGTCAGGAGTCATTTCAGTTTGAGCAGTCGCAGGGCAGTTCTAGAGACTTCTGAGCCTCAGATTGAGCACGGATTTCCTAGTGGTCCGCGTGATACATCGTTGTTGATTTCATATGAGTCACACGTAGCTGTATATATTTGGTCTGGTAAAGAAGAGTGTGGTATTCTAAAATGTCATAATCGCACATAGAAGTTGCTTAATTGGGTCATTCCTAATGGCGAAGCTTCGACGGTTTTTCGGGGTATGGTCAGGGACAGTGCGCTTAGTCGACTAAGGCAGGTATGCTATGCTGGTGTGAATAAGGTGTTAGTTTCTGCTTTCGTGGAATGATGGCATCCAAAGACTAACACTTTCCATATGCCTTTCGGAGAGATGACTATTACTTTAGATGATGTGTTTTGTCTGCTCAGTCTTCCGATTGTGGGTGATCCATTATCTTGTGCTAGGGATGTCGATGCTGTATATGTGAGTCAGATGTTGGGAGTGTCACTTAAAGAGGTTTTTTAGGGCATGGGAAATAAGTGGGGGCCTTCGGTGACATTGGAGTGGCTACGTATGAGGTTTAATGATGTTATCACGTTTGAGGATGAGTTTAGGGTGGGTTGTGCTATGAGGGCATACTTCTTATTGGTCTTGGGTTGTACGATATTTGCTGATAAGAGCGAGACCCGTGTACCTATTGCATACTTAGAGTGGCTTGAGGATCTTAAAAATCTAGATACTTATGCGAGGGGAACTGCCACCCTTGCATATTTATATATAGACAGCTAGGGCAAGCGTCTAGGTATAACACGAAGCAAATAACTGGTTCCATGGCATTACTTGAGGTAATAATTATAAATATTTTATACTTTTATGTTGTGTATTTACTATTAAAGTTAAGATGTTTTATTTGATACTTTAATCTCTTAAAATGTATGTTTTATTACATTTAGGTGTAGATCTACTTGCGGTTTCCATATCTGAGGCCTCCACATAACGTTGATTACAAGTCCATATACTCGCTAGCACGTAGGTGGATCCCGCAAGGGAATCAGGGATGACTCAAGGACCGTTTGTTGGCATCACGTGAGCAGTTAGATAGATTGACGAGCCGTGATGTGAGTATATGCATTTTCTATCAATTTCAACTACCTTTTAATATTAGGCTTCGTATTGGAAGTTTTTAACTTTTTATTGGTCTATTGTTTTAGTTTGACTGGCTTCCTTACGACAGTAAGATCAGGGACCGGTTTGTATGGCATCGATTGCCACGTATCTAGGATGCATACAGATGGGCTATATTGTCGAGTCATACCATCCAGACAATCCTTCGACAGTTCGGGCATGTGCAAACGATTTCGAGGACAGTCATTGCTCCGAACTGTAGCCCTCGAGATAACTCGAAGGCCTTGCCTTAGTGGCTTGGTTTTACTGGACTACTGGTTGACGTCAAATAGCCATCTCGTATCTGAAGAACATCTCGGTAGGCGTGCCCTTCATGCTTGGGATTGTGATCCTGGTTCTTTAGACTGGTACCGGGAGCGTTCACATGTAGTCGTCCAACCCCGTGGTAGACGATCCAGATACGTTAACACCACTACGACTAACGTCGTTGTAGCCAACTCAGATGACAGGATGTTGGGAGTTGTGAGGACTATGATTGATCCCACATCGAGATATGGTGACCGATCTATACCGTATGAGGAGTTGGGCTCATTGCTTGATAGAGTTCACACTATTATAAACGGTCCACCTGATGACGCGGAACCGTCTCAAAGGAGGCAATAGTGATATGGACTATGTTTATGTTTTTTTAATGCTATGACTTGTAAAACAGTTTTTAATATTTTTTGTGGTTATGAAATTTTTAGCAAACATTTGATGAATTCGTGTGGCTTGGTTTTAATGTTATTATCTTATTACAGACTTTGTATAGCATATGACATTTCATAGCAACATAAAAGAAGTATAGCATCCATGTTTTTAATATAATACAAAAGAACTACTCCAAATGTATACTGTTAGTACTACCAACAACTCTAGCTGTACTTACAGATTCACTATATGAAAGTTGTCGATAATATAAAGTAATTTCCACGCATTAGCAGACGGCGAGCAATTTTGGTCCCAGACCCACGGCACATTGCTAATGGGTAACCATCACATAAAAAAACCTACAAATAAATTGAAATGATGTCAATAAATAATTTAAACCAAATAACATGTCAACCAATTGTAAATAAGTGAAGTAAAACAATCGAAAGTGATCAAACCAAAATAAAGTGATCACCGTTTACTCTTCCGATACAAATAATATGTGGATCATTTGGGGGTGCGGTCCTCAATGGTAAGTAAGTGAAGTAATATTTTTTTTTTTTATATAATACCATGAAAGCAATGTTGTAATACGATGCCACCAAATGACCCATATCATTTGCATCAAACCAATATGCCTTGGGAGCACTAATGTCGTTGTATTGGAGACTCACGTTCACTTTAGAAACACGATTACGTTCAATTAAGACACGTGTGTACAACTCCTGGTTTGACATCAACTCCATCGACAAGTCTGCTCGAACCCTGCTCCATGACTCCTCACTTCTATAGATAAACCCTGCTACGACACGAAAACTGCAATGACTGTCACCAAAGATATTCATTGTGCCCAATATGAAAGGCTGAAATTCCTTCAGGAATTACTTAGCGTAATTACCACTAGCTTTCCCGGCCCTCGTACGTGGTCGCACAACCTATTGAAAGTTAAAACAAATTAAATTCATAATATATATAGCAAACCTCGTATAACAATCCTTGAAATAAAAAATTATTAATACCAGAATCTTTTCTTTAAGCTGGAGAACTGTAGTGAACGTGGGAGGTTACTGCGATGAACCAACCTCGTATAGCAATCCTTAATCAAAGGGGAACAATGATCTATTATTGACTCCACATGCTCAAACAAACTCGGATTACGCTTGGTTGATTTATCTTTTTTTACCTTTGCAGGCTTCGAACGACCACGAGTGGGAGCTTCATCCTGTGGAACAATCAAGGAGTTCGTTCTTGCCTCTTTCACATCTATCATTCTTTTAATGATTAACAACTTTTCAGACTCAGGAGTGTTCTCATAATATTCACGAATCTCATCATATGTGCTATTGAATCGATTGTCCATATCCAGCTTCACTGAAACTTCAACATTCTCAAGAGTAGGTAACATATCTAATTTCCTCCAAAATGAATCAACTTGATCAAGGGGAATTGGAGAGTCATTTCTCATATACTCAGCAATCTCATGACGACAGGGTAGCTCGCATGTTCTTCAAAGTACATAACCACACAACAACGGGTCTATATAACCATATTCAGGTATATTGGTCATCTCATTATATATCAGACTCAATGCATGAATAGACACCAAACCTCGAAGGTGTTGGAATATAACCGATCTGTATTTCGGAAGAACCACTGTAAGACTCTTCATGAATGATACCTTGATTGCAATGTGAGATGTCTCAATCATGGTGTGCAACTGTCTCCAACAAGTCTCAAAGTCACCTTGACTTGATTTCAAGTGTCTTTTCAAAGTTGCATGTTGACTCTCCACCCTGAAATAAGATAAAATTAATATTTGTATTTCATGACAAAATTTATAGAAAACAATGAAATGTTGAAAATATTTAAATATCTACTTGTTGTGTTATTGTCGAAGTGCATTACCTTATACGTCCAAACTGACACAAATCTTTCCTTGTACGGCCTTATCCATTGCTTCGTGGTGTACTCAACCGCAACGGGATAATCAATAAAATCCATCTAAAATCTCTTCAGGCATTCTTCATATATTTACTCATTTTTTGCATCTACAAAAAAATTCCAACATAGGGTAAATTGATCCCATTGCACTTTCGTGCGAAAGTATTTCTTACAATTCGCAAGGATGTTTTTGTTGATATGCCATTGACAAAGGAAGTGTTGGGAGGTAGGAAAAATTACCTCAATTACATTCATTAACGCAAGATCTTTATCAGTCACTATCACAGTTGGCAAGGAGGATTGATTCATCAAAGCTTTCAAGATACCAAACGCACAAATGTAGTTATTTTGCAACTCCGACCCCATATAGGCAGCTCCAACCAAAAATGTCATATTTGTCAACGTGACACCAACAATCTCCAACAAGGGTAACCTATATATGTTTGTCTTGTAAGTGCAATCCATGAAAAGAACCTTGGGAAAAGAACACAATAGCTCAACGCTCATTGGATGAGCCAAGAACAAATCTTGAACATTGTTGGTTTTCTCACATCTCCTATGATGGTAGTAATATTCACGCTCCATCAATTTTGCTACAAGCTGTTGCATTTGCGATCGACCATCACGCTCGATTATTTTATTCTTGCTACGAGCATTGTAAATAGTCCGTATTGAAGATTTATTACTTTGAAACTTCTCGTGTAAACCTTGCAAAATGTCCTTGGGCCTCGAATTGGCATGCGACATGTTAAGAACATAAGCCTTATCCGGATCTGATAATCGACCAACAAATGAGTGGCCATGCATGTGAGGGGCCTTGGCATGGTTATACAACCCACATTCAACCTGAAGTTCACATACTCCCTCACATAATTGTATGCCCTTCAAACGAAATGGACACCCACATTTCTTCGATCCACGTTCTCTCTTGCTATTCTTTGTTACTTTACTCGAATCATCACCCTTTTTTTGACGAGGTTGCCCACCAAGTTCACAACCTAAAGTCAACCGATGTCCTCTATTTGTCGTACCACTATCAGACCTAGTAATTAATATCACAAGCCCATCCTCCCTTCTGGTCGCACGCACCCAATCAATCAAATCATCACGAGATGAAAAATATGAGTGATTTGCAAACACATTGTTGTAATCTATAATAATCTGTTGTTGAAAAGGAATGATCGCATCATTACAGGACCAACGACACTTTATTTAGTAGGAAACGTGTTTGCTTTCTGAAAAATAAGAAAAAAAAAACATGTTAAAAATTCATGATTTTGCATTGTTCATGCATTGTCCGGCCAATGTGTGGATGTTGGTTCGTTCGGCCAGGATGAGATGAACAAAAGTGAAAGTGTTCGGCCAGGTTGAGATGAACTGAGGTAAGCATGTTTGGCCAGGTTGAGATGAACAACAGTGAGAGTGTTCGGCCATACTAAGATGAACATAAATGTTGGTGTTCGACCAGAGTGTGGTGAACACCCTTAAAGCTGTTTGTCCAACACTAGCCAAACAGCCTTAAGGGTGTTCATCACACCAAAGCCGAACAGTTGTAATACCCAGCTCGATTTTTTTTTTTTTGCAAAAAACCAAATTTTAATAGAAGAAAGTGAAAGGAATACTTACATTACCCGACCCCATGACTTCTTTAAACTTCTTGTAATGTTATTTTTGACAATGTGATTATGTTTAGTGTTGGTTTTGAGAGAGTTTTGAAGAATAAAAATTGGAATAAGAAAAAACAATGAAGGTCCCGTAAGCACTCTACATGTATTTGTGATTTGGGATTTGAGGTGTAAATATAACACAATGGGGTGTAGGGAGTATTATTTGTCTTTTAGTATAAAGGTATTATAGTTATTTCAATGGGGTGTAAAGATTAATTGATGGGGTGTAATGATTAGAAGGGCTTATTAGGTCATTTCACTTAATGACATTTGTGTAATTATTGCAAGTGGGGTGTAGAGATAGGTTTTTGGGGTGTGAATATCCTGACCCATAATCATTTTTACATATGCTAAAACTTTGATGTGTTTGGGCATGCTATTTTTTCACTTTGCTTGTGCCGTAAACTAGTAAACTTGTCATAGAATTTCAAAATTAATTTTTGAGGGAGATTAATAAACTTATGACAACAAACTATATACCTGCATTCAAGCATTTTGATTCATTCAAAAAGGAGCCCAAAAAAATCATTTTGTAAAGCCTACGACCAATTTACGTGAGAAATAGTTAGGAATAATTGAGGTCGGTACACTTTTCTGAAATTATAACCGCCTCTTTTTAATTCAACCGCTAAAGTCCATTTTAATAATATTTTTCTTAAAATACCCTCTTTTCTGAAATTCAACCGCTTCATCGTCTTCAACGAGATAAGAAGCTCGAGAAGCTTTCGGATTAAGCCATTGAATGTCCTGTTTAGCACCACTTTTAAAAAAAGGAGCATCATCAACAACAACAATCGTAATTCATTTTCCAACAATCCATTTGCCAAGTTTTCGTAATTCATTTGGCTCCAATCCGAAAGAAACATTGTTGATTCTCGTTGTATTTTAGATTTGTATTTGCTCATACATTACATTAGGTTCTATACTTAGTAGCTAAATGGATTACGTACCAGTTAGTGTGACAACTGTATATAGAACTTTGCCTTTAGAATAGTTATTTAGACTTCATAGCTTTCAGCAGTCATCACCAGAAGATTTTGGCAAAGGCTTCACCAACAAACCTTGTCTGCCTACAAACTACAGTATGACGTGTATGAAGATCATCGGGATGTCCAGCTCGGCACTTTCTAAAAGGATTATTAATTCAAATATTTTATAATATCAGTTTGAATTATATTCTTCTAAGTTGACTCCTGAATTTAAGGATGCGCCACTCCAGCTTTTCCGAAAGTTCGAAGACTTTCGTCTTTGATGATTATTAACGGGACATAGGAGATACACAGTCTGACACGTACAGTCTGTACCAACTCCTGCAAGTCTGTAACCTATGTTGTCTTCCACCTGCTCGATTCAGTACCTACTTCTCTCCATACTTCAATCAGATATCATTGAGGAAGAAGTCATCCTAATAGCTCCTTGCATTTAATCCTTCCAATCTAATAGAATTGTTACTCAATTCATCTTCCCCAACAATCTCAAGATGCTCTTATTTATATACCTCAATTGAAGATCAAAAGAATTCAATTCTCTAAAACTATTCAACTACTTCAAGTCATCTTACTCAGTGCATTCAAGATATCACAAACTGATCAACGAAGTCCTCAACAATAACAAGAAGATTGTACAATCATTGCTATTTATTTCCTTCCTCTTGTTGTATTCATCAACAGTTCTTTAGCACAGTGAATATTCTGTTTCCCAGATATTCATTACCAAACACAAGTCAAATATTTTGTACACGATCCATTAGAGAATTTTGTAATAGAACTAGTGAAAAACATAGTGCACTTACAAATGCAAGGTTGATAGCTTTGGTGGTGGACGTAGTACTCTTTAAAGTACGAATCATCTCAAAATACATGTGTTCATTCGTCTCTCGTATTTACTGTTTTATATTATTATCTGTTCTTTAACTTATTTCCTTCTAACATCAAACTTAAGAGAACAGCCAAGTCTACTAGTAGTGCTTACCAGTAGACTTAGTATGTCTTCCTTGCAATTCTTCCGCTACTACAACCTTTTCTATAGGCTATTAGTACTTGCTAAATGAACTCATCTCGAAAAGTTTTTAAGTGTTACTAGGTTATTTAAGCCCCCCCTTCAAGCCTAGTATTGTGTCCTTTGGGACTAACAAACATCCTTGCAACTCAGTTTCTTCCTTCCTCCTTCATTTAACTTCAATCGGAAAATTAATTACGATTTTAAAAACAGAAGGAATCCCTGCAACCTCCAACCTCGATGTACAACATAAGCTCAATCACCAACAGATGAGGTTTTGGCCAATTCTACATGTTGGCTTGACAAATACATGTTGTTAGGGTTTTTTCATAAATGCACGTCATATTTGTGTTCATAAATCCAACGCGGTATACAATCATTTGCACGTTAGGTTTGTTAATTTCATATTCTTAAATATATGTTCAATTCTGCCTCGGTGTTTTTAATTAGGCATCATATCTTACTATTCAGCGTCGGTGTTATTTAATTAGGCATTGAATTTTTCTATTTTATCTCGGTTTAAAAATACACACGTTTATTAATTTAAAAATTATGCACCGATGTTAACTTTCAAAAATTAGGCATCTTTTATTCCAATCATGCCTCGGTGTTTTTTAATTAGGCATCGTTTCTTCCAATCTTGCCTCGATGTTTTTTAATTAGTCATCGTTATTTGCAATTTTGTCTCGATGTTACTTAATTAGGCATCCTTCCTTCAAATCATGTCTCGATATTACTTAATTAGGCATCGTTTCTTCTAATTTAATAAAGACAAAATGTACATTGTTTACATAATTCACATCATTTTTCAAGTTTAGTTATTTATTAATTAACCATTGTTTCTTCAAATCCTGCCTCGGTGTTACTTAATTAGACGTCGTTTTTTAATATGATTGCAGAGTTCAATTTATTTTTTCAATAATGCATCAGTGTTACTTAATTAGGCATCGTTCCTTCAAATCCTACCTCGGTGGTACTTAATTAGGCATCGTTCCTTCAAATCCTGTCTCGATGTTACTTAATTAGACGTTGTTTCCAATCATGCTTCGGTGTTACTTAATTAGGTATCGTTCTTTACAATCATGCCTCGGCGTTACTTAATTAGGTGTCGTTTCTTTAATATGGTGGCAGACTTCAATTTATTTTTCTAATTTTGCATCGGTGTTACTTAATTAGACACCGTTCCTTCAAATCCTTCCTCGGTATTACTTAATTAGGCGTCGTTTCTTTAATATGATAGCATATTTTAATTTGTTTTTTGTATCGCGATATATAAATAATTAGACATCTTTTTTTTTCCAATCTTGCCTCAGTGTTAGCTAATTAGCCATCGTTTCTTCAAATATGCTTCGGTGTTACTTAATTAGGCATCGTCTCTTTAATATGATGGCAGAGTTCAATTTATTTTTTCAATCCTGTCTCAGTGTTACTTAATTAGACATCGTTCCTTCAAATCATGTCTTGGTGGTACTTAATTAGGCATATTTCATTCAAATCATGTCTCGGTGTTACTTAATTAGATGTTGTTTCCAATCCTGCTTTTGTGTTACTTAATTAGGCATCGTGTAAGTCCAGTTGACAACGAAATAAGGCTAGATGAGGGTGAATAGCCTTTTAAAAACTTAAGGGTCATTTTGAAAACTTTTAAAAGTTGCAGGGGAAAAGATAAACTTTCAGCAGCTGATTCAGCAGGTAGCATCTACAGAACGTAAAACAGTTTGAGTAGCAGTTGCTGAATGTAAAATAGTTTGGTTTGGTTTTCTTTTGATCACTTAAGTATAGAGATTGAATTGAAGTACAATATATAAGATCAACTATGTAAATAATTCATGAATGTAACTGTTAAACACTTAAGTAGATAAAAGCTGCTTAATTGTATGAACAATAAAAACAGCAGATAGAAGAACAGAGTATTTGGAGTAGTTCACAGTGTTAAAATTGCTACGTCCACTATCAAGTTGCTCAAACTTGGATTTTGAAGTGCACTAAATACATTGAAATTTTAAGTAATCACTAACGGATCTTTGTGTAACACAATCCAGTGTTTGATGAGTATGATTGAGCAACAATCTTACTCGTGCAAGAATCAAATATTCTTTTAAGATCTGAAGAAGTAGGGAAGAATACAATGATTGTCTAAACAATAACTAGAATTGAATAAGAGGTGAAAGAACATCTAGTAATTGTTTAAGGACTAGAACACATCAAGGGAAGAATTGTTTGAAGAAATCAGATAAATGTCCAGCCCTGGATTGAAACACATTAAAGAAGAAATATCATTTGAGTGATGAATGATTTCTTCAACCCTTCTATCTTCCAGTTCTCTTATATCTTCTATTATGAGAACTGGAACATTTCAAGGAAGAAGTAGCTTGAAGGGATAAGTGAAATGTTTGTACCCAGTTCTCCATCTTCTTCAATCCTTACTCAAAAAGCTTTATATAGAGATCCTTGAGAATAGCTGTTTGAAATAGTAGGGATAATCTTTGAAGAGGATTTCTAATACAGAAGATATCACCTATCATTAGATCATAAATTTATAGATAAAGGTTAGATATATTTTTGTATAAAATAAGGAGAATCAATATCTCTAGCATGATATATTAAAGAGGGTGGTTGGCTAGAAGATATGATATACTATTGAATATTTAATGCATAATGAATTTACACAAAAAGTTTCATTTTGAACAGTTTAACGTTTGAATTTAGATGGCCAAGAATTAAATGGGTGAGAGTGGCCGAAAGTGTTTTTCAAAAACATTTGTTTAAAATACTGTTTGAAAGTATGTATGTATATATATATATATATATATATATATATATATATATATATATATATATATATATATATATATATATATATATATAAGAATTTTAAGTATTTTAATCAATAAAGTGTAAGTAGATAAAGTAGTTTTTAAAGCGGTGACTTACAGTGATTATCAGCAGATGATATCTGCTGATTTAGCTTACAGCAGAAGGATTTATATTTTAACGAAGGGTTGATATTTAGCTAAGTGTTTAAACGAAAGTAAAGTCCATTCGTTTTCGAAAATATTGTTTTAGGAAATTTTGAAAGCATTAATTTCGTAATTAGATTGAAGCGCATTATTTCAACAAAGTACAGTTTTCAGCAGATAGGGTTTTAAGTATAGGAAAGTATAGCGGCTGAAAACTGAATTTTAGATAACACTAGGTATAATAAAACTTTTTTGAAAACTACAGATGTTAGCTAAAGGGATCAGCAGTTAGTTAGTTGCTGATGACTAAGGGTTCGTTTGGTGCAACGGTTTCAAAACGCAGTTTTTTTAAAATGCAGAGTTTTTAAAACGCAACTTTTTCAAAACCTAGACGTTTGGGATATAATTTCAAAACGTTATTTTGTATTGAATATTTGTTAAAATGACACTTTTATCCTTTTATATAATTACTTATCAAGCAAAAATAATTTCAAAATAAAAACATCAATTATAATAAAGTTTTAAAAAATTAAACTTATTAATTTATTTGGATGAGTGATTGTTGTATTAAAAAGTCTAAAAAATGAGCATAAAATTTATTTTTGGGTCCACATTTAATAATTATATCCAATTAGTTATCGCACCCCCATCTCTTCGAACCCATTCTAACACTCTAAGTATCAGGTCTCTCGCTCTCACTCTCTGTAGATTTTGTTTTATTAAGATTTAAATCTCAATTTGGTCACCATACTTTTGATCAAAATTCATTAAGCTCACTCTACTTTTTTTCCTTCAATTTAATCACTCTACTTTTACATAATTAGCACATTCATCACCTCATCTATATATTTGGATGAAAAGTTTAATTTTGTTAGGAAAATAAAAAAATATCCTCACTAAATTTGGGAGATTTAAGGGTCCCTTCTCCTCTCAAACATAATTTCTTATTGTGTGACTTGAATTTATCAACACATCTTTCAAAGGTAAGGAACATTATTGTCTTTTCAAAGATTTTCATCCAACTTAACTAACGGAAATGACTCTAGTGACATTATTGACTTTCGGAGCCAAGTAAAGTGATTAAATTGAGAAAAAAATAGAGTGAACTTAATGAATTGTGGCCGAAAGTAGGGTGACCAAATTGAAATTTAAACCATTTATCAAATCAAAGCTTCAAAGTCTGGCTCCTCCTCCTCCGATTTCTCTCCCTCTTAATCCAACTCCTCCTTTATTTCCCCCAAACCCATTTTTATAAGGGAGAAATCCTTATACACCTCACTCTTTGCTTTACATTTTCTTCCTCTCCCTTGCTTATCTTCAACAAAATATTTGTCCAAATTATTAGATTGAAATCCCTAGCCCTAGCGTTCGATTTCATGTTCTAGATTTCTGCAGGTTCATTTGCAAGGATTGACAAATTCTTTTCTTCTATGTCGCCGACCCCATTCGATCTTAGTTACAGAACACCCAGGTTAGTCGTCTCTCTCTCCCTGCATCCTTGCCATCGCAACAATTGCGAAACTCATGTATCTGCCGACAGTTCAAAGAAGCCACCATCGTTGATGAAGTGATGCCACTGTCAAAGACGCATGACACTCTCGACACTGTCGTGTATAGAAGAGAGGACAGAGGAGGACATGATTGTGGATATTTTTGTCCATCAACAATCCAAGAGCGTTTTTGAGGAAGCGTTTCTTAAACTTGGCTTGGACACAACAGTGTAAAAACGCTTCCATTTTTAAAACAGCGTTTCATAACGCAACATTACAAAAAAATTCTTTCTGTTTTACACCACGTTTTGGTACATTTTGGCCCAAAACGTGGTACCAGACAAGCTCTAAGTCGCGGCAGATAGATGAATAAGACTTGTGAAAGTTGCTTACCTTAGTCTAAGTTTATATTATCTTGTTTAAAGTGATAAAACATTAGTTGTATATCTACCTGCTAAACTTCAGCAAAAAGAGCTTTAGACTTGACAAAGTCTAATCAATTTGATTTTAGTTAACTAACTAATGTTCTAAATATGTAAGACTATAATTAACTCAACCTATTGAATTTCGCTTAGATATATCTATTAGAGTGATCTAAATTGAGTAGGTGAGTTTCTATGTATCCTTACTGATTAGTACCTATTGTTTTATGTTCTAAGGATCTAATCAATAGGATTTAAATAATTATAAATATTCATGTTTCAACACAACTTACCTTCAAATCATGCCTCATTGTTTCTTAATTAGGAGTCATTTTTATCATGGCTCAATCATGGCTCGATGTTATTTAATTAGACAATGTTTCTTTAGTTATGGGATGCTGAAGTTTGACGACGGACTTTTGTGCGCGAGTTTATTATTCATTAAAGATATTTTCGTTATTTTATCATTAAAAATACACTTTAACGGTTGAAAACAATTCCGGTTATAATTTCATTCTATGTTTTCACCAAAATAGTTAATGGCTAAATTGTTATCAAGATTTGATTAGTCAAGGAAGTGTAGCCAAATGGGAAAACAACCAATGGCTTCCTTCAAAAGCAAGTTTCACAAGTCACTATCTGTGTGGACCAATCACAATAATTATAGAAGAATTCAGGTATATATGGGTAGAGATAATGCTCTTTTGTCATCTCAACATGTCAATTGATCCAAATACTAAAAGAAAAAAGGAAAAAGACAAAAAGAAAGATACCATTGACATAAGGTCTAACAAAGTAACAATGGGAGATATATCGGTAAGTTTTGTGATGATTAGGACAAGTCTAATGGTGATACTTATCTATAAGTATCAAAATTAAATTTTGATACCTATTAATTATTATTTATGGGTATCAAATGATCATCTTCAATCATAGGTATCAAAATAAAGGATATTAAAATTAGATGAGGTACTAAGGGAGATATCAAATTTGGTACATTTCCTATTACCACACCTAATTTTGATACCTTTCATTTTAACCATTGGAGAACCTAATACTTTTACATAGGTATCAAATTTTGATTTTAACCCCTACCATTGGACTTTCGCCTTATAAATCAATCACATTTTTTAGCAGCTGGCATGCCATAGTAAAATGGTGTAGTGGACAGAAAAAATAGAATTTTTATAGGTAAATTTCAAGTTGGTACAATTTTAGAATCATGTTTTCATTTAGGACCATCAATTTTTTGAATATTTTATGTAACTACAAATTGGTTGTCAAATGACAAAAATGTCATTAATGAAGACAAAAGTCATCCGGTCTAAAAAATTCAAAAAATTCTGATGTCAAATCTAGGCATTAGGGCTGTTTTTTCAGATTTTATTGACCAAAAAAATTTAAAAAATGCTGATACCAAATCTAAGCATCAGGACTGTTTTTCCAAATTTTATTGACCAAAAAAATTCAAAAAATACTGATGTCAAATCTAGGCATCAGGGCTGTTTTTCCATATTTTATTCATCAAAAAAATTCAAAAAATGCTGATATCAAATCTAGACATCAGGGCTGTTTTTCCAGATTTTATTGACCTCAAAAATTCAAAATATGTTGATGTCAAATCTAGGCATCAAGGCTGTTTTTCCAGATTTTATTCACCAAAAAAATTCAAAAAATGTTGATGTCAAATCTAAGCATCAGGGCTGTTTTTCCAGATTTTATTGACCTAAAAAATTCAAAAAATGCTAATGCGAAATCTAGGCATCAGGGCCGTTTTTCTATATTTTATTCACCAAAAAAATTCAAAAAATGTTGATGTCAAATCTAGGCATTAGAGCTGTTTTTCCAGATTTTATTCACCAAAAAAATTCAAAAAATGATGATGTCAAATCTTGGCATCAGGGCTGTTTTTTCAAATTTTATTGACAAAAAAAATTCAAAAAATGCTGATGTCAAATATTGGCATCAGGACTGTTTTGAAAAAATTATTCAAGCAAAAAAATCAAAAAAAAGCTGATGTCAAGGCTTGGCATCAGGGCTGCTTTGAAAATTTTATTCAAGCCAAAAAAAAAATTAAAAAAAACTGATGTCAAAGCTTGGCATCAAGGATGTTTTGACAATTTATTCAAGTAAAAAAAAAATCAAAAAAAGGTGCTGCCAAGGCTTGGAATCAGGGCTGTTTTGAAAAATTTATTCAAGCAAAAAAAATAAAAAAAAGCCAATGCCAAAGCTTAGCATCAGGGCTGTTTTGACACTTTATTCAACCCAAAAAAATTCAAAAAAAACTGATGACAAAACTTGGCATCAAGGTTGTTTTGACAATTTATTCAAGCAAAAAAAAATCAAAAAAGCTGATGCCAAGGCTTGGCATCAGGGCTGTTTTGAAAAATTTATTCAAGCAAAAAAAATCAAAAAAAAACTTATGCCAAGGCTTGGCATCAGGGCTGTTTTGAAAAATTTATTCAAGCCAAAAAAATTCAAAAAAAGTTGATGCCAAAGCTTGGCATCAGGAATGTTTTGACAATTTATTCAAGTTAAAAAAAATCAAAAAAGGTGATGCCAAGGCTTGGCATCAGGGCTGTTTTGAAAAATTTATTCAAACAAAAAAAAATCAAAAAAAGTTGATGCCAAGGCTTGGCATCAGGGTTGTTTTGACACTTTATTCAAGCCAAAAAAATTCAAAAAAAAAACTGATAGCTTACCAAAGACTAGCACCACCATTAACAAATGAATTTTAGCCAGAAGCAACCAACACCGTCCAGCCTAGCCTTGCCAGTTGCAGGCTCTCTCAAATCAATATTTGTACCATTGCCTATACATATAATTACATACTAGCATTCACTCATTCACTAGGCATTTACCTGCAAGGTTAATATATCTAAGAAGATTTACTGAGGCTTTAAGAAACAATCAAATAATTGTGAATACATATATCAGCTACAACATATCTCTTCAGCATCGGCTCAAAACTCAAAAAGGGGGCCATGTTTTTAGACTAACTGTGGAGTGCAGAGTTGGGGTATACACAATCTGATCTGTTCATAGTTCATACCACAATTGAATTTCTTCAATCTGATCCGTCACCATGCCACAAATGTGTTCCCACAATAGTCAATGTTAGCAAAAAAGGTGAAGTAATTTCAACTTCAGTTACTGTCTTAAACTTGGAACTAATATCCTTTCTGGTTTGCACACATGCAGTTTCTTGTCCCACCAAAACTAATTCTCAAACAACCAAAAGCATCATACCTGGTTGGGTCAATTTAAAAATCACAGCCACAGCTTCAGCATACAGAGAGAAGGAAGGCATCAGACTTGCACCACAACTTGTCTCAAATAACTAGTACAAGCTTTTCTGAAATTCATGAACTTCTGTGAACAACATGAGGAAATCGGTAACAACAATTTGGTTGCTACAGTACAGCCTGCTTTGGGAGAAGGCACCATTTTAACACCATCAGTTGTTTTAGCATTTCCGAAAGAGAGAATTTCCTTAGGTTAAGTAAAGAAAGGAATGGGAAGGAGGCCGATTCCTCCAATTAGGAAAAACAAGATAAACATTTTTTACATTGCCAATTTTCAAACAAGTAACACCTCCTGTACTGTTGCTTCCGTAGCTCTTCTGTTTCACACATGGGGCAAGAAGACAGTGACAATCTAGATTCAAAATCTTCGTTATTCACTTTGACATCTTTGTTCTTTCCCCCCTTTTGTTCGGACACCTGAACGACTCTTAATCATATTAGATAAAAAAAAAACTCTAGATTGCCTTACTTTCATCCTACTGCATCCGATGTGCTGGACAGTTTTACATTCCTTACTCTCTACCTCACCAATAGGTTATCATGTTTAGGGCATCCAACATATAATAGAGAAAGATTTCAGCGTGAAGATGATTCCTAAACTAATGCAATTGGACCAATTCCATAACGTCAGAATTCTGAATGCGAACAGCTGTGAAGGAAATAAACACCAAAAGACACCTATTTCTTGAAAAGGAATATGATAATCTATAAATTACCCAAAGATATACTCTGCAGATGTTACGATCAATGCATCTCTATGAACAATGCTAAGAACGACCATTTGGATAAACTACTGAGTCAACATAAAAATGAACTATTGGGTTGTTGCAGGCTTCTACAATAATTAAAGGAATTTGAACAATGTGAACGGGGTGGAAACATACTCCATACCTAAATTTGAGATTTACATCCCAGACAGAAATTATGTTTTGATGTCACAAACAGGAAGCAAAGACGATGCAATCTTACTCTTCAGTAGCTTCATTTATCAGCTGCGCTAGTAAAACCGTTAAACAGGTTTTTGGGTTCAAAAATTAGCAGAGTAAGAATACATGATTAGACTGCAATGCCAGAGTAGGTGACTAAGACTACAATTACGGAGTCTTTGGCAAGTATATATTAAGTGAACTTTAGAATTGAGCATAAAACTGAGAGATTGAATAACATCTTCAGATATTCACAGCATATGTAATTTATGTAAATACAAAACCAACACACACATACTACAAGAAAAAGAGACAAAACAAAACACTACGTGCTGGTTTGGTACACGGCAATATGGTTCAAATAGCATGGAAAAGAATCACGATTAATGTGTACCAAACGAGCACTAACAACACGATAAAAAGAACTTCAGCAATGTCTTACCTCATTATCATTTTCTGGTTTTTCTTTACCACCAAATAAGCAAACAGGTGCGCATCTCTGGTAGCTGGATGCACCAGTTTTTAGTCTCATGTAAGTCTTAGGAAGTATCTTTCCAGGGTAAATCGATGCATCAGTGGTCAGCTTAAGGGATTTTGTACGGAGAATAGAGACGTCCGGAGGAGCAACACATAGCATAGAAGGTCCACGATGTGAGTGAAATATATTTAAGACATTCAAAGCCGACTGGCAGGCAGTGATTTGAACATTCATCTCATCGAATAGCTTACAAACTTTCTAAGCAGCGCATTAAGCTCAAAACCTAGGACTACTGAGAGTTTTCTCTTTAGATAAACCTGTGAATCCTGAGAGTTTTAAACCTGCAAAGTAACTATTTTCACAGAGAGAGGACCATTATACACCCTCTGTCTGAAATAATTTTTTGTTAATAAAGTCACACTTTCCATTTCTAAAAATAATTTTTGTTAATAAAGTCACACTTTCCATTTCTAAAATTTATAAGCTATAAATCTTCATATTTTTTCAATTGTACTCTTTCTTTTCAAAACATGATATGTACTCCCTCCGTTCCGGGCAAAGAGTCCACTATTCCATTTTGGGATGTTTCACTTAAAGAGTCCATTTTCAAAAATTAAGGCATAAAAGTATCATTTTATAACTAATGAGTTACTAAAAGTGTCATTTTCTTAAAAAGTTTGACTTTCAAACGGGTACTCTTTCCTCGGAACGGTGGGAGTATCTAATTTGGCACGCATAACAAAAGTATAACTTCAGCGCAATTTAAAGGAAATATAAAGAAGCAAAAGTGTTATATTTAAAAGTTTGATGAGTACGGAAATGTGACTCTTTTTGGGGGTGGAGGGATTAAGATGTAGAAATGGCGGCAATTAGTTTCTAACTTTTCAACCATGACACTCTCACCGTAAAGTACAAGAGGCATAAGTACAATTGAAATACAGCATAACAAAGCATTACATGGAGAGTGCATTGGATGAAAGGCAGATTGGTAATAGCATTTTGATTTCCTTGAGAGGAATATAGAGCCAAAGTATGAATTAAATTCGAACATATGAAAAATAAATTTGTGAGGCTTGCTTTGGCAAGGAGGTCAAAGAGTAATGTAAGAAATGAACTAGCCACTGAAATGTAAATGTTACAGACTCCATGAAGTTTAAATTTACTCAGTAAAGAACTTGGAGAAACAAACAAAAACAACATTGACGCTGTCGATAAGAAATTGTGAAATGGGTTCCCGTCAAATTCAAATTCAAGTTTTGTGGTCTGTTCATGAGCTCTGGGGAATTTTCATTTTGGGATTGGAAAAATAAAATAAAAAAACAATCAGCGATAAGGAATACGCACAAAAAACAGAAGAGTGGGGAACCAAGAAAAGAAGAAGATAAGAATAGACCTGCCTTAATCGCCGGGAGTGGTGGCCGAAGGAGAACAATGGACGGTGAAATCGAAGTGGGCCGGAGGAAGGCAGTGGACGGTGGAGAGTGACTGCAGAGAGTGGATTTTATGTTCAGAGTGTAAAGGATAGCGAGAAAGGGTTTGTTGTTGTCGATTTACTGATGGGGTGGTCTCCCGGAAGACGGCTGGATCCAAGCGCGCAGAAATTTGCGGGTAATAATAAATTAATAATGCATTATAAAAAGTTATAAAACCCAATTTGTTGAGATGGTTCACAGTAAGATGAAATGCGCGTGCTCATTTTGGCATTGTCCACTTGCTCATTTTGGCATATTTGTTACCTTAGGTCTGATTAAGTTTTACTTAGTTACTTTAATCAGAATATCACTTTTAAATATAGAATGTGTCGCTTTTAAGTTTTACGTGTATCACTTTTGGCAAAAAAAATCACTTTTTATCTTTAAATTTTTATTCATAAGTGTCACATTTAGTATATCACTTTAGGTATTAATTGTGTCACTTTTAGGCATTAGGTGTGTCACTTTTGGTAAAACAACTCATTTTTATAGTCATACAATTTGTATCAATAAGAGTGTCACTTTTAAGCTTTGAGTGTATTACTTTTATGACTAAAGTATGTCACTTTTGGGCTAGTGATTTTAACATCAATAACCAATTGAATACTACTAAAATATATATTCTCATTCATAGAAATGTATATAATCCCAAGTGTCAATCGTTAAAAACACAAAACCATAACTTTTTCAAGGTAAAATATATGTTTCTTACTCAAACTTACAAAATTTACTGAACATATGTCTAAAATAACCGAGCAGTAGTCTTTTTCTTGCCCTTTTTAATACTTCTCTTAATTTTTTTTCTCCTTCCCTTCGTAACAGAGCGAACATGATATAGGCATATAGTAGATGAACTTGAAACACGAGATGATTCATTTTGGTCCGGTAAATTCTTTAAGGAAGAGTGAGTTGAACCCTTGACCGTCCACAGGGTAAATCTTAGAGGACAACCATTGACCAACTCACCTAATCAATTTTAGTGATTATTATTTATAAGTTTAATTATTAACCTGCGAATTTCTAAATGAGGCTTCGTTTTACGGATCTAGGATCCGTAAGATCGTCCTACACAAGTTTTTGTCTTTACTAATTTGGTAGGCCATTATGAACCGGTACGATATAAAGGGGCTGACACGTACTTTTGTCTCAAAATTATACACAAAAGATATGTACAAAAAATAGACAGATTGATTTGAAAACATATTTTAAAAAATGTACCGACTTATAATATTTTCAACTTTTATTAAAGCACGTAATACTATGGTTGTTGAAGCAAGTTTTGGGCCGTAACACTCAACACAACCTGCCACCAAGTTCTAAGTACTCAAGTAGTGATACAGATATATGTACAACTTTCTCATCCTAATTTAAGTAAGTGGCAAACATGTGATATCTTCTTTATCCTATCACATACTTAGATACTTAGAGCATCCCAACGTGTGAATATGGAACTTCTTAATACATTGATAATTATGCATAGTAGTCACCTATTATTCAATTAGAAAAGAGAGATATTTAATTTCCTAATTAGGAAATCACTTTTGGCTGCAAATGGGGAGAAAGTAGGCTGCTGTCAGGGGGTGTGGGGGGAAGGATTTTTTATTTTATTTAGGATGATGTTAAATTTAATATTTTTTATATAAGAAGATTATATAATGGGAAGATTTATTCTTATGTGTATAAGAAGAGAAAAATGTGTAAGTGACAATGTGACTCAGTTAAAAAGTTATATAAGAATATACAATATTGAGGATGCTCTTAAATTTGTAATTTTGTACATTAATGTTTGCATTCCTATCATTTTCCAAAATCCAACTCATTGAATTCCGGGCTACGAATACATACACGCACTAAAAGGCTTTAAATGTAGTTACTCCATTCCATGAGAAGGATTGTGAAGGTGATATATAGCGATACCTCCGACTCCACACACACAATATTCATGTGGTCTCAGTCTTTTATGCTATCAGAAACAAAATTCCTCGCACAGAATAGGAACAATTTTTGTGGTAATTTCCATCCTCCCAATGGCAATGCACACTAACTATTGTTAGATTTTGGGTTTTCAGATCTTCAAACAACTGGATTCAGCTGACCATTGTGACAGATTCACCAGGTCTCTCTCTCTCTCTCTCTCTCTCTCTCTCACACACACACACACACTTGTATATATGTATCACAAGTATAAACTAAGGCATAAACTCAAACACTCGTACAACTACAACTGAATTGTATGTGTATGTAAAGTTAGAAAACTTAACTCGCACATACTGGTATGGATCACATTTCCCCAAAGAAAGAGATCACTTAATTTTCTCTATATTCATGTACACTCAACCACCCAACATTCAAGGTTTACATTTACCACAGTGCTACTGCTATTCTGCTATTGTAACATAGACCCATTACACTTTTCTGTTTCATTTCTTTTCTTGATTTTCTTCTATCTCCAGTAGGGGAAAACTCGTGGTCACAGTGTATAGCTTTACAATATTTGTTTCTCATCTATGACCTATCACTATATACACTCTGATTCAACTCAATCTTCTAACCTTGCTGCATTTGCGACCTGTGCAAAGTGTTGATAGAAAGCAATTCTGCAGGACCCATTACGGAGAGGGAATCAGTATTCGAAATAAACATCTTGGGCTGTAACTAACTAACTAACTAAATGGAACATAATACTACTTTACTTGAAACACTTGCTCAATTTTTTTTGGAGAATCTTACCTGCAGTTTTCAAACACCCTCCACTTTAACCCTTGTGATTTCTTTACTTTTGGGGGAAGAGATATGTAGTTCTTCCAATCCTCTATCAGGATTCTGAGATCATGAACTTTGTTGTCCAACCCAAAGCAACAATTTGCATGCATCGTACAGACTTCGTTCAAGTTTTTGCTAGGTTCACAAAACCCGCCAAAGTAAGCAGTGCTCAAGAACCTCAACTTCAGTTCAATATCATTGAGGAAAGGATGGGATTTTATATGATTAAGGACATCTTGATCATGTAATCCCGGATGTGTTTCTCGAGAGGAGTACCAAAACTTGTAAAATTCTATTGACCGCTTATTGGACCTTACAAAGTTGAACCCACCATTAGGTAGATTATTTACATCACTCGAGTTGCCAGAGAAATGATCGCAAGCAATCTGTAAATCTGCATCTGCCTGAAAGTGCGGGAATGGGTTCCTGAACCACATGACATCAGCATCCTGTGATAAGATGAAACCAGCCAAAAAATAAAAACGAGGAAAATCCATGTAGATACACTGACATGAAACTGCAGAACATGTTTTACTAAATTAACAGAACAAGTAATTTGCTAAAACAGGAGCATGCAGGGTGGTAATGACTGTTGGCATTGTTCAACATACATCATACATTTAATCCCAACAAGGCATTGGGGTACCATAAATTGAGTAGCATACATGAAAAAGCCTACATTTCGATCATGTATGTTTGGTCTGGACTCGGGTGGGTGTGGGTCTCTTTGCTCATCAATAATAATAATTTGTTGGCCGTTCAAAAATAAATAAATAGATAAAATTATAAGAATGAAAGCACCTAATTCTCCATCAAAACATGAGCATGGAGTAAGCATGAACTTTCCTCCAAGAAGAGCATGCACCCAAGAAAAGACAATATGGCATGATTATTATAGACTTCTCCCAATTTAATTCAAACCAATATATATTTATCAATTACATCAACAAATTAAATGATGAAGTATGTTTTTTCCCCATAACCACATCATTGGGGACGGCTAGAGTCCAGGGGGGGTGGAGGGAGGATTTAGTGCAAGATTTTTCATAAGAACCGGGTGCAAAGTGTCCTTAAGCTACATAAATATTCTATTTATTTTGAATTCTTCAAGTACTTATATAATGCAAATTCCTTAAAACTAAATACCGGCAATTGCCCCGCTTATTCCAAATGTAGCTTTGCCTTAAGATGGATGATAACTGGATAGTTAGTTCTTATTGGTATACTTAAACTACAGTATAAAGCATGGGATATTTGGCTTCTTACTTAATCCTTGGTCTGTGGAGTCTCGCATCTTGTTGTTTTAGTCAGATGGTCTTGTCTTGAGATTAGTTTTACACTACAAAATGACACATTGTTCTTTTCTTTTTGGCCCTAAGGGGAAGTGGGAAAGGTTCGCAACTGAGATCTCATACTTTGTGAAGCAAAATTTCATGTTGTTCAACATTTTGTGTTCTCTACAATGTATGAGTACTTTTTAAAATCCTTTTGCAACTATACCGAATCTTACTATTTGACAAGCAAGTCCACAAATCTTGATTGACAACTGTGTCGGCGACTCAGTGATACATTACGACATTTTGCTAACACATTCAGCTATGTGCATTGTGCAATGGCTTGAGCTCATCCTGATTCTCCTGAATATCCTTGCATCATAAACCTAGTGTTTCCCATTAGTAGGTTATGGAAAGTGCGATACTATTGATCTATGCCTCGATAGTTTTCCCAAAAATAAACAAATCTAAGTAGTAAAGCATGAGCACCAAGATGTGCTTAATGCACTCATATTTTAGACCAGAAGATTATCCATGTCAATCTCCGACGCACAAAAAGATAGGATATATATATATATATATATATATATATATAGAGAGAGAGAGAGAGAGAGAGAGTACTGTGAAAACAAAGTTGTATCCCATCTCAAGAACAGACCGCAGGAAATCAATTCTTCTCCACATCATCTTCAAGTAATCAGGGGTCATAAAATAGGCTTCGTGAGATAAATCTGACCCTTCCATGACAAGGGCAAAGCAATGAGCGTGTACATCCAAACAACGAGAATATGCTTTTTGATCCAGAGCAATAACGACCAAATGCTTCAAAAGTCTACTTGTGTGATCGCCTATCCTAAAGCTCTCAAGAAAGAGATCAAAAACCGAGTTCGGAGATGCCCATGCTTCATTCAAAGTTGTTAAAATAATAGTTCGATCTGGCATAGATGCAATCTTTAAGATCCTTTCAAGCTTATTTTTATCACCGTCCTGCACTGGCTGAACTTCCTTTACTGAATTCACTGCCTGCATATATACAAAACAAGGGGAGGAAAGAAGAATTATTAAACTGATTTAGTCGAAAACGGATAAATCTGTTGGAACTGAAATCACAAACTGGAAAAGAAAAGACACAAACAGCCTTTATATTCTATGCCATTTCTCAACCGCCCACACAACAAGTGCAAGGTTATGCATGAGCAGAACCAAAAAATTACAATAAATTGAAATAAGAAAAAATGACAGGATATTAGGCACACTGAAAATGTAAATTGCCTTACAAGCATTTGAAATAAGTACAGCACAGTGCAATCAATGAATTTGAACATCTCAATAGTCCTCTTAGATGAGGTTCAATTACAAGGCATCCTCATTGGGATAGAATTTTACCCAAATATTGGCAAAACAAAATGTTAAACTCTTCTGGTGCCTCACCAAGTAATAGCCTAAGGCTAAAGCTATGTCTGCTAACATGTGTTATCAGTTAGTTTTACACATATGAATTCCAAGATGTTATTATTTGGATCACACAATCTTTCAACACATCCATCACACACATTACAGGCTATATACATAAATGATACACATGTAACACGGATTGCCCAAGTTCATGCATTTCAAATTTTCTCCTAAAAGTACTGCTAAAACACATTCAATAACTATAAGACCAATTGAATTAACAATTGCAAATACGAGGCAAGGAAAGCATTCTATACGGGTGAGCAGAAAATCCCGGGAGAAAATTCCGTTAAGTGCCTCAAGATCTCATCCGAATGTAACATTATGTGTAATATAAATATAATCAACTAACCTTTCCCTCTTGTTGAAAAGTGCTTCCTTCTCCCTGCATAAAACAATCACAAATTTAGTCAATTTTTTAACATTTTGAAATGATTAATTTATTATTTATTTCATTGTAATCATAGGCAGAGGCGCCAAAATTGGGAAGCTAGTTGAAGCTAGAAGAGGAGACGACGGCGTAACGAACTACTCACAGGTGGTGAATTGGGAACGACGGCGGAGGGGATGAGGTAGGAGGAGGAGACGAAGGTGGAAGGGAGACGGAAGCCAACAGAGTCGGCGGCTCTGTAGAGGAAGAAACAGGAAATGGCAACGGCAGCGACGAAGAAGAGCTTGGCCGTTAGTATCCGGCGGAGGAGAGCGGCCGAGGAAAGGTCAGACAGCATTTCTCCGAAGTAATTACTGGCGACGGAACAACGATTCGCCGCCGTCGCCAGTGATTTTCTTCGGTGAAATGCGAGTCGTCGGTTCGGTTGGAATGGGTTGTTCAACCTCATAAACGATTCAACTGAATCATTTCCGTAGGCTTTGGGCGGTTTCCAATTCAATCGAAACAGTCGGCTCGTTCAAATCGACTGGGTTTTAACACGAGTTTTCCGAACTTTTTTTTTTCATTTCATAAAGGTCGAGGCTAACTACACCCAAACCTCATTCTAGATTTCTAGTGCACGTTATTTTTTGCAGTGAATTGTTGTAGAATTAAATAATTATTTGGTCCCTGAATTATACCAAAACTCTGCGTTCCCTCCCTTAATTTTTTTTTGCATGTGTTTGGTCCCTCAATTCGATTTTTTTGGTCAATTCCCCCTTCGTACCGTTACCGTTACTGAAAAATTTAACATTTGTTAACTTTTCAAAATGTCCAAACTATAGGGACTTAATGTGCCAATTGATAACCAAAAGGGAAAACTCTCCTTAAAGTTAAATCATGACAAAATTAAATAGGTGATAAAATTATTGCCACCAGGAACCAAAAGCAAACAATAATTTTGAAAACAATAATTTTGAAAAGCAAAATTATTGGATAAAATAATTTTAACTTCTTCACCCAATTCCTCCACACCCAGCCGCCATCTATGTATCAGTCCAACAGTCGTCTTCAGTGCCATCATCGACATCTCCATCTTCAGTCCTCTCGCCGGAATTCCAATCGCTCTGCTCTCCACCGTTTTCGCCCAGTGATGTCCGGCCAAGCTTCATCTTCCTTTCTCTTCCCTTCATCCATCTCGTCTTCCTCCAGCGTGGAAACCAGCCATCAACCGACCCAGATGAGTTTCCACAACCAATTTTCATCTTCTCTCTCCCAGAACCAACTCGGCCCAGCAACAAGCTTCACCAAGGCGGCTAACCCCTTCCAATTAATCTCCAAGCTTCATCTTCCTTTCTCTTCCTTTCATCCATCCCGTCTTTCTCCGGCATTGGAACCAGCCATCAACCGACCCATATGAGTTTCCACAACCAATTTTTGTCTTCTCTCTCCCAGATCCAACTCGACCCAGCAACAAGCTTCACCAAGGTAGCCATCTTCAACCCCCGCTGACCCCTTCCAATTAATCTCCAAGCTTCATCTTCCTTTCTTATCCTTTCATCCATCCCGTCTTCCTCGGGCACTGGATACCAGCCATCAACCGACCCAGATGAGTTTCCATAACCAATTTTCGTCTTCTCTCTCCTAGATCCAACTCGGTCCAGCGACAAGCTTCACCAAAGCAACCATCTTCAACCGCCGCTGACCCCTTCCAATTAATCCCCACCGCTGCTGCAGCATCCATCCCTACCATCTATGTTTCCAGCTTTAGATTCTTCCCCTGCCTCCTGCCATTTCATCTGCACTGGTGGGTCTAAAGAAAATTCTGGTTCGGCATTTTTCTTTCCCCTTTTGGTCATCAATTGGCACATTAAGTCCCTATAGTTTGGACATTTTGAAAAGTTAGCCAATGTTAAATTTTTCAGTAACGGTAACGGTACGAAAGGGGAATTGACAAAAAAAAATCGAATTGAGGGACCAAACGCATACAAAAAAAATGAGGGACGAAACGCAGAGTTTTGGTATAGTTCAGGGACCAAATAATTATTTAATCCAATTGTTGTATCTTATGTACTTCCTCCGTCCCTAAATAATCGTCCTATTTGACTTGGTGCATAATTTAAAAAAAATAATTGACTTGATTATTTATATTGGTTTAATGTATAGTTTTCTTTAAAGCCCATGTGTATGTGGCTCATAATTAAAGTAGAGTGAAAAAGTAAGGATAAAGTGGTAAAAGTGATATTCTAAAAAGGTAAGTTTCAAATTAGACAATTATTTTAGGATGAACGAAAAATAAAAAGATGATGATAATTTAGGGACGGAAGGAATACTACAGTGCAGAAAACGAGATGAGGATATTGGATTTTGGGGTGTTGTTAGCACACCCTTTCATAAATGTACTTTAAATTAATTACTACTTACTAATAAAGTAAGGTCGGAACTCGAAACTCGTATCTACTTAAACAACACTCCCTCCATCTTCACGTAATGTTCCTACTTTTTATTCTGAAATGTCTCAACTAATATTGTTAATAATTTTTTTGATTTTTGATAATATATGTTATATCATTCTTCTCAATATATCATTAAAATTTCATGTAATATAACATTACATATCCTAAAAACTCAAAAGAATAGTGAGACTCAATTAATGTTAATCCTAACCATTTTTATCCAAAAACCAAGAAAAAACATATTTATAACCACACAAAATATCACTCAACAAATAAATTTTAAAAATATATAAATTGAGTTTGTTTATTGTATTTGTGCACACTTTTTATAACTTATAATTTTAATAAATACTTGTTATGTCTTAAAATTAGTGTCTATTATATTATTTCGGGACGTCCCAAACATTATCCATTTTTTAACCTTTTTTTTATACTACAGTATCAATTATCAATTTTGTTATTCGTATTTGTGAGATAAAAAAAATGGATCTTATTGATTTGAAATTACTAATGATAAATTGGGGGTTACTCGAAAATTATTTTAAGTTCAACATTTTCTTAAAAATCAGTGTATATTCAATAGGCATTAATATTAAAATATAAGTTTTTGTATTTATTCATTAATTGTTTTCCGTAACATTTTTCTTGTGTTTGTCAAACACCCGAAAATGTTTTTCGACATATTTTCAAAAGGTTTATTAAACACATATAAATGAAATATTTTCATTTTACAAAAGTCATTTTCTGGAATTCATTTTCCATGAAACAAACGGAGCCTTTTGTCTTTCTGCTTTGTCAGAGGAACATTTATCCGGGACTACTATTTTGTCCTTAGTTACCTAAAACAAAATTCATCCATTTGATATATAATATGAAATTGTCATAGTCATGAAGATGATATTTATAACGATAATTCTAATCACGTTGATTTAAAAATGAAAAATCATAAACAAGGCTGAAATAGGAGTGTCGGACACATGGGGCGGCTTACATTAGGGCTGAAAATTTGTTTTGTTTTTGCTTTTTAGTAAAAAATCCTAGGGCCGACTTTCATGACTGAGGCGGCCTAGGTAGCCGACCTTCGTGGGGGGTAGGCCGCCTAGGGTGTCTGCCTGGCTCGATTTTTTTAAATGTCTTGTGTTCATTCGGAAGGAGAATAATATGGTAATTTACTCCTTTACGTAGGTGCAACGTTTATATATATATATATATATATATATATATATATATATATATATATATATATATATATATATATATATATATGGCAAAGACTTTAGGGATCCTAAATCCGTAAAACGGAGCTTCATTTGGGAATTTGCGGATTAATAACTAAACATGTTAATGATAGTTATAATAACTAGGTAGTTGAGTTGGTCAACCTTAAACCTTTAAGGATTAATAAAATAATGTAAGGTGGTTGTTGGTTTGAAACCCCCAACCAAATTATTTATTTTTAATGAGAAGTTTTTCTATTTGTTTCCGTGCCCTTGCACTTTCACATTTCTTGCCGAAATTCAAATTCTTATGTTTCTCACGCCTTGCAGTTTAATCATTTGACAGCTCCGTTAGCCATCTGTTAGCATCAATTGCCTTGAGATACTTGACGGATCCTAACGGGCTTTGACGAAATGCTAAATGACACATTTAAAGCCAAACGTGATACATTTTAACCAAATTATTTATTTTTAATGAGAATTTTTTCTATTTGTTCCGGTGCCCCTGCACTTTCAATGTTTCTCGCCGAAATTCTTATATTTCTCACGCCTTGCAGTTTAATCCTTTGTCAGCTCCGTTAACCATCCGTTAGCATCAATTGCCTTTGGGATACTTGACGGATCCTAACGGACTTTGACGAAATGCTAAATGACACATTTAAAGCCAAATGTGACACATTGAAAACACAAAAGTGACATTTTAATGTTAAAAGTGACACTATAAAGGGAAATTTACTATAATTCTCATTAAAATACAAAGTAATACTCTTAATACTAAAAAATGACACATTTAATACTAAAAAGTGACACTCTTAATACTAAAAAGTGATATATTTAATACTAAAAAGTGACACTCTTAATACTAAAAAGTGACACATTTAATACTAAAAAATGTCACTAAAACTAACGTTAACTGTCAAAAGTGACACATTTAATACTAAAATATGACATTTTCAATGCTAAAAAGTGATACTTTTAAGGTCAATAACGACGATTTTTTTTATAAGGCAAAATGACATTTGTACTGTCAAATGTAACACATTTAATTCTAAAAATGAACATTTTTAATGTTATAAAGTAACATTTTAATGTCATAAAGTAACACTTTAATATCAAACGTAATGATTTTTATTTATAAAAAGAGAGAGACACTTTTCAAAGTGAAAGCAACACATTTAAGACTAAAAGTGACACATTTAAGTCCAAAAAGTAACATTTTTTAAGGAAAAAATTATCATTTTCATTAAAAATGCAAAGTGATACTTCTAAGGTCAAAAGTGACACATTTTATGCTATAAAGTGACACTGTTAATAGTAAAAAGTGACACTCTGCATATATAAACATGATGGGTTGTGCTGTAATTTTCAAAAACTAAGGGGTTGCATTGAAATTTCTGAATTTTGCCTAATTTAATCTGGATAGATCCGTCTTACGGATAAGGATCCATAAAACCGTCCTATAGGAGACCACACACACACACACACACACACACACACACACACACACACACACATATATATATATATATATATATATATATATATATATATATATATATATATATATATATATAATGACAAGGGTGGATTTCTCCCTCCAAATCCCACTTTTGAATTATTGACTTTTGAGTTACCATTTCACTCTTTATCTCTCATATCTTCTCTGGTTGTATTTCTCTTTCTCTCTTCCGTCTCCTCCATATTTTCTCTCTCATTACCACCATCTCCTCTCTTTTAAATATGTTTAAACATTTTTCTCTCTTTAAACATAAAAAACAAAAATAATAGTTCCGGAGTCAAGAAAACAAAAATATAAGAGGTTAGTAAAATAAAAATAATTTGTGGAAAAAGCAACTATAAAAAATAAAAGTTACAGAATCAACAAAACAAAAATAATTTAATGCGGAGGTTAGTAAAATAAAATAATTTACGGAACAAAAGTTTAAAACAAATTCTTAAAAATATATGTAAAAAAATATGTTACTAAAATAAAAATATTTGATGGAACAAAAATAATAGTTACAAAATCAATAAAAACAAAAACAATTTAAACTAAGGTTACTAAAAGAATAAAAATAATTTACGGAACAAAATTCTAAAACAAATTCTTAAAAATAGCTATGTAAAACAAAAATTTATTAGTTAAATAAAAATATTTGATGGAACAAAAATAATAGTTACGGAGTCAATAAAACAAAAATAATTTAAATTGAGGTTAGTAAAATTATAAAAATAATTTACAGAACAAAATTTTAAAACAAATTCTTAAAAATAGTTAGGTAAAACAAAAATACGTTAGTAAAATAAAAATATTTGATGGAATAAAAATAATAGTTATAGAGTCAATAAAACAAAACAATTTAAACTAAGGTTAGTAAAATAATAATAAAAAATTACGGAGCAATTATTTTTCTGTAAAGCTAATTCTTAAAACAAAAATAATTGGTAACGGTAAAAATAATTTCGTTATTTTGATTTTAGCTTATTTTTTTCTCAGAAATGTATTTATTCATAAAATACAAATATAATTTAATAAAAGTAATCATTCAAAAGGAAGAACTTATTTGAGTTCACATTCTATTTGAATGGCGGAAAAAAATTAAGTTTGTTTCAAAACATTCATTATACAGAGTTTTTAAATAGTATAAAGTATTCGGGGTTGTCAGGCCATGAATTGACACTTAAAATTAGTGTTCCAGTAATGCTATTGAGAAACATTGACAAAGCTGTAGGATTGTGCAATGGAACAAGACTGGTCATCATAAATCTTGGGGATCACATTATTGAAACAAAATTTTTGAAATGAAGCAATGTTGGAGAAAATGTTTCTATCCCAAGATTGCATTAATTTATCCGATGTAAGACTGTCTTTCAAGTTACAGAGAAGACAATTTACATTGAGGGTATCATATGCAATGAAAATTAACAAGTTTCAAAGTCAATAATTGCACGCATGTTTCTTTTAGAAAGAAAAAAAAAAACCAGTATTTAGCCATAGATAGTTATATATCATAGTTTCTAGAGTAACAAATTATTTTGGTTTGAAGATATTGATATGTAATGAAAATGAAAAACCAACTAATAAGACAACAAATGTTGTGTATAAAAACATTTTTTAGAATCTATAATGATTTATGATATACTTATGTGTAATTATTAATAAACCGATCTCTTTATTTTGTTTATGTACGATTTTGTTGACGTACGTTTAACGCACATGTTAAAAAAACTAGTTATGGAATAGTAGCATACTCTATAAATAAGAGGCTAGTATTTGAATTTTTGATGTGTACTGCTCGCAAATAGATTGGGGAATCGCCTATGCATTATCTTTTTTTTTCATTCTTAAAGAGGATCAATAGTGGTTCCCCACTTACCCCTGGGTGACTCGAACTCACGATCTATTAGGTATAGGTGAAGCGTCTTACCACTAAGCTGCATTTACTTGTCAAGCCTATGCATTATCATTCATGCGAATATAACTATAATTTGGAATTGGTTTTGTTTTGTGTTGGAATTCTAAATCACTCAATTTTATAAAACTAATTTCATTTTAAATCCTAATAATTTAAATTTTAAATTTTGATCAATTATTACTAGTAACAAATCACCTTTTTTTAACCACCATCAAAACAAATTTCAACCACCACCACTTGTGCCACCTCTGGCCACCCCCGCCACCATCACCGCTGCCTCCGGTCAACCCCCGCCACTGCTGCCGGCTCCAGAAACTGTCGCCTCCAACTACCTCCGCCGGATGCCACCCACAACCGCCGTTAACCACCACTACTATATGCTATTTATTTTCTGAAATGTAATTTTTTTTACACTTTTGTTGTTATCAAGGTTTGAACCATTGTCATTCAAAATAACTAACAACCATATACCACTTGATTAAACTATATACCTGATATATTATTGAACTATTATTTTAAGTATAATGTAGAATTACAATTGAATTCCACACATTATCCAAACAATAGAAATACTATGATTTTGAAAGTAAATTCTAAGTTATTTAAATTTTATGAAATTTAAATATTTATTGAATTCAAAATCAATGCATCCAAACGGACCCTAAGAGAAAAAAACCAACCTTCTACCCATTCACCAAAAATACTCAATTTCTAAAAAAAAAAAATTATATATCCCTCTTCAGATGCACTCTCTAACCAAGAAGGAAAAAAAATTATGTCATAAAATTACCATCATTAATACAATATTAAGAAAACTATTAATACTAAATTTTATAAAAAATTTCCAATAAATGATTTTATAATTATTTGGCTAGAATTTAATAAAGTGGACCATGAAATTTGAAAATAAATTTTCTTGGGTTGGATGGAGTAAAAATTATTGAGTTTTATGCTTATCGTCATTGTTATGATACTGATTTAAGCGTAACTAGTTTTATTGACTTGTGCGTTAAACGCACGATCATTCTTCTTTTTCAACTAAATCGTGCATAAACAAAATAAAAAGGATAAAAAATCTTAAAGGATAAAATAAGAAGAATCGGTTTATAAACAAATATACATCAGTATATCAATAATCATTATAGATTCTAAAAAAATTCTTTATACACAACATTTGTTGTTTTATTAGTTGGTTTCTTATCTTCATCGCATATCAATATCTTCAAATCAAAATAATTTGTTACTCTAGAAGCTGCGATAACTGTCCATGAATAAATATTGGTTTCTTCAAGAAGAAACATATATGCAATTATTGATTTTGATACTTGTTAATTGTCATTGGATATTGAAATCAACAATGGAAATTGTCTTCTCTGAAACTTGAAAGTCATCCTTACATTAGATAAAGTTTTTTGAAAAAGTTTTTTTTTTTTTTTTTTTTGTAGACATTTCCGCTAATGGGGCATGTGAAGTGATTGAACCTAAGACCTCACATTTTGTAAAGTCTCAACTCTACCACTGGGCCACCCCTTAGAGTCTACGTCGGATGGAGCTAATGACAATATTGTGATAAAAAAACATTTTCTCCAACATTCTTTCCCTTCAAAAAGTTTGTTTCAACAAGGTGATCCCAAAGATTTATGATGATTAGTTTTGTCCCATTGCACAATGCATCATGGTCAATGTTTCTCAATGGCATTACTAGAACACCAATTTTAAGTGTCAATCCATGGTCTGGCAACTCCGAACACTTTATACTATTCAAAAACTCTCTAGAATGAATGTCTTCGAACAAACTTGATTTTTTTCCGTCATGCAAATAGAATCTGAACTCAAATAAGTTCTTCATTTTGAATGATTACTTTTATTAAATTATATTTGTATTTTATGAATAAAAGAATTTTTGATAAGAAAATAAGCTAAAATCAAAATAACGAAATTATTTTTACCGTTAACTATTATTTTTGTTCCGTAAACTATTTTAATTTTACTAACTTCCATTATATTTTTTGTTTAATTGACTTCGTAATTATTATGTTTGTTTTATTTTTAAGAATTAGTTTTACGAAATACTTTTGTTCCGTAAATTCTTTTTATTATTTTACTAACCTCAGTTTAAATTGTTTTTGTTTTGTTGACTCTGTAACTATTATTTTTGTTCAATCAAGTATTTTTCTTTTACTAACATATTTTTATTTTACATAACTATTTTTAAGAATTTGTTTTAAACTTTTGTTTCGTAAATTATTTTTATAATTTTACTAACCTCAGTTAAATTATTTTTTTGTTTTATTGACTCTGTAACTATTATTTTTATTCCATCAAATAATTTTATTTTACTAATGTATGTTTGTTTTGCATAACTATTTTTAAGAATTTCTTTTAAACTTTTGTTCCGTAAATTATTTTTATTATTTTAGTAATCTCAGTTTAAATTGTTTTTGTTTTATTGACTCTGTAACTATTATTTTTGTCCCATCAAATATTTTTATTTTACTGATGTATTTTTGTTTTACATATATATTTTTAAGAATTTTTTAAAAAACTTTTGTTCCGTAAATTATTTTATTTTACAAACCTCCGCATTAAATTATTTTTGTTTTATTGATTCTATAACTTTTATTTTAATAGTGACGTGTTCTATAAATTATTTTTTATTTTACTAGCCTCTTATATTTTTATTTTCTTGACTCCAGAACTATATTTTTGTTTTAGTTACTATTTTTTATATTTGAAGAGAGAAAATGTTTAAACATAATTAAAAGAGAGGAAATAGTGGTGATGAGAGAGAAAATATGGAGAGGATAGGAGAGAGAAAAAGTGAAATGATAACTCAAAAGTGAGATTTTTGAGGGAAAAATGTACCATTATCATTATATATATATTGTTAATTCTGTAACTTTTATTTTAATAGTGATGTGTTCCATAAATTATTTTTTATTTTACTAGCCTCTTATATTTTTATTTTCTTGACTCCGAAACTATTATTTTTGTTTTAGTTTTTATTTTTTATGTTTAAAGAGAGAAAAATGTTTAAACATAATTAAAATAGAGGAAATGGTAGTGATGAGAGAAAATAGGGAGGAGACGTGAGAGAGAAAGAGAAAAAGAGAAAATGGAGAGAGGATATGAGTGAGAAAACGTGAAATGATAACTCAAAAGTCAATAATTCAAAAGTGAGATTTTGGAGGGAAAAATGTATCATTGCCATTATATCTATATTATAAAACAGCTAGGTAATTGACTAGGGCTATTCAAATGTTGAGATTAAATTATCTTTAAAAAAAATTAACGGTTGAGATTCACCCTCATATTCACATGTGTGAATAGTTATCCCTATTTTTTCTTTCTCTATTACAAGTCACCTCATAACAATTAATATTATGAGTAGTTACCTATTTTTCTTCTCCATATGTTTTATCTTTATATTACAAAGTCACGCCATGCGATTAATCTTCTGAACAATCACCCCTTATAAAGCATCAATCTCTCAACTATCACTTGAAGTAATGTGTCCCTCAACTCTAACATTTTTTTAAAATCGCACATTCTATTTAGGTACTGTCATTTCAATTGACGAAATCAGATATACTGGCACCGTGTCATGGGCACGGGCTTGAAGATCTAGTATATATAGATAGTGAGTAATGAGGTACCTAAATAAACATGCATGGCCATAGCCTATTAAATGAAACAATGCATATCATCATTCACCCATCTTTCACATTCGTTACGATTATACTTCATCCGCTCTATGTAAAATGTCAATTATTTTATTTTAAAATATTTTATTTAAAGAGTTTACTTTCAAAACTTAAGACAATAAATATCATTTTATTACTAATGAGCTAGTAAAAATGTCATTTTCTTAAAAAAAAAATTGACTTTCAAACACTGACTCTTTGTCCGAAACGGAGGGAGTACCCTATAAAAATAGAGTTCATTACGATTATTACCGATAAAAGTACCTCTATGTGTTTCCTGTTGAATAATAAATGTACACAGACTTAAGAAAGTTATTGAATTTAATATATATATATATATATATATATATATATATATATATATATATATATATATATATATATATATACACACACACACACTAATGTTTCTCAATTCATTATTAATAGGAACATTACGAAAAAGAATAAATGACATTTATTTGGGGACGGAGAGAGTACCATCTGAAGGGACCCGACTTGGAACCTCCCACGTGGAAGGATACATGGCTGCCAGCGCGACCTATGGGACTCATCTACCGGCCACACACGCAGCATCGAAGATGACCGCTGACCAAATAGGCGACCACGACTACTCGACCGAGGATCCCTGATATGCCGAGAATGATATGAAGAGCGGGCATGATCGACCATTTAGCCAAGAAACTCTCATGGTCGACATACAAGCTCGCCGTGGCCAAACACCCGAGCATCATCACTTTACTAGCTATACATGTCAGGTGTTGCCCTACAATTGCAAAGACACTAACGTGCTCTGCACTAGCCGCAATCCTTCTCACTAACCCACACTCTGATATGCAAAGTACAACAGACAAAGGTACAAGCCAATATGAGACCGCCAGCTGGCCGACCAAATACAGGTCGATCTCCATGTCTAGCAAACAACCTTGGCTTGGGGGGTGCAAGCTTTGGACTATAAATAAGATTGTTCATCATCTTCAACAAGGTACGCTCTCTCTCACACTCTCAAGCACACAACACACAATCTCAATACAAAGCTATCACCGGTAGCTCTAGGGAACGCCTAACACTGGTCATTGTTACCCCGTTACTGACTCTCACACCGGAGGGCTTTAGCTGGGACAACCTCTCAGCTCCCTAACGGTGTTTTCTCTTTTAGGTCCCAGCCACAGCAAAAACTCAAAAAGCAGGTAAATTCCCACAACACATATATCCAACATATTTCCAAAAGAACACCAAGTCTAGATATCTTATTCATCATCTACACCTCAGCTCTAGTCCATTACGTAGACTGCTAGTATAGTCATCCTACTTTGTGGCGTGATCACCATCTTTAAGCACATATATGCCATTCAAATCGCTAAATACCAACAACAAAAAATAAGGAACTTTTCCAAAATGACAAAAAAAACTAAAAAAAATAGTTTTCCAGTAAGACAAGCCATCCATATTAGCCATCCCTCAACTTTTAGAAATTATGGTGCCACCCCTCAGATTTATAAATAAAAACTTTCACTTTTGGCTTTAAAAATTTAAGTGTTATTTTTTACCTTAAATATGTCATTTTTTGGCTTTAAATATATCACTTTTACCTTTAAATATGTTACTTTTGTCATTTCTAATCTCGCAATGTGTAACAGTCATCATTAATGGAAATGTGTGACTTTTGACCTTAAATATGGCACTTTTACCATTTAAATGTGTCATTTTTGCATTTAAATAAGTCACTTTAAGTCTCTCAATGTGCAAGTTATTATGTATGAAAGTGTCACTTTTTGGTTTTGAATATGTCGTTTTTTCTCTTAAATGTATCACTTGTAGTCCTTCAACGTGTGTAACAGTCATCACAAATTGAAATGTGTCACTTTTTAACCTTGAATGTGTCACTTTTGGCATTGAAAGGGTCACTTTGTATTGAAAATAAAGGTAATCAAATATGATTTATGACTAAAATACAAAATTTAGGAGGAAAAGGACTTTGACAACCAAGTTATTAAAGTCAAGGGGCACCAGAGCACGATTTAAAACATGGAAAGCACCAGGGAATTGATAAAATGTTCATTGATGGCGACGTTGTAGTGTGCCACACGTCTAGTCTCTTGACCGGACCCGCGACCTTCTCTAAGGGTGATCTACGTATCTTTATCTGGTTCCAACCCTTCCACCCAGTTTTCAACTCGTTTCTCTCTCCCTCCCTCTCTCTCTCTCTCTCTCTCTCATACACACATTTAGGCCAGTTTTCTTATTAGATAACCAACTGTCATCTTCGATAGGTCACTCGCTCCATCAGTCTCATTTGTACCTTTTTGGGGGCTCCGACTTTTGCCAATAAACAATAGCTTCCTAATTAAAAAATTGGGTTCACGTTGAAAAGTAAATTCTAACTTTGTTTCAAGTGTCTACTATGAGCCTATACTCATTAAATTAATGAAAAAGCCACCAACTTTTCGTAAGATTGCCAAAAAGACCCTACAATTAGTCTTTAGTTAAAAAAACCTAAATGAAATACCCGACGCGACACATTTTGTATACAACTTGGAAAGAGGAAAAGGACAAGTGACATTTCTACTATCTATCTTACTTATTTATGTTTTATCAAAATACAATATTATTTTAAATTAATCAATTAAATATTTTGAAATAAATTACTTTTTGAACTTTTACCGTTTTAGTCCAACCAGTTAGGCACTTATTCCTCCAGTCTCTCCTCCTAATCCAGCCGCCCCATACGGCCATACCCTCGGCCCAGAAACTCTCACTCCATTCCCACGACAACCTCTCCCACTTGTCAATTGATTTTTTGGGATTTAAAATTTTTCTAGTATTAATTGGTGGTTTGGTTTGTATTGTTACATAGAACTATTGAAGCCACAGATTTTTTATGGGAATACACCTCCACCTAGAAAAAGCAAAGGCAAAGAAAAGGTATATCAAGATTCAAGAAGGATCGAGAACAACAAGGATGAGAGCTCAAGAGGTTAAACTGTAAATAGCTTAAGCTTAATCAAAGTTTATAGTTAGTCGGTGGTTGTTAGAGCATCTCTATTATTTTATTTTATTTTTGTATTCTTAGCTAAGAATACCAAATGCCACAATGTGAGATATTCTTAAATGTATTCTTAGAGAAAAGAGAGTGCAAGAAATTCTTCAGCAAGAATAAAAAACAATGGGAGGAATACCAGACGCAAGGAGGGGGTGTGTGGTGCACCGCTACTTTAGCTCCGACGCGTGCACCACACGCCATGGAGAAACACATGAAGAGGCTGCAAGAGTGGGTCTCTGCCAATTGCCCAAAAATCGATTTTTCAATTTTTTTTAATCCAGCTGTTACAATTTGTCCGTTGTGACTTTCTTTTTTTAAAAAAAAACAATCGTTTGTTTTTTAGACGTTGGGTGGGGTGGGGGAAGGGGGCAATGGTTTGATTTTTTTTTTTTAAACTTTTTTTTATTTTTCTTTTCTTCCTTCTTCCCTATAAATAAATCATCTTAACTTTCTTCATTTTCTCCACAACTTCTTCATTCCCTCTTCTATCTCTTCATAATCTCTTCTAAAAAATCACTTTCTCTACATAATTATAATCCAAATGGATCCAAGAGGTACTAATGTTTACCAAAATTTATTAAATTCTCCCGATATTGAAGTAAATCAAAATTCACAAAACTCTCGTGTTCCCGAGAATGTTCAACATTCTCAATTTTCATCTACTCCCCCATACCCAAAATACCTGCATAATTTTTCCAACAATCCAAATGTTCTCAATTATCCAAATTTCTACATGCCTCATAATTTTCCAAATTTTGGAAATTTTCAGAATTTTCAAGTTCCTCAAACTATTGAAAATCCATCTGGTAACGTTCATTTTCCTCCAAATTATTGGCAACCAACGGGAAACTAATTTTTCACTCCGCAAGGTACGCCTCGTTCAATTTCTCAACTCTACATATCTTCAAATGATTCACGTCCAACAAGTGTAGATGAGACTTCATCCGGTAATTTTTTGGCAACGCGGTTATCGGTTCCCGAAACGCAAATCAATTTAGAAACAATTGATTTAGACGACGAAGCGGAACTGGTAAAAGATAAGGCTAAATGTGCAAAATGAACCAAGGATGAAGATCTTGCGCTTATGGAAGTTGTGCGGACTATTGGCCAATGTCCACTAGTTGGTAATAATCAAAAGAGTGCACAATATTAGAAGTGCGTAGCTGATTATTACAACGAATATCGCCCAAGTAATTCAATGCCGAGAGATAAAGCGAAGTTGACACCACGTTAGTCAACTAGAATTGCTCCATCAGTGAGAAGCTTTAACGAAATCTATAACAGGCTTCTCAATGCTCATCACAACGGTTGGAACGATGATATTCTAATGAAAAATACAAGGGAGCTATATCATCAAAAAAAGGTCAGCGCTTTGTTTTTTATCATGTTTTGGATGTGTTAAAAAAAATTCTGTATCATTTTATCCACAAAAAGATTTGTTTCACACCAATAAAAAGTTTAAGACGTCTGAATCCGAGGGCGATCATTCTAAGACTAATATGGATATTGAAGATGTGGAAGAAATCAATTTATATACTCGTCCGATTGGACAAAAGGAGGCAAAGAGGAAAGCTAAAGTTTAAGGAAAAGTTGAAACATCTTCGGATGTAGATGGATTGCATACGCTTTCTTCTAGGATGGTGTTGTCGTTAGATAAATACTCGAAAATAAAAAAACAAGAATTTGAAATGAAAAAATTGAGAATGAAATGAAAAATAAAGAAATTGAAATAAAAAAAATTGAAGCGGAAGCTCGAAAGACTCGAGAAGAAAGAAAGGAGCGTGAAAGGCTCGTGAAAGACGTTTTTCTTACTCAATATACCACCCACATGAGCCCGAAACAGTTTGTCATGTATCAACACGGATGTGAGCAAGTAAAGGTGTAGTTGAGGAAGAAAGTGTATCAATTTTAGTGCTCGTTGTTTAATTTAACTATACTTTTAATATTAAAATATTTTTATGTAACTTTCATTATTAATGTTTTTATGTAACTTTTAATATTAGAATATTTTTATGTCAGTTTCATTATTAATGTTTTTATATAACTTTTAATACTAGAATGTTATAAACTAGTTGTTGTAAACTAGTATATATAGATGAGAAGGTGTCTTATTCTTCTACCAATAGCTACAAACGTTCAACATATAAACCTTGTCATTGTCATGCATTTTACCACTAAAGATGTCTTCTTCTCATTCTTCTACCAATAGTTCTAACACAAGCAGTCATACCAAAGAATCCAACTTGGTTGAGAACATGTCTAAAGGTGAAAAAATTATTTTGCAGATGATTGAATAACAACAATAGATGATTGAAATGAGAGAGTCAACATCAAGAGGCGTCGTCAAAGGAAAAAGAGGAGATATATAAATCGAAATCGTGTAGATGGAAATACTCAACTTGTCAATGACTACTTCTCATCGCAACTATTGTATCCCAATCATATATTTCGGCGATGCTTTCAAATGCATAAAAACTTATTCATTCAGATAGTTAATGCATTGGAGAATCATTCAAATTATTTTCGATAGAGGCCTGATGAATACAGAAAAGTAGGTCTCTCACCACTTTAAAAATGCACAGGAGCTATCCGTCAATTGGCTTATGGAGTTCAAGTCGATTATCTAGACGAGTACCTCTGATTAGGAGAAACAATTGCTATCAACTGCATGTTCAAGTTCTGCCGATCTATTATTGAGTTGTTTGGAGGTCAATACTTGAGAAGGCCAAATGCATTATACACAACGTCTACTTCAAATGCACGAACAAAGGCACATATTTCCAGGTATGTTAGGAAGTCTTGATTGTATGCATTGGGAATGGAAAAATTGGCGAGTCTCTTGGCAAGGTCAATATGCAAGAGGTCATGGGAAGCCAACAATTGTGCTCGAAGCAATTGTGTCTGCAGATTTATGGATATGACATGCATTTGTTGGGGTCGCGGGTTCTCGTTATGATCTTAATGTGCTATATGAATCACCTTTGTTCAATAATGTACTCGAAGGAAATGCACCGCCGTGCAATTTCAAAGTGAATGACACACAGTATACAAAAAGATACTACCTAACAGATGAAATTTATTCGGATTAGGCTACTTTTGTGAAGAGTTTTTCGTGCCCGTCGGATGCTAAGCGAAAGAAATTCAAAGAGATGCAAGAGGCTGTAAGAAAAGATGTCGAACGAGCATTTGGAGTGCTCCAATCAAGATGCGCAATTATCAAACGTCCTACCATATTTTGATATAGAGATAACTTGAAAGAAATAATGCTCACATGTATTATTCTACACAACATGATTGTGGAGGCTGAGGGTGATCACATTACGAAGTGGGCTGATAATGTCGTTTATGACTCTCCACAAGTGAACCATGGATCAACACAAACATTTCAAGAATATATGCAGCGAAATTTAGAAGTACGTAATAGAAGCACACATTATGCTCTTCGATCCAACTTGGTTGAGCATATATGGCGTTGTTACGGTGACAACTAGTGCTAGAGTTTAATTATTGACGTTTTTATGTAATTCTAATTATTAAATTGTTTTGACGTAATTTTTAAGTATTTATGTTTTATGTAATTTTATCATTTTATGTATTTTTTTTTCAATTTTAACGTTTTTATGTAATTTTCTATTTATGTTATTGTACGAGTTATGTATAATATGTGTTTTATAGATAATTTATTAATTAAATTATAAATAATTAAATTATAAATTATAAAATTTAAAAATAATAATTCAATTAATTTTTAATGAATTATTATTTTTAAATTAATTTATGTCTTAAATTATAAATTAATTATTTATACATAATATTTAAATATGGAATATATTAAATAACGTGAAATAAATTTATTTGTTAAGAAGTATAAAAATAAGAATGAAGTGTAAAGTTAATGAGGTAGCAGTAGGACCCAGCTAAGAATATGTTAAGAAGATTATACAATAGGAAGATATATTCTTAAGTGGATAAAAAGGGAAAAGTGTGTAGGTGACAGTGAGATCCAACTAGGAAGTTGTGTAAGAATTTCAAACAATGTGGATGCTCTTATTTTGTGTCCAATTGTCAGGCTATGGTTGGTCTGTTAGATAGAGGAAAGAGTATTTATTAAAGCATTTACTGATAGCTTTTAGTGTATACTAGATTTTCGTGCTCGTGCCTATGGCACGGTGCTAGTATATCTGATTTCGTCAATTGAAACGACAACGTCTAAATAAAAGGTGTGATTTTAAAAAAGTTATAGTTGAGGGGTACATTATTTCAAGTGGTAGTTGAGGGGTGCTATTCGAACTTGACTCATTGTTGATGTGGGTTATTTGTAAGGAATTATATGTAACTGACCTATGAACGTTTGATTTTGCGACGGAACAACCCCATGGCCAGATAGTCTCAGTCAATCAACTGAGCTTTATTGTAAGATTATATTAATGTAAGGTTGTTGTTTTGTAAGGGTAATGATTTAGAAAATTAATCTCAAGGTGTGACTGCTCATAATATTAATTGTAGGGGTAACTTTATAACATAGTGAGAGAAAATAAAGAGTTCTCACACATATAAATGTGAGAATGAATCTTAACCATTAAAATTTTTAAGAAGATTTAATCTCAACCTCTAAATAGTTTTGGTCAATTGCATATGTGTGAGAATGAGTTCTATTGTAATATAGATAATCAGAGTTGTAATCTCCATGCCTTGAAGTTGAATGAGAAAATAGTTGATGCTCTTGCTCTCTCAATTGTTCTTCATCTTTCCTTCATTGATTCCTCAAAGCTGATACTCAGAACTATCACACGAATCCATTCATATTCAAGACTCAAGAGCTAACGGAACAAGACGATTACACCAGCACTTGTAAATGGAATCCCTCAAAACATCTACCGAGTATTTGAATGAAATTGTCATCATAGAAATACATGAATTAGCTTTCGGATAAATTATACATGAGATTTTCTATGCCTCGTAGTCTGGTACAACAATGGGCCATTTCACCTCACCCTAAAATGGGGACACAAAAATTCTTTTTAACTGCCAACCATTAAAAAGGAATGGCATTTGCTACAATCCCTATTTGTTCTAGATGGAGACTTTAACCCAGTAACAGTGTGGACAATATTTCTCCCATGGTCTTAGCTGACATATCCCCATCTTCATCCATTTCCATGCCAGACTCGAGCACAGCTGCATCCAGTACAAGTTTCCTTTTCGCAATCTCATACACATTCTCATCAACTGTATCTTTCGTCACAAGCCTAAAAGATAATATGCCAAATTAGTAGTTTGTGGACGTGTGTGTGTGTGTGTGAGAGAGAGAGAGAAGAGAGAGTGACCTGTATATAGTAACTGGCTTCGTTTGTCCAATGCGATGACAGCGATCTTCAGCTTGACGGTCAACTTGTGGGTTGAAATCCATGTCATGTATGACGACGGTATCAGCTCCAGTCAAGTTTAAACCTTGGCCCCCAGCCCTCGTCGACAATAGGCATGCGAATATTGACGTATCATTATTGAATGTATCTACGATTGTTTGTCTTTCTGTTACCTGAGTACTGACATACCATGAAAATAAGTTCTCCTGTTTGAACAAATATTTAAGGAAGTAGTACAGGTGCAATTTAAAAAGAAAATGCTAGCTCAAATAACGTTATCGAGGTTTGTTATTGCAAAACCAAATGCAGCAGTTCATTATCAGGCCTTTTCACAAATGGTTTCATCTTTAAAAAGATCGAAGGAAGTCTTGGTACTGCTTCACAACCACAAAGATTGCTTCGTTCAAGATTTAAATATTGTAAAGAGTGATATATCGAACCCAAAATTTCATACAAATAATGATGAACCACATAACGATATGCGAAATATTGTGAAAGCTGGTACTTTGATGAAGTAAAATCAAGTCTAAACTGAGTTCTCAAGAGGAAGAGGAATCAGGGTTTTTTAAATTCGTTGATCAAACAAAAACAGAGACAGATTTAACTGAACTCAAAACAGAGATATGAAGAAAACAATCAGTAGAATCAATTGTTTGACAAATTACAACCAAAAGTAAGAAATTGGGTTCTTAGGTATGACGAACAGCAATTTAAAGATCTCAAATCGAGAAATGTGAAAGGAACAAGACACTTGAATCTCTATGTTGCAGAATGAAGAAATCAAACCATTTAGGCTCTGATACCATGATCAAATTCATACAGAAATGAATCAAATTGAAGAGTAATTGAAAAAAATTAAGCTTTCTGTCAAATTGATGACTTAACAAATTAACCTCCACCAACAGCCTATTAATACAGCTAAACTACAAAGCAAAGGTACAGAATTGCACAAGCAGCCCTGCTAGAACAAAGGAAATTACACTCGATGCCCTTGTTATACACTTAACATAAGCAGACTTGAGAACGGGATAACTTAGCTAGGGAACTCTTCTTGAAGACTCGATTTGGACTTGACTTCATCTGTAACTTCATTATATATGGTGGAAATTAAAATCGGACTTTGAAATGCTTATGTGAAACTATGTCAATCACCTTCGTATTATACTCGACACAAAAATAATAAATTAATAAATTATATAGAATCAGGTTTTATAAATTTATGATCGAGAAAAGTGTTATGCTCTGAAAATGTGGTGGAAAAAAGCTTCTCTAAATAAAAAATTCCCTAGGAAAAAATATGTTGATTTGTGAACTACATGACAAGTTTGACCACAAAAACAGCTTCTACGATGGGTGATAAGGATGTGTCTTGCCGCAGAACCGCAATGGCGGGAGCCTAATGTAATACACTAATACGTACATTAGGTGACCTTAATCTTAGGAAAACGCCTCAAAGGGGGTAAATACTACTCAAACGATTTGCTACAAAAAGTCCTACGAATCGATGGCAGACCATTTTATTTTTTATTTTTTTTCTTTACGAGTTGAGACACAGACCACAGACTGATATAGCTCTCTGTAAATCATTTATCTTTCTAAAGACAAACCTTAAGCCAAACATCCAAAAGGAAACCAACCAATGACATGTATCTGCCACAGAGCAAGACTATATTGAGATCAGGGGTGGCCATTCAGATTCGGATTTTTGGGTCCCGAACCGATCCAATTGGCTATTACCCGATTAGGTTGGTTATTTGGAAGAAAAAAAAAACGGATCGCGGATAACCCGAACTCGCCTTCTGATAAGACGGGTCGGTTATCGGGTTTTAAGTTATTGCCTGAAAACCTGATCGGGTACCCGACATAATTAATATAAATACATATTATACATAAATATCTGAGATATGTAATCTGAGATCTCCTTAAACAATACTCCCTGTCCCTAAATTATGAAACGTCCCTAATTGTCCACTTTGAAACTTACCTTTTAGAACATCACTTTTACCCTTACTCCCTACACATGGGCTTTAAAGGAAACTACACATTAAACCAATATAAATAATCAAGTCAATTGTTTTTTCTTAATTTGTGCGCCGGGTCAAACTGGACAATAAATTAGGGACGGAGGGAGTATAACTCATCTTTTTCAGATCTAGGGTTCTGTCTTACAATTCCAGCTTTCAAGCCACTGCCTCCACACACCACCAGTGACCACTGCTCCACCGCCGATTCACCTCCAAGCACACCACCAGTGCACCACACCCGTGTATCTAGAAGCAAGTGGGATCATCTTTAGGGTAGTGAAGACCCCCGACCAAGCTGAAAGCAACATTGATAAGGATTGATCTCTTGAGATCGGATTCAATTATGTAAGAGTATGGATTATAATTTATAAAGAGGAGAGAGAATTTACGAATTTGCATCTGTATTTGATTCTCGGGGAGTCAGGGATAGTTGAGGAGGTTGTTTGAGATTTGGGTGAAGGTTCGGTTGCTGTTGCTGTTGATGGAGGTGAGGAGGCTTTCGAACTGGAAGTATGGAACGGCTTGTTTGCCTTGGCCCTCTCTCAGTCTCTCTTTTGGAATTGCTTAAAGTTTCCAAGTTCCAAAGCCAATTATTGTTTTCCAATCCCTTTTTCTTTGGTGGGGGCAGTGGTGAAGTTTCCAAGTTTCAATACAAGTGAAGCATTGAAAGTCACCAGGGAACCTAACCCGCTATATTCATAGTTGTCATAGTCGAGAGGCGCTAAAAAGTCGACAGGCCCATATTTGAGGCGAGAGGCGAGGCGCTAAAAAGGCGCCCAAAAGGCGCTCAAGGAAACAATACCAAGGAAAAATACATAAAATACATACTCCCTCCGTCCCTATTTTTTTTTTTTGACAAGTAAAGAGTATATATAAATAACAGGCGTCAAAACAGGTGACGCAGCCTTTGTACACTAGGAGTATACAAACTACTCAGCTCTAAAACTATTCACAAAATCCACAAAAGAATGCCCAAGAGATTCATCTGTCGCTGAACACCACAAAAACAATGTGCGCAAAAGACAGTCTCTCAATTGATCCAGCGTAACCTCACTATTATCGAAAATTCTCCTGTTCCGCTCTTTCCAAATAGTCCACCAAGACACCCGCCGGAATAGCACCCCAAAGAATATTACTCCTCCTATGATTGGAACGGGACCAACTCAAAAGCATCCCCCGAACAGAACTGGGCATTACCCACGAGATCCCAAAAAGACCCATAACAGTATACCATAGAGAGCGAGCCACCGGACAATGCAGTAACAAGTGATTAACGCTCTCTTCGTCGCCTTTACACATGTAACACCGGTTCACATAAACCATCCCCTTTTTGCGAATGTTTTCTCCCGTAAGGATCGCCTCATGACAAGCTTCCCAAACAAATAATGCAACGCGACTGGGAGCAATACTCTTCCAAATTCCTTCCCAAGGAAAGGGATCCCCCACTCTGCCCGACATAGCACAAAAATAAGACTTAATAGAGAACTTTTTGTTGTTCGATGCATCCCACCTTGCCTTATCAATTCTACTCCCGTCAATCTGAAGCGAATAGAGCGAAGTGAAAAAATTTCCACAAACCTCCATCTCCCAATCTTGAAGATCCCTACGAAACAAGGGATTCCAGACCACTCTACCCTGATCAATATGCAACACCGAACTAACATAGCAATTTTTGTCCACCGCCAAATTGTACAACTCAGGATACTCTCCATAGTTCTTCTTCCCCACACCACTTATCTTTCCAAAATCTCACTCTCGAACCATTGCCAACCTCAAAAGAAACAAACCTTTCAAACTGCGCCCACCCTTTACAAATCCCTTTCCAAACTCCTAACCCAAAAGAACCGACGACGATTTTAGGAAACCAAATATGATCACCCTCTCCGTATCTACTGATCACCACCCTCCTCCATAACCCATGCTCTTCCTCCATATATCGCCAAAACCATTTACCAAGTAAAGCTGAATTGAAACAACTTAGCTTTTTGATACCTAAGCCTCCTTTCCTGATGTTCAAACAAACCTTATCCCAATTAACTAAATGGATTTTATGCTCCTCCTCTTGACCCTCCCACAAGAAGTCTCTCTCCATCTTTTCCAAAATATTGCGCTTGAAGCGAGGCACCACAAAAGCAGGAAATAAGTGGGTAGGCGGATAAAGTATTTTGAATAAGCGTAAGTCTACCCGCTTTGGACAATAGTTGTTTCTTCCACCCCGTCAACGGCCGACCAAATCTTTCAATCACCGGATTCCACATAGCTCTACTTTTGAAGGACGCACCAATCGGCAAACCAAGATAAGTCGAAGGTAGATGAGAAACCTTGCACCCAAACACTGAAGCAAGCTGATGAATATTCTCCACCACACCCACCGGTATGATTTCACTCTTAGCGATATTAATTCGCAGCCCCGACACCATCTGGAAGAAAATGAGCACAAGACGAAGATAACCCAACTGCCCAATCTCGGCATCATAGAAAATTAAAGTATCATCTGCAAAGAGCAAGTGAGAGATGGCAACCTCCTCTCCTCTATACCTTCCCAACCCGAAACCACGAATAAATCCTCCTTTCACAGCTTTCTCAATAAAACTGCTTAAAGCTTCCATAATAATGATGAATAGAAAAGGAGAGAGAGGATCTCCTTGCCTCACCCCCGAACTAGCGAACTAGCAAAGAAACCAAAGGGTTCGCCATTAACCAAAACCGAGAACCGGCGAAGAGATACAAAACAAAATCCACTTCCTCCATTTAACACCGAACCCCATCCTTTCCATTAAAAACAACAAAAACTCCCAATTAACATGGTCATATGCCTTCTCGATATCCAGCTTACACATCAACCCTGACATCCCGTTGCATCCTTAAATCCACAACCTCATTGGCGATAAACGACGCATATATAATTTGTCTCTCCCCCACAAATGCATGTTGAGAATCCGATACCAACTTCCCAATCACGTGTCGCAATCTGATTGACAACACTTTAGAAAGAATTTTATAAAAACCTCCCACGAGACTGATAGGTCTAAAATCTCCCAAATTTGTAGCACCGGCCTTCTTCGGGATAAGAGTGATAAAAGTGGCATTGAAACTCTTCTCGAAGCACAAATTGGCATGAAAATAGTGGAACACATCCATAATGTTATCCTTAAGAATCTCCCAACAAGAAGAGAAGAAGGCTATAGAGAAACCATCAGGACCCGGAGCCTTATCACCATTCATACTACGCAAGGCTGCCAAAACCTCCTCTTTCGAGAAATGGCGTTCTAAAGAACACCTATCCTCCACCAGATTCTTAAAATCAGTGTCTTCCAATTTGGGATGCCACTCCCCACTATCCGAATATAAATTAGAATAAAAATCCACTATGCCATCCTTAATAGCATCCCTTTCTTCAAGAAGATTCTCTCCAATACTAACTTTCCGAATCTGATTCACATTCTTATGAGCACTTGCCATCTTATGAAAAAATTTAGTATTCTTATCCCCTTCTTTCAGCCACTGCACTCTTGATTTTTACCTCCAACATACCTCCCCCTTGATAAGCAAAACCTCAAGCTCGCTTTTCCAATTTTTCCGTGACTCTTCTTCCGATTCATCCAAACCTTCTGAACCCGCCCTCTCATCCAACAATCTGATCTCTTCCATGATTTTCTTAATCTTGATATCAATCCTCCCAAACACCTCCCTATTCCACACTTTCAAATCCAACTTAAGAAGTTTCGGTTTCTTAGCAAGAATAAAGTCAGGCTCCCATTTATCTCATACGAGCACCATCTAGAACGTATCCATTCTAAGAAACCGGTCTCTAAAAGCCACATGTTCTCAAATCTAAAAGGAGACTTCCCTTTCCGCATAACCCCACACTCAGCATAAGGGAATATGGTCCGAGACTACTCGGTTAAACAATGCTGCGCCAGTATCACTAAATACATCGACCAATCGTAGAAGTAAGATATCTGTCAAGTATGGAGAATTGATGTCTATCCCCCGAACCACGTGAAATTGCCTCCCAATAAATTCAAATCCACTAGCCCCATTTCATTGATGAACTCGTTAAATTCCGTCATTGCTCGAGAAAAGACACCTGTGCACCCGAACATTCCACAGAAATCGACCACATTAAAATCCTCCTATGCACCAAGGTGCTCCCATCTCAATCTAATCACTCTTAACTCTTCCCACAAATTCTTACGGAGGTTGTCTGCATGGCCCATACACCCTTAAAAATCCACTCCTTGTCATCCACAATCGACTTCAACGAGCGAAGCAGAATGTTCTCCCACCACCGCATCCACCTTATCAATCACCCTTTTATCCCACATAACAAGAATACCACCAGTGAACCAATAGATTGAGAAAACACCCAATCAGTCCACCTTCCAAACCCTAAACTACTAGCCAACCAGCAGCTTGCATTTTGTTTCTTGAAGACAGATTAAATGCGGATTCCACCTCCTTAAAGCGCCTTAATAACTAATCTTTTCCTCACGAAATTTAGACCCCACACATTCCAAGAAACTATTTTTAGATGCATGATAACTTATTTCGATTGCGATTCCTCCTCCCTCCCCTCAAACCACCGGACTTATGAAACTTGACTACTACACAACCGCTTTAATTCTCTTTTTCCTTTTTCTCTCACAGATTTACGTGGCCCTTTTTCGCATCTGAAGTTCTCCAACGCTTCTCAATATCCAAGAGCAAATCCATAATCCTATCATCAAAACCATCACAAGCCACTCCCAAATATCGGCCAAGACCTTTGGCTCTCCTACGAACCCATAACGACAATTCCTCCTGCAATGAACAATCCTGCAACGAATCCGAATCACTCACATCCTCTGGATGAATCGCGTTAAGAGGGGTGCATTTGATTGGCTCCACCAGTTCTTCCTTATCCACCATTTCCACCTCTTGCCCCTCCATCACTTGGGCACACCCTACGAAGAGTGACTCCCCCGAATCTGCGCACCCGACACTTGCTCAGTAATACCTTCAGGAGAGGAAATCCTTTTCGACACTCTCATCGAAACTCTTGAGACGAACCCGTCGCTTGCTCCTCCACTTCAGGGCCTTCATCACATCTACGAAGGCCTCGGAAAGAAGAATCTCGTCTTGTCATACTCCACTTGAGAGCCCAGAGCCTATCCTCGAAATATAATGGATCTTCCTTCTCCTTCTCACCCGACTCATTAACATTCTTTGATGCGATCTTACCATTAGCATAGAAGCGGATACAAATGGCCCACTAATTTTGCCTCCGTAACCACATCCATCTCCTTCGATGGCGAAGGCTTGTTCTTAATGGGAGCCCAAACAACCTTTCCCTTCACTCTCTTGTTAAGAATCCCAAACCAATGCCCTAAATTATTGTCTTGCTTTCCTTTTTCGTCCCTAAATTATTGTCTTGCTTTCCTTTTTCGTCCATACCAAAATAATTGTCTTGTTTGAAACTTTCTTTTTTAGGACAACACTTTTACCACTTTACCCCTTACCTTTTCATCATACTTTAATTATGGGTCACATACACATGGGCTTTAAAGTAAATTACACATCAAACTAATATTTTTTTGATAATCCAGTCAAATGTGTTCTCTTAAACCGTGCGTCAAGTCCACCAAGACGATAATTTAGGGACGGGGGGAGTATAACTTAACAAATATCAACAAAATAAATTATAAGTGAGCATAATACATGAAACTAAGTTATAACATAATATCAATAACACAAACTTCATCATTCATAGTTGAAATTCCAATGCATTAGATGAACTTAACTAAAACGGAGTAAATTAAATTTGTTTAAAAAATAGAAACAATTTTTTTTAGTTTTAAAATATTAGTACAAAGTTAAGCAATGAAAGTGAATAGAATATAGTTAAAATTTGTTTCAAAAATAAACAAATTTGTTTTATTTTTGAAAAATACAATGAGAGTTGAATAATGAAAGTAAAATAGAACAGAGTAGAGTCAGAGAGTTAAATAGAAGACTTAAATATATCAGAGTTAAATAGAACAGAGAGTATTCGGTGAAGTCGAAGAAGCCTGTTGAAACACAGTGAAGTCGAAGAAGTGAAGCCTGGAGGTCAAACCACAGTGAAGTCGAAGAATCTGGAAGTCGAATTCTTGAAGGCGCACGCTGAAATCGAACCCTAGCTTGAAGATACACAGTGAAGTCGAAAGTCTAGGGCTCGTATCGCAAGCTTAAACGAGGTCTTTTGGTTTTTTTTTTTAAAAAAAATCAAGTGAGCGCCTCTCTCGACTTTTTACTGCCTCTCGCCTCCCTAAAAGGCGAGAAAGGCGATCGTCTTTCATCGACTCGCCCGCCCAGGACAGCTGAGGCGCTAGAGTGTCGCATCGCCTCTCGTCTTAGGTGCCAAAGGCAAGCGCCTTTGACAACTATGGATATATTGGATACCCGAGGTACGGGTACCCGTTTTATTCGGATCGGATTCAGATAATAATATTTAATACACAGTTTCGGTTACCCGACCTGAAAAACCCGAAACCCGATCCGATGCCCACCCGTAATTGAGATATTCACATGCAAGATAGAGTCGGGGGGGTAGTTAAAGAAGTATAAATGGTACCTGCCATCAAGACGTCTATAAGTAACGCCAATTACATCTAAAGCCCACTCCAAAATATCAAGCATTGACGTCCATTGACTAAAAATAAGAACTCGATGCCCACCTTGCATAAGTGAAGGGAGCAGTCCAGCCAATGCCTACACCAATCATGCCAACACAGAGTTAAGTGAACCGGGGATACTAACTGCTATCACTTGTACTCAACAGTCAACATACGTAATAAAGAATTTGCAACATTTGACTATAACATACCCGGCACTTTGCTGAAACCATAACTTCTTGGTCTGAAAGAATTCCCTTCGTATTCGTGTCTCCATGATAAAGTAAAAGCTGTAACAAAGAAATATAAATCAATGTTAGTACAAGACAAATAACTCGCTCATTGTTGAACAACCATACAAGTCAAGCCGTGGAGGCATAGTTATTAAAGGCGGAAGGCGAGGGGCGGGAGAGAGGTCCATTTTCGAGGGGAAAGGCGAGGCGAGAGGCGGGCGACCGAAAGGCGAACAAGGCGAGAAATTAAGAAAAAATAGTGTGTGTGCATATATATATATATATATATAGATTAATTTTATTGTAACATAATCCAAAGCATTTATAAATGAAAATAATATATGAAATTAAGTTAAAATTCACATATAATAACAACAAGGCAACATCCAAAAAAACTTGCTCAACATCCGAACCTACAATTTAATAGCAAAAGATGAAATTACATATTAAGTAAAACTTCTAATAAAGTCACGAAACAAGTAGCAACTAGCAACACATCAAACATCCTCACTCAAGACCCGAATCAAACCCATCATCATCCACTACATCATGGCCGGGGTTAATAGGCTCATGTTAAAAATTAAAACCCTAAAAAGGTAAAAAGTATGTCATATTTTAAGGGTTTTTCTAGAATGTACGCCTTTTCTCGCCTCTCGCCTCGTCAGAAGGCGAGAAAGGCGATCGCCCAGCCTCGCCTCGCCTTTACATGCAGGGGCGTAACCCCCTCGCCTCTCGCCTCAGGCGAAGAGGCGCTCGCCTTTCGTAACTATGCGTGGAGGTGTTATTAATTTTGGTGTTTTGCATCTATCTTGTAGATGTTGATTGTTGACCCCAGTACTAAGACACCGGCCTCGCGACCCAATTCATTTGAAAGGCACAAATGCAGATAGGCATTATAACAAAGTCAGATTGAAGGGCTTTTCTAGTGGTGTGATTGCTTCTATCACAGTAAGGAAAAATACATCAGAACCTACTGTTATGCTTTGTGGGTGATTTGGTGGGGGGGTGGGGTTAAGCCAGTTGCAGAGAAGGGATTACAATTTACAAGGTTATTTTATTTTTTGAGGAATGGGTAATTGAATCTAATATTGGAATTTGAAATTAATTTATAGGCCAAAATATGAAAATCACCCCAAAGTAACCACCCAATCCCATAATGCCCCCCAATGTTAAAATTTTCCCAACTTCATATCCAACCTTACCATTTGTCTCAGTTAGGACCCTCCCGTCAATGACCGTTAGAAATGCTAACGGATGAGGGGTCATTTTGGTCATTTGATTCGGGGGGCAAAGTGGGATTTGGTTATAGTTCATTATTTAATTGATATTTATGATATTTTAAGTGAAAAATGGTTTTATAACAATCAAAATAATTTTTCTAAAAAAATGTTATTTAAAAAAAACTCAAAAACAATATAATAGTGAGATTTGGTTAATAATTAATTTTTATCATTAATTGAACTTGCATATGTGGGATGGGTATACATTTAGTTAATCCAAATTATTTGTAATTATTAGAAAATTATAATTCAAATACAGGCTCCTTCGCCTCCACCATCTCTCTCTCTTTCATTCAGACCAAACCCACCGCCGAATGCAGCAACCTCGGCCTTGCTCCACCGCCAGCCTCCTTCTCTGTCTCAGGCCGACAATTTTCCATTCTCCATCTACAAATCCGGCAAAGCAAGTAACCATCATCTGGTCTAGCCTTTCCAGCGATTTCATCTTAAAAGCATTGGGATCCCATTTCTTCTCTCCTCCCAGTTCAAACCCCTTCTCTATCTCCAGCCTCTTCAGCTTCAATTTCTATGGAGGCAAGAACAGAGGATGAATTTTTCCATTCTCCATCTACAAATCCGGCAAAGCAAGTAACCACCATCTGGTCTAGCCTTTCCAGCGATTTCATCCTAAAAGCATTGGGATCCCATTTCTTCTCTCCTCCCAGTTCAAACCCCTTCTCTATCTCGAGCCTCTTCAGCTTTGATTTCTATGGAGGTAAGAACAGAGGATGAATGATCAGCCTCCTACTTTCTTTCGAAACCCAGATTAATTAGATCTAGATGTAACTTTTCGAAACCCAGATAAGTTAAAGTTGTGAAGCTGCATCACAGTCCAATCCCTTTGGTCAACATTTCGGCGAAGGTCTTTGGCCGAACCCAGATAAATTAGCCCTTATCAGCGGCGAAGGTGCTGGCCGAAAATGGCGTGGATGAAATGGTGAATTAGAGGCGTCGGATCACATAGGCGGGAGGATCAGAAAAGACAATTTTGGAGGTGTGTCGGTGGAGCTTGGTTCCGGTTGGATTGTCGAATTCGGTGGCAATTGTATCACAGTCCAATCCCCTTGGTCAACATTATAATAAGGGCTAATTAGCCTAATTACATCGTTGATATTTTTATCTTTTCAAAAGTAAATAATTAATGGATAATTTTATCTCAGGTCAATATCATGTTGAATCAAAAGAAAGATTAAGAAATACTATAGTTTGGTAATATTTAATTAAAACTACAACATTCTAGTAAAAAACTCAGTATAATATTGTGGTAGTTATATCAAATATTCACTTAAAATAATTTTAAATATTTTTTTTAATTTTTCACTCAAAAATAATTGTGATAGTTAATCTTTTGATTTTTAAAATAATTTTGAATTATAATTTTTTAATAATTACAAATAATTTTGATTAACTAAATGTATACACATCCCACATATGCAAGTTCAATTAATAATAAAAATTAATTATTAACCAAATCTCACTATTACATTGTTTTTAAGTTTTTTTTAAATAATATATTTTTTCAAAAAAATTATTTTGATTGTTATAAAACCATTTTTAACTTAAAATATCATAAATATCAATTAAATAATGAACTATAACCAAATCCCACTTTGCCCCCCGAATCAAATGACCAAAATGACCCCTCATCCGTTAGCATTTCTAACGGTCATTGACGGGAGGGTCCTAACTGAGACAAATGGTAAGGTTGGGTATGAAGTTGGGAAAATTTTAACATTGGGGGGCATTATGGGATTGGGTGGTTACTTTGGGGTGATTTTCATATTTTGGCCTAATTTATAAATTAATGAGGCATATAAATGGGCAATGTAGTCATTGATTTTATTTTTTTTTGAGTATCATGCGCATGTCACATAATTGATTCTAATATTGGATGGAATGGGATATGATGTAAATTACAGATTAAAAGGGTCTCCTGCAACGTGTTGGATAAATTAGACCAAGGGTGTGGCTCAAAATTCATGAAACAACTAGGGGACTTACAGTAATTAACTTGATTATTGTAGCAAGCCAGGTTTCAAACAAAAGGAATTGAAGCTACCCTATAGGAGACACTTTGAGATCCCCACAAATGAAAAATTGAAAATAATATGAAATTCATATTTATTAAATCTGACTCTTCTATATGGTAAGGTCAGGCCACAATCTTCTCGCTCTATGGCATGCTCTAAATACTTTCGGTGATTTCAAGGAATGAGATTTAAGGGATATGAAAATATAGAAGGTGCATTCTCTTCAAAAAGCGGCTATTACAAACAGCTTGTCTAGTATTTATATTGATGTAATCAAGTGCAAGAAGTTATACTCCCTCCGTTCCTGAATAATTGTCCTCCTTTCCTTTTTTGTCCCTTCCAAAATAATTGTCTTTTTTCAAAACTTTCCCTTTTAGGAAAACACTTTTACCACTTTACGCTTACTTTTTCTACCTACATTAATTATGACCACATACACAAAGGCATTAAAGAAAACCACACATTACAACAATATTTATAATATAGTCAATTACTTTTTCTTAAACGGTGTGCTAGATCAAAGAGGATGATTATTTACGAACGGAGGGAGTATGATTCTATTTACCTCCACGTAGGGTTCTAAGCGAACCAAACAACACTCAAACTTACCTCAGCTCGGCTTGTTAAGGGATTGGCTAGAGCTTGTTTGTTAAGCAATCAGCCGAGCTCGAGCTCAGTTTTTAGGCTCGTTGGATAAGCGAGCCAAGCTTGAGCAAAGCCAAGCGTGTCCCACTAAACCTTGGCTCGGCCTGTTTATGGATTATTAACGAATATAACACAAATTTACAAAATATAAGCATTTTTCTATGAAAAATATGAAATATTCTGTTATATAATTCAAATATTTCCTTTGAGTAAGACTTTCGGTCAAAGGAAAGTGTCCTCTGTAGTTTATAGCCTTTGAATAAGATTGGATGCCATGGGCAACTTTTTCTTCTTCCTATGATAGTTTGGCAGGGTTTATTTATGTCCTTAGTCTTCCTTATGTTTGGGTAGCTGTAGATGAGTCCCTAGTCCTCTCAGATGAATTGATGAATGATACTTTAAATACAATGAGTTACCGAAAAAAATAATGAATAAATAATTAAAAAACAAACACCCATATAAATCCTTGAAATTATAGATATTAAAGGCCCAAGGCGCATCGAGGTGCAAAAGGATCTCTTGGCCCCTAGTCACAAGGCGCATGCATTCCTTTAGTAAGGCGGAATTTGAATAAAAATTCAAGAAGATAGGGTTTCACATGTGAAAATATCCAAACAAACTAGACTTTTATAAATGATAAAGTAGATGTTAAGGAACTACTCTCATCCAATCAGAGCATTATATATTTCATAATTAGTGCTAGACCCTCAAATTCTTCTTTATCATCCAATCAAATTCCTCAGTCATACATGGTGGGGAACCAGTTTCCCTCCCAAGAATGGTGAAGTATTGATCTAATGCGTGGTCATCTCATATTTTAGGAAGTAGAAATATTGTCTCCATGTCCAGTAACAATCATTGGACATATTTTGTATGCATCAAAATCTCCATCCACCCTCCCGAGGTAACTCTCATAAAGTGGTTATACTAAGGTTTTCTCATCTTTTCAGACTGACATAACCTTAAAATGATTTTCATCACCAATATAAATCTTCCAACATTAGAATAAATGTAACTAATGGTGAGAAAAGGTAAAAAGAAAGAAGGAGCGCCTGGGCAAAGTATGGAGCATAGGCGCACCAGAGGGCATGCATACTCATAGGTACGCATTTTATATCAATTGTTGAAGTACAGAAATATTGACTCAAGGAACAAATGCTAGAATGGCAGTGTTAGAACACCAAATAGATTTTAAAGTACAGTTTTTGGATATCAGGCATATTACTCAGACTTGGAAGCAAAGAGGCATTGTCAGAAAATTACCCGGTGGATAGAGAAATCATTATAACTCTTAAGCTCCTCAATCACTCTGTCCATTGTACATTCAAAACCAAATACACCTTTTGGATGCAACATTTTAGCAAAGCGAACAACATCCTCATCAGTGTAAATACGCCTCACCAGTAAAGGATGATTTGCAATCTGGTAAAAAGGAAATATAAACATCCAACCAATTTTAAGAACTCAAATATGACCAGTATTGAAGCAATGACAGAAAAACAGAAGCATAGGAATGAAACTATCTGCAACACCTTTCGAAATTGAACAAAATAGTTAGAAATTTGTCGTCGAGGAAGACCACCACTATTAGAGCTAGCTTCCAAAGACTTTGTAATACGAGCATGTGCAGCTGCACGATACTCCTCAATGGCTTCTTTATATGCATTTATCTGTGACGTTTCCATTTGCACATATTCAACCTGTGATAACATATTGTAGCCCTTATGAAGTTGACAAGAAGCTAAAAGCAGCGAAAGGATGTGCACGTGGGAACAAGGTAAGATGTTTATCAAGAACATCATGCTCAGCATGTCAGATTCAAGACAGCTGAACTCAGCTAAAATAAACAGAATTCTAGCAACTACGAACGCATAAAGCTCATGAAAATTCTAAACATTTTGTTTGTCCCCACTATTTTTATTTTTTTATAGGTAAGTGTGACCCCTTGTTGGTATGAGGATTGGAACCAAGGACCTCAAGTCAGTGCCCTTGCCATCTCTCCCACCTCTTGCTATGGAGCTGCTCTTTTAGGAGGATTATAGAAATATTGGGGAGAGGTCCCCTAGATTTTTTCTAATGTACATGGCATGAAGACATAGGAGGGTTTTTCACAGTGTTCAGATGCCTAGAGCTAGACTAAATACTTGCAACTTCTCTTTTGGATTGTCGACTCCAGGCTGTTAAAATTCCTCTTTGGCTAAGGAACATTGGAAGTTATGCATGAGCTGCTTTAAGATTTTTCCTAATATGTAAAACGTAATCATCCTGCAGCATAAATCTATCTTTGCTATTTGTAACAGGAGTAATCAAAGTTGCACATCATACCTTTTGTATCTTTGGGACTAGTTGCTGCATCACATCAGACTTTAAACGTCTCAGAATAAATGGTCCCAAAATGGACTTCATTCGAGCTATTAAATCTTTATCTTCTGCATTTAAAAGCTTTTTCAAGTCAACATCTCCAGTTTCAAATAAATCAGGCATCATAAACTCCAACAATGACCAAAGCTCCTGCAAAGAAAACCTTCAAGTAAACAAACAAATTGACAATGTAAATAACAAATCGTAAACCTCGAAGAGTAATCATTTCAGTAAATTATTATCCGCCACGCTAACTTCAGAATACATCAACATACAGAACAAAGGGAAAATTTTGGTTAGTACTTACTATAGTAATCTGTAATCCATCGATATTCATAGTTTTGAACTCTTTATGATAAATTGTAACTGAAACAATCACAGTTAGCCGTGTGACATAACAGAGCAAGTCTACCTTCAACACGATACTTTTGTCGTCACAAATGCATGTACTTATTCTTTCACCTACTAAAAATAAGAAAGAGGCATACCCTGAATCATACTGGCTAGCGAGAGTGATTATTACTTCTCAGAGAGCATTCGATAAAATACGTACTTGCATGACAAACGTGACCAGAACATAATATAATGCAAGGGAAAAGCTAAACAAAGATGTTACTGAAAATTCCTCACATAGGGGCACAAGAAACTACTTATTAACTCTGCATCCGCTGGAAAAGGGAGGAGCAGGTAGTGGTCTATATTGCAAATTAGACTTATTAGGAAAATACAGATGCAGGACATGATATGGAACTCGCCATATGAGTGAGAACAGAAATTGGAGAGAAATCACAAGGGAAGGACAGGCCCACATGACATCGGCACACAGCCCAAAAGCATTCACAGAATCATTATTAAATCTATAAAAAATTAAGGACCGCACTTCAGATACTAGCCGAAAATTAAAAAGTCATCTAGGACTAGGCCTACATGGTTAACATACCCAAAGAACAATTTTTTTTTATTTTTTTTTTCAATTATATTGGTGCGTTCAGCACCGCAGGCATGCATCTAGAGACTAGTCACAAGTGATATACTCGGCTCAACTCATCCTTTTTCCCAATCCCTTGGGAGTTGGGAGACTCGTGATGTATTCCAGAATAACATTCAAACACGCATGCCAATGTGCATCAAGCAATATAAGCATTGGACTTCTGAAATATCTTAGATTCTTAGTTTTTCTCTCCATTTTGCAGCTTTTCTTCTTCAGGGTTAAAATTTGTAATTATCGGATTGGTAGCTTGTTGTAAGTTTGACGGTCCAAATAACCATTATAATGTCAAACATAATGCAAAGTAAACGTTCTCGGCGGACTTTAACAAGGTTGGGAGGAGTTGGGGAAAGGGGACAAAGTCTAATTTCACTTTTCAAAATTAAAAACACAATAATAATAATAGCAATCACAAATAGCATACATGTAAATCATTTTGCATTGGTGTCCCTGTAAGCATTAGTCGCTGATTAGCTTTTCGTGCTACAGACATAAGGTTCTTCCACCTATAACTGTTCTTATCCTTCAAAGCGTGAGCCTCATCCATCAACACACAACTCCATCGCCAATGTTTCAGAACTTTACGGTCATCTTTCTGCTGCGCACTGCAGAGTGAATCTTGAAGATAAGAAGATAACTTTCACAAGATGAAATATATCGAGATTGATCTATAGACATGGTAAAGCTGACCTGTGTCGTTCAAAAAGTGAGTAACAGACAAGAATAACATTAAATGGAGGTGGCAATCCACTTTTGGCCAGAGAGCTCAACTCTTTCGAATAAGCTGATCTCGCAGCTCCATGATATTGGAGCACTGTAAATGATGGACACCACTTTTTCAGCTCTCTTTCCCAGTTTTCCAAAACAGAAGCAGGACATACAATCAAATGGGGGCCCGGATCATCCTCCAAGTGGTTCAGTAAGGTTAAATATGTTATGGCCTAATTAAGAACCAAAAGAGAAGTTACATGTTATAGCATGTCAGAGATGAGCACCACAAACTATCATTAGCGAAGGATGTGATTTGAAATATGTAAAAACGAAATAATAGGAGTAAAACATTTACTGTACCTGAATGGTCTTACCAAGACCCATCTCATCAGCCAATATTGCTGCAAAGGACAATGAGAGGCATTACTCAACTTTAAGTACAGTCTCGCGATTAAAATACACTTTGGAAACATACAGAAACATTGATGCATGATACCATCAACTTGAGACAATAGCCAGGGGAAAGCTATATTCTCCAGATCATAAACTGGATTGTAATAACTTGGAATGAAACCAGCAGAAACTTATGATTTGTGCACAAGGAGGAAGCTATATTCCATCACATAAACAAGCTATGACAATTGCTATGAAGAAATACATGAGAACATATATTTTCTGTAAATCTACTGCTATCTTCTGTAACACAGATTAAATGGCGACATGGATGCTCCAAAGAGGATCAGGGCCATGTCAAATGCAGTATAAAGTGGGAATAATTGAATGTTTATTATGCATCTCTGCTAAGGGGAAATACAAGCCGCCACAGCACCAAGTAAGGATGAAGATATAAACGCTTGGGAGTTTTATTGCATGAAGTATATACATACCGAACTTCATAATTGAGTAAAGAAACTGCCTGAATCGTGGTTGTTAGCTTAGTATCTTTAACCTCCAACGCATTTTAGTAGCACCATAAGATATATTTCATTTTCTTTTATTTTTTTTATTAAAAAAAGAAGAGAATGCTTGGATCAAAGGAGGACAGACGAGAGGTTCATCGAGAATAAATAAAGAAAATTTTTTAAAAAAAGAGGCTAGTAGTTAGCTTAGCATCTTTAACCTCCAATGCATCGTAGCACCATAAGATATTATTTATTTAGTTTTTTTTTATTAAGAAAGAGAAATATTTTTTTATCACAGGAGGAAATACAAGAGGACAGACGAGAAGTCCAGTGGGAAGAAAAAGAAAAAAAAACTAAATAACAAAGTTAACCAATCTCCGATAAATAAACCCCACGAAGGCTGCCCTCATTGACCCCAAAGTAAAGCCAAGCAAACTAGTCTATCCCATAAAAGCAACAACAACAGAGTCTCAGCCACCAACACTGAGCATATCAGTGTGTACAAATATGTCTTGAGTTATCGCTTACTGCTAGTGCTATGTAAAAGCAAGAAATGCTTGACAGCTTCAGACCGTTGCTACTATTGGTGCTAATAGTACTTGACAAGGCCTTCAAAGCTCAAACATAATGCAATCACAGTAAATAGAGCATTCTATACCATACCCATCCCACCAGATTTGACTGTATCACCCCAATTGGAACTACTCATTTCTGACAACTCACTGCAGAGTCAAGGCATGTGGCACAGCCAAGGCTTGAACAGCGTTTCAACAAGCAAAAACTTTGAGGAAAAGATTCATTATTACAATTCACATTGTATAAGAGTCCCACTTTTTGTGTACAGAGTAAGGGAAGTGTCAATGGCAACTGCTGTATATCTAACTTTTCAAGAATACTACATGTAAAATAGAGTTTTCCCTTCTCAAAACATAATCATGTATGTATTGTTTGTCTCAAAACTTTATAATGTATCTATTGTTTGTCTTCGAATCAGTGGCTGATCAGCATTGACTAAATGTGATTCAGCTTTTAATGAGAATGTGGTGTTGCTGATTTGAACTTCACATTTGAGAGCCAACTGCCAGGAAAAGAAAAAGAAAAAGAAAAGAAAAGTGGTGTACAGCACAACATTACCTTCATAAGAGAGAAAATTGAATCCCTGAAGGTGTTTGGTCATGTCTCTTAATTCTACTCAAGTAACATGTAGGCTCCACCAAATGCCGACTCCCTCGTGAGCATCATGCCCCGAACATGAAACTGGTTAGGGTATGTTATTTTTTACTAAAGGACAAAAAGTAAGGAGCGCATCTTTAACAAAAATTAGTACATAACGTAATCGTTTTTAGGTTAGGTACTGCTGTCCTATATTGGAGACATTGGGTTGTTTATCGTTGCTAGAAGCACGGCCAGCTACTAGAGGCTCCCATCATTGCAATGTCATGGAATGGTATAATTAATGTATATAAAAGTAAAGGTAGAGAGGTTATTTTTTGATAATTAAGAGTATCGAATATTAGAAAACGTCAAGGTCGAGAGGTTATTTCCATCGTTCACCCTTGCTGGAGCCAAGGAATCTTAAATCAATTGGCTTATTGAAAGAAGGCGTGAAGATGTAGGGAAATGAAGAAAATGTAACTGGCTGAACCACACCACTTTCTGATAAATACTGCCCAGGGGATAGTTTCGACGCTAGCAAATATTCGTTCAACCCTTCTCCATTATTGGAGTGTTGCAAATTTGTAGTGAACTTCAACAGGGACCATTTTGAGTTTGAATCACGAGATTACTGCCTGTCTATGCTCTCGAATATATACACAACAAATATTTGCTAAGATGAAGTGCAAAGTGCATACCTCCTGCAACCTTCTTTCTGTACAAAAGCAGAAGAAAATTGACCCCAACAAGCTGGTAAGGCTTGAGAACAGGCTCAAAACCTGAATTCCGCACCCCACATGCTTCACATACATCATCCTAAAAAGACAAAAAAAATGATAGTAAATCATTGGTATACAAGTAACAAAATTCAAAACCAAAACTAGCACCAATTATTCTCCTAGTTCACTAAAAACTCAAACAAACCTAAGAAAACTTGATCCGAAAAAGTTGCAAACAATGCCTCTACGTTGCACAATAGTACTATTCAAGACATGAAACAAGTATAGGTAGGATAAAAATGCATGATTATAAAGAACAGGTATATTGTGTCAAAACTCTCCTAGCATTTGTGTTTGCCCAATTTGGAATTCACCTGAGTGACGATTCTAACAGAAGAAGACTCAACTTCGGAATATCGATCACAAGCCGCAACAGACGAGCCATACAAGTCTTTCCGAAGTTCTGCCGATATCTTGGCGCATTTCTGCAACGCTTTCCCAACCACATCGCTCTCATCCTCGTCCTCCTCATCAAACCCCATGTCACTATCCTCGCCTTCCTCCTCCACATCAATCACTCCAGTCAAACCACCGCCGCCGTTTAGGTCATGCACGTCATCGTCCTCGTCGTCATCAACCACGAATCTCCGGGTACGATAAGCGGCGGACGGAACTTCACCGACGTCGTCGTCCTCCAAATCCTCAAGCGAATTTTGATTGGTATTGTTTGGGGCAGTAGTCGGAACGGTAATCTCGACGCAATCGTCATCGTCTGAATCAGAGGGGCGTTTGGAGGCGGAGGCGCCGTAAGAGAATGATTCAATAGGTGGTGGAGGAGGTTGGGTCGGCTTGAGGACACGGGAGGAATTGAAGTCGCAATTTGACCACTCGTCGTCGGATATTTCTATTTCTTCAAACCCGCGCTTCATTCTGTTGCGAGTTGCGAACTCAATTGGAGCAGTTATTTATATAGGGACGGAGAGAAATGCGGGTGCGACTGACGGCGATTGCGACTGAAGGAGGTTAAAATGGAGCCGGACGAAAACCAAAGCGCCATTTTCACGGAACTGAACACATACTACTACCTTACTGTATCGAAATGAGGATTTAAATTAAATTTAAAAATTAAATGATAGGAAGAGAAAAGAATAGGGCCTTAATATACGAGGATGACGAAAGACGAATACTACTATTTGCGATTCTGGTGAGACGTGTCGCCGTTGTGTATTCTTAGACATATTCTTATTAAGAAGTTGGTATTTTCTTACCATTGTTGTATTTCTCCCATTGCCAACTAGGAGAGAGATTTTTTTAGCTTCCTAAATAGGAAGTTGTCATTTGGGGGAGAGAGTGGGCCGGCAGTCCCCTGCTTTTCTTGGAATGTGTGTGGGGAGGGTTTTGGGAAGGGTTTTATATTTATGTAGGTTGGTGTTAAATTTAATATTTTTTTGTGTAAAAAGTTGTGTAAGAATATTATACAATAGGAGGATATATTCTTAAGTGGATAAGAAGATAAAAATATGTAGATGGTAGTGGAACTCAGTTAAGAAGTTGTATTAAGAATATACACATTGAGGATGCTCTTACACAAGTAAATTTGGTAGTTTCATTTTGTCTTTGCACCGGTCACACATGTTTGATTTGACTTATTTAAAAATGTTTATTATTTATAATTAATATTAAGTTGTTGTTTTTTTTCACTTATGGTAAGATAAGTCATAAGTCATGTACAAGTCATTTAAAGCACATGTAAGATCATAAATTGTAAGCAATAAGGTCTTGTTTGTTGTGGCTGATGACTTATGAGTTATGACTTAATTATAGCTGATAGCTTAAGCTGAGTGGCTGATTGTATGATAGACTGTTTGTTATAGTTGTTAAAAAGTTGCTTATGAGTTGTTATAATTATTTGTTAAAAAAAACTTGAAAATTAGTATTCATATTTTTATATATATTTCATAAAAGGATGAAATAGAGATAATCAAATATTTATTAATGAATAGTTGTCTTCATGTTTAAAAAAAACCAAAAAAGATTACATTTTTGGCTTTTTGGCTATGATTTTTCAATGCATAAAGGGTGTTGTATCTTACTTATTGGTTTTTGGCTTATAAGCTGAAACAAACACTCTAAATATGGATTTTCAAAAATCAAAAACCAAAAATCACTCCAAATAAGTTGCAACAAACGAGCACTAAGTCTAGTGCTTAATTCTATTTTTCAAAAACATGTGAGTCCTCTTCTTTATTGAAATTTTATATTTTCCAAAATTACTCTTCTTAATAATAATAATAAAAACAAAAAGTAATAATAATAATAATAAAAGGAATTATAATAATATTAATAAATAATAATATGAATAATGATAATTGTTATAATAATAATAAAAATAATAAATATAGTATTAATAATCATAAATATTATTATTATTATTACTAAAAAGTAATAATAATAATAATATAGTAAAAATAATTGTAATAATAATAAAAGTAATATTAATATCAATATTATAATAATAAAATATAATATTAATAATAATAAAATCAATAATAATAATATAAATAACATTAATAATATTATTAATATAATAAAATAAATACCAAAATTAACAAGTATTAATAATAATAGGCAAAACCCTACATTTGGCCACCCAACTTTTCAAAAAATTGCAAGGCGGCCACCGAAAGTTTAAAACTTGCAATGAGGCCACTGAACTAAATTTATGTTGCAAGCGTGCCCATATTTTGGATGTCCGTTAGTTCCATCGTTAAATATGAGTGAAATTCCTATTTTGTCCCCTTTAAATAACAATTACTCTCTTTATGTGATATTACAAACCCAAAGGGGTCTAATGAAAAAAAAATCAAATATAAACCCTCTTCATCTCCCATCTTTCTCTCTCTCTTCTGCCCGATCTCCAGCAAATCGCATCTGGTGGACGGAATCTTCGGGTTTGTTTGGGAATTGGGTTGCTGGGTGTCCGAATGGTCGGGGAGATGAAGGACCGGCTGTGGATTTGGGCAAAGGGCGACGGCGGCATGTGAAGCTAAACGAAGGTGGACGACATGGTGAGGATGCCGACGTTAAAGACGAGAGAATTCAAGAAGTTGATTGGGGATGAACGAGATGGAAGTCGACTAGAAATTAATCGAAGGGGTTATCTGGCTTGGACCTTGGTGGAGCTTTTGTGATATGAAGGAGATGGCGGCAAAGATGAAGGATTCAAGCTAGGTTTGGAGCTCGTCTGCATGGCGGGTGGCAAATCTGGGAGATGAAGCCTCGAGGGAGATGGAGATTAAATGGAGGGGGGTCAGCGTCGGTGATGGATGAAGGGGAGGTAGAACGCCGGGTGATGGCCGGAGATCGAGGTTACAAAAGATGGGCTACGTTGATTGATCAGGAGACAGGGCGCGGCTTGGTGTGAACGAATAGAGAGAGAGAGAGAGAGAGAGAGAGAGAGAGAGAGAGAGGAGGGAGATGCCGCCGGCCACGGTTCACCGAGAAGGAAGAGCCGCGGGTTTATATAGGCCGACCAAACCTCAGATCGCTCGATCCGCCTCAATAGAGGTCTACTAAACTCGTGGAGTCGGTGACCAACTCTTCGCATCTGCTCACTTGTGCTTGGTATATATCGCCGACCTCCTTCATCTCTCCGCGACCTTCATCGCCGACGCCGATCCGCCTTCCCATCATCCACATCCTGGCCAATCCTCCCACACTGCATCATCGCCTGCATCCATTCCAGATCCGGCCCGCGAGACTCCATTGTGGGTAGCAACCTTTTTTTCTTTCTAGAAATCCGAAAAGCAAGCCTCCCACCTCTGCTTGTTCCGATCAAACCCAAGAATTTCGCTTTCAAAATGAAAAACATATTTATAAAAAATCGCTAGACCCCTCGGGTTTCTAATATCACATAAAGAGAGTAATTGTTATTTAAAGGGGGCAAAATAGGAATTTCACTCATATTTAACGATGAACTAACTGGACATCCAAAATATGGGCACTTGCAACATATAAATTTAGTTCAGTGGCTTCATTGCAAGTTTTAAACTTTCGGTGGCCGCCTTGTAATTTTTTGAAAAGTTGGGTGGCCAAATGTAGGGTTTTGCCATAATAATAAAAGTAGTATTAATGTTAATAAAATAATAATAATAATAAAGGCAATAATAATTATAATAATAATAGTAATAATTAATAATAGTGATAAAATTTGTATTAATAATAATAATAATGTAAATCACATTTTGTAATGATGTTATTTTAGTCTTTAAATTTGATTTCAGCACTAGTTCAACTTATTAATCAAACACACACACTAACTTAAGAAAGCTATTCAACACTTTTAAAAAGCTAAATCAAACATCACCAGTTATTAGCCATCAGTTATAAATCATAAGTCGTAAATAGTAAGTTATCAGTTAAATCAAACAAGCCCTTATTGTACTTTCACTAGATCTTCGTGCCCATAAGCGCGGTGCCAGTATATCTGATTTCGTCAATTGAAACGTCAACGTCTAAATAAAAAATGTGATTTTAAAAAAATGTTACAGTTGAGGGGTACATTACTTCAAGTGGTAGTTGAGGGGCGTTATTTGAACTCGACCCATAATTGAGAGAGGTTATTTGTAAGGAGTTATATGTAATTGACTTATGAACGTTTGTGAGATTATATTAATGTAAGGTTGATGTTTTGTAAGGAGTAATGGTTTAGAAGATTAATCTCAGGGTGTGACTGCTCATAATATTAATTGTAGGGGGTGACTTTGTAACAGGGTGAGAGAAAATAGAGATTTAAAGATGGTTAACTACTCTCACACATGTGAATGTGAGAGTGAATCCCAACCATTAATTTTTTTAAGATAATTTAATCTCAACCTCTAAATAGCTTTAGTCAATTGCACATGTGTGAGAATGAGCTCTATTGTAATATAGATACTCTATTAATTTAATCCTTGTACAATTTAAATTCATGTTAATGTATTTCGTGAGTATTTTTGCACTTTGATGGTTTCCTGAGTTGAATGTCGTTAAACCCAGGGTCGTTCGACGAAGTTTGAGGGGTCATGTTTTATAAATTTAAAGCTAAAGGATTAGGTTATTCAACTTATATTTTTCCTTGTAACTCCCGATAAAATGCACTATTTTAAAATCCAGAGTTGACTACTTTGTTTGTGGACGTAGCTCATTTTTTTTGTGTGAACCACTTTATATATTTTTTACTTAAAATATTAATTAGGAGATAGAACTATTAAAGAATAATGTATTTAATTATTATTTTTGTTTGTAATTATTATTTAGTAGGTAACTACCTAGTAGTTCTTTCTCTACTGTGACTCCTTCCTTATAAATGTTTCTTATACTTCATTTCTAGTGTAACCCTAATTGTAACTCTCTATATAAATAGGTGATTCAATCAATGAAAAGGTTATGTCGTTATTTCTATCAATTGTGAATTTCTACATGGTATCAGAGCTTTGCTCCTAAACCCTCAACCGTGTGCCACATGCCGCCGCCGTCTGTTGGTTGTCGCCGCCTCCCTCACACGCTTGCTAACATGGCTGCCAACTACGCCCTCACCATTCAAAACCATGTTGATCTCACTCAAACCTTTCAACTCATTAACATCGCACACCACAACATCACCAAACTCACCTCTACCAACTACATCACTTGGAAACTCCAAGTTGAGGCAACTCTCATCGGCTATGACCTCTACAAGTTTGTAGATGGCTCACATTCATGTTCGCCTCCCACCATCCACTCGAAAGATGCTCAAACATCCAAGGATGTTCTAACACCCATCCCCAAATATCAACCATAGATCCGGCAAGACAAACTTATATTTGGCGCCCTTGTCGGTTTCCTCTCCGCACCTCTTGTCCCTCTGATCCAGCAGGCTGCCACCACCCAAGCAGCTAGCATGGGAAACCCTAGCACACACATATGCTCGCCCAACTCGCAGCCATATCAAGCAGATCAATGACCACTTCAAATGAGCTTCCAAGGGTACTCAGTCGATCTCCGAATACATACAGTTTGTCAAGGCCGTGTTGATGAGCTCGCTGCTCTTGGAAAACCACTCGACCACGAAGATCTCATTGAGATCATCCTCGGGGGTTTGGATGATGTCTACCGCCACATTGTTGATATAGTCGAAGGTCATGGCATTCCCATCTCGTTTGATGAGCTTCATGAAAAACTTATCAATCGCGAGATGCTTCTCAAACAGTCCCAGGTCGAGTCCTTCTCACATCCTGCTTCGACCATTCTTACTGCCTTGAGGACCAACAGCTCATTCGTTCGGCAACCATCCTCGTAACCTCGACAAACCTCTCAGTCCTCGGCAACAGCTCTTCAACTCCAACGACCATATCTTGGAAAATGTCAAGGATGCCACCAACAGGGACACATGGTTGCTCCTGCCCCAACTAGCAACTAGTCGCCACCATGCCTCCACTCGCTGCTCCCAACTCGCCCAATGACTCCAAGTGGCAACCGCCGGACATATCTAGCAACCACAGCAAACATAGGGACACCAGCTGGCTTTTTGACAATGGTGCCTCTTACCATGTTGCTGGCGATCATGGAAATATATCTCTACACTCTACCTACACGGGCACAAATGACACGGTCATTGGTGCTAGTACATGGTTAACTATCTCCAAAACTGGTTCTTCTTCTCTTTACACACCATCACACTCATTTGTCTTGTGTAGACACCCTAATTTCGTACCCCTGGTATGTAACATGATATGAAATATCAAGACCTGTTAAAAAGCTAACGAATGTCAAGTTACATGGTCAAAAATGCAAAAAGCAAAAGTATGATGCATAGACAATGAAATGCAAGGGGCCTAAGTGCCAAAAAGGACACCATAAATGACCACAACCGCCGCCCATGGTCACTCCTGGCGTCGCGCCCAGGATGGCTATGGGTGGCGCCCAACAGTGCCAAATTCCCTATAGCAGTTTGCTTTTAGTGCAATCTCTCAAGTGGGCGGTACAAGCCGATGAAGCTCGGGAAGAGAAAACTTAACAGAGAAAGAAGGACTCTCTCAGCCTATAAATAGAGGCCCACGGCTTGTGAAAAATCACAGTTCACGCAGTGAAAAAACACACTCAACGCGGTGAGTTCTCCCGAGAGCGTTGAGAGAATTTCTTCCTCTAACCCCGACGCTTCGCCAAATCTCCCCCAAACAGTAAAACCAACCGGCCAAAGTGAAACCTAATTACCCTGCTAGTATTCCGCCCTATTCCACCAATCCAAAAATCTAAAAAAGAATAGTTTCCCTCGCCGAATCCGGACGCCAAATCGGCAAAAACAAGCAAGCTGCTTGTTTCGCCCAATTTCCGCCTGGCCGCCAAGCAAACAACATAAAAAAGCAGCTTGCTCGCCTGATCCCGAGGTGAAAAAGTAACTTTGAAGCAAGCAGGTTACCGCCCAAATCCCCGCAACATCAAAGTAGCAAAAAAAAGGCTCCCTCTCCTTGAAGGACAGAGCGAGCGCACCCTAGAACCTGCCAAAAGCTAGTTGGTACGGGATAAAACTTCATGCTTCAAGAGGTAGGCTATTTAAAGCTTTTATATATAAAAATGCTATTTAGATTAGCCCGATATAAAGAAAATAAGCAGTTATGCTGCCCAAATTTCTATAGGAAAATAACACTAAAAAGAGTCATTATTATAACCAAAATTTTATAAATGTATTTATAACTTCGAGAAGGAAGCTGTTGCAAGCTTGTAATAATATGTGTACAGATATATATATTTAAATGTTTTATTTTATATGTTAAATAAGTATAAAAAACATATTTTAGCAGAAAAAACTATTGTGAGACCAGTTGGGTGCCTAACCCCTTCCCACCTCGTAACTTAGCCTTCGAATCCTTTTACAAATCTGATTACTTTTGGTTTTTCTTTGTTTTCCTTAAAATAAAGATGGCGACTCTGTTTATCACATTTTGAGTCCACAAATTGAGGTCGGGCGTATTCCTCCGCTCTCACCGACGGGGGAAAGGTCGAAAATCGAGGCACTCACAATGGCGACTATGCTGGGGACGTTGTTTTTTATTTTTTAAGAAAATAAAAACAGAGGGCTAGACTCATTTTTCATAAAAAAGAAAAAAACAAGTTTTCTTTTGTTTTAACTAAATATGCTTATTATATTTTTTTTGACAATTAAAATATTGCATGTATATATATATATATATATATATATATATATATATATATATATATATATATATATATATATATATATATATATATATGTGTGTGTGTGTGTGCAAATAACCGTGAAACTTGCAGCAGCTTCGTTCTGGATACCGTTGCGAATATTAAAAAAAAGATCAAAAGTAGAATTTCGGCAGGATAACAATAAAAGTGCTTTATTTTATTTTTATTCTGCTTTGTTTATTTATTCAGCGCAAAATATGTAAATATTCTTTTATTCTGTCATTTTATTTTGTGGATTATGACTAATTTGTAATTAATAGGAACAGATAGATTTTCCGCTTTTCTTTCTATTTATTGATCTGAATGGCTGTCACGCTCGCTCGCGCCGTCCTTTCGAGGATTCAAACTAATTAGTCGAGAAAATCCACAAATAACAGAAAGACATGCCATTTACTGCTTTATTTACTGTTTTATATCTGAAAAAAAAAGACTTTACTGTGTTTTAGATACATCACACACGTGCACGCACGTAGAAATATTCCGAATTGCTACCCTACATCATGGCCAGCCTACCCCATGCATCAGCCAACGTTAAATGCATATAGATTTTCAGGACACTTTATGGACCGATCAGTTTTTATATCTCTGAATTATTGACCAATCCATGTTGCAAAAAATAAAAAATAATATATATATATATATATATATATATATATATATATATATGCATAGGGGGCCGACCAATGATTTTATGATAATGACCATGATATTTATGATATGGAACGGAAAGATCCAATCGATAGTCCTTGGGAAGAATACGGAGGTTCTATACTCTGGAGAAAGAATCCACTATTCCAGGAATAGTCCCGAGACTGTCAAAACAAAGCAGGTGCTTGTCTGATCAATCTTAGGATAAATTGAATAAATAATAATAAAGGCACGTAGAATACGAGGTTCTTGAACCCAGCACTGAGAAAGAACCTTCCCTCCCGATACCTTGCCAAACAAACCCCTTTTCCTCGAAACGGCCTTAGGATAAATTGAATAAATAATAATAAAGGCGAGTTTGGAAAGGAAGAGATAGCATACGGTTGAACCCAAAAGATATGAGATACATACAAGGTCAAATCGAGTTTGGAAAGGAAGAGATAATATCATAATCGATATAGAAATCTGATTTGGCCCCGAATGGCCACCGAAATGGCGACTGCGGTGGATCTGGGTGGCCACCGAAAATACCGATACAAAGGCTCTAGGGTATGCTCCTACTCCGGCTATGCAGCAGTGGTTAGATCAAAATTTGGATGCGCGGACTGATCGCATATTAAACCAGATAGCAAACCTCATGCAAGGTCCAAGGCCCAATGATGGGGGAACCACTTTCTCTGAAACCCCTCAAGAAGCATTTACTTCTCGTACTCCTTTAAGCCCAAACCCTAAACCAGACACTAACCTTCCACCAACTGCCAGCGCCCCAATTACCAATTTCTCACAAAATACTTATTACCAAAATTTCAACCCTTTCTTGCCAAACCAACCATATCATTTCCCAAACACCCATATACCCCAGAATCCAAGAGGCCTCCCATTTCCCATCATTAACCCACTCCAAAGTAGCTCATAAATAGACCCCAGAAGTTATACCCAGACAGGACAAGTAACGACTTATTTACCTTTCAATAATCCTGGTCATCAGGCAGAAACCGCCAATAACCTATCTCCTCAAAATTCCTACCAAATACCTCAGCAAGGAATAAACCCAGTTACCCCCATTCCCTCTAATATATACCAAAACCCAGCACCACCTCCCACAAGATTGGAGGCAGATATGGAGAACCTAAAAAGTATGTAGCTCAAAGTCTTGAACAAATGGGAATTTTCTACGCATGGATTAACGCTACAACCCTCAACTGTATTGCCCTCAAAATTTAAAATGCTCGACATAGAGAAATTTGATAGGACTGGATGCCCTATCTCCCACTTGAAATCTTACTCTATTGCTATGCAATCAACGGGAGCTAGCTTCGAGGCAATGGCCTCTAACTTCCATCTGACCTTGGTAGGGGCTGCTAAGTAATGGCTCATGTTAACAGATAATAGTACGGTTGCTACTTGGGATCAAATGGTTGAGGAATTCCAAAAGAGATACAAAGACAACAGTAGCTCCGAAAATAAAAGAAAGGCAAAACACACCTTTGGGCCACTGTACTTTTCAAAAACTTGCAATTAGGCCACTAAGACGTCAAAATTTTCGAGATGGCCACTGTACCAGACTTATCTTGCACGTTAACCCTTTTTTTGGATGGACGTTAACCCTTTTTTTGGATGGACATTAAGTTTGGTTAAATATCTATTTTGCCCTTACCTTCATCACCATCACAAGTAACCCAGATCTGGGTATTAAAGTAGATGAAGATGAACCGGTGGAGATGTCTGAGCCGACGGCGAGGTTGAGAGATAGAGGATTGAAGAAAGATCGGGAGAGGGATATAGATCGAGGCCGGGAAAGGGAGAGGAAGAGGGACCGGTCTAGCCGGAGTAAAAGGAGGAGAGAGAATAGGATGATGCATGGTGGTGGGAGTGTAAGAAATTAGGGCGAAATTATTGCGCACGCTGCTACGGGTGATAAATCTACTAAGCATAATTTATTATATCAGCTTTGGTACCTATGAGCTGAGTCGTCGGAACTTGCAGCACGGATCAAGCTCCAACTCTGGGGCAAGAGCAAGACCCGCCAAGAGTCTCGGATTACGATCGGGCGACGCCTCAACCCTTGAGTACGAAAGTAGGTTCTTCTGAAAGCTCTTTTTTACGATGGAGCACGGGCTTCTGAGTGTAAGCGCTTTTGCACAAGTGGAGGGAATCCACTCAATGAAGAGAATGCAAGACCGAGATCCGCCTTCTTTGGTTCTTTCCTATCCACCGATCAAAAAGATTCAATCAATCAGACATTGCCATGTAAATAGTCAAAGAAAATAGCCGCCATTGCTTACTTTTTTCCGTTCATAACAGAGGGTTCTTCTTTCAAAAATAACCTTAGGGCCACGTCAACTTCGGATTGCTCGGATTAAAAGCATGAATTCAGATAGAATTTGTCTAACCCTCGATCCACACCAAGAAGACATCTCGTCAAAGCAAGGTTTAAAACCCAGATCTGGTTACTTTGTCACAGTGATGATGATGAAGACGAGGGCAAATTAGACATTTAACCAAACTTAACGTCCATCCAAAAAAGGGGTTAACGTGCAAGATAAGTCTAGTACAGTGGCCATCTCGAAAATTTTGACATCCTAGTGGCCTAATTGCAAGTTTTTGAAAAGTACAGTGGCCCAAAGGTGTGTTTTGCCTAAAAGAAAACTTGAGGTACGCACCCAAAAGGAAAAAAGAAACCTTTGCAGACTTTGCAGCCAGGTAGAAGAGGAAAGTTGCCCAAACACTGGACAAACCCGATCCATCTGAATCAGCCCGGTTGTTTATAAAAAACCTCCAGCCAATTTTTCTTAAACGCATGAGGTATATTCTATACGGTGATTTCAATGCCATTATGGAAATAGGAATCTGCATCGATGAAGAAATACGTACAGGGTTCCTAGAAAATGATACACTTCCAAGTTCATTCTGCTGCTCTGAATCGGAGGAAGCATCTACGGAAGAAATCAACGTTGTTGAAAGAATCCCGACTGAAAAGTATAGCAGTGTGCCATGGTCATATAGGACAGATAAGTATGTCTGTTCTGTTGAGGGAAGCAGTAGTACTAACAGAAGCTGCATGGGACCTTACAAAGGAAACATAAGGCATTACGATGAATTGCATGCTCCAATGTCACTGATATTACAAGGGTTAACAGCACAAGAAGTCCTTAAGCCCTTTGAAAGCTACAAACCTCCAAACCCATTACCCACCAAATGGAGCCACAACAAGTACTATGAATACCACCAATCCAGTGGTCATATCACCGATAAATGCTTCTCACTCAAGAATGCTATCCAAAACATTATCGATGATAAAATCATTGAGATACCACACCCATAATTGATTATGATAAAAAGTGATCAAGTATCGCCCAAGGAACAACATTGAGAAAGAATTTGGATAGGGCAGAACGTTAGTATAAGAAGTTGTTGGCCACTCAGAGAAGGACATGTGAAGACTTTGGGACTCATAGAACCCTAGAATACCCTTTTGTATACACCTCTTCAAACCTTTTTACCTTTGAATCTCCTCTTGCCAAATAAAATCTTTAGAAAACAACTTTTTCAACTCAGCGTCAGTATTCGTAGATTTTCCATATATATCATTTTTCTTTCTCAGGTTACCTATTTCCGAGTATCCTTGGAGAGGTTTTCTTCTAAGGATGATAAATTGACTCACTTAAAAACACATAAATCTACATGAGTTAATAATGAGTCATCCAGAAGATATGGACCCGCAAACTATTAAGAACACGTGAAATCCAAAGCAGACAAGTTATCTTGATCAGAATCGCATTTAACCCATTGCGGCCGAGCTGTTAGTAGCATACTGGGGCTACCTACCATAAACACCAAAACCCCTGCAAAAACTCGAAATCCTTTCTTCTACCATGTGCCGAAATTCCCTACTAAAATTAAGACCTTCCAAAATCCCTAGCCTAACAACTATCCCCATGATCCAGCTTTCCAAAACCGGGGTTGTATCGCTTTTTATATCCACCAAGAATGATTATCCCTTTGTCCCAAAAGGAGATAGGACATTCCTCAATGGCCATTATGATGCTCCGAAAAAAAAAGAAAAAAAAAAGAAGAAAAAAAGATGAAAAGAAAAAAAAAAAAAATCTCTCCGGAGCAAGTCTATCATTTGTCTATCTCCCTCTTACCCAAACTAATTTGGGGCTTCTCAGGGAAAATCAATACATACACTTTTTAGATATGGATCGAAAAGAAGCCCACCAAACCCAAAGCCCAATCTATACCCAAAGTCAAAGCCAAAAATCCTATCATACTCAAAACCAAAAGCCAATTATCCATCTAGAACCCACGGCCTGAAAAGCCAACCAATGATCAAATTATTGATCGTTTTTTTAAAATAGAAACCAATTCCATAAAGAGACCTTAGACCTTAAAACCAATCCATCCCCAAACATTTAAATAGAACACCCTGAACTAGTCGCGATCAACAGCTCTGCTTCAATCGGTTATAACGTGATATGAGTCAAAGATTGAACTCCTTGCTAAAACACACAAAAACATCAAAATATAATTACCAAGTAGGGTCCATAACCCACCAACCTGGTGATACTCAAAAATAAAGTAAACTTTGAATTCTGGCTCTCTTTCTTGTTCCGTAGAGTCGTCCTCATATCCTGTACCCTTGATTTTCTCAAAAAAAAAAAAAAAAAAAAGAAGAGAAAAACAAGGGGCTTTCCCTCCATCCACTTCCTTTTGTGGTCATTTATATCCATAAAAACGTATCACATGTGCATGCTAGGGACTTTCTATCCCATCTTGAAAAATTTGTTGATTGAGTCACCCTGAGGCTTTTCCCACCGAACTCATAAGTCTTGTCTATGCAGTCTCATATCCCATGTTCTCTGGGCCATGAATTGTTGATCATAACGAAAGATGCTCTGGCTAAGAAATCTTTGAAAATCTGAGTCTCGCTACAAGCAAGATAAGAAAAGTTATTCTGGAACTTAGTATAAAGAGAAGACTTTTTGGAAACACATATCAACCGATAAAGTTCTGTCTCAGCCTTATTGGGCAAGGAGTTCTTAGGATTAGATAACATGAGCACTTATTATGCCTAAATCAGAATCCAAGGTTATCACGCATAACATGTTGCATAGTTCGTACACTATTATAGGGTCCCTCATGATTTCTGCAAGCCAAGTGGATTTATTTCAAATACACTTTGCCCCTACCTTCCTGTTGATGCCAGACTAGTTATCTACCAGTTTTTGTCCAAGAATAACAAAAGTTGGGAACCTCACTTACAAGGTTAGACTATTTGTTTCGCTTTGGCGTCGCGCCAGGTTCTCTAAGTTCTATCAAATCTTGCTGCTTGACCGTCGTGATATCTCGTCCTATGGGCACGGTTTTTGAAACCCCTCTTTACTTTCTTTACCAAAAATCATGATATTTTGTTATCAAGTCAAAAGAAATAAACGGAAGCCCTCCAGTAAATTTCTTCACTAAGAAACCCCACCAGATACCAAAGACAAGACAAACTTATATATGTCACACCTCCTACGATTGTGGCCAAAGCTTCGAGTAAACCCCCAAAAAAACAACAACCTTAGCCATTTCACTCACCAGCCAAGAAGTACAGTGTGTTTATAAAAGATGATTTAGTTTTGCTTAAAAAGACAATCGTGCACAGGTACTATTAACTAGTGTTTGCATGCAAATTAAATTGCAAAGTAATGGAGTAAGTAATACAACGACGTTGTTTCGCACCACTATATCTGATCTTGAAACTTGTCCCACATATTACTGACCTTATCATCATTCTTGCATTCTGAAAAACAGCATCGCTTTTTCTTTGTTGGGAAAAACCAGTTTTTAAAAGTGGCATCGTTTTCCCTATTCTGGGGGAGACACGTTTTAAAAGTGGCATCGTTTCTCCTATTCTAGGAGAAATGCGTTTTAAAAGTGGCATCGTTTCCCCTATTCTAGCGGAAACGCGTTTGAAAAGTGGCATTGTTTATTCTATTCTAGGGGAGACGCGTTTTAAAAGTGGTTTCGTTTTCCCTATTTTGGGGGAGACGCGTTCTAAAAAGTGGCATCGTTTTCCCTATTCTGGGGGAGACGCGTTCTAAAAAGTGGCATCGTTTTCCCTATTCTGGGGGAAACGCGTTTTAAAAGTGGCATCGTTTTCCCTATTCTAGGTGAGACGCGTTTTAAAAGTGGCATCATTTTCACTATTCTGGGGGAAACGTATTTTAAAAGTGGTATCGTTTTCCCTATTCTTGGGGAGACGTGTTTTAAAAGGTGGCATCATTTTCCCTATTATGGGGGAAACACGTTTTAAAAGTGGCATCGTTTTCCCTATTCTCGGGGAAACACATTTTAAAAGGTTGCATTGTTTTCCCTATTTTAGGGGAGACGTGTTTTAAAAAGTGGCATCGTTTTCCCTATTATGGGGGAAACGCATTTTAAAAGATGGTATCGTTTTCCCTATTCCGGGGGAGACGCATTTTAAAAGGTTGTATCGTTTTCCCTATTCTGGGGAGACGCGTTCTAAAAAGTAGCATCATTTTCCCTATTCTGGGGGAAATGCGTTTTAAAAAGTAGCATCGGTTTTCCTATTCTGGGGGAAATGCGTTTTTAAAGTGGCATCATTTTCCCTATTCTGGGGGAGACGCGTTCTAAAAGTGGCATCGTTTTCCCTATTCTGGAGGAGACGCTTTCTAAAAAGTGGCATCGTTTTCCCTATTCTGGGAAAACGCGTTTTAAAAGTGGCATCGTTTTCCCTATTTTGGGGAAACGTGTTTTAAAAAGTGGCATCGTTTTCCCTATTTCGGGGAGACACGTTTTAAAAAGTGGCATCGTTTTCTCTATTCTGGGGGAGACGCGTTTTAAAAGTGGCGTCGTTTTCCCTATTCTGGTGGAGGCACGTTTTAAAAGTGGTATCGTTTTCGCTATTCTAGGGGAAACGCGTTTTAAAAAGTGGCATCGTTTTCCCTATTCTGGGGGAAACATGTTTTAAAAGTGGCATCATTTTCCCTATTCTAGGGGAGACGCATTCTAAAAAGTGGCATCGTTTTCCCTATTCTAGGGGAGACGCGTTTTAAAAGTGGCATCGTTTTCCCTATTCTAGGGGAGACGTGTTTTAAAATGGTGCATCGTTTTCCCTATTTTGGGGGAAACGTGTTTTAAAAAGTGGCGTCGCTTTCCTTATTCTGGGGGAGACGCGTTCTAAAAAGTGGCATCGTTTTCCCTATTCTGGGGGAGACGCGTTTTAAAAGTTGCATCATTTTCCTTAGTCTGGGGGAAACACTTTTTAAAAAGTTGCGTCGGTTTCCCTATTCTGGGGAAAAGCATTTTAGAGGTCCCACCTGTTTTGTCTATGCTGGGCGAAACGCACCATCCATCCCACCCAGTACTGGTTGTTGTTTGTTTGCATGAGGCAGACCTACGTTTGGTCTGATTCCTAAGAAAGAGATACGTAGGCAGCCTATTTTGGTAGGTGCGACCATCAGAGTATTTTATTGCATATCTGCTTAAAAACTATGATAACCTGCTATAACCAACTAAATATGTTTAGGGTATGTGAGATTTGAACTACATCCTAAATTTTCGCATCTATAAACTGCCGCATATTGCATTCCTCCCCATTATAATTTCCACGAAATTTGGGAGTCTATTTCTTATCAACGATGTTCGTTTACTCGGTAAGTTTCAGTTTACCCGTAAACTCCATCGTTGAGGGGCTCTGTAGACACCCCAATTTCGTATCCCTGGTATGTAACATGATATGAAATATCAAGACCTGTTAAAAAGCTAATGAATGTCAAGTTACATGGTCGAAAATGCAAAAAGCAAAAGCAGGATGCATAAACAGTGAAATGCAAGGGGCCTAAGTGCCAAAAAGGACACCAGAAATGACCACAGGCGCCGCCCATGGTCACTCCTGGCGCCGCTCCAAGTATGGCTATGGGTGGCGCCCAACAATGCCAAATTCCCTATAGCAGTTTGCTAATGGTGCAATTTCTTAAGCGCGCGGTACAAGCCGATGAAGCTCAGGAAGAGAAAACTTAACAGCGAAGGAAGGCCTCTCCTAGCCTATAAATAGAGGCCCACGGCTTGTGAAAAATCACAGTTCACGGAGTGAAAAAACACACTCAACGCGGTGAGTTCTCCCGAGAGTGCTGAGAGAATTTCTTCATCTAGCCCCGAAGCTCCGCCAAATCTCCCCAAACAGTAAAACCAACCGGCCAAAGTGAAACCTAGTTACCCTGCTAGGATTCCGCCATATTTCACCGATCCAAAAATCCCAAAAATAGCAGTTTTCCTACCCGCATCCAGACGCCAAATCAGCAAAAAAACAAGCAGTTGCTCTACCTAATTTCCGCCGTTAGCAAGCAAACAACATAAAAAGAGCAAGCAGTTGCTCCACCTGGATCCCGAGGCTGAAAAAGTAACTTTCGGAAGCAGTTACTCTGCCCAAATCTCCAACAGCAAAGCAGCAAAAAAAAATTCTCCTTCTTCTTGAAGGACAGAGCGAGCGCACCCTAAAACCTGCCAAAAGCTAGTTGGTACAAGATAAAACCCCCATGCTTCAAGAGGTAGGTTATTTAAAGTTTATATATATATATATATAAGTGCTATTTAGATTAACCCGATGTAAAGAAAATTAAGCAGTTATACTGTCCGAATTTCTATAGAAAAATAGCACTAAAAAGAGTCATTATTATGACCAAAATTTTATAAATGTATTTGTAACTTCGAGAAGGAGGCTGTTGCAAGCTTGTAATAATATGTGTACAAATATATATATATATATATATATATATATATATATATATATATATATATAAATGCTTTATTTTATCTGTTAGATAAGTATAAAAAAGCATATTTTAGTAAAAAAACTATTGTGAGACCGAAAGGACGAGTTAGGTGCCTAACCCCTTCTCACCTCGTAACTTAGCCTCCGAACCCTTTTACAAATATGGTTACTTTTGGGTTTTCTTTGTTTTCCTTAAAATAAAGACGGCGATTCTGTTTATCATATTTTGAGTCCACAAATTGAGGCCGAGCAACCACCTGCTCTCACCGACGAGGGAAAGGTCGAAAATCGGGGCACTCACACCTTGCATAATATTCTATTTGTACCCAACATGAAATGTAACCTCATATCCATATGTCAATTTTGCATCTCAAATAAAACATCTATTGAGTTCTTACCATCATATTTTCATGTGAAAGATTTACTGGCAGGGAGCATGTTGCTGACCGGGCATTCTAAAGATGGTGTGTATGAATGACCGACCACAAACCCTCCTCCTCACCCCTCTGTCTCTGTGAGTGCTAAAGTCTCTCACCAAGACTGGCATCATCGGCTTGGTCATCCTTCTGAACCCGTCCAACGTCAGATTCTATCTAGTTTAGCATTATACACTACTCGCATTAAACAAATGTAATGTAATGATTGTTTATGCAATAAAAGTCATAAAAATCATTTATCTCAATCTACTATTGTGTCTACCTCCCCGGTTCAAATTATTTACTCTGATGTTTGGACTTCCCCCCATTTATTATGTTGATGGGTTTAAATAATATGTGATTTTTGTTGATCACTTCACACACTAGATATGATTCTACCATCTCATACACAAGTTCAAGGTAGCCACCATCTTTCCACGTTTCAAGGCCCTGGTCGAAAATTATTTTGAAACGACCATTGTCACTCTTTACTCGAACAATGGTGGCGAGTACACTGGTTTTTCTCGGGATACTGGCTTGGCTGCCTACCTGTTCGCTAACGGTATCTCCCATCTCACCTCGTCACCTCATACTCCAGAACACAATGGGTTCTCGGAGCGTCGCCATCACCACATTGTTGAAACTGGCCTCTTTCTGCTATCCAAAACAACATTTTCGTTGCTCTTCTGGTCGCTTGCATTCCAAACAACGACTTACCTCATTAATCGGCTACCAACACCTACACTTGACCAGATATCTCCCTATTAAAAATTGTTTGGATCTCCGCCCAACTACTTCAAACTTTGTGTCTTTGTTTGCCTTTGCTACCCTTGGCTCCGCCCTTACTCTGCCCACAAACTAGATGCTCGCTTCACACCGCGTATCTTCCTTGGTTACTCTCTCACCCAAAGTGCCTAACGTTGTTATGATCTGAACACCGCTAAATTGTTCGTTTCCCGTCATGTTCGGTTTGTTGAGTCGGAGTTTCCCATGTCCAAAATCGATATGCACCTTCCTCGCCCTACTGATTCCACACGAGTTACTTGGTTACCCCCTCATGATATCATCTCGGCTTCATACACACCGTCCGCTGCCCGCTCTAGTGACTCCCCGACAGTTGCTTCTAACACTAATCAAACCATGGTTGATCTCAGCTCCCCCGTACATCAACCTTATCCAAACCAATATAATGTTCGCTCACAACCCTATGCATACTGCTCAACCATCCTCGGCACCGAGCACCCTGCTCGAGAACAACTTTATGCCCGCTATTGGCTCATCCTCAACACCAAGTCCTATGCTCGGGGAAAACACTGTTCCTATTACTCAAGTGTCCGTTAAACCCGGTGACAATCCAGTGCCCGTTGCTGCTGATACCTCATCCATTGTTACTCGCTCCAAGAACAATATTTATAAGCCGTTCACCAAACTCAGTCTCTCGGCTCAACTAACAGCAAACAACGAACCAACTTATGTCATAAAGGCTCTCAAAGATGTTAAGTGGCGTTAGGCCATGTTTGAAGAGTATGATGCACTAGCTCGCAATGGTACTTGGGATCTAGTTCCCTCGATAGGGGCTCGTAATAATATTGTTGGTTGTAAATGGATCTTCCACATCAAATGATATGCTGATGGCACCATGACCGCTACAAAGCTTGCCTCGTTAGCCAAGGGGTTTCACCAACGACTAGGGGTAGACTATATCATGAGACTTTAAGCCCGGTGGTTAAGCCAACCACTGTGCGACTAATTCTCTCGCTAGCCGTATGCCAAGGATGGGATTTTCGGCAACTGAATGTGCACAATGCCTTTCTCCAAGGCACTATATCCAAGGAGGTCTTCATGGTTCAACCTTCTAGCTTCATTGACAAGGACAACCTTCAACATGTATGTCAACTTCACAAGGCTATCTATGATCTCAAACAGACTTCCCCCGCATGGTACAATGAGCTCCAACAATTTCTTCTTGCCTCTGGATTCAAGAATTTTGTGGTTGTCACATCGTTGTTTATACTTCATGCAGGGGGCACTACCATATATCTCCTTGTCTATGTGGATGACATCATCATCATTGGGAACCAGCCTGTTACCGTTCAGACCTTCATCTCCCTGCTCGGTCAAACACCTTAGTGAACTTCACTATTTCCTTGGTGTTGAAGTTGTTAAGCGACCTAGTGGTCTCATGTGTTCCCAGCGCGATTATATTGTAGATCTCCTCACCCACACGGGCATGACTAATGCCTGCCTAGTCGCTACACCCCTTGCCACCTTGCCAATTCTGACACTTGAGTCGGGCACTGCTCTCACCAGCCCTATTAAGTTTCAAGCTGTGATCGAGAACCTCCAGTATCTGTCCCTCACTCGTCCTGATGTCGCCTACGCAGTCAACAAACTCTCTTAGTTCATGTATAGGATGACCACCGAGCATTGGAATATGGCCAAGTGTGTTATACGCTACCCATGTATGCATGTCTATTGATAATGGAATTCTTTTTCATCATTAGTCTCCCCTCGCTCTTAATGCATTCACCGATACCGACTGGGCGGGCAATAAGGATGACTAGACTTTCACCAGTGCCTACATTGTTTATCTCGGAAGCAACCCAATCTCATGGAGCTCCAAGAAATAACGCAATGTTGCTCGCTCCTCGACTGAAGACGAATACTGAGATGTGGTCGCTACAGTTGTCGAGGTTCGACGGGTTGTTTCTCTCCTCGGCGAGCTGAACATCGTCTCATGTACTCAACCTGTCATTTATTGTGATGATGTGGGTGCTACTAGCTTGTGGTCTAACATGGTCTTTTCATACTCGCATGAAACATGTGACACTGGACTTTCACTTCATTCGGCAACGGGTTTAGGACGGACACTTAAGAGTCTCTCATGTTTCCTCGGCTGATCAGTTAGCCGATGCACTTATCAAGCCACTTACTCACCAGCGCTTCCAGCTCTTACTTCACAAGATTGGACTCTCCTCTCGGACATCCATCCTGCAGGGGCATATTAGAGAATAATGTATTTAATTATTCTTTTATTTGTAATTATTATTTAGTAGGTAACTACCTTGTATAGTTTATTTTCTTATATAGCTCTTTCCCTAATGTGACTTCTTCCCTGTAAAGGTTTCTTGTACTCTACTTCTAGTATAACCCTAATTGTAACTCCATATATTATAGGTGATTCAATCAATGGAAAGACTATGCAATTATTCCTATCAATTGTGAATTTCTACAATAACTACGTGACTTGCTTGTTGTGTTCTCCATCAAACTCAAATTTAGTTTATTATATAGCAAACTTTGTTAATCTATCGTATTTGTGATAGCTTGTCATACTTAGTTTTATACTTGTTTATAAAAGGGTGAAATTCGGGCAGGTCCCTACAAACAATATTCAACCACAAAAGTCAATGATATTTTTTTGTAAACGGTAAAAGGAACATTTTCAGCAAAAAGACAAACATATATACCATTAATGAAATGAAACATCGTACTATATCCTCCTCTTTCTCTCTCATATATGTATTTCTCTTTCTCTTACTCTATTTTCGTTCCAGTAAAAGCTTAAAGTTGTACTTCATTCCCTCCCCTCTCCTCCATCACTCCTTTATCAAACCTATCATTCCTCTTAATCCCTTGTTGTTGCTTTGCACTCCTGTACTCTATCATAGAAATAATGGAAGAAAAGAATAACCTAGTTCGCATAGAAAGAAAAAGAAGAACCCAGATCACACATACTAAAAATGCAAAAAAATGGGCATCACAATGCACAATTGAAGTCTATCCAAAATTGGGCATCGCAATGAAAAAATCCTCGCCCAAATTTGGGCATCGTAATGCATAATTGAAGTCTGTCCAAATTTGGGCATCACAATGCAAAAACCTCGCCCAAATTCGGGCATCGCAATGCAAAATTGAAGCATCGAATTTTACGATACACGCATCGGTAGAAAGAGGAGGAAGCACTTGTAACCCATATTGAGATTTCTTTATCAATTCCCTCCCCTCTCATCCATCCCTCCTTTATCAAACCCACCACTTCCTTTTAATCCCTTGTTGCTGCTTTGCACTCCCGTACCCTATCATAGAAGGAATGGAAGAAAAGAAGAACCCAATTCACAAAGAAAGAAAAAGAAGAACCCAGATCACACACACACACACTAAAGAATGGAGTGTGAAGAAGAGACGTGGGCTTGACAATGGATTCTTTTAGAATAAGAAAGCGTTGAATAGAAGTAGCACAACAATAAAGAAGCCCTCCAATAAAATTAAAAAAGGCAAGCAACTTTATGTTATTTAGAACATGCTAGATGATCACGAACTTCCTCTTTTTGCTCTTTATTTCTTTGAAGTCATTCGTATCTCCCTCATGCTGGAAATAGAAGTGAAATTAATGTTGGAGATTGGCTTATGTGTTTGGGCAGGAGTTATTGGGCAGTGAGAAATGCTTTTGATATGAACTAAAATTAGTTATGAAAGGAATTAATGTGTGGGGAATAGATGCAAAATAGATTTTTGGTGCTAATGAGAGGCACGATAAGAGAAGAAGAAGAAGAAGGAAGGGAGAGGTACGTGTGGGCATTCTAGGAAGAAAGAAATAAAATTGGACTTTTGCGGTTTTTTTTAAAGGGAGTACTGGAGCGGTTATAATTTCAGAAAAGGGGACCGACTTATTATTATTCCTTTATAAAACCTATCATCAATATCAATGTAGCTATATTTGCATCCCGCTACAAAACATGTTGATTAAACCGTGCATATGTTTTAAGTTGTTTTGTTGTTAATCCTTTTCAATCGTCTTATTATTTTGTTACCCTAACTATTTCAATAGTTTTCTATCTTTATAAGATTGAAAAATGTGTTGATTTATTTCAAAAATTGGTCATACATTATTTACCCTTTCTCTAGCCTATTATGAGCCTCCAAGGTATTACTACATTTATCAATGGCCATAACCGTAGCCAGTAATATTAGCAATCTCATTTTGGTCAAACATAATCAATAGAACATGGATGACAATTTTTTATCGAGCACATTAGCACATGCAATATAAAAAAAATTGGGTGAAATTCAGGCTGGTCTCCTAAAGTGAATTTTTAACTGCAAGTCCACAACATTTTCTATGACGGTAAAAGTCGCTTTTAGTGCAAAAGGATGAGAATACCCTTAATGACCCAACACGCGCGTACAATAAGAAACTCTAAGCATCACGATGCACAATCTAAGCATTGTGATGCATTAAATTTTTGCACAAGTAAAGCAACACGATGCATCAAGAAAAAGCAATTTCTGAAACGTTTTGAAACATCATTTGACTTAACAAAAACAAAGCTATCGATATTACTCATATGCAACACTTTTAACATACCATTGCAATTCCTGAAAAGATTTTGCGTAACCACCAAAAATATTCGTGCAAGCTCTGTCAACTTTCTTCCATGCCTTATTGTATGATATCTCAATGCCATAATGGGTCCTCATATGATCAATTACATCAGTTGGGGAATAGCTTAGCCAATTACGAACATTTTTAAGAATCAAGTCAGCAATAACACCATAGTCCATCCTTCTTGAGTTAGCAGTTGCATCAGACATGACAACTATGTGCAAGGTTGCACTTGTAAATGGATACATGCTTATCAACAATTGAAAACAAATCCCTTGACAAACCAACTACAATCATCACTGAATTTCTTTGCACATGCAACACTAATTATCTAATCGTTGTTCTTACGAAAGTAAGATCAAATCAAATCAAATCTTAAATGAATAATTTAAAAGATTCCTACGAAATTCTTACATTCCACCTTTAAAGGTTTACCCAATACTAGTAACAAGAGATGCCCAACCAGTAGATAAAAGATCATTTCAAGATTGCATAGGACATATGTCAAAGCATGTGACACTGACATCGTCAATTTTCGAACTTGCAGAATTGACAAACTTACTTTGATCATCACGACTAACAAAGGATGCATTGTCATTGGAATTCGTTAAATCGAAGTCGTTACATAACAATTATATTGAGTTTCAGCTCGTTTTAAATTATGTGCATAACGATGTACATTTTGTGCATCGTTTGATTCAAAACATTCATCACGAACATTGATCTAATTAGCATTATCATTTAAGACTCATATGTTCATTTTGAACCTTAAAACACTAGAAATTTCAATTACATCTATGGGTATTACGCTAACTAATAACACTTTCGCCAACAACACCATGTTTCTGCAATCTTCATGATTCGATAAACAAGAATTGACAAGAGATTCCATAGAATATTTAAAACTTACATTACCAGATTCGACATTGCAATATTTGACATTGAATCAAATCATTGGACCCAAAATTCTCTGAAACTTTAATAACGCCATATATCTTGCCAAAATTTAAGCAAAAGCATAATGAGATTTTTCATTGGATGCAGAGAATATGCTTGGAAAATAGAATCACTCACATGTTGAAATGATATATAATATGAAAGAATATGAATTATAGAGAAATAATCAATCAATATAATGGGAGCGTAAGAGAACTCTAAAGCCGAAACAAGTTTGATGGGCAGTTATAAATCTCTAAAATGGGACCGACCTACAACTTTTCCATAGAACTCTATTGAGCTGATTGGGCTTTAAATAGGTTTGCCCAGGCCCAATAGACACCAATAATAAAACTCATATAAAGCGTACTACGATTACAAACTAAACTTTTACAAAGAGTATAAGGGTCATATGGAATCTATAAATGTTAATTGAGCTAACACTAGAGGTTTCGAGCCATAAATCAGTTGTGTTACAGACTAAACATGCCATTTTAAATGGGCCACTAATATTGCAAATCTTACTCTAACCCTACCGAGCCTCATGCTGAACCGTTAGCTATCATGCCATGACTAAAAAAATTGATAATTATATATTTAAATCTAAAATCAACACATTCCATAAAAAAAATACTCACAGAACAACATCATCTAATATCATAGAATTCAAGTATTTAATAACTATTACTAATTAATAAGTACTCCATCTGTTTTCAAATTATTGTCCTCTTTGACCCGACACAACGTTTAAGAAAAAATAATTGACTGTATTATAAATATTGGTGAAATGTGTGATTTTCTTTCATTCCTTTAAGCATGTGGCTATAATTAAAGTAGGTGGAAAAAGTAAGGGTAAAGTGGTAAAAGTGTTTTCCTAAAAGGAAAAGTTTTGAAAGAGAACAATTATTTTAGAATGGACGAAAAAGGAAAGGATGACGATAATTTAAAAACGGAGGGAGTATATATAACATTACATATGAACGATTTATAAATGAAATAAAAATAATTAGTTATCAAGTTCTTAAACATACTAATACATATGCCTAACATGCTCACCGGTTGTTACATGTTAGGTCTTTTTTTTTTCTTTCTGAGGTGGAAAGGGGGAAGAGTTACATAGATTTGTCTCCAAATTTTTTACAAAAAAATTACCGTAAACATTTTTAGCATTTCAAACTGTTTAAGTGAGTGGATATATTCTTAAAGTGTTTGAAATGCTAAAAATGTTTAGTGGATTGCCAAGGCGTCACATGACAATAAAATTTTGAATCTCTTTAAGATATTATTTTACAAAAAACTAAAACATTTAAAAATTATAAATAAATAAATAGTACTCCCTCCGTTTATGAATTATCGTTCTCTTTGACCCGGCATGCCGTTTAAGAAAAAATAATTGACTAGATTATAAATATTAGCGTAATGTGTGGTTTCCTTTAATACCCTTGTATATGTAGTCATCATAATTAAAGTAGGTATAAAAAGTAAAGATAAAATTGTAAAAGTGTTTTCCCAAAAAAGAAAATTTTGTAATAGGATAATTATTTTAGAACAAACAAAAAAGGAAAATGAGGACAATTATTTGGAATCAGATGGAGTATGAAGGGTTAATATCAATTTTGATACCCTAACTCTCCTTTTCACTTTTGGTACCCTTTGTACCCAAAGTATCAAATATCATCCTAAACGATTGACTGTTTCATCAATCTTCATACTTTTCGTTACGAATCTATCAAACCCAAACGGAAGACTTGGTGTTCTAGGTTGGAATAGGTTGGAAATCAGCTACGTCACTTGGTGTTGGTATCAAGTGAGAGAAACCGACTTCAGGTGCATATTCTTTCATTTCTCCCCCAATTTCTCCTGCCATTTCAGCTCTCTTCATTTCTTCCCCAATTTCTCTTCATTTCAGCCTTAATATTTCTTGGAGCCCAATTTCTTCAAATCTTAGCCCTTAACAGGTAATTCCCTTCAAATTCTTACTTCATTTTCTCTCCCATTGCATTCTTCTTTATCAATTCAAGCTCATTCCGCCCCCACCTTCTTAGTTGATATTTCTTCCCCAATTTCTCTTCATTTCAACCCTAATATTTCTTGGTACCCAATTTCTTCAAATCTCAGCTCTTAACAGGTAATTCCCTCTAAATTCTTACTTCATTTTCTCTCCTATTACATTCTTATTTCTCAATTCGAGCTCATTCTGCCCACACCTTCTCAGTTGATACCTTTTTTTTTTGTTAATCTATTGATTTTGAAAATGAATAACTCCACACCAACCTCTTCACATGGTAGTTGGAGCTCAAGTAATATGGAAGACATGTACTGTTGATGTGGAATAAAGATTGGATTGAAGACTTCTTAGACTAGAAATAATCCAGGAAGAAGATATTGGGCATGCCCAAAATATGGGGTAATTTTAATTGCATTTGCCTTCTGTTTAGTTTTATATTGTAGATATACATGACCTTTTCACACCAACCTCTTCACATGGTAGTTGGAGCTCAAGTAATATGGAAGACATGTACTGTTGATGTAGAATAAAGATTGGATTGAAGACTTCTTAGACTAGAAATAATCCAGGAAGAAGATATTGGGCATGCCCAAAATATGGGGTAATTTTAATTGCATTTGCCTTCTGTTTAGTTTTATATTGTAGATATACATGACCTTTTGTTTTTTTAAAAATTAAAAAAATTACAGCAAGATGGATATTGTGGATTTTTAAATTGGTTGGATGATGAATTATGCCAAAGGTCCTAACAAATTATTTCGGGATTGTTGGTCAAGTTGAACAAATTTGAAGCTGAAGTAGAGAGATTGAGGATGAAAGAGGCTGCTGAATTGATGATGGCAAATACCATGGTTGAGGCCATGTAGGCTAAAGTTTTTCAGTTGAAAAATAATAGTTAGATGTGTGTTTTTGCAATGCCAGTTATATTTGTCTTTGGTATGGTCATGATTTTTGGTATGTAATTATAGATATGTAAAAAGCTTACAATTATCTAAATATAATCAGTTTTGCTAATCTATTGATTGCAATAGAAGTTGTATTTGATGCATGTGTTTTGAAGACTTTGGCAAATTGTGTATTAGATGTGTTTTGATTGCAATGGAAGTTGTTCACCTTAGATATGTTTTGATTGCAATGTAACTTGTAAACCTTAATTTGAGTACTGATTGCAATGGAGTTCATGCAAATATTAGATTGAAGATTGAAGTTGTAAATTGTAAACCTTAGATTGAAGTTGTAAATCTTAGATGTAAGTTGTAACCAACACAAGATACTGAAGTACACTTAAACCAAGACAATAACTGAATGACAAGTGCACTTGTAACCATTGCAAATCCATATTATAATTTGCTGGACCACAAGTATATTGACATAACTCAACACAAATCCATACAACAATATTGTTTGATAACTCAAGATTTTGTTTGATAACAATATTGACTTAAATCCATACAACCACCATCCAAATCCACAAGTACCAAATTCCTACTCAAATCCATACATCAACATTGTTTGATAACTACCAAATACCAAATTCCAACCAAATCTAGATAAAGTTTAACAACAACAAAGTTTAACACAAATTCAGAGGCCAACTCCAAAAGCACAACACAAATTCAGTGGTTATATCTTGTCTTTGCCACCACCATTTGAATTATCATTCCCTTGTGTATTTGTTGAAGTTCCACCTCCAATTACATGTCTCAAATTGGCCATGGTAATGTAATTCACTCTCCGCTGACAATAATTAGAGTACTGACTATTGATGTTTGATTCACTTTAAAAATAAAAGTCAAAGTCAACAATTTTCAATCAAAAAATATAATATAAAGTAAAAGCCAAAGTCAGTAATTACATTTCTTACATTTATAGAGGAAATCATATTTGTATTGCCTCTTATATTCACCCTCACAATGTTTGAACTTCTTTTCTTTTAACCTGAAGATGATTAGAAAGTCAATATAATGCATATCAACAAAAAATCAGTATCATTAGAAAAACAATTTGACAAACTTACAGGTAATTTTGAAGGATTTGATGACAGAGGTTGACTGCTTTCAGTTGTGACAGACTGTGCACTGGGTTGTGAAACAAGTTCAGGTCCAGTTAAGGGGATCTCCTCAACAGGTTGTGAAACATAATCTATATTGGGATTCCTTTTGTTACAAGTTCTTGAATTATGTCCAATTACTCCATACTTTCCACAATTCAAAGATTTCTGACATCTCTTCAATTTGTTTTGATTGCTGAAGATGCAGGTGGCTCATCAGGTTGTCTTCTTCTCAGTTTCTTAGGTCTTCCAGGTTTGTTAATTTTCATATTTGGGAGGCAAGGGGGGGTGGTAACTGACACTTGGGCCACAACTCAGATCCAGTAATACCCATTATGACATGCTCATATACCTTCATGTATGTCCCAACAGTGTAGTAATCATTGACATAAGAATCATGATTCTCCTTCCTACACCAAATGGCTAAGCAAACATGTGTTACAAGGAATGCTTGTCAACTCCCATCTTTTACAAGGGCATAACTGCATAACAACATCCACACTGTGCTGGTCAAATGGGCCACTAATCTTAAAATGCTAATCATCTTCCTTGATAGGTATGTACTCAACACTCTCCTTGGAATTCTTCTGAACAGTACTTCTTATCTTAGGACATAGTTTGGAATCCCAGTTCTTGGCTTTATCCCTATTAACTTGTAACCTACTCATCACCAAATGTCTTATTGTCTCAAGCATAGTTATAATTGACTTGTCTCTTGCATCAAGAATAAAAGCATTGAAGCTTTCACACATATTATTCAGCAAGATATCACACTTAGGTTGAGTACCAAAATGTGACCTAGACCATTGACTTGTAGGCTTATTGACACACTCATAAACATCCCCATCCAACTCTTTTAATTCTTCCATTCTTGCCTTAAACACTTTAACCCTGGTTGCCCTAGCTGTTGCCAATAAAACATTTTTTATTGACTGCCATGTGAACCCATCTCTTTTCATGTTTGTGTGTAAATGTCTAACACAGATCCTATTTTCAGCATTTGGAAATAGATCTTCAAATGCAGGTATGAGCCCCTTTGTTTATCACTCATGAATATCCATTCATATTGATATTTAAAGCCTATGTCACTTTCTAACAATGACAAGAACCAAGTCCAAGAGTCCTTTGTTTCATTTTCAACCAATACATAAGCTATGGGAAACATTTGATTGTTTGGATCAACCCCAACTGCTGTCAACAACTGTCCACCTTAAGGACCTTTCAAAAAACATCCATCCGCCCCTACTATCTTCCTACATAACTGAAGCCCTTTTCTACAAGCATCAAAACAAATGTAAAGCCTTTGAAATGTAGGCTTACCAGCTTCAATATCAGACAATTTCAAAACCACACTTGACCCTAGATTTGACCTAAGCAATTCTAGGCAATAGTATCTTATTTAGTGAAATTCCTGCTTCAAAGTCCCTTCCAATAGTTGTTTGGCTTTCTTTTTTGCTCTATATGTTTTTTGTTTTGAGACATTAGCCTTAAGTTTTGTACACAACTCATTCCTGAATTGTTTAGTTACTAAACTTGGATTATCTTTTGTTAAATTTATGTCTCAATTTAGAATAGGATTAGGATTTATTTCTTTACTTGGATTAGGAAGCTTAATCCTAATTAGCTTAGGAGTACTAATGTAAGTGAACATGGCCTATATAAATCCATTTACATGCCGCTTAGAACAGTAAGCCAAAGACGAGTTTGTGATACAAAGTGGAGACGGACGACAACGATACAATTGGTGGTCGAGGGTCTCGAGGTTTTGGCGTTGTTAGACAAAATAGTGCGTGACTATTTTGAGATCTGAGAGGTGTGGTACTCTGTGGGATCATATCAATCCTTGTAACCCTTGTCCTAGGTAAGGTGAGTACATTGAAAACTCTCTATTGTAATTCCTCATTGTTTATAGTGAAGTTGTTGCTTGCCTTGGAGTGGATTAAACCACGTAAAATCCTTTGTTCCCTTTTACTTTATTCCGTTATATTTTCTATTATCTTGTCATTATTCATCCAAATATTTGGCGCTATTATTTTCTACCGATTTGCTTCCGCATTGAAGATAGAAACTTGGAATTCTTAATCCAAGAATTTCTCAGTTTTTATAACATCTTTGAATTTCTTTATGAATCTCCTTCCAATCCAACCAGACCTAATACTTGGGTTGTTGTAACTCCATCCAAACTGCGTATGATTTGGTTTGTAACCTTTCGATTGTCATGATTTGTCATTTTGCATTGGTGCAACATATGCATACCAATCACATCCTTTATTTCTACAAGTTGCTCTTAATATCTTCTGTCATCATTCCTATCAAATCTAATAACCATCCCCCTTCTAAGACAAAATGTTTCAATAATATCTTTCACTTCCTTCTTACTATTGTATATGCTTCCCAATTTCAATTTAGGTTTCTTATCAGTCTTAGGATTGTGTTTGGGATAGTTTGTTTATGGTTCTCATCACCGCCCAAGATGCTCTCAAAGTCATCACTATCAAAAGTTCCTTATCACCATCCTCATTCATCCTATTAATCATATTCTTACTCACATATTCATTATGCACTGACTTTCCCTTCCCCACAACACCATCAAACTCAACATCATAATCAACATACTTTTCAAATTCATTATCATCCTCTTCCATATCATATTCAGAGTCATTAAGTTTTTCAGAATCAGATGAATTAGAAGACAAATAAGCATTGGCATTTGGGTTTTCTTCATGAGCATTATCAAGAGAAGAGAAGTGAAAGAAGTCATTATCAGTTTCAAGATTTGATGGGCATGATTTTCTGGAATTGTGGGATTTTTTGGAATTGTTTCAAGATGCTCTAAGTAGATTTTTACCTCTTTCTTAGTAGGTATAGGCCTAAGTAGGTTGTGTGATTCTCTTTCAGTGACAATAAGATTACAACCCATGACTATAGTATTCTCAGGTTGATGCCAAATCTTAACAATTTCAAAATTGTAACTTACTTCCTCTACAAAATCCCTCAAGTCAGTTAGCCCAAAACCCTCTCCATTCACCCAATCAAAAAAAATATCTACCCTCCGACATATATTTTAGGGTCATGCTTCATAACACCACCATGAATAATTTACATTGTAAAGGAAATGATATCCAATTCAAGATCTATAACAAAGCAAAATAAATAAATATCATCAACTCACAAAACAATTTCAGAAAATACAATAAGCTAACAACAATACCATTTCTACTAATTTTCAGAAAATATAATAATCAAACAATAAGATAAGACAAGTCTAAGCTTGTCTCCAAAGAAATTTGTTGTAACCAGTGGTGGACGCAAAGATTTTCCCTACCGGGTGCACACATTTAATAAAGTTTACAAACCTTTCGTGTGCACAAATTTAATAAAGTTTACAAAACATAATTGTCCCCTACGCGTTTTCATATTTTGAAAACGTTTAATTACATCATTGTAACACTCTTAAACAAATCTTTTTCAATAAAAGATACAAGGCAATCATTTCTAATAGTTTTAGTTTAAAAAATTTCTTTGTAATCACTAAAACCAAATTCCTTCCAATCAATCACAAATTGGAAATCTACACTAATAAAAAAAATTTTATAAATCAACTACTTCAACTTCAACCCCTAAATAAAAATGCTATAATTTCAGATTAAATAAATAGACTTTTCCTAGCAATATATTGAACACACAAAAATCCCTAATTTCATATTATTTCAAGTCACAATTATAAATTTATAATTCACAACCAATCAATCACAAATTCACAATCACAAAATTTAAATCACAGTTACAATTTAGAAAGTTTTGATTCTTGAAAAATACCTCATGTAGAGCACTAAAAGGACTTAGTGGAGTAAGGGCAGTAGAGAATAAAGATTGAGACTTGGAGTCGAGTCCTCCAGTTCGGTGCCCACACCGCCGTGTCGGTGGTTGGAATGAGAGGTTGGAGCGAGCGGTGGAGCATGGAGGCTGGAGGGAGGCCGGAGGCAGGGAGCGGATGAGGGAGAGTCGGAGTCGGAGAGGTCGAGAGTGAGAGACGGAGGGAGGGAGACGTGATTTCAGATTTGGGAAAAGAGATTTAGGGGTTCAAATTTTCAAATAACGAGGAGTAGATATCGAGTTAAGCGAGGTACTTACGGTAAGTAAAATTTTTTTTTTACTCAGATGTGGGAAAATTGTATTAATTTTATCAAAGTGGGGGCAAATTGTATAATATAACATATTATTATTTATTTTAAAAAATCTTTAACAAAATTAACCCCAAGTGGAGGCAACTGCCCTTAGACCCCAAAGCCTCTGTCCGCCTCTGGCTGTAACCATTTTTTCTCATTTTCAGAAAATACAATAATCAGTGTAAGCTAAACAAATATGCTAAGACAAGTCTAATTTTCTGGAAATAAGCTAAGACAATTGAAATTATAAGCTAGCAAATAATAATACATGAACGAATGACAAGAGAGTTTAAACTGAAGACACATAACTTACAGTAATCTGGTTGGGACGTATCCTTGCTTCTTCTCCTCATGGGAGTTTGAATTGTAGACTGACTAACATACATATTAAGGTTTTAATCAGTTCAATTCGGGGTTAATATCATATTGATTGAAGAAATTTGGGGATTAGGGTTCTAAAAAGAAGGGGGGAAGAATTGGGGAAGTTGGATGAATTGGGGAAGAAATGTCGGACTCATAAACCCTTATTTCCCTTTTCACCAACACCAAGTGACGTAGTCGGTTTCCAACCTAGAACAACAGGTATTCCGTTTGGGTTTGACAGATTCGTAATGGAAAGTATGAAGATTGATGAAACTATCAATCGTTTAGGATGATATTTGATACTTTTGGTACAAAGGGTACCAAACGTGAAAAGGAGGTAAAGTTAAGGTACCAAAAGTGATATTAACCCATATAAAAATTAGGGTCGCACTATTTAGACCCCCGGTTCCTCCAAGTTGACCCCCCCTTATAAGTGTAACCCCCCACCTCATTTAAAAATACTTGTTACATATATGTGTACTCCATGTTTTCCTATTTTACCCTTTCTAACTTTTTAACACATTCACCCCTCAAAACCCCAACCACCCTCCCTCAAAACCCATATCACCTGTGAAACCCCTCCCCTCCAATACCCACACACATTCCTTCCTCAAGCCACAACCCACACATTTTACCTTCCAAGTCCATTCCTTCCTCAAGTCTTCATCCTCTCCTTCAGTTTTTCATCTCCCGAACATTATCAAAAATGGAAAGAGGTATGTATATTGTGTTTATACAAAGTATTAGTTTGTTGATTTTAGTTTGATTTATTTTGAATCACGTTTTCTGTTTATACAATGAATTAATTTCTTGATTTTAGTTTGATTTATTTTGAATCACGTTTTCTGTTTATACAATGTAAGAAAATTTTGATTTTTTGAAGGAAAAATTCGGCCATGAACTCCGGAATTAGGGCTTAATGTTCGGCAAGGGCACTCCGAACATATTCAAAATGTTCGGACCTGACCTTTCGAACATTTTGAATATGTTCAGTTAGTACATACCGAACAGTTTACAAAAGTTCGAAGAGCTTTGGCCGAACAATTTTAGTTTATATTTTTTCCATTTATGAGCATGTTAGTCTGTTCGGAGATATGTGGCTGAACATTTTTCAATTGTTCGGAGGGGACTCACCGAACAATTTGAAAATGTTCGTTAATGTACTGCCGAACAGTTTGGATTAAATATGTTGCTGTGCATGTTAATATGTTCGGAAAAAACCTACCGAACATTTTAAAAATGTTCGGTGACTGCTAACCGAACAATTTAAAAAAGTTCGGTAGGAATTCTCCAAACATTTTTAATTTTAAATGTTGATGACCATGTTAATCTGTTCGGAGACCTCCTACCAAACATTTTTAAAATGTTCGGTGAACAGTAACCGAACAGTTTAAAAAAGTTTGGTAGAGGGTGCCGAACAGTTTTGATTTTAATTTTTTTTTTTTTTTAAAGTTGATGAACTAACATGTTAATTTATGAATGTCATGTACAAAGACATACCAAAGGAGGAAGAATAGACCCACCGCCTCGAGTCGAAAAGCAAGGGTTGAGGCGAGGCCGAGTGCACGAGGCACATGCAGTGCAGGCACGTAGGCCAGGCCCAAGCACATGGACATGCTGAGGAGGAAGAACCAGAACCAATGGAGGAACAGGGAGAGCCCCTGATTACTTTTCCATGTCCTGGGGGTCCATCAGAAGGCAGTGTACTTCGTTTCTACCCGAAACACACAGCCGTACATATATATCAAGGACTAGAGCGACTGGTGCTGAAGGTGAACAACCACAAACAAAAACTTTTAGCATGGAAAGTAAACACAAAGACTGCTTCCCAACTATGGAGGGACACTCTTATTGCGACCAGACTAATGCAGTTAAGGCATGTTTCATATCTGGAGAGTGATAAGGTATTGGTTAGTGTCTTTGTGGAGCGGTGGCATGCAGAGACCAATACCTTCCACATGCCATTTGGTGAGATGACTATAACACTTGATGATGTGTTCTGTATTACTGGTCTTCCAATTGCTGGGAAGTCGGTCTTTTTGGAAGGTTCAGTTTCCGCGCAAAGTTCGGTTGATTGCGTTTGTCAATATTTAGGAGTGTCTGAAGATGAGGCAAGAGAGGGAATGCGTGGTGCTAGAGGGCCGTCTGTGAGGCTAGAATGGCTACGTACCCGTTTTGCTTCGGATGCATTGTCTGAGGATCCAGAAATGGTGGTTTTCTCTCTTCGCGCCTATTTGTTATACATGTTGGGTTGTACAATTTTTGCTGATAAGAGCGGAAGTAGGGTTAGCACGACATACTTGGAGTTCCTTAGCGATTTGGATGCTGTGCATACTTACTCATAGGGAGCGGCAGCCATAGCCTTTCTATATAAACATCTAGGGAGTGCAACAGAGGTGAATACGAGACAGATGGCCGGATATTCCACATTATTGGAGGTAATTACTTGTATTTATATTTTAATTTGTATACTTGTATTTATATTTTAATTTGTATACTTGTATTTATATTTTAATTTGTATACTTGTATTTTGTTCAAATAGGCATGGATATTTGAGCGATTCCGAATGTGTACAGCAGCTATTCCTAACGTGCACTATTACGAAGGTCAGGAACTTGCAAGTAGGTGGGAGCACGGGAGTATTGTCGGTGTGCCCGCTGACCGATTGGTAGGTCTGCAGGAACAACTTGACGCCCTTCGTGCGGATGATGTGAGTCTTAATGTCTTTATATGTATTGATTATATGTAGAAAATAACCATATTTTATATATTATTAATCAATTGTTTTTCAATTATTGTAGGTTATTTGGATGCCATATACCGAACATGTTAGACAACATTTCCGTTTCATCGGATAGCCTTATACCATGGATGCATAGGATCAACTGATCATGTTGATCCATACCACCCTGATCGCGTTCTCAGACAATTTGGATACGTGCAGACGATTCCGGGGATGATTATTGCCCCCGATATCGAGAAGAAAGGTCTGTTGGCAAATAAGAAAGTCTTGGCAATGCTCATCTGATATTTCGATATTTGGGAAAGACAAATCCTATCTGAGCAACAACTTGGTATAGTAGCCGAGCGATCATGGCAGTGTGCACCTGGCTATATGGATTGGTACAACCGTGTATCTCATCCAATCGTATGTAACCCTGAGCATCATTCCACCTTCCAATGGACTGCTCCTGATGCAGGTTTACCAGATCCATGGAATATGGTTAGCTTAGCACGCGGTTTGTTGGAACCGATGGCGGTGCGTTATGGTACGGGAGATCGAGATATATCGTACGACGAGATGGGAATAGCGATCCAGAATGCATACGAGCATTGGGAGGGCAACAACATGGGGGACCGGGATCGTCTACAAGTGGACAAGCAGAGGGATCTAGGCGCCGTCGTAGAAGAAACACTTAATTGCGTTGATGCAATGACATTTTAGACAATTTTCATATGTAATTTAACTTGTTCGATAACTAGTACCTTTTATATCTTAACTTGCTAGTTTAAAACCATAATTACAAAACTTGCTAGTTTAAAATAATAGTCTCAGTACTTCGCCCAACACGATTGTATCCTACACTATGTGAGTACAAATCAAGTTGAGTTTGAAACAAGTCTTTCCACCCTGATGCACACTGGTCGTGAAACGAATCCCAATGTATAGACACCAGTGCTAATGGGTAACCCTCGCGCAATAAAACCTGCAAATAAGCTATACATATCAACAAATTATATAATATAATTGTAAAAACACTTACGTAACTTGGGTTGTGTGTACCTCGATAAAATGGTCTTCATTTATTAATCCGATACAAATAACTTTAGGGGAAGTCTTGGCCGCAGTCCTCAAGGGGAGATAAGTTATGGACATTCGTGTATCGAGACATACCAGAGCTACGTTATACTTTGATGCAACCAAGTGACCCATTTTCGGCAAATAAAACCAATGTTTTCGCGGCGCATTGTCCTTGTAGTAATCCAGCGTTTACAGGACCTTATCAACACGATCACTTGCCAGAAAACACGTTTGTATAACTATAAGTTAGTTGTCAACTCATGTTGGAGGTCTCGTCGAACTGCAGGCCATCCATCTTGAGTTAACCCAAGTGCGGCGGCAACCGCGCGATATCCGCAATGTCCATCTGCTTTAACATCCTTTGTCTCTGCAATAAAATTGGCAAAATGTGATAGGAGTAGGTCAACGAAACGAATCGCAGAGTTGAGTTTCAATCGTTGTCGCGTAACCTATTGAACGAAGACGAATTAAGCATGAATTTATCATTTTTTTGTAATTGTAAAGATCTAGTAAACAACAAAAAACACATAAATTAAAATTACTGGTATCTTTCGCCTAGTAGTCGATGGGCCAACCTCGTACGTCACTTGTTCTCGCGACGAGTAACTGTCTTCCATCGACTCGATATACTCAAACCGACTCGAATCACGTTTTGTTGATTTGTCAATTTTAGCCTTTTTTTTAGGTCGACCACGAATAACTTCCAAAACCTGAGGCTCAATCAGTGATGTAATTGATGGCTTCACAAACTCTCTTGCTCTTTTCAAAAGTGCCAACCTATCTGAGTCGGTTGAGGCATTGTTGTATATAGAATGAATTTCTTCAACTGTGTTTTTCCATGCACTATCCATTTCACCCCGAATTCCATCACCTTCGCCCTTAACCGTAACATATCCAACTTTCTCCAAAAACTATCAACTTGGTTAAGGGGAATTGGCCTACCCAATTTCACAAGCTCAACAATCTCATGCGCACAGGGCAAACCACACGTCTTTCTCGGTACACAACCACACAACAAAGAATCAACAACAGTATCTTTGCCAACCACAGATTCTACTTCATAAATTTTATTCAACGCTTGTATGGATACCATGCCTCGCAGATCCATGTATATAGATGATTTGAATTTGTGCATGACTACGTTTCTGCTCTTCTCAAATGAGCGTTTGATTACGATGTGAGAAGTCTCAATAAGAGTGTGAATTTGTCGCCAACAAGTCTCAAAATTACCTTGGCTCGATCCAAGTTGCCTTTTCAATGACGCATGTTGACTCTCCGCCTTGAAAGTACAAACAATATTCAGTAATTTGAAGTACGCATGTAACAAATAAACGAAAACAATTAATACCTGCTTGTAGAGGTATTGTCATAATGCATGACAGTATTTTTCCAACATGACACAAATCTTTCTTTGTAGGGCTCAATCCATTGATACATCACATAGTTGATGGCACTTGGATAATCTTTGAACTCAGACTGCAGTCTTCTCAAATAGTCATTGTATTGCGACTCAATATCAGACTTTACCAACAAATTCCAAAACATATTAAACGAATCCCACTTTTCTTTCGTCGTTAAGATTTTCCTACAATTTGCCAAAACATTCTTATTGATGTGCCATCGACAAAGGAAATGTCTCGAGGTAGGAAACGTTATCTCAATTGCATTCACTAAAGTTATTTCTCTATCAGTAACGATCACATTAGGCATGCTCCATTGGTCCATCAATGATTTCAAGCATGAGCACGCCCACTTATAGCTGTCTGCTTTCTCATTCTCTAAATAAGCAGCTGCAATTAAAAAAGGTATATTTGTAGACGTCACACCAATAATCTCCAACAAAGGTAACTTGTACCTATTTGTCTTGTACGTGCAATCCATTAATATGACTTTCGGAAAGGCACACAATAAATCAACACTTCTTGGGTGAGCGAAGAACAAATCCTTCACAATGTTCGTCTTCTCGCACCGCCGATGATGATGGACATATCCATGCTTCTCTAACATAAACATAAGCTGCTGCATTTGTGATCGACCTTCACTCTCGATAACTCTATTCTTCAAACGTGCATTGTAGACCGTCCTTATTGTAGATCTATTTTCTTGAAATTTTTCTTTCAAACGCGCCAAAATGTCCTTTGGTCTACTATTGGCGTGTGTCATATCAACCACATATTCCTCCTCAACTTTTGATAATCGACCGACATATGAATGACCTTCTTTGTACGCTCCAAGTTAATGATTGTGGACAATGCACTTCACAACCAATGACCATTCTCCAACTGACACTTCTTTGCCCCTCAAACTAAATGGACAACCAAGCTTCTTAGATCCGATTTCTTTCGATCTTTCTTTCCACTTTGATTTTCATAATTTACTTGTGATTTCTTGTGTCCACTGTAATGACCAACACGTTCACAAGTCATTAATACCTGGGCTTTTTCTTACCCGCACCACTGTCCGACCTCCTAACTATTGTTACCATTTCGTGCTCATTTCCTCTAGCACGTACCCAATCAATCAACATTTGGTGAGAGGAAAAGAGTTCATGTGTCGTGAATACATCGGTGTAATCAGCCACAATATTTTGAATAGGAACTATCGCATTAGCATTATTTTCAACTTCAACAATCTCATTATTAGCAGGACCATCAACACTAGGATTTGTTGACAACGTGTTTGAATCATGTCGTCAAATACAATAACCCATCAAAAACACATTTTTTTTAAAACTGTTCGGTAAGAGGTGATGGAACATTTACAAAATGTTCGGCAGATTCTGGCTGAACATTTTCAAAATGTTCGATTGGAGCATTCCGAACAGTTTCGAACCATATGAACATTTCAAAAATGTTCGACTATAATCATCCAACCAATTCAAAAATGTTCGGTTGGTCCCAGGCGAACATTTCCAAAAAGTTCGGTTACGGACATCCGAACAGTTTGGAACTAGAAGAACATTTCAAAAATGTTCGATGACCACCAACCGAACATTTCAAAATTGTTCGGTTGCTACCTGCCGCGAACAATTTTGAAATGTTCGGTTGGTTGAAGCCGAACATTTAAAAAATGTTCAGAGCTTCAGTACCAAATCGCTTACGACGAAGACCCATTTTTTAAGAAGAAATTTTTTTTTTTACAAAAATTTAAGCAAAACAATGTTTTAAATACTTACCACAAAAGTCATAATGACTTGTTTTTCATCCATGCTTGATATCTTCACACCCAATGTTGAAGCCCTAGTTTTTTTTTTGGAAATTAAAGGTTTTTGGAAGGATGATTTCTTCACAACAAAAGAAGAGGTAGATGAAGGAGAACAAAATATTGTGTTAGTGAAGATGTTTAGTTGATGAAGAAAAAGGGTTTGAAGAAGAATGTATTTAGGAATGGTGGGGAAAAAGATGAAGAATGAGAATGAAGGGGATGAGGAATGAGAATGAAGGGGATGAAGAAATGAAGTTAGGAAGAAGGTGTATATTTGTTTTGGGGTGGGAGTTTACTTAGAGTTGGTTTGTTTTAGAAAAATAGGATGGGGGTATACTTATAAGGTTAAAAGGTATAATTGTCTTTGGACGTGAGGGTATTTTTGTCATAAAAAAACAAATTGGAATGGGGGGTCAACTTGGAGGAATCGGGGGTCAGATTAGCGCAACCCAAAAATAATTGCAAGTAGCTGATTAGAGTAGAGTCAAAACTCAAAACAAATAAATATTAAATGGAACGGTAATATCATGTCATTTGTGCATCCAATTAATCAAAGTGCACTAAATAAGCAACCTTGCTCCACATCAGCTATTTTGTTGATTTGGTGGATTGTGACTGAGCGGTGATGGTAATGACGAACATCGATATCACCGTGCATACTAAGATTCGTTCTCGCAGAACACAAGGTAGTTGTAGGAGGCACTGGTTTATGTAGTTGGGGGTGGGGGAGTGTTTCAAATATTTGAATGTATTTATTGGAGATCAGGCAAATGGTGCTGCACTTTCTTGCCTGAGGCATGGACTAGCTCGAGTCATCCAAGGACAAACATGTCGAGTAGGCATAAACCATGAAAAGAAGAGTTATGGAGGCAAAATAATCGAGCTAGGATCTCATTTCTTTTCCGTGGTTGCATTTTGGCAAGCAAGGAACATAGATATTGGTAGTTGCAATATACGTACACTACCAGTATTATTTCAACATTATACTTCAGTAACTGACATTTTATCAAGACCCTTTTGGTCTTTATCCCATAATCTACAAACAAATGACTCAAACACTAACTAGTTAATTACTTGGAAAGCTTGAATAATCATCAACCTATAAACTATTAAAATTACCAAATAAAGTTATACATATCGACCCAAGAGAATCATAACGAAAATTCATCGACTAGATCTCCTATCTATCTATACAAACAACCTCTGTATGTCGGTGTCCAGTAGTCTGATCCATTGTTCTCGCGATACACTGGAGGGGTGCACGAAATTGGAAATAAGCAAAGACCTCGGCTTTGGAGATCAACCTTTGCATCTCTATCTTTCCTATCGAGACCTCCCCATGGGTCCTGAAGTACGAGCAGAGATAAGAGTAAACATTTTAGAAATCGATATTATTAGTGATGTAGGCAATATTATTGACAACGTACAGAATTTTGTTAATTGCTAACCTTGTTGGCATTAGCCTTCATGTAAGGATTGCTTAGTAACTGCAAAAATAACAAGCTAAAATTTGTCACGACTTATAGAGGTAAGAAAGTAAAATTTGCGGTTAAATAATAAGCATATATAACGTCATTTTTGACTAAACTACTCTACTTTTTTTTTTTTGGCATTCAGAGTTTTATTTTTATTTCGGCCACAAATATTGGACGTGACACTAATTACTCTGTCATGCCACATGGTTGAATTACCACACGACAAGTCAGCATTTGTGGTAAATAGAAAAAGAGAAATCTTGAGTGATCAAAATAAAAGAAAAAAATAGAGTGGTTAATGTGGTCTGGCTAAAATTAATTAAAGGACGAACCATGATTTTCCAATGAAGTATGCCCTAAAGCAAAAACTATTCACTCCGTCCCAAAATAAGTGTTCCATGTATTTTAGACAATTTTTTTAAAAAGTCATTGAATCTATGTAGCTTTTCTTGAATATCCTTAAATCATCCCTTATTGACGGCAAATCAATGAGTCTCTTCTTTTTTGATCTTGCAATCAATAAAGATATTATAGACAAATTGCTTTAAAAAATCATCATAAAAATCGAAAAAGAACACTTATTTTTGGACGTCCGAAAATAGAATAATTGAACTTCTATATACTTTGAGAGTAAATATTGAGTATAACGGTGATACAGTTGACGTGATATCACCCTTTAATAACATTGCAACAATCCAACAACTTTATCTTCAATCTTGATGTTTACATCAACAAAATTGTTGATATGCTACAATGTTATTAAATGGTGATACCACGTCAGTATGGCTGTTGCACTCAATATTATTTTTTTCCAATTTTGGGACCGAACGGCCAAAGTAGTACTGTAGTAGATCTTTCGAGCAATATTATGTCTTCCTTTTAAGAAGTGGCACAAGAACAAAAATTGAACAAATGTAGTGAGGAAGATTATTCAGGTGGTTTCACCTGCACTTGCTCTTGTAGGAATTTTATATAACCAATCGCTTCCCATAACACAGAAGCCGTATCCGTCTGAAATTTTAGAGAAGAAGTAAAATTATTAGAACTAATATTTGAAATTCTTATTAATAGGCAGAAAAACAAAGAGCAGTGAAGGAATTTTCAAGCAATGGTGTTACTTTGCCAAATGGTGATACTATTTGCTGAAGGGCTGTGATTTTATCGCCAAGCTTTGCTTTTGGAACCTGAACCTTTAAATTGCAAAAAACATATATAAGAAAAAAAAAATTAGTACTTGCATCAAGCTTGATGTTTTCAACTCCTATAGCAATTGAACATTGCTAGAGTATTCGGCTAGATTGATACCTTCGTAGGGGAGACAGTAGAACTTTGAAGCTTAGGCTTCTTTAAGAGTGCTCCCGAGTTATCTTCTGATCGTTTCTTCTTCCCTTCATTTACAATCGACCCATGTCCCCTTCCATTGGTTCTTGTCCCGGTGTTGCATTTTGATGTCGTAGACTGTGTGCAACAAAATAATTTAGACAGAAGATTTAAATAAATGATATATGATTTTGTAAACAGCGAATTGGTATCGTTCAACACAAATTTCATGTACGTACATAGAATGAGTTCTAGCAAGTTGGTTCGGTGCTTCTCTTTCTATCAAGACAGGAGTTGCCGAGTTGGTGTTAAAGGCATCCTACTTGTAATCTACTTATGGACCTTATTTTTAGTTGTTTCATATTGCTTGTAGTCTCTTTCGCACTTTTCATGTTTCCACTTTGTAGTTTGTTTGAAATAATAGTGCTAATTCACTATAGCCTAAATGGCCTTATTCATGAAAAAGAAACGTAAGGAGAGAGAGAGAGAGAGAGCGCTTACAGGGTAAGAAGTTTGGAGTGCCTGCTTCTTGCAATCTGATAAATTCAAGGTTTTCAAATTGTGTTTAGGTGCATTAATATGATCAACTAATGGCTTGCTTAAACAACTACCCAAGCCAACGACATCGCCAACAAAATTTCTTCCAGGCAAATCAGTACTCACACCATAGTAGTATCTTCCGTTATCTCCAACAACCGCATTATCAAGGCCAACTTGATATCCCATCTCAATGTTTCCGTTAAATGGTTTCCGAAGTAATCCCCTACCTGTCTCACTATCCCTATCTTCATTCTTTATTTTCATGTCGTAAGTCCCGGAATCAGTATATTGATGATCAAACTGCTGGCTAAGTGCCGAATCTGGTGGAGCAATAGACCAATTGCTGACCAAATTTGACAACTTGGTTAATTTTTCGCTTTCATATAGGCTCTCACTGAATCCATTAAAATTCTTTTGAAAATTGGTTAGAGATGTTGGGGTAGCGAATTCCCAACCGTTGTCCATTTTCTTCAGGTAGTCACAAGCTGGTTCAAACATTCCGGACGATGAGTTCTTGGACGAGAATGCATTCAGTATGTTCTCTCCAACATCAGTACTGTTGTGCATTTCTCCACCAGGTCCCACGCTCCTGCGAATTGGAATCCAAGGATTAGTCATTATACAACTTCTCGGAAATATAAGATAAATTGCACCACTTTTTGGCCTAAAGTGTTTGTTAATTAATTAATTAATTTTTTATTTTAAAGAATACCTCTTTTTTTCTAGCTCAAGCATTTCTCTTTATGAATAACATGATTTTTCTCGGTTCTAGCTCCTAGAAAAGCATATTATAACTTGGTTTGGAAAGAACTATCAAGAAGGGGGGCGAGGAGATCGCTTAAGCAACAAGTTTCGTTTTCAAGACCTTAAGTATGCAAAAAACTTCCCCTGTAGAGGTTCTCGATCATTTCTAACACCAAGTATCTCGGAAGTCATGATTCTTGGACTTTCAAACCTGACGATACCTTGGGGGAAAAAAAATAGAATCGTTTTTTCAAACAACGGAAGCCCTTTCAAAAAAAAAAAAAAAAAGAAAACTCCATCGCACCATGTGCGAGCTATAATTACCTAACCCAAGACATCTATAAACTAACATGATTGAAGTGCTTATATCTTGTGTGTGATTATTAACCTAATCAAAAGAATAGGAAAAGAAAGAGTTGTTTCTCTTGGTGCTACTGATTGTATAGTTTATAGAAAAAAAGAAAAAGAACCCACTGAAAGACCTAAACTATGCCTTCCCTCTAAGCCCACCAACTTTTTTTCTTTTCTCTTTCACCAAAATAGAAAATTATAAAATCTTTTTCCTTCTTTCTCAATAATTCTAACACATATATAATATATTTAAGAATGAGAAGCATTCATGGTAAAAATTAACATTTTTGTGGTGCAGGGAAGAAATGAAACTTACAAGAGAACATGGCTCCAAAGGTGATGGTTATCAGAAACCGTTTCTCCATTTAAGTCGTCGTTTGAGGCCATGCTCTCAACAAGTCGGCGAGAGGAGTCAATGGTGAGGCCGGAGTGATTAGAGGCGTTCGTAAAGGATGCAGACATGGAAACATCTTCTTGATCACAGTTAGAGGAGTTGTTGGAATTAGGGTTTGGAGAGTACTTCCAAGGGTTGGTATTGTTATTACTCCAAGATGATAGAGAAGTTGCATGGACATCAGGCCACCAGTTGGCTGCAGGATTAGAGGCTGCAGCAGCAGAATTATGAGCCATAATATGGATTATATTTGAAATATTGGTGGATGGAGATCGATTATGTTATGAGAGTTTCCTTTTTGGTATTGGTGGTTGGGGGTTGGGAATATAAGGAGATATATCATGGGTTGAGTTGAGTAGGGGTGGTGATGGTAATATGGCATAGGTGTGTGTGTGACGTACGTATGTTGTGTGTTTGGTGATACAATTATAGTGCAGACAGTAAAATATGCAAACCTGAATTTTCCCACTAACATGGTGGACAATTATTATACTTGGGTCTGGGCCAGCCAGCTTCAACTCTCTCTCTCTCTCTCTCTCCGTATGTATGCCTATGTATTCTCTCTTCTTAACCATAATTATGTATACTTTGAAATGTATATGTATATGTACAGGTAATCAACATTCCCAAATAGAGTCATACTGATATAATGCCACCTAAAATGTAATTTCATTTTGTGCGCGTAATTTCGTTTCATTTAGTTTCATTTAGAGAGAGAGAGAGAGAGAGAGAGAGAGAGATTTTGCCACTTGGCAGGTGAAAGATTGCTAGTTGTGCCACCCATGGTGTCATAATGCCTTAATGAAGAGCTAAGACTTAAGAGTACACAGATTTTCAAGATAATGAAAAAAGTAATTGGCAATTGTAATATCATGAATGCTCGAGTACATGTAATGTTGTTTACCTGTTTCGAACGTGTGACCTATAAGCAAAAGAAATGAAAGGAAAGTTACTTGTGTTGGGCGAGTTGGCTATCTCACTACTTGCTTGCACCTTGCAGGCAAGCCCGGCCATGAGTAAATTAGTTTTCCAAGTGATGCATGTAGAATCGTAGATTGTACTCATGATTATGCCAAGCTATTCACTGAATTGATAGACTGCTGCAAATCGAGCCAAAAAATTGGCATCTGATCACTTTCGAGCATGTCCAAACATCTAATCAACTCATTTAGTGACATGATGTGATCTTGGTTAAATACAACCTCTTACAACCCCGAGAACAGGATAGGGGCAAAGCTGATGATCCTGTTGGTACAGGTTTTACTATGTATAATTAATGTATGTACATTCATGGAAATACTTGAAAATATATTAATGAATAGCAAGTGTAAAGCTGTTTGCAATGTCAAGGGTTAAATTTTTTTTTTTTTAAATGGATGGTAGCCTCATTGCTACTACCAGAAAATCGCGACGTGCCTCGAATGATAGGTTTAGAAAGCAAATTGCTTCCACCAAGTATCGAACCCACGCTGCATGCCTCCAGCATCTTATGTCCCCCTCCTTTTACCACTCGGCTATGCCTCGGGGGACATGTCAAGGGTTAAATGGATGGTCTTTTAGAAGATTTTTTTTTTCCTAAGGGGGGCATAGGAAGGGATCGAATCTGAGACCTCACACTTTGTAAAGCCTCATGTCTACCACTGGACCACCCCCTTAGGGGGTCTTTTAGAAGATTACAAGACCATTTCCAATAGTTTTATTTTTAACATTAATTCTTAACTAGATCTCATTGTCACCTATATATTTAAAAATATTCTTTTCTAATAATTTTTTCTCTTTAGAGCTGGTAATTTTTTTCCACGCTCATTTGTCCGTCCAATAAATAATGGGTACAGTCACACCTAAAATTTTAAGTGGGGGCACAAATGGGCATGCCCACTTGGGCACATTAATTATAATGGGCTAAATGGGCGCCCACTTGGGGACCCATACTAAAACTCATTCTCTTACTCTTCTAATTTTGTTTTATCAATTACATACATAATTATAAAATATTTAAGATTAATAATGACGTTTAACATAATTAATATATCTATACTATACATCCACCATTCCAACCCTCACCCCCTCCAAGCGCCCCCCCTCCCCCCAAAACTTATTCTTTTGCTCTTCTAATTTTGTTTTATCTATTACATACATAATTATAAAATACTTAAGATTAATAATGACGCTTAACATAATTAATATATCTATACTGTACACCCATCCTTCCAACGTCCCCCACCCCCTCCAAGCGCCCCCCCTAAAACTCATTCTCTTACTCTTCTAATTTTGTTTTATCAATTACATACATAATTATATAATACTTAAAATTAATAATGACGTTTAACATAATTAATATATCTATACTGTACACTACACCCACCCTTCCAACCCCCATCCCCTTCAAAGTCCCCCCCCCATTGCAAAGCAAAGCATGTGATATATATATATATATATATATATATATATATATATATATATATTGTACACCCGCCCTTCCAACCGCCACCCCCACCTCCTATTTGCAAAGCAAAGCATGGAATGTCATTCTATGACTCTGTATCGTTAAATGAAACCCAACATCACTCCCAGATTGCTCCATTTTTATGACTCTGTAAATATATATCCGTCCATATTACACTATAAATTGATTCATAGTGGTTTTATGAGCAGTGCAACATGCGACATTCTATGACTTGTGTGTTTGTCTATTGGTCTTCAATGAAATAAAAAATCGAACCATAAAATAGAAGATTGAATTGAAGGTTACAACAACAAAAATACATAATTGACACAAGAGATGAGCAAACATACATATTTATGTTTCCTTTTTTTTTTTTGGTGAAATTAATGTTTTTTTTCTTTTTGCGTATTTTTTGTTAAAGAATGAAATTTTTTAATTATTGTATTTATTTTTGAATTTTGTGTTAATTAGTAGATGGGCGCTCATGGGTGCCCATACCCATTTATTCCCCGTCCATGCATGCCTATGAAATTAAATGGGCACTTACTTGCCCACCCATTTAAGCCTATTGCTCATATAGGCGCCGCCCATACTCGTTCGTTTGCCATCTCTTGCAGTGACTGACGAGTAGTGGTAGCAAATTCTGTCTACGCCCATATGCCCGTCCAGACCGTCCACTAAAATATGGGCAGACAAACTTAAATTTTAATTTGGGCACAAATGGGCATGCCCACTTAGACCATTAAGTTTTATATGTACAAATGGGCACCCACATTTTTACCTCACTCTCACGATTAATTTTTTGGAAAATCAAAGCAGCTCAAACGGTAAGATTTAAGATTTAATAAAGAAAAAAAATTGAATTCAGTAAAAAGAGAGTGGGGGACCAGATTGACCGGTCGGTCAGAGGCCTTCACGTGCCTTGGTGATGCGTGTGATGCCCGCGCCCGGCTAATGGAGGAGGTGCATCACACTCTCTCCCTCAGCGTCCCTTTCTCTTTATTACCTTGATTCTTCATAATGAAGAATTAGCTAAGAATTTTTTAGGAAGAATATCTTCTCCAATGATGTAGAATTCTTGTCTTACTAAGACAATGACTAAGAATCTCCCATTTGAGATGCTTTAAATGGTCTTTTACTGTTCACGTGCACCTTAGTCAAATCACAAGATTTATTACCTTTTCAAATGCAAAATGATAGAAATTATGAATTTTATGGTTGGTAAAGTGTTTTACTCGATCAAAATTATGGAATACCCCTATATTCTTAGCTAAAAGAATCGAAATTTACAAAAAATTGGTTTTCTTCCTTCCAGTACAACAAAGAAATTTGAAATAACAAGTTTTATATAGGGCGAAATTCACCATTGGTCCCTGTACTTAGGTTTTGTCCATCATTAGTCCCTGAACATCAAAACGTATCACCATTGACCAAAGTTTGCGTTTTTTGTCCACCGTTGGTCCCTTACTCAAACGCCGTTAACTGTTTTACCGTTAAATGGACATGTGCGATAAACGTGAGCAAAAACAAGGACCAAACCGTTTTTTCTCACTGGGCATGGACATTCACAAACGTAATTGGGGATTTCTCCTCGGCAAAAATTAGGGAATTAGGGAATTAGTCTTCCACTTGAGCTCCGGCTCCAGCTCCAGCCTCAGACGCGGCCACTGATGAGAAACCATCGGAGAAATAGGAAGACACAAAATCAGATGAAGTTAAGAAAGAAGAAGAGAAGCCTGAGGCGGAGGAAGCAAAAAAAGACGAGAAGATGCCGGAGATTCCGAAAACAGAGGAGCCCCCGATAGCGGAAGCACCTACTTCAACGGTGGTGGAGAATCCACCTGTTGCTCAGACGATTAAGCAGCCGAAGCAAGTAGAGGAAAATCCGATTGTCAGAAAAATGGCAAAGTCCTGTGGTGGCGTGTGATGAACTCGATCTCGATCGCTCTCGTGATCGCAATAAGCTGCACGATCTAGTGGATCGTATGCTATTCCTCTACGTTCGTGTTATGAAGGCTAAAAGATCAAATCCAGAAGTTGATTCTTCGCTCTACGCTAAGCTTTTGATTGACACGCACAATATTAAAACCAAATCGCAGAGTGATAAAGATTGGGACCAAGTATTTGCTTTCGCTGAAGAAGGTTTGAATTCGACTTCGTTGGAAGTCTCAGTTTGGGTCGAAAAGCAGTAGATGAAGATGAAATTGATCAAATCCAACATAAATCGGACATGGAAGGGAGCCAATTTCTTGCTTTTGTCATTGTTGACATCATCAATGGCGGAATCAAATTTGGTTAGAACCCTAGAAAATGAATGGGAAGAACAAGAAGACTCTATTTTTGTTGTTTTTGGGAAGCGAATTGGTGAGCTTCGAAGAGTCGGCCCCAAATCGGCCCGAGTACGCTTTGCAAGGAACTGCATCGGCCGAGCAAAGCTCCGACTTGGAAGTGGTGGCTAAACTTATCGCAGGCCTCTTTGGCAACCACTGCTTCGAGAATATCCCATGATCCCTCTCACCCCTCCACCACCAACCACCTCATTGCAATCCCTAACTTTGCTCAATAGTTCATCCGTCAGTGATTTTGACGATGACGATGATGATTTCAACTCGTTTTTTGATCTAAGTGTCCCTGAGCTTGATGAGTACGAACCCCACCCAACCCCAGCCTCCAAGTTCTTCATCTACTCCCTAAAAGCCGTCGAACTCATCGTCTCCGTCTCCCACACTATTTTGGAACAACTGACCAATGTTGGGTCATGCGCCATCTGTAGAGAAGAATTTCAGTTGTTGGAGAAGGTCAATCAATTGCCCTGAAGGGGCCATTTTGCAGCTGGGAGTAAAGCGTTGAGAAAAGACAGTTTGGTCCTTGTTTTTGCTCACGTTTATCGCACATGTCCATTTAACGGTGAAACAGTTAACGACGTTTGAGTAAGTGACCAACGGTGGATAAAAAACGCAAACTTTGGTCAATGGTGATACGTTTTGATGTTCAGGGACTAATGATGGATAAAACCTAAGTACAGGGACCAATGATGAATTTCGCCCTTTTATATATTTGGTACAACTGTGTGCAACATTGATGTATATTAGTAAAATACTAGATCTTTGTGTCCGTGCCTATGATACGATGTCAGTATATCTGATTTTGTCAATTGAAACGACAACGTCTAAATAGAAGGTGCGATTTTAAAGAAATGTTACAGTTGAGGGGTACATTACTTCAAATGGTAGTTGAGGGGCGTTATTCGAACTCAACCCATAATTGAGGGGGGTTATTTGTAAGGAGTTATATATAATTGACCTATGAACGTTTGATTTTGCGGTAGAATCAACCCTCATGGTCAGATAGTCTCAGTCAATCAATTGAACTCTATTGTGAGATTATATTAATGTAAGATTGATGTTTTGTAAGGGGTAATGGTTTAGAAGATTAATCTCAGGGTATGACTGCTCATAATATTTATTGTATGGGGGTGATTTTGTAACAGGATAAAAGAAAATATACACCAACGAATCCACCAAATACATAAAGAAACGAAGAAATATACCATAAAGAAACGAAGAAATATACACCAACGAATCCACCAAATACATACAAAATAAATCATATGAAGTAATTAAGAGTATGTTTGGATACCCCAATTCCATAGCTTAGAATTGGAATTGGAGCATCCAAAATCAATTCCGTTGTTTGGCAATACATTTAAAATTTGGAATTGGAATTGATTTAAAATTCCAAATGTCTCAATTCCATAAAACTAATTCTATACAAAACTCTAAAAATTTAAATTCTAAATTTTGGTTTATTATTATAAACAATAACAACTCACCTTCCTTTTACCACCACAACTCCCGACCACCACCACCCACCTCCGACCTCAGCCTTCAGCCACCACCATCCTCTGCCACCGCCACCTCCGGCAACCACCACCAGCCACCACCAACCTCCGCCACATTCATCTCCACCTTTAGCCACCACCGTCCTCCGCCACCAACCACCACATACCTCCGCCTCCGCCATAGTCATCTCCGCCACCAACCACCACAATCCGCCACCTCCATCATCCAACCAACTCTATATTCTATTTACTAATAAAAAAATAAATTCTCATAATTTGTAGTTAGAAAGATTCAAACATTTATCATTCTCGTTATCACCAACACTCATTACCATTAGGCTAAACTGGATACTTGATATACAAATAAAATTTTATTTTAACTATAATGTAGAATTACAATTGAATTCCACACATTATCCAAACTATGAAATTACTATAATTTTGAAAGCAAATTCTAAGTTATTTAAATGTCATAGAATTCTAATATTTATTGAGTTCAAAATCAATGCATCCAAACGATAAACACAAAATAATTGAACCCCAAAAGCAAGCAGACATGAAAATTTGATTAGGGTATAGAGAATAAGAAGAGTTAAACTGAACCGCAATCGAGGTCATCGGTGCCAAATCAAACTGACACAATTCCCTCTCGAGCGGCAAATGCACATTCAAATCACACAACGTTAACAGAGCATTCCCCTTCACCGATGTCACCTAGATCAAGTAGCTAGGCCCCTTTCGCCCCGACACACAAAACCAGCTGCAGAAAAACTCCTTGATCGGTGTTTCGACTTTTAGGGCATATGTAGTGGGGGAATGAAAAGGTTTTTAAAATAAAAATAAACCTTTTGCAAAAGGTTGGTATCCACTAAAGTTGAATGAGCAAAATGTTGTAATTTTCTACCGGTTGGTGGAAAAACTTTTTGGCAATTTGTAACAGAAAAGGGTGTAAAATTGAAAAGTAAAAATTGCAAAGGAAAAGGAAAAGAGGGAGGGAGCTGCACCCCCTAGGCAGGCGTTGCACCCCCTAGGGGGAGCCGTGCCCTCCATACCTTCTTCATGGCTTATTTCCCTTTAATTGGAAAATAATTTGTTTAACTTTAATGGAGGGGAGACAATCAGTAAGTTCAAGAGAGTACGTCAACTTTGGATTGAATTTGGGTTGGTGATTTTCCTACTTTTTAATATTTTTTTTATTTTTTAAGAATATATATCTATTATTGAAAATAAAATAATTATTTTTTAATAAATATTGTGAAAGAATGTAATTTTAAATGAATGTTGTGATACGAAAATTGTGAGTCATTCCTCTTTTAAAAGTTTTTAACCGTTTTACACCCTTATATTTTTTCTTAATAAAAAAAAGACACTTCACGTGTCGCGATGTATCAATTGAATATTGTGATACATGGAAAGACCTTTGTGTCTCACGATGCATGATATGTCTTTTTTTAATTACGAAAAAATATACTATACAAGTATAAAGCGGTTAAGAATTGTCTAGAGGGGATCAAACCAAATTTCTCCCTAATAATAGTGAGTGTTCACTAATTATAAGCTGTGACCCAGATCCACCTTTAAAATAATTTGTACTGCCGTAATGTATGTGTTATTAAGTTTTGGTTATTTTTGTTAAAAATTGTAAATTGACCCCTAGAGTTAATTGAAAAATTGTACTATTGACCCCCTTAAAGTCAATTTATTTATGATTCTTCCTTTCATAATCGATAAAATAAAATATATATATATACGGCCCCGCGAAAACAAAATTCTCACTTGCCGCTTCTTATAAGATACACAAGCCTCATATTTATCCATTGTAGGTCAAGGGTATTATAGGTATCTAAGAAGATTCAACCCACTTGAGCAAACAACTTGGTTAAGTTTTGACTAAAAATATAGATCAAAATGATCATCTTGAAAGAAAAAATATTTACCATTTGCCAGGTTTAGCCTCAAGTACTGAAAGCAACATAGAGGCACCCGTATGTCGGCTGCCAAATACAAATGTGAGAATAGGAAAAATCAACGCCAAAATGAATCTCTTTTGAAATTAAAAAAGAGCATGGTTGCGCTAATTAGCCACCATTACTTTTTGTTGACTGAAATATTGAGTTATTTGAAGACCATATCACTTCATTTGTCTCCAAAGAATTAAATAACCTCAAGTGCCGCCATACCATGTGGTTTTTAAAAAGCAAAGGACATTTTTGTTGTTTTGTCTATAGGCTCTAGCTTAGGTAGCTAGTTCAGATTAATTAGCGTACTACTCCTTAATTATACTCTTTCCATCCGAAAATTATTGCCTTGTCCAAATTTTTTTAGTCAAATATGATGTTTTTAAAAGTTAATTTGGCTTTTTTTAAATTCATAAAATACGTAATTTGTAAAATTTTAAAAGTATTAATAATTACGTGTAAAGTCAAAAAACATCTTATTTGACCAAAAATAAGTCAAAAAACACAATAATTTTTTAGAGGAAAGGGGTATGTTGTATTTCCTCCGTCTCAAAATTATTATTTTGTTTAACTTGTCATATTGATTAAGAACAAAATTGATTTGATTATTAATATTGTAATAGTGTGTTGTTTCCTTTTAAGACCCATGAATATATGGGGAAAAAAAGGTAAAATTGTAAAAATGATGTCTTAAAAAAGAAATTTTCAAACAAAATAATTATTTTGAAAGGACGAAAAAAATAATTTTGGAAGGGATGGAGTAACTTATTCGTCCACTGTCGCGCTCTTGGCAACTCTCTCTCTCTCAAATTCCTGTATATTGGAGTATTATTATACATAGAATAAAATTGGAATGTTCTATAGTTGGAAGCGGCAGGTTCAAGAAAACTTATGATGATGTTATTAAGTGCAGTTTGAAATGATTCACTTTTGAAAGTATATCTTCAGTCTCTCTCCCTCTCATTCAACTGAGGCCAACCAAATTGCCCCCCCTAAAATGTTACTCCTTTTGTTCGGAGTATTTTACTTTGGAATATATTTTTAAAAAAAGTGTACATTTAAAAAGCTAAATTTTTATGTTATAAGTATATAAGTTGTACTTAATGAACTAACTAAATCCCTCAGCAAGGGCAAAAATGTCATAGCAGAAGAACACCCTAATCGCACCAAAATGTATATGTGATCTTGTCAACAGTCCACGTGAGATGTCTGGTGATGAAGTGGAAGGAAGTGCAGGAGCAAATGAGTCCAAACTGCTGAGAATCAAGAATCAGTATGGCCTCTGGCGTGAAAGTAAGGGAATTTAGGTGATATTGAATGCAAAGAAGTAGAGTAAATGTAAAAGAGAATAAGTATATGAGTAAGAGTGTTTGAGAGGAAGAAGAAGCAACCCAGGAAAAGTGATGATGTGGCTGCTCGTGAGTGGTCATCATATAGGACAAAGTGTCCTTTCCAATGGTCTTTTCAGATTCCTTTCAAAGTTGGTGAAGGGATCATGCAACGGCAACCGAGTGATCTTGATAGGAGCATATGCTTAGCCACGAGGATGACGCTCGCTCTCTTAAGTCTTAGCCAAGGCCGAGCGCAGGTTCTCGGTGATGACTGGTGATAGCTCGGTTAGTGTCCTTTTACACCCCCTACAAGGGTCCAAGGCAACGATGACCATTTTGTGAATTCACGCACGACCACTTTTGAAGATGCTAGCGCAGGCATACAGTTATACTTTATTCTCTCTCTAGAAGGTCCACATGGCCTAACTGAAAGATTATTCTTTGACCACTATAGAGCAAACCCATCCAAATATATAGACAAGGTACGGACCCTATTGTACTTTATCCATCTCCTTAATCATTATATTCAATATTTAGCTTGGGTACTAAGCCACATACATGAGGGATTTTGCTGAGACATCCTTTGCCGAGTGACGTTTGTTTGTATGCCGGTACAGATCTTCCAAACACAGATTCAGCATGTCATTCCAAGGTACTGCAAAATCCGGCATCATCAATTAATATGGAGTATCATTTAGTCATTAGATTTTTCTAATGCGTACACTTTGGGTAGAGTAGATGGAGATTTTACCAATTCGGAACAAGTTTTATCAATTTCATTTGATCTAAACATATACATTGGATAAATTGAGAGACAGACAACACACGCATGGCTATTCCTAACATTTTATAAGCCCGGGGCTAGTGAACAAATAAAGGCCCCCAATGAATTGATACTACGCAAATGTGAACGTCTATAATATAAATTTCATATTTCAAAATATACGTCTTATTGCATTTAACAATAATTATCGTTTTTTTTAGCAAATACATCAAATTTCAATTAGAAATTTTCATCCACTTGCAAAGTCATCCATTAACATTGAAATTATCTTGTTCGCTATAAGTGACTAATAATATACATAATGGACTTGTAATCAAAAAGTCAAATGTTGATGTTGAGTTCCAAGAGTTTTAAAAACAAAACAAATATATAATAAAATTAACCAAATTAGAATTTGAACCAGCAGAAAACTTTGCTATTTAAGTTTGAAAAAAAATCTTAACAGATTTACTCATAGACGTATATACTACTCCCTCCGTCCCTAAATTATCGTTCTGGTTGACCCGGCGCACAAATGAAGAAAAAACAATTGACTTGAGTATTAATATTGGTTTAATGTGTAATTTCCTTTAAAGCTCATGTATATGTGACTCATAATTAAAGTATGGTGAAAAAGTAAGGGTAAAGTGGTAAAAGTGATGTTCTAAAAAGGTATGTTTTAAACTGGACAATTATGTTTGGATGGACGAAAAAGGAAAGGAGGACGATAATTTAGGGACGGAGCGAGTACTTCGGATTTTAGACCATTCCAATTTTTATTTACCATTGTGAGTTTGCAATCAAATTTCTTTTTTTTTTTGCAATCAATTATCAACTAATTAAGTCGATAATATTCATATAAAATTCCCAAATTGAATGGTTAAAAATTACAACAAATTATAGCCAACCAAACACAAATAATATTCATGATCAATCCTCAAGTTGAATGGTTACAGAAATTAATACTGGAAACTAACGATTGAAACATGTAGTACCTTAACCGAAGGAATCAGACAAATTGAAAATGTTAAGAGTTTTCAACGACGAGAAAGAGTTGATAAACAAGAAATGTTATAGCAATTATAAGTATAATTTTTAAAAGTGAAATTAAAAAAAAAATGCAACATTTCAAAATAATATAATATTAATGAACTCTTGCCTAGAACGGAATGCATATTTAATATGTAAATGTACCGTGCAAATTTGGGCATCCATAATTGAACACACGTACTACAGTGTCTCTATATATGGATTGCAGTTTGCAGATAAGAATGCTTGTCTGATGATATTATGCCAAAGATAGCGAGTGAACATATGTAGTTCCTTGTTTGAAACTTGAAAGTTTAGTGTTAGTTACGTCTTGTTAGAATATTAGCGGGAATCTTGGGAAATTAGTTAGAGAATCAATCAGAAGATACTCTTTTTGTCTTGTATCATGTATACATACATACGCACCCATGTCATTTTTTATGATTATACAGATACACCAAATTACTTTCCATTTCTGTACCATCTCTCCAATTATACAACTCGAGCTCGATAGGGTGTCAATTTTTTTCTACTAATACTATGATACTTGTATCCCGAAATTAATCTTGCCGTCCAATTCCACTAATTTGTTGGTCATTACCCGTTAGGCCCGTTACATCTATTCCACCTCTTAATTGGTAAGCACTGTTGCTAATTTTTCCAAAATGTACAAGCTAAGTCTGTTAATGGATCGGATTTTGTTCCGAATTCGATCCGATTCCAACTCAAAATTTAGGATGCTGATTTGTATAATGTTCCAATATCCCGAATCTGAATTCGATAATTTATTTATTAACAGATCGGATATGAATTCACCTATATCTGATTTGATCGAAAGATAACATTTTTTATTAGGGAGAAACTATTTCTACTACGGTTTTTGCTTATCTACTACATTTAGTTTAAATAAACAAATTTATCCTTTTACATTTTAAGGAGTCTCTAACACACATTTACTATTCCAAAATTACCCTTTAATTGGCGCCAATTATCAATAATAATTAAATACAATAAGAATCTAATTACAGACATATGAAGAAATTAACGCTAACCTTAAAGCATATAATGATCTAACATTCTACTGCTTCCTTTCATCATCTCCTTTTACAGACTACCATCAACATCAATTCGTGAAAAATTATTGACGCGATTATTCGTTGACTCAATCACCAACTTACTATGTAGCTAATTCATTAAGTTTTCTTTATTTAGTTCGTTATTTAAGGTAAATAAAAAATGATGCATATAATACATTTTTCATAAGTTTGACATTCTTTATTGTCATTTTAAAATAATGTTTTCATACCGACCATCATTGTATGTATCGCAAATGTAAATAAAATTACATATCAACTTCTTTTTGTTCTTTTTTTTGTTAGAATTTATATTTTTAGGTTGTTATTAATTTGTTTGTGTGTTCATTTTTCAGTTGATAGCTAGAGATAATTAAAAATCACGTGCGAGAGCTTTTGGTTATATTTGGCATCGGGATTCGCTATGTTGCAAGACCATTCCTTTTAGGGGATTTTTTTCTTTCAATTTTGACCTTGTTCTTTTAAGTTTTTATGATGTAAAAATCTGGATTTGTTATAAGATTATTTCGAGCTTTTATTGTTACCGATGAAATGTCATCTATATTTCCTTACGTTTGAAGGAAATTAAATAATAACGTAAAGGTTGATCGAAGTAATATTTTTCATGACGAGATATGTGTAACTTGTAGTACTTTGTTTATATCGGTTCATCGTATTTTGAGGTTTTAATAATATTCATTGCTTTAATAGTGATGGCCCAAGAAATTGATGATAAGCCCAATCCTCTTTCAACGTGTACGTAGATCCTCAAAGCCCAACTCTGCAATATGAATGAACAAATGTAAATTACGTGTAAATCAAGACACAAAATAAACAATGGAGTAAACAATTTGGCGTAGTTTTGGCTAGAGAATTAGATCGCGCATACCTCTCCATATTTTGCCAAGCTTTTATATGCACCTAAGGCATAACCGCCGATAACCATGAATAACCGCCCATGATTGGCATTAATCGCCCATGATCTCCACTAACCACCCATAAATGTCATTAACTACCCCACAAACATGGTCTTTAATGAGCGCATTTAACTAGCCCACTAATGACAACGGATTATCCGGAGAATTTTGCGCTATCACTAGCTAAGATTCTTGCTTGACCACCCTCAACTAATAACTTGAACATGAATGTCCTCATCGAGCAATAATGCTCGCTTATCGATGTTGCTCGACCGAGCCCCCATTTTAGCCGATAAGAGCTAATAATATGCTCACTTGCTTTACACGTGGCTCAGATCAAATAGATGCGTTGTATAGTCATGGCTTATTGGAATGTTTATGCATTGGTTAGTAATTTAGTATTGTTTTTCTTTTTCTACATCTTTTTTCGTTTTTTTAATTTGAAACTCTTTTTTCAAGTACTAGTGATGCACCTTGTACTTGAGTGCAAAATCATATACTCAATCAAAGTTGAATAATATACAATTAAAAAGTTTAATATGAACAAAATAAATAAAAAATGATAAACATTATAATCAAAGAAAATCACATAATTTTTTAAAAAATTTATTATAAATTTTAAAATATTTCTTTATATACAACATTTTTCGTTGAAAATATGCGATTATTTCAACTATTACTATCACATAAAAAATTCAAAGACCCTTAAGATTAGTAACTCTAGACAAAGCGACATACTGATCATAACTAAAAATATAGTTTTTCAAAAGAAGTCTGACGCTAGACACTTTTATTTATAGACATTTCGTAAGACACCATCAGCGTAAACTGTCTTCTTTAAAATTTGGATGGAATTCAATGATCAAATGGTGTCAGTGATATTTTTGAAATAAAACAGTACCACCAGAATAACCATTTGAAAGAACTCGACCTTCTAAAATATGGTTTCTTAGCCTTGCAATAATTAATCGCGTGCTAATAAATAACTCAAGGAAATGATCAATGTTACGAAGCAACATTAATGAAGTTTCAACCTTCAAATTCAACTCATGTTTTAGGATTCCAGAACATGAAATTCTATTTAAAATTTTAGGAATATCTATATCATTAAAAAGATCAACGTTTCAATCAAAATGACACGAAAAATCTAGCTCAAAAACAATCTTCCTTTTGAATTGTTTTTCAATACCATGTAATCATATATTGAATGAACCACATCAAGAGTCGGATCTAGAATAACTCTCTTTTCCAAAAATGATAAATCATCGGGATTGCTTCCAAATGAAGGATATGTGCTTTGTACAATTTGAGAGATTGGATCGTTGAATTCTTTAAGCAGCAGTTGATTGAGAATATCAACACAAGTACAATTATCATTTGGTTCACCAATTTTACCATCGCCAATTTTCGCAATCCAATCGACAAAAAGTTTCAATTATTTGTAACTCTCGTTGAACTCATACTTTGTATCTCATATTCGTTGTCAACCTCAATACATGTGAATCTCTCCACAAATATAATGAATTAATAGTGGATGAACTATGTCTTGTGTACTTTCTTTTGGAATCACATACAATATCTGCCAAAAATTTCCAATCAAACACATATATTTCAAAAAAAAAAATTATAAATTTTGTAATACTTCTTTATATATAATATTTATCATTGAAAACGCACGATTAAAAGTACTAATCGTGATTTTAAAGCATGAATATTTATAAAAAATTGAATTATTATTATTTGGATTGATAATTTTCAAATAACCTTAAAAATCACATTTAAATATATTATATATATTATATATATATATATATAAATATATATATATTATATATATATATATATATATATATATATTAAATAGTCAAATATCAAACTGTTTGTTTATCTAATAAAAAAAAGAATTGAAGTCGAAATAACAAACTCTAAACAGAACCTCCAACACAAAAATATTAGGAATAACATATTATACAACATAATTTTTATACAACTGGAGTCTAGATTTTAAGTGTACCTTGGGAGAAGTCCTATAACAGATAGTTGATAATAGACTCTAAACAGAACCTCCAACATAAAAATATTATGAATAAGATATTATACAACATAATTTTTATACAACTATTTAATAACTAAAATTATATATTGAGTCTAGATTTTTAGTGCGCCTTAGGAGAAGTCCTAACATTGAATATCTTCAAATCATTTCACAACTAGGTGTCTTAGATTTCCTTTTTATTTTTTTAAATAGAATTTTGAGTGAAATTTGTATGATACAAATTTGAATTTTGATTATTATTAAAAAATTTTGAGAATTTAATTTAACTAAGTATGAAAAATATATAGATCTTATAGTTAATTAATTATATTCAAGTACATATCAATATGCATCTTTACTTTAAAAAACCGTTTATAAAAATATAAACTTAGATCTATCATATCTGGAAAAAAATTTGCGCATATGATTTTTTTTCCTAATTTGTTTTTTAAAATGGATAAAAAAAAATTGATCCCAACATTTTATGTTGGACATTTGTTTTATAAATTTAATTTTGATAAAAATGGAAAAATAAACATCAGTTATGCACTTTTGACTTCATATTTGATGAAAATGGAGAAAAACATTCTAAATCTGTATATTTGGGTAAATATTTGTAAAATTAAAGTTCAAATTAACCTTGGCCTATTACCGATTAAGTTGAATAAATATATATCTTTTGTAAACTAACTTTAATAGGTTAAAGTTTTTTGAAAATATTAGACTTGAATTTTTAAACATGTAGGCTGAACAAATATACTAGAATTTTTATTTGTTAATTTAGGTTAAATTTTTTTTGCATATATTAGACCTGGATTTTTAAACATGTAGGCTAGACAAATATATTAAGAATTTTATTTTTTAGCTTTAGATTTGATTAAAATGAAGTAGAAAAAATCTCATATATATGTATTTATTTATCTATTTTTTTTATAGTTAAGTGTGGCCCCTAGTCTTGCCATCTCTCACACCCCTTGGGTCAGATATATATTTATTTTCTTATAAATTTATCAATTATTTGTTCAATCTAACCTTAGCCTATGTCCGATCTATAGATTTCACATATAAAATTGCTTGAATTTTTATAAGTATTCGACGGTTAAACATAAAATATTTGAATGGCAATAGGAGTAGTGCATATGCTGATACTTTATACAATAATTATTTTTTTGAACTATTACCATTATCGGTGGTAAGTAAATGTTAAGAGTAAATTTATTGTAGATACTCGGTTACTAATTTATCTTTTCTATTTACTATATGAAATTGTCTGTAAATTTCATAATATGTCATAATTATGTATGTTTATATTACTGTTGTATGGAGTAAATTATTTGAAATCTAAGTGTTATATAATTTATTGATATATTTGATATATAAACTTGTTATAAATTATAGAAAACAATTTTTTAGAATAATAAAAATACCTAAGCACCTCGAACAACAAACTGGTTCTAAAAATATTTAAATTTTAGAACTATAAGAATCTAAAATTTATAAGAATGAAGAAGAATTAAACTTTTCATAAAAATGCTCATATTACTCATAAATTATGCTTCAAAACATCTAAACAAAATGATTTGTTTCAAAATATTTACTGCATTTAGTTTATACACTTCATACGGTTGCAAATAACTATGGTTGACAATCATTTTATATAATCCTTGGATAAACATTAATTTAATGCATGTATTCTTTTACTAATTTGTCTTTGTCTATTAACAAATTTATCTGACATCCATCTTTTATAATTCTAATTACATCAATGAATAATTTTTAAATAAAGTTAGTTAAAATATTAAAGCTTTCATGAGGTAATGATAATTCGTTTTTTACTAAGCGAAAGAAATATTATCATTATTTTGGACGTTTACTAAAAATATTTTTTTAGTGAACCATTAACTAATTCATTAGTGATGGGAAGTAACTATGTTACTTTGATTTGTTGTTTTAAACTGATTTGAATAATACTGTATTGTAATTATTTGTCAAGACTTTTATTAATAATGGTGGCAAATAATTTATATTGAATCGACTGTTTCATAATTTAATCTTATTTCTGAGAGTTTATATTACCGTATGTGGTGAAGATTTAGAAGCCAATATGCCAATTACAAATGTAAAAAAAATCTTAAATTAAAAAAAAAGAAATGAAATCGGATATAGAATAAATTATTCAATATTTGATATTATTTTGATATTGTATTTCTTGTCATTTTGTAAATCAAATTGAACTATATTAAATCTTATACAATTTGTTCACATTAAATGCACTAAAGATATTTGTAAAATCATTTGAATATGAAGAGTTGTTGTTAACTTCATTAGTTGATTTTCATTTCAATTTTAAAACAAATGACAAATATACAAATTATAAATGTTTCTGAATTTGGAAAGTCACTTTTGGCGGGATATTTCCATTATTTTCTCATCTCATTTTATATATGTATAGATTGGTTTTGTTTTTACGATTCTACTCAGGTTTACAGAAGTCGTATATTTTTAAATGGATTTTATTGTTTATTTTTAGATATGTAAGAGTGATTAGCTTAGTTGTTTATTTTCATTTGTTAAATCCATTGTACTTAGTAAAACAAAAACTAATTAAAAATTGCACTAAGAGCAAGAACAACAAAGCTCTCCATTTGGGAAGCTTAATGTGGGTCCCAATGAGCACAATAATAAGCTAGAAGGGGGGGTTGAATAACTTATTAACACTTTAAAAACTTTTAAGTAAGTTCCTTGAAAGTTACTTGCAATCTATGAGAAGAATCAAGTAGCGGAAGACCTTCAAGAAAATTGTTCCAGGTCTGCCGATAAGGACTACCGGTAGACCTTTTACAGATTACTTAAGTTCTGCTGAAATGGATAATATAAATAATGAAACTAAGCAGTTCAAATGAATAGACAGACAGAAGGAAATAACACAAGTATTTTGGGATGGTTCACACTGTAATGAGTGCTACGTCCACCACCAAGGCAGTCAACCTTTGATTTAAATTGTGCACTATGTTTTCCACTTAGATCAATTACAAAGAATATCCCTAATGGATCGTGTACAAAATATTGACTTGTGTTTGGGTCTAGGGAATTAAATATACGTAAAAACAAGATATTTAATTTAAATATAGTTAATGGAAGTTAACAACAAGAAGAATAAAAGCAATAAGTGTTGAAGAAGAAACTTCTTTTGTTGTTGACGAGGACTTCTAGATGCGGTAAGGATCTATTGAATGCCTTGGCGAAAGACTTGGAGTTGTGTAGATTCGAGCAATTCTTTAAGTGTTCGATTGATTACATGCGGTTGTCTCTTTTTCGATCTTCAATGCGTATTTATAGCAGTGCATCTCAAAAAATCCGTTGGAGAGGGCGAAGACTTCAACGACTCTATTCATAAATGCATGAGGTCGGTCAAGGATTTTCGTCTTCACACAGAATATCTAGAAGCGGAATAATCATTTCGAGATCTTCAAAAAGGTGGGCGATTTGATGTCGATCGAGAGTATGCAGTGAGGGAACTTGTGCAACTTTCGCGCTTTCATGAACGAAAAAAGAAGATGTTCATGCTTTTCGAGGAAGTTGCTTTCGACTTGACGTCGGGGGACTTGGATTAATTCAAATAATATATATGGAAATAAGTTTGAATTAATCAGGCTAGCTCTTTGGAGAGGACAGTAGAAGCGGTCGGTGGACACGAGTCTGCGATCTTAGGCTTTGGCGGGTCTTCAGGTGAAGGCTGAGAAAGGGTCTTCCATTGGTGAACAAAAAGTCCTACAAAAACTATACAAGGCAAAGTTCTATACACGGTTGCCACACTAATCGTCACACTAATCGTCCGCGACAGATTAGCCAGAAGTATAAAACTAATGTAATGTACTGATCAGATATAAATTTAACATAAGAATCAACACTTAACCTCCATTTTTTTCAATTTTATTACAAAAATACTATTAAGCTTTCCAATAAAAATACTCTTCCAACAATGCACAAACTCTAATATTTTTACATACTCCATCATCTTTATCTCCAATAATTTAATATTTTTACAGAAAAATGGCTAGAAATTTGAAAAATTCATAGAAATTTTTTTTCGACATCCAAATGAAACAAACCAAGTCTCTATATTTGTAGGTAAAAATGTTTACTTTAATACAAGAAAAAAATTAAAAAAATATATTTTATGGTTGAAAATTGACAAAAAAAAAGAAATTGAGGAAAAGAAAATGATGATGTGACATGGGAATGGAGGAAAAGGAAAGAAGTGGCAGGAGAGGTGCAGCCGCTTGCAGGTGTTGTCCCTTTTTTGGGATAAAAACTCAGTCGTTTCTTCCCCATTTTATGTTAAATTACGTCGTTTTTTGCAAACATTTTTGTTAAGCACGGGAGTTTGTTTTGCTCCCAAAACACCTTTTTCCTTATTAAGTAATTTTTAAGAATCTTTGTTGTTTCAAAAAATCTCAAAGAAACCTTTAAGCACCCGGTTTAGCTCCATTGTTGTTTATGGTCTAACCATAGCCGTACTTTACTCTAATAAAAAATAAAAAAAACAATCAATTGAAAGTAAAACAAAAACTAATTAAAAATTGCACTAACCATAGCTGTACTTTACTCTAATAAAAAAAAAACAAGCAATTGAAAGATAATTTGGGCAATCTCTTTTGTTGTTATAGCTGGTATGTAATTTTAGGATAATTTTGTTCAAACAAAGAGTTAATCAAAAATTATTTTTAATGATGTAGTAGATAGGCATCCATAAAAATGAAAAATAAACTTGAAGGATAATTTTGGCAATTTGTTGTGTTATTATAATTGGTAGGTAATGTTAGGGTAATTTCGTCAAAAAAAGTTAATTTAATGTTATTATTTATAATGTAGAGGATAAGTAAAAATCGTAGTGGAAATAGTCTCTCCTTTTTATTTTATATATATATATATATATATATATATATACACATAATATATACAATTATATATAAATATTATTTTTTTGATTACCTCTTTTTGAATTCAAAAATATATAAATTCCATACATATTTCATCCATCGACGAGCCTGGTACAAACTAATACACATGTAATCCTATGTTTTACTTGCAAAGTTATTTAAAAATCACTCAAGTTTCACCATTAATCATGAAAAATTAATTGCTCAAGCCTTTTTTTTTTAAGGGGGCGGGGGTAAAAAGTTGACCTTCTGGAATGCATCATCACCCTATGTCTAGGTTTGCTAAGTTTTCGTTCCCTCTTATTTCCACTGACAAATCCAAAATGGACTCGTTGGAAAAGCACCATTTTGGTACTTTATAATTAGAAACTCCTCCACTTATGCAAGTTCCTTTTAAGTAGCTTTTTTTTTAAAAAAATTATACCTTTTTCGAATTCACAATTCTTTAATGAATATACTTGTTAGCCTCTAATTAGGTAGAAGGTGGATGGAAGGCATCGCTGATTGCTTAAGCGGCTATAATCAAACACTAAACATTTCTTTAATCTATAAATAAATAGTTAATTTCTTACTTAATCATCTAATAAAAAGTGATCAACTTTCCTAAGCATTTAAAACCCTTATCTGTTAGGTCTTCTTTCCATTCGACCATGCAAATATATGGGAATAATTCTAGCCACTAATATGTGGATTATTTACAACTTACGAATGTTGGCCAAAGTTGTTACCGATTGATGATAACCATAAGATCGCGTAGTGTTGGCAAAGTTTGGTAATGTGTGGGATGAAAAATATGACTCCTTCCATCTCAAAAAATTATTAGCTCTTCCATCAGGATTAGGGGTGTAATCGGAACTGATCGAACCAGGAATCAGAAACCAAACCAAACCGATCGGTTTGGTTCGGTTTGGTCAGAAAAGATTCGGTTCGGCTTGAGTGAAAAATCACGCGGTTCGGTTCGGTTCATTTTTGGTATCGAACCAAACCAAACCACCCTATATATTTTTATTTATTTATTATATAATATATATTATATTACATTTAGTAACGATTTTGAACATTTGATTTATTCATAATATATATATATATATATATATATATATATATATATATATATATATATATATATATATATATATATATATATATATATACGGACACTAAACCAAACAAAATCTTGATTATTTGAGAACTATTATTTCTTCCATTGTTTGTGTTTATTTTAGAATTTGTATTGTTTTATTTATGATAATTTGTTGTTAGTAGATTATTTCATAATTTTGATGTTAATTCCAAATTAAAATATTATTTTTATTGTTATTTTTAATGTTGGTTAATTTCTTTTTAAAAATAATTTATATAAACCAAAACCAAACGAAACCAAACCGAGTGGTTCGGTTCGTTTGGTTTCAAGTCTTACTCGGTTCGGTTCGGTTTGAGATTTTTGGAAATTGGAGGTTCGGTTTGTGGTTTTGGCATAAACCAAACCAAACCAAACCACTTACATCCCTAATCAGGATAAAGCCAATGACAAATATAATTCTATTTATCAACGGGGTTTAGCCTGAATAAAGCGGGCTTCCATCTCTTAACAAAAGGTTAGTCTCGATTTTGAGCTCTTGTGTTTGTAGAAAACTTTATACCTGGTGCAATGACATTTGGACTCAAGTGGAATATGTGCACTATCAGTAGCCAATTTTAGATTTTTCCTCGTATATACATGTAGGGGTGACAAATGGGTGTTATGGATAAATGGATAAAAGACTATTATCCATGATTATACCACCCCTATGTACATGCTGCCTAATAAGATGCACAACTTGTGCAACTTGCTAGACATTTTGACTCGTGAACATGCTACTTTTTTCATGCTCAATTCAAAAACAGAGGAAAACTCAAGTCTTACATTTACAATTGTACTACCTTTTCTTTGTTCCTTGTTCTTTTTCTTTTCTATTCTTGATGTTACTAACTATAAACTTTGAAAATTTTATTTTAACGTAGAGCATTTAATATTGTTAAAGTATAAAACATGATATATATTATTGAACATCACTTTCTAACAGTTTAAACTTTTTATTCATGTTAGTTTTTGCATGTTCATGCAGTCATGCTAGTAATTTTCACACAAGTTTTAAGAAAATAGTTGACTTTATCTGTTTCTTCTGTTTTAGGTAAAGAGTCAATTAATTCTTTTTGAGATGTTTCATTTAAAGAGTCCATTTTCAAACATTAAATTATTACTAAGGAATTATTAAAAATACTATTTTATTAAAAAAATTAATTTTCAAACAAAGAATCTTTACTCAAAATTGAGGGAATAAATTACTTAATGCCTTCTATGTATCACTTAGTAGTATCAAATCAAGGTGTCTCTTTTCTCTTTTACCTTACAATTTTCTTAAAAATCTTTCTAACAATAAAGAAAGGTCAACACTTATTTTGTAACTTACCAAAATAAAAGGATGACTTACTACCTCCATCTATAAAAATAAGTGTTATTTTAATAATTTGTACACTGATTAAGAAAGCTTATAAAAAACTGATGTACCCTTATTTAAATTCAATTATTATATTTAAGTTGCACTAGTATCTTTCTCGTTTTATTCATCATATTTAACAACATTTAATTTGAAATTAATAAATAAGGGAAGATAAAATATATAAAATTTTATAATAACACTTATTTTTTGACAAAAAAAAAAACTTTATTACAACGACAGTTATATTAGGACGGGTGTAGTGTTTTAGAATGAAAGATGTAATTACCAAGGCTTATATCACTATTGTTACCACGAAGCCTTAATAAAAAATAAAGTTATTTTTCACTCAAACACATATGACTGTTTTGATTTTATACCATTTACCAAACAATACAGGAGCAAACTCAAGTTAACAGCCCAACAATCCTAAGTGTAACATCAGGAGGTATTTTTCTAGGATGGCAATTGAGTTCCCAGATTAACTCAATAATCCTTGGCCTGCAGAACAATGTTAGAAACCAGAGAAGAACAGAATGGAAATAAACAAGAAATCAGTTTATCAATTACAAACAGAAGAAGTGACTGAGTATCCTTGGCCGAAGCCTCACTCGATCTATCTAGGGCTTATGGTTGCCTAGGCTTAGACCCCCACAACACAATGCTATACACCAAGTATAGCAGATCAGTCCAACCACCGAGTTCACAGACCAAAGGGACAACGTCATAGTTCCAAGGTTTCTAATCAAACGGACTGCTAGCCCTCCAACAAGGAATCCCAACCCGTAGTTCCCTTCCCTCTGAACTCACACACACACAAAATGTCTCCCCAAGAACAACTCACAGCTTTCAGCAAAGCAAGAGAAAAAACAAGGTGAGGAAGAGAGATTGCTAACCAATGGTTGATGCGTTTTCCTTGTGTGTTCAAAGAAGGAGGCGACGAGGAGTATATATAGTAGCAGGAGATAACGAGATTGACTCGTTATTGCCAATCACCAGCATAGCTACCGTCGGAAAACAAGGAGGAGATGAAGACATCGCACACATGTAAGGGGCGGAATAACGAAATTAGGGCTCAGAACAAATGAGACCCCTAATTTCCCAAAAACCAACAGAACGGGCAAGACACAAGTGAGTGGGCGGCCTCGGGGCCTCTGCCGGGCTTAGAATTTAATAAGTGGGTTGCCCAAATGGGCCATGCCAACACTCAACAATCTCCACCTTGGAACAAGTACCGGGTCAATCACATTGAACTCATTGATATAAGTGGGGAACATCATAGCCTATCCACGGAACTTGTTCCAACACAAAGTAGGAAACAAGAACAATAGAAAGCAAACACAAAGTAAGCATCAAATCTAACTTATTCTAACACAAAGTAAGAAGAAGAGAGACACCACAACAAACACCAAGTAAGTCGAGGATTTTCCAAGGCGATAACAACAATCCACACGAATCATATATCATAACAAGAGAACTCACAACAAGGGTTGCTCCACCATATTTGGAGCTGGGGGAGGGGGAACAGGTGCATTAGGAACATTTAAGCAAGGAAACTCATTCTCATTAAAGATAATGTCTCTACTAATGATTGTTTCAAAACCTGGTTCCTCTTTTAACCATAACTTATAACCTTTCTCGCCCTCCGTACCTAAGAAGACACACCTAACGGTCTTGTTCAAAAGGGTTGTTCTCTCGATGAATATAAGCAAAGACAACCGAAAACTCTAAAATTTTGAAAAGCAACTTCTCCTCCGAAAACACGCCTCGTGACATCTACCATTAGCGAGATAGAGACCTATTAATGACATAGGTGGCACACACGCTTGCCTCTCCCCAAAAACATTGGGAGACCCGACGTGGCAAGCATGACCCTCAGCACGCCCTAGCAAAGTCTAAATCATACGCACAAGAACTCATTCGATGAAGGCTACAAGGATAGATTTTTATGGTCAATCCTCACTCTCTACAAGCAAAAAATCTCTCAAACTCACAGTTGCAAAACTCTAACCCACTATCCGTCCTAAGCTTTTTAATTTTCATACCGGTTTGATTTTCAATTAAAATCTTCCAAGTTCTAATTTTTTTCAAAAACTTCAGTTTTCTCTTTCAATAAAACTATCCATACTTTTCATGAGAAGTCATCAATGATAGACAGAAAGAACCTATTCCCACCATGAATGGGTAACAAAGGACCCGATTGCATCCACATGGATCAACTCAAGAGAATTTTTATAGAGAGTATTTTTCTAGGGAGGAGGTGGAAAACTAACCCTATGATGTCCAAAGCTTTTATCCATCAAATTTGTTATATCACTCTTAACAATATTTGCATGATTCTCAATAAAGACCCGGAGCAAAGATCACACACATACAAGTTTCGCTGTTTTCCAAATTTTGAAAATTACCAAGTTATCTTTTAAAATTTTCATCTCACTCCTTCCCCATTTACCCTCTAACCCATCATCTTCCAATGATGCACACGAGATTAGATTATTACACAAATCAGGCACGTGTCTAACATTTTCCAAAGTCAAAGTATACCCAGAATCAAATTTCAATCACACATTGCCAATTCCAGCAATTTGACAATTTTTACCATTAGCCAAGGAAACAGTTCTAGTTTCCATTTCTTTGTATGATGATTTTTTTTTTAAAGGTGTCATGTGAAACGCACACGCAGAATCTATAACCCACTCATTCAAATATGCAGAAATGGAGTACACATAATTCACTTCGGTTTCACAAGACTCTGTTACCATAAAAACATCACCACCATCTTCACACAAGGTCAAATTACAATCTTTTTTATTATCATGATTCTGATTTTGACTTTTCTTTTTAGGATTTGTGCAATCCTTCTTAAAATGTCCAGATTCACCGTAGTTGTACGCTTTTCTTAGATCCATTCTTAGACCTACTTTGGCTTCTACCCCTGTTGTTTCCATAATTCTGATTTTGACCTTGATTTTGTTCTTCACCATTTTGACCATTGTTCCTATCAAATTGTCTTCCTCTTACCATATGAACCTCACCGACTTGAGATTTACCCCTATTTACTTTTAAGTCTAATTCTTTGTTTTTTAACCCAACAATCACCTTATCAAGTGTGATATTATCCCTACCATATTTAATAGCAGATTTCACGTCGGCATAAGAATCAGGAATACCATTTAAAAGTACAATAGAAGAGTAATCATCAATGTTTTTATCCCCGGTTTGCTTAATGTCTTGAACTAACTTAGTGAAAACATCGATATTATCCTCCATGTCTTTATCAAGGTCTAGTTTGAATCGAAAAAACTGTTCCAAGAGATATAATTTGCTAGGTAACGATTTTTCATAATAAAGTTTTTCTAGCTTATCCCAAAGTTCTTTATCAGATCCAAGTTTACCAACCTTCCTTATCACTGAGTCATTCAAGTTCAAAAGTATGGAATAATAAGCCGACTCATCAATTTCAGTCCTATCGTTCGATTTCTCAGTTTCAGAAAATTTTAAAGTTATAGCTTTAAAGACTTTTTTTTTTTTTTATCAAAATGTCTTTCATTTTCTGTTGCCAAATAGAAAAATCTGTTTTTCCATCAAAGGGTACCAAATTATAGGACGCAGACGAATTTGCCATTTTGGAAAACCAACATAGAACAATTAAAAAAAACACCAAAAGATCACACAAAGTAAATTACCAATCAAACAACAATGCACAACGGAAGCAATACGAATGTAATCGATCCAAACAACTAAAAACTTAAACACAAGTTTCACCAACTAGAAATCAAGTAAAAGTTTAAGTTTAGAAAACGATACCCAGAAATCACCGACTGTGATTTCTACCTTTGGATTGAAAGCAGCTCCACTGTTTGTCAGTACACATACAAACCAAGCTCTGATACCACTACTATGATTTTATACCATTTACCAAACAATACAAGAGCAAACTCAAGTTAACAGCCCAACAATCATAAGTGTAACAGTAGGAGGTATTTTTCTAGGATGACAATTGAGTTCCCAGATTAACTCAATAATCCTTGGCCTGCAGAACAATGTTAGAAACCAAAGAAGAATAGAATGGAAATAAACAAGAAATCAGTTTATCAATTGTAAACAAACAGAAGAAGTGACAGAGTATCCTTGGTCGAAGCCTCACTCGATCTGTCTAGGGCTTATGGTTGCCTAGGCTCAGACCCCCACAACACAATGCTATACACCGAGTATAGCAGACCAGTCCAACCACCGAGTTCACAGACCAAAGGGACAACGTCACAATTCCAAGGTTTCTAATCAAACGGACTGCCAGCCCTCCAACAAGGAATCCCAACCCGTAGTTCCCTTCCCTCTGAACTCACACACACAAAGTGTCTCCCCAAGAAGAAACTCATAGCTTTCAGCAAAGCAAGAGAAAAAACAAGGTGAGGAAGAGAGATTGCTAACCAATGGTTGATGTGTTTTCCTCGTGTGTTTAAAGAAGGAGGCGACGGGAGTATATATAGTAGCAGGAGATAACGAGATTGACTCGTTATTGCCAATCACCAGCATAGCCGCCGCCGGAAAACAAGGAGGGGATGAAGACATCGTACACAGGTAAGGGGTGGAATAACGAAATTAGGGCTCAGAACAAATGAGACCCCTAATTTCCCAAAAACCAACCGTAATTGGCAGTGCACAAGGGAAAGGGGTGGGGCTTGGGCCTTGGGCCTTGGGTTGCTGGGCTTAGAATTTAACAAGTGGATTGCCCAAATGGGCCATGCCAATACTCAACAATGACCTTTACCAAGACCTAGTTATAACATTAGTGATAAAAATAGTGGTATACTTAGCATTTTTTAAGAAGAGGGTTTTAAGTTTTAACCCATAGAAAGAGAATTCGCCTATAGTTTTGTTCTGTTCAACCAAGCATACGTCATTTTCTGTTAATCAACACCAAGAGAACATTTTTGAGTCGAAGGTATTGCCCGATCGCCTAAAACCGGTTTTCCACGAAATTAATTAATAAAGCTTAAATTTGTATTAAAAAGTTTTGAGAACAAATCATTTTCAAAACATTGATAAGGTTGGTGAAGTATTAGACAAATGACTGTTTGGTACGTTAATAAAACAAATTGAAAAAAATAAGATGAGAAACTTTCCATTAACGTAGTGGCAGCCGTTGTCGTGTCTAAAAGGCATGCTTTTCCATTTCTAGCTGCCTTTTACGAAAGCTCCCTCCAATGGCAACTTTCTCGCGACCCGTGTCAAAGGCACGCACGAGTGTAAATAGTTTATTAAAATGAGATTGAATGAGACAAAAGGCTCGATCGTGCAATAAGAGTTGGCCTTTCAATATATATATATATTGTAACTTTGTGGGTGAAAGAATGACTAAACGTTTTTTAGAAAATAAATAAATAAATAAAGCGTGTGTGCATATCTGTACCAAATTCTGTTGGTACAAAACTCAAATTCGAGACATCTTGTTTAAAATGTAATATATCTTTAATTTTATATCAAGTAGATATGAAACTTGAACATATTTTATATGATGATCAATACCATTCATTAATTTTTGGGTTAACGACCCAAAATACTACTCCCTTCGTTCCTAAATAATTATCTTAGTTGATCCGACGTACAGTTTAAGAAAAAACAATTGACTTGATTATTTATATTGATTTAATGCGTAGTTTCATTTAAAGTTCATGTGTATGTTGTCCATAATTAAAGTAATAAAAAAATAAGAGTAAAATGATAAAAATGATATTCTAAAAAAATAAGTTTCAAACTAGATAATTATTTTAAAACGGACGAAAAAAAAAGAAGAACGATACTTTAGAAACGGAGGAAATACCTACTCAATAGACCAACGTGATAGCAAATTTACAAAAAAATTAAAAAAAATGAGAGAGAGAGAGAGAGAGAGTGAGAAGTGTGAAGAAGAGGACATGTTGACTTGTTTTTGTTAAGCACTAATGAAAAGGGGGATTAATAAATTGATTTTACTTGGTGTGGGTTAATTTGAAATGCTTTTAGTTTTGTCCTAGCCCAACTCCACTACTAGTACTAGCCATGCCGAGTGGGTCCCATGATTGAAACATTAGAATGTCAACTCGGGTGTTTTAAAGTTTGTAGAAATGGCTGCTTTGACTCACATTCACTTGTTCTAAATAAAACTTTACTTGAGTAGTTGTAGTGTTGTAGATGTGTGGGTTTTGCGTGTGTGAAGTGAAAGGACGAGATAGTTGAAAGTTGAAACACGAGGGACATTACCAAGGTTATTCCGAGTACATTCGGGTGAGGGTGTATCTTTTGACTTATTCGGCCAAGTATATTTGTTTAAAATATTTGTATTGTCCGCCTAGCTAGTACTCTTATTCCATTAAACTACTTCCTCCGTCCTTAATTTATTGTCCTGTTTCACTCAGCACACAGATTAAGAAAAAACAATTAATTTGATTATTTATATTGGTTTAATGTGTAGTTTCCTTTAAAGTCCATGTATATGTGGCTCTTAATTAAAGTAAGGTAAAAAAGTAAGGATAAAGTGATAAAAGTGATGTTCTAAAAAGATAAGTTTCAAAGTGAACAATTATTTTGGGATGGACGAAAAAAGAAAGGAGAACGATAATTTAGGGACGGAGTGAGTAGTATAATCTTATTTATAAATTGTCACCGTACTAGTCAATTAAATTCTAACTTCGTCTATAATTTCCCCCATTATTGTTTACACTTATTTTTGCTATTAAGTGGATTGAAAATACTTATTTTACCCTTTAAAAATGGACAATAGCGTCTTTACTTACGATTTATAGCTTTTCACATTAAGTCTCCTTCATTATTTATTTATCAAATTAAAAGATTTTGTTGAATTCTTGTTTTTCCTTCCATTGTCTTCTACTTTTATAGTCTTCGCCTCGATGATTCGTATATTGTCGTTTTGAAAATAAAAAATGTAATAAAAGGAAATTAAAAACAACAAATATGAATAATAACCGTTGCAAATACTAATTAGTGTTGGTCTCACCTATTTGTTAGTGTCTAACTGTTTTCTATATCATAAAGTATAATATAAAAACATTAAAAAAATGATAATCTGAGTGAAGATAAAAAAAAAAAAACAGAATTGGTGCAATTTATAAATAGAATTATAATTTAATGGACTAACTGAATAATTTATGAGCTGGCTAACAATAGGAATATTTTGAAAAAATAGAGTAACACAAAAGACATTGTTGTTGTCATCGTAGTCATTGTGCAATAATTAGTCCTCTCATGATATACTAGATTTGTGGCAATGTGGAGATGTATCTATCTATTTTTGTTCAGGTTCATATTCATCTTGTTTCTTAGATGCTCCACAACTACAATTGGACACACATTTAGGTGTAATACCCCAATTCTACATTGGGTAGATATGAAACTTGTGTTTGATTTATAAGATAGTCATGCGTTATTACTGGACACCAACATCATCCATGGACTTTTAGGTCGACTTGTGGTGGGCCGATTGACCTGCTAAGGCCAAGAGGCCATGTACGCATGACCCGACTCTCAGGGGCGTTACATTAGGTGTGCTGGTAAGCCTAGTAACTTCATCCCACAAACATCTAAATTCGATTTTTTTTTTTTTTTTTAAAGGCAGATCACACTATGATTTCCTTGAGTTTTCTTCACTTGAAAGATCTTTGGACCATTATTCAATTCTCAACACACACATAGAGCATTAGGATATGATCATCCTAATTACCTTTGATCGTAGAAGCAATGTTAGATCTAATCTCTTGAGAGTTGAAACAAAACTGTTGACGCCAATAATCATCCCTAATTTGTATTAAGCCGACAAAGCAACGACTCCATTGACCAAAATTGACACTATTACTTAAAACTTGAGTAATAAGAGAGATGATCAAAATTAACAAAGAAAAGGTGAATTTAGAGTCCGGGCATTTGACCAGAAATGTTGTTTTCTCGATTACCACAAGTTTGAATGTAGCATTTGAATAACCGTAGCATCAAAACGAACCCCCCGTTATCACCGCTTCAAATTGATGCTTTTTAAAAAAGTTATTCTTTTTAAAAAGGTACGTTTTAAAAATTATGTAATTTGAAAAACTGCAACAAACTGGCTCTTAGTAATATTATACAAAGAGGAAAACTCATCTCAAGACAAGAAAAGTTTAGGAAAAAAAGAAAAGAAAACAGTCAATTAAGAACTAAAGGGGGAATTTTATTTGATTTTATTGACCCTTTTTTTAAGAGAACATAGTTTAACAAACTACTCGCTCCGTTGCCAATCAAGTGTATATTTCATGGGTGTTGTATTAAGTACATATGTTTAAAATTACATGTTTTACAAAATTTTAAAAAAAATTTGACTTTTAAGTCATTCTTTCCCATCCCAGGAAAGGTTCCATTTTATGGAACGTTTGAGGACATTATGAAATTGTGTTCAACATACATTTAGGCTCCGTTTGTTTCAAAAAAATATTTTTTGGAAAATAATTTCTAGAAAATGAAAAGCTTTTATTTTTAAGTGTTTAGTAATTTTTTTGAAAATGTGTTGGAAAACATTTTAGGGTGTTTGACAAACACGAAAAATTATAAATACAAAAATTATATACTAATAGTAGTATTAATGCTTACAATTGAATATACACTGATTTTCAAGATAATGTTGAACTTTATATAATCTTCCTTTAATAACCCTTCAATTTATCATTAGAAGTGTCAAATTAATAAGGTTAATCTTTTTCTAATCTCACAAATACGAATAAAAAAATGATAATTGATATGAAAAAACATTTAAAAAAAGAAAATAGATAATGTTTGGGACGTTCCTAAATAATATAGTGGACACTAATTTGGGATATAATGATTATTTATTAAAATTATAATCTATAAATAATGTGCACAAATACAAGAAAAATCTCAATTTATATTTCTAAAAGAAAGTATTTATTGAGTGTAATATTATGTGTTAATGTAAATATGTGTAATTGTGGAACAGGCGTAGGGTGCTCGAACCTTTGGAAAATGATTTACGGAGAATGAATCTGTAAGTCATTTTTCTAAACAAAAAAAAGAGTTTCATTTTCCATTGACTCGAAAAGCTTTTATGTTGATTATATTTTCCAAAAATTATAAACACCAGAAAATGAGGAAAATATTTTACCGGAAGTCATTTTCCGTAAAACAACGGAACCTTACTATGTTTGTTAGGTTATGCAATTTTAATCATTAATACACTATTAAGAATACTATCAATTACAATCTTTAAAATTTCATAAAAGATAAGTGAATCCTATATCAATACATAATTAAGTTCATCAAAAACATCAAAGTGAAACTTTTTTTACTTTTTTTTTTAGCAGGAAGTGCTGGTACTTGTACATGAAATCACTTAATATTCACACCTAAAGTTAAACAAGTGCACAATGAACATAAGAACCATGTATAGAAAATAACACCCATTTTAGAGCAATAGACTTCCAAAAATTAAGGATAGAGTATCATTTATATTGAATTATTTCCATGAGTTTTCAGCTGACGATGTAATATAGCTAAGGTCTCCAACTATTTTTCTTTACTGTTTCAAAAAAAAAAAAAGAGTGAAATTTTAGCTAGTCTCTTTTGCCAAGTTTATAACCTCTCCAGTCTCACCTTCTTTTGTTTTAACGGTTAAAGTCCATTTTATAAATATTTGTTCCTAAAAATGACATTGCCTCCTTCAACATTTATTTTTGCACAGCAATACATAAATTTTAATTACCTAATCCAAATTGCATCGCGCTGCACCAACTTTTATGTATCGATATGAATTAATTTTTGCTTTGCGATACATAAAAATATTATCCAATCCATTTTTGCACCGCGATACAAAATAATAATGAACCAGACCATGTCCTCTACCTTCTTCTTTCATCTCCTCCGTCATAAGCTTTCTTCTTCCCCCCCCCCTCCTCAACCTTTTTCTTACTGAATAATCCTTCAACTCAGCACAGATTCATTACAGTTTCGTAGATAATGAATAAAAAAACCGTTTAATTCTCGTTTCGTTGCACAACAATAGTGATTTTCGTATCCAATGTGTTTGTTGGAGCTGTTGAAGGAGATAATTACATTTTTTAAACAATATTTCAAAAAATAACTTTTTACGATTAAAAAAAAAAAAGACATGGTACTGAAGTAATTAGAAACTTTGTAAAATAGATTGATTAGAATTTCACCCCACTTTTTTTTTGGGGGGAATTTCAAGTGGGTACAATTTTGAAAACATGTTTTCATCTAAGACCATTAATTTTTTGCACATTTCATTAAACTACAAATTGCTTGCCAAATGACAAAAATGCCATTAATGAAAACTCTGATGCCAAGACTTGGCATCAGGATGATAAATTTCAGGCATCAGGATAATTAAATCCAGGCATCAGGACTCTGATGCCAAAACTAAACAAAAATAGTGCTGATGCCAAAAATGCTGATGCCAAATATTGGCATCAGGTGAAATGCTGATGCCTATTACTGATGCCTATCAAACATAATCTTGGCATCAGGTGAAATGCTGATGCCTACAATTGGCATCATGTGATGAACCAGTTACTCTGCGCACTCTCTGTATCTCAAATCAAATTTGTTTATACCAGTTCATGGACATTGTCAAATCATTCTTGAAAAAGTAAAGAGAACCAGTTACTCTCTCTCTCTGTTTCCGTTCAAAATCTTTTAAACCAACTAAGTCTTTCTCTCTCTCCCTCTCTGAAAACGTTAAAGTCAAAAATTGAAAATCCAGCAACCCAAATGCATCATTCATGAGTTGTGTCTCCGACAAGACCATATTCCGGGGTACAGGGGACGAATGGGTTGTCTTATATCTCAATTGGCCGCCAAATTCGCCTTCTTTCCTCCCACTCCAGCCACCTACCAAGTCAAGAAGTGTGCCGACGATGGTAAGCTCGTAGCCGTCTCCACGACGTGGTCTATGCCCCTGTCTCGACGACTCTGATCAGATCTTAACCGTTGTCGACGTCCTCATCCCGGTTGGTTTGCCATATCGCCAAGAAGCGTCTCCAAGGCAGAGATCTCAAAGGCTCTCCCTGATATCTCTCTCTTCCCTCATCTATTGAAGCCGTTGTCCATTCAGTCTCTCCTCAGTGACAACCCAGACGACTCCGACAGCCATGACGTCACCGACGTCGAGTGGTTTTACGTGATGTCTTTAACACGGTCTTTCACCGCCGGTGACGGATCCGTTCCCGGTAAGGCCTTTGGAACCAAATCAATGATTTGGTTGTGTGGGGCCCATCAACTTCAGTGCTATAATTGTGATAGAGCCAAAGAGGCCCAGATCCATGGAATTTAGTCTTTTGTTTGTGTTCCTACCTATAATGGAGTTCTCGAAATGGCCGGCTCATACCATTTGATTAAAGCGCCGTCTGTAATCGAGATTCTTTTCCCCTCTCTCAATCACCGGGAATAATGGAGTTCTCAAAATGGCCGGCTCATACCATTTGATTAAAGCGCCCTCTGTAATCGAGATTCTTTTCCCCTCTCTCAATCACTTTCGGCTTTTACAAGGAATGAAAATCGTATGAAACAGAAACAAAGGGGTAGTGATGTACTTTCATTCAAAAAATGTACCTAAAAGATATGTCTAAAAAATGATTGGATTGATTTGAAAACATGTTTTGAAAAATGTACCGACTTGTAATTATTCCTTTTTTTTTTTGCTAGATTAAAGGCTAGCCCGGTGAATAAGGCTCGACCTACCAACATATGACTAAGTGACAGTAATGGAAAAACTCAGCCCACATATTGTAGGTTCAAGTCTCATGGACAAGGGAAGGATTTAGGGGAAAATCGGCCGGTTACTTCCTCAAAGTCTTCAATCGCTGATGTTCACTATATTGTTTTAAAACTAAAAAAGGTTTTTAGAGGGAAAAAGATTACGATACCCTTATTGGACCGAAGGTGCGTTACGCAGATCACTTACTCAGTGCGTTGCACTGAGTCAATTTAATAATTGAATCCAATTTTTGACTGTAAGGCATCAATTTATGCACCCCGATGCATAAAATTTTAAATTACATAATCCAATTGATGGATCGCGCTACAAAAATATTGATTCGTCGCGATGCAAATCGTTATGAAACCAGGCCTTCGCCTTCATATCTTCTTTCAAATACACAATCAACAAATGATTCAAATTTATATGCATCTTTCATGCATCTCAAATTCAAATCGGTACCTCACGATTCACAAATGATACAATGTGATTCAAAATTAATGCATCTAAATTCAAAAAGGTGTTCAACAACGAAAAAAAGTTATTCAGACATTCATCGAACACTTTACGTGCATAACAACATAAAACACAAAAGTAAATATATTTTGAATTACACAAACACAATGATAAAGACAACAAAAACAAACAACAACATGATATGAATAAGAAAAAAGAGTAAGATGTTAGGTGATGAAACAACAGTTATGTAGTAACCACCCAACTCCTCACCCTCTTTCCTCTTCATACTTTTTTTACGTCTTTAGACGAACGAATTCAACGACGAAAGAGAAGAACAATTTTACAGTGTTCTCTAAATTTTGGTATTATAAGAACAATATTTCAAAAATGAAATTTAACGGTGGAAAAAAAGAATGGGTATGGGTGGAAAATGGGTGTTATGTATAATTATGGGTTAGTTTATTATCAATGGATAACCATGGATAATAGATTAACTTATAATTATCCATAACACCTATTTTGTCACCCTTAAGAATGGGGGAATGGAGCGAATAAATGTTTGGGAAAGTGTACCGACCCGCAATTTCTCCCAGGTTAAGGTGAAATTCGGGTAGGTCATTTTTCAAAAGTTTTCAACCGCTCCAATCCAACATATCTTTACTAACAGATAAAAGACACTTTTGTGAGTAAAAGACTACGATACTCTTAATAAACCACACGCACACGATAAGCATCAATTCCTGCATTACGATGCATGATTTTGAATTGAGATGATTTTGATGCACGATTATGTGCATCGCAATTCATGATTAGTGCATCACGATATGTGATTTTGAATTGCGATGCACGATTTTAAATTGAGTATCTGCTATTTCCATTTCATAGCGATGAATTGCGATTCCAAATTGATGCATCACAATTCAAACTAGTTTATTCCTATTTCATAGCAATGCATCGAAACTCCTAATTGATGCACAATACATCACGATTCAAACTTGTTTCATATGCATCTCTCCAACCTTCTTCCTATTTTTCCGTCACAATCCTTCTTTTTCCTCCTCCACCCCTTCGCTTATGAAAAATTGTTTGCCTTTTGAGGACATTGCTCTCAACTCCCACGACCTGACCGTCCTTATTTCGTTGTCATAACAATTGTGATTTTCGAACAATTTAAAAAGAATATGCTAGAGCTATGAAAGAAATACTAGTCAAAACTGTAAAAGGAAATAATCTGGGTATTTTGGTAACAATATTTCAAAAGTAACTTTTATCGATTGAAAAAATAATAGGAAACGGAAACTATTAAAATGTTGGCAAAAGATACGGGCCAACAATCTGTCCGGATTAACTTGATATATCATCATGGCATTAATTATAATAATAAAAGAAATTAAAAAAAAACGAGATGAAAATATTTGGGCACGTGGGTAAGTAAGATTTGCTAGGCTAAAACATTGTAAAAACAGAAGACCCGCTACAAGATTTCTACATTTAAAAGCACCCCCGACCCTTTTTAGTGCAATGCTAATTTTTCCAATCCACTAAAGACCAAGAAATTCAGCAGAAGATTCAACATTGACCAAAGATACTAATAAGTCAAACATCACTTTCATGCCCCTGAGATGGAATATATACATAATAGACTACTTGATCATAAGTTACTTTGTCCATAGGACACTTCCCCGCAAAAGGCCGCTATTGTAAGGAAACCATAAGGCACAGAGGAGAGACGATTATAGCAGCAGCCAAAACCAACAATTCTTCCATGCAAGATTTAAGAAGTGCAGAGACGTTTCAAACTTCACTCCCTAGTAACAGAAATCATCGAATTGGCAAGACCTGACTCCTCAAAGGTTAATTTGGTATCGTAGTCCAAATCCTTGGAAGCACCTGGGATTGCCTGAGTCAAGCGAAATGACCGGGGATCAGCTTCGTCAAGGTGGGCACGGCAGAATGACCACAAAAGCTGCAAGACATTAGAATAAAATAAGCTAGAGGTGAAATATTAATAGCCATCAAATTTCTACATCTAAAGACGGATGAGTCCAGATCTCCTGTACCATTTGTGTGTACCACTGGTGTACCATTTTTCATCTCAACCATTGGTTGAGATGCAATAATTGGGATGCAATGATGAAGATGAAAAGTGGTACACCAATGATACACATAAGTGGTACAGGAGATCTGGACTCAAGACGGATAGGCAACTCATATTATCCATCATGATTGTAGAAATCACGTACAGTCAAGCCAACAGAATATAAAGGCACGGAACAATAATAAAGCAGATGTTTGACAGAAAACCATCCCTTTCAGTGGTTGACTAAACACTGGATTATTCACGCCATGCAGAATATATCTTTAGCCAGGAAAGCTTAAGAAGCCATTTTTTGCAAATGTTTAAAGGGAATCAGCTCTCACAGAATCTAAACTGATATTTCCGTAGTAAAAACAAGGGCGGGGCTTAACAAAAAGTCAATTTCCTCATCTCATGCTTGTCCAGTTCTATATTGACCAAAGAAAATGAAACTTGATGTAATTCATATTTCATAAGGTTCTGTTGGATTAAAATCAAAAATTTATGTCTAGCCAATATTAAGATTTTAGAATTAAGAAGTCTGTATCCTAGATGATCACTAAGAGGGGAACCAAATTTAGGACAACCAACTATTAGGCCGTCAAGTTTATCATTTAAGGTTTGCTAAAACACAGTCCAGCTCACCATCAAAAGTAATAAGGGCACTGCTGTTGCCTATACTTCACAGGTCCTTACCCGAATACTTGAAACAAAGGAAGATAGCCACTTACTTTCAATCAACAGTTTTCCGCAACATTTCCGGAAGTATCATTTCTGGTAAAACTTTTCTGTGAGCATAATAGGCCTTAAAAAAAGGAAATTACTCCCTTCCACCCCAAATTGAGAATCCCTTTATTAGTTTTTTGCAAAAATTAAGACAGTTAGTATTTTGGCCATTTTGGTGATACATATGCATGAATGCCCTTAATGTTCACTCTATAGTAATGCAAAGTGCACACTTGAACATAATAGATTGCAAAGGTGAAATTAGTAACTTCACAAATAAAAAGAGACTCATTTTGGGACCGGAGATTATTAGAAACGTACACTCAATTTGGGACAGGAGCATTATAGTGTGGCTAAATGAGCTCAGCAGACTCGAGTACCTTTTCTCCGTAGGGAGACTATATCCACTCCACATGCTTATCCACCCCAATGACAATTAGATTATATTCAAACATAATTATTCTCAAACTCAATCCACTCCCCAATTCTGTTCTACTTTGCTGGTTTAGCCATTGTGTTTGTAGCTTAAATATTCTCTTTAATAACCAAGGTTTAAGACAAGCTACATGGAGTACTTGCAACTAGCAAGCATAAGAGAGCATACAGGAGAACTACAATGTTATTAGAGGCGGATCAATAAGCATGGCAAATCTACTACAAACATGACTGCAATATCCAGTTGGTGTCCTAAAAATGAAGCCAGGTCTATTTCCAATCTCCATTTTTTTTTATGGCTAGTTTCTCACTTTTACGTATTCTCAGTTGCTACCAATAGACGTGTGAATCCACTTGTGTTTTGTCCTTCACTGTGTTATATCAATTGCACTCTTAGTTTCTTACATATGAGAAAGAAAGAGTAACTGTTGATGAGACCAGGACATAAGTTGCTGCAACACTAGAAGTATGGTAAGCCACTTCGGAATAAACAGGGTTAATCTGCAGGAAGAGTACAGAATAAATGCAATGCAACTTCAGCTATAGAAGAAATGCAGAAAGGGGACATAGTTAAGCTCGATGACTGAGAAGTTCCACCAAGTGATAGATTCCATTATCTGTGGAGTCAATCATCAATTGATAGGGAGAGGCTGGAGATAGATGTTAGCATCAAAGTAGGAAAGCCCATGTAGAGTTCTACATGATTGATGTAGATCGTTAAAGTGGAATGGACAATTCTAAAAGTAATAGATTAGACTAGCTCAGAAAAAATTGCCGCTACTAAGAAGTACAATATTCAGATAAGGAAGTGTAGCTGAGATGTAAAGTACGATGAATTTGGGGTGAAGTAGTAAATGATAAAAAGTTACAACAAACATGGATATGGAAAAAGTAGCCCAACAGAATAGGAAATAAATTGAAAAAAATAAATTGTACATGATAGCATGATGGACAATATAAATATAAAATAGTACATAAGTATGAGTGCTATAAAATTAACATGGCCAAACGAAGGATATAATTGTGTGTGGTTTGATTGTATTGGACAACACTAGAGAAAAGAACACATGTAACCAATTGCAGGTAAAGGTTCAGAAGATTTGCCTGAAAAAATAGTTAATAGAAGGAGAACCACATTGCCCCTACACCTTAAAATGTTGGAAGTAAACCATCCACCAAAAGATAGTTAAAGACCAATGATAGCATTAGGGATATGGGATAATTTGATCTAAAATCCACAAAAAGTGCATTTTGGAGGGGTACATGAACAAGAAGAAGTAGATTACACCCTCCCTTCATAATATTAGTACCATCAGTGCCTTAAACTACGTAAGGACCTTTTCTACCTTGTTCAAATAGATGTCACTTGCACAAGGCAAATTTTGCAATAAATCTCCCACAGATATTAAACAATGGAGGACGGACAACAAAACGAGAGGAAAATTTTCGTACATGTAAATACTGAATAACAAGTCCAAAGAAAAGCTGGTAAGAAATATGTACCTGTATTGGATCAGTGCGTAAAAAGCTCCTTTGAAGCCTGCGCCCATCAGGAAGACGAACTCCAACCCTACAAAGTAGGTTCCTATCAGCCTTGGGCTCTTCGGGCAAAGGTGGATAGGAAGGCTTATCATTTTTAGGTATCTCCTCCTTGGCATTGGTGGCTTCCTCATCTTTCGAGGAGACTCCACATGTATCTATCATGCCTTCCATAGAAGCTGCCAATGCCAGCTGCAGCTCCTCGTCTTCTTCAGTTGTTCCATCTGCAGCAAGCGAAGTCAGTTTTAACCTCAAATTATGCACCAATTAAATTTCACTAATAACTTAAACCATATTTGCAGAACAGGGGTAGCAGAGAGAGAATTACAAACTAAGAATTCAGACTTGGATGTTCGTCTCAAAGCAGCATTACTTAGGTCGACACATCCAGATACTAGATGCTAGAGATAAGGAACGACTAAACTAATTGGAATAATAAAGAATGACCTATACAACAAACATAGAGAAAATATAACTTTGAGAAGCAAAGAAAAGTATGCCGCAACTAGAATGACCTCTAAAATAAACATAGAAACATGTTAATCTACCAAAAAAGTTGAGACACCTTATTAAGCACTCCTTTGTCGTGAACCCACCACAAGACTCACTTCCCAATGTAAATCCAATACCAAAGGAACATTTTCAGCCTATTTTAATACGTCATGAAAAACACCAACAACCACCAAGAACAAACTGCTCTTAGAACACTTCCACGTATATACAATTTACACCCAATTTTTTTTATGTAAGGCACAATTCAAGCCCTACCACTACTCTAGACTTACCATGGCCAAGATGATCCAACTGACAATTTATTTGATCATCTAGCCATTACATCAAATAAAACTCACTGGTGCAATAAGGAAGTAATACTGTGCCGGACTCTTCAAGTTGTAAATGGACATTCCAGCTCATGATTTCAGTCATGTTTTTAAAATTTCAAACAGCTACCAAATTCTCAAATATTTTACATAGATTCCCAAACCTTTATGATATTTCACTGATTCCCGTATCTTATTAAAAAAAAAAAAAGAGGATAATTTAAACATAGCAGATGGAGCATACTCAGCATAGAATATAAAACAACGAGCCTTGTCCAAGTACGGGCACCACATTTTTGGATCCTTTTGTCCACGTATTCTATAACTCATGTTTTCCCCAGATCTGAAAGTACCCACAGGCGACACCTCCACCTGAGTCCTTGTATCATAGTTGGTAAGGAGAGAGTGAAGGATGTTACAAGTTCTTCAGCCGAATATGAATCGGCCTCTTTGACGGATGGACAGAGGATATTGCGACAGGTTTGCAGCTCGCCCGGTAAAAAGGTCAATGTTGGGCAACAACAACATCATAGTTGAGGCAATAGATTCAAGGCTAAGGCCGAATGTGACCAATATGATTCTGTATTCTGGCCAAAACCGGAGAAGACCGTGGTGTCTTATGAAAAAAGCCAAAGCCCACCATCGGATTTGAACCGACTACACTTCTGGCTGTGACCAACAGAAACAGGGTGAATTGAAAAAAAAAACAGACACATGGCAAATCCATTGAGATACAGATTTTTAGTCTAGACGAGTTGGATAACGAAGATCTGATGTTGATCACTATTTGTGGTGCAAGAGTTGGTCTTTGTGGGAGTGAAGATGCATAGAGAAAACAGGTGTTTGGTCACGGAAAAGATTTTTCCTTAAAGAAGTTACGAAAGAGGTAAAGAGAATCTAATTTCCCCTTTTTACTTTGACAAAAGCCCCGTGATATGCTTGTGACGAGTCAGCTGTTACTTCTAAGTGAAACAACCAAAGGAACTTAATTTAGAGAAATCATGAGTCTAAAAACATGATTCAACAATAAAAAGTAAGATAAAAATAAGCTGGGGGACGAAATTTGATATTTGGCAATACTTGAAAAGCTATACAGTATTTGAAAATCTTGTAAGAACAAACATATCGAGAGAACATACATAAATTTGTTTGAAGACTGACACAAGTTGTCAGCATACCAAGTTTCTTTCTTTAGTAACATTTTTGTTCTATGTTAGAAGGACTCAGGTGCAAGTGCAGGTGCAGAAGTTGGATCTGGGGAAGGCAAAAATTTTAGGATACTTGGAGTCAGGCTCATAAGTATACAAAAATAGGGTGCAGGTACTTGGGTATGGCTTATGGCTTTATATATTACATTCGATTTGCTAAGTTTAAAATTATACATTATGGTTATGATATGGGAATCAGCTATATGTATTAAATTTGTGGGGATCTATTCAAAAATAGTTAAAGAGTTTGATAGTTGATTATCTGAAATTTTAAAAAACTGGAGTGAATTCAGGAGGTGGAGTGACCCTTTACAATTTGGAGAGGCTGATGCAGATTCCACGCGCATGTCAGCACAGATCATGTACCACACAGGTGTGGCGAGTGAAATGAAGTGTCCTTGTTACACAGATTATGTTTCATTCAGTTGGTCCCTATATGCGCTCAAATGGTAGAATTCAAGTGATACATATATACCCATGCACAAGCAACGATGAATACAATGATGAATACGATGCTAAAATATGTGATTTAAAAGATAATTATTATTTTGGAACATGTTTAAACCATCTAGCTATGATTTGATAGGGCAGTATTGTTTTATTGTAACAGACGCTAACAGTACAAAATTGCAGAAGAGTGGGTGCCTGGCATACCTTGACTTTTGGGAGCGGATGCCTGAGAAGTTTCTCTTGGACGTTTATGAGATAGTAGATTGAACTGATGATCGAAGGGAGTACCATCCAGAAATGGTAACAGATCCTGATGTGTAAATGATATTTTCTCAGATTAGATGTTATAGCTTTAATTCCAAAATAATTCAATCAGAAATGATTAGAGCTTTTATGCACCCAATGAATAGTCAACTCCGAAATATAACCATTTATATATTTTCCGTGGAATCATAGAACATATACCTCCAGTAAACTCTCTGGTTGAACCATTCCACGCCATAAGCGCATTTTCTGACCTGTAACGGGGTCAATGACAAGAATCACAGGAAGAGAGTCTAATCTGTAATACGTACTCACTTTGCTGCCCTCTTCTGTATCATCAGAGACCTATGCAAACATTAAATGAATCAACAAAATTCGAGATGAAAAGTAAGAAAGCCCCACTTTAGCTCAGCGGGTCACCAGAAAATCAAAACATGGATCTCACACACAAATTTGACAGGGAATGCACAAGTAGTTACTCTTTGAGCTCACGACAGCATTTCAAATGAGAATTAAACTAATAAGACATTTAAACAAGCAGCACAGACAACGAAGGTGCCAGATGCAGTGGATGTAATCTTGGTCGCACAAGAGATAGCCATAATATAGCTGCACACTTACAGATTCCTCAATTTCTCTTCACTGGGGGAGGAGGGGAAAGCTGCCTTGTCCTCATAAAATGGTTACAGGCTCCAGAGTGATGGACTAGAGCTGATAAATTTTACACATTTTCGCAATCCAAAGCCAACCCAACAAAAATGACCAATGTTGACTTTCAACAAAAATCTTAATCCTATTTCAACTGCCACTGTGATTTTTTTCTTTGGGAATGTTAAAAATAGGAACATTGACAATACAGTAATCTATAGCAAGTGCTACAATGAATTATTTTTCTTTGGGAGTGATGAAAACAAGAATATTATTTTTGATAAGATGAAAACAAGAATATTAACAACAGAGATGAGAACCTAAAGCCAACAAAGGAAAGTGGAAAAACAAGAAACAGCAAGAAAACAAAAGTCAGCACCGGTTACCAATCTCAACAAATATCCATAACAGGATCATTAAATGGGTCAACGCTGTCAGGAAGATCAGAGCACAACAATGTGCGAGACCAGATCCCGACAAATATCCTTAACATCTATATTTTTGTCTTGATTTACTATTGGTGCTAGATCTCAGCTACAACGTATACACCATATCGTTCATATATTTTTGTTGTACTCATTACAGTGTGAGTAAACAAGTTAATCATGGCAGTATATTAATTTTTAGAAGAGTAGAAACACTGAAATGCTAAAAGCACTTGATTCAGGAGTGGAAAAAGTATCATAATGTTTTTCCTTTTTGTGTTTACTTCACCAAGTATCATTTTTTGTAGCTTTGCATTTTATTTTTTTGATGGGTAAAGATAAATATATAAACGAGCGCCAAATCAGGTGGTGCAACCTATGTACACTGTACACAGGAAGTATACAAAAAGCAAAAGATTAACTACTAGAAAGGCTGCTAACAAAATCTACAAAAGAGACATCTATAGGCAAGGGATGTCCAGAGCACCAAAAGAAAAGAGTCTGGAGGACCAGCTCTTTTAACCTACCCGCCGTCATCTCCACAAAGTCGAGCTTTACATTTTGTTATACTCCCATGGGATTTCCTAGCCCATCACTAGCCAACCCCCTTTTTTTCTTTCATAATAAGTTTCATTTGGCCCCAGTCGCAAGCAGGTTCCAAAGTCCTATCCAAAGCCATTTACCAGCTTCTCAAACTTGCATGTCTCTAGCTCTCTACTTGACGAATTTGGACAGGGAGATACATTGGTCATGCACATTACATTAGACAAGAGTATGGTAATGATGTGTTTTATAACCAATTATTTTGTGGACAGAGATTGCTTCTGCAAATCTACTCTAAATAAACCGTGGTGTACATCAAGGTAAATACCTCTCTAGTTTCTCCTTCTATCAGTGCATGTAAATAGCCATGAAGGGCTCTTTATTTCCTTTTTCATCCGGTTGTTCTACTAGTGTTTTCCCATTTTGCTAGTAAATGGTGCTTTTCCTCTTTATTTCCCTTTTGTTCCTTTTGTTCCTAGACGACTTGTTGGAAGGCTGTGGATAATGATAAAGCAGTTAAACGGCTGTATGGATAGTGCTCTTTTATTTTTGTCAGTTCCACTGAAACTAATTTTCAGCACAAATTCAATGAGAATAAGGTAGGGAACACCAAAGTAAAATCCTTCATGAATTCCAATATTAATTTCTTGCCTGTTTGATATCTTGCTCATGTTACTAAAGAAATGAATTCATATTCTGGAGTTATCACAAATCTTGTGACAGTTTTATGATAATAAATACATCTAGATCATGTACATGATCTTTTTTTAAGAGGGCATGCCACTTTCTGCCAGGCACATTTTTGCAGCTAGAATTTCAAATTTAGACGAGGGAATTATAGCTCAGTTCCAAGATTTTCATTGTACACAAATACAAACTCTTTCAAACGTTAGGATCAGAATAAAATAAACAAAATACATCACTCTGATAACACTTGCGGGAAAAGTTCTTGCCACAAACAGATTCAGGGACAGGAAAGACATGTGACTAAATAAGATAAAGTATAACATTCTAATCGAAGAGTATATACGACTATCACGTCCTTGGTGTCCAAAACAATAAATAAGAATCTCTCACCAAAGGAGATACCTAAAGTCGAACATTGAGCAATAAATGACAACCTAACAAAGCGATTGTGTTATGTATATTAAAATCAATATTCTTCCAGAAAATGGAGTATATTTCAAAACAATATAATCAATGATATCGATATGCCATTATGCCTAGTTTCTCCTTTATGTTATGGTAAATTTGAAACATCAAGTACTTGTTATCTTGATTTCATGAATTCCCATTCGATTATCATACAGATCCCTCCCACAGAAGAACACCAAGAGAGCCAAAGCTAATTTACATTGAATGGTGGTTATTTCAGTTCATGGAACATGATACACTCTACCACTCGATGGAATGCTACGAGTAGCTTCATGTAGATCCTACATGTGAGATGTGTCTTCATATTTTAAATGAAGATATTCTCTTCATAAGGATAGTGATTACTTCTACAAATTTCTGCTAATGCCCAAAAGCAGAAAAAAATTAATTGTATTTTGGAACAGAATGTAGTATGTCTTAGAACGTTTGTTCCAAATACCAGTTCCCTGGCTGTGCTTCAGAATGTTTGTTCCAACCCGCAATTTGCTAGGGATGTACCTTTCAGGGGAACAAAGTGCCAATGTTGCATTTGACCAACATCAAAAAGTAGCACAAAAGAGCTAATTAGTGAGTTTATAATTAGGTAGGGTAAAGTAGCACATAAATAGCATTAATCGCAAAGTTCACCACTACTTCGAGTTATTGCACAAATTAGAACTTTAAATGGCACATACACATCCTAAAAACCAAGAAATTTAGGAGATTCATTCATCATAACGAAAGATAAAAAGTAAAAAAAAAAATGTGTGGAACAATATTTTGGAGATTTTGCAAAATCTATTGAAGAAGTTTTAGGAACAATATTTAAGAGAGCTTACCAATTATCAAATGGTTAAATTGTTGGAGAAATTTTCAGATCATTAAGTGCTTGAAACCCATATACATAGAAGCGAAAAGAGGGGAAATGGTATGAAATGTCAACTAGAAGTGTGAAAACCATACACCATAAAAGAAAATGAGAAATTTAGCAAATGGTGTAAAATGTGTTGAAGATAATTCAGGAATTAAAGTGCATGTATACACCATGCAGAAACGAGAACATTCAAGCACTGGTGTAAATTATAAATTATAATGAAATTTTTATATGTAAAGGATATATTTGGACTACAAAAGTGAAGACCAGTAAGAACTTCCATGCTTTCATAAATATTGTCGAACAATATAGATATAAATATAGATAGATAAACACGTGTATAGCAATTACAAAAATCTAACTAGATAATCATGTGATCACAATTACTTGTCAGGGATCAAAGTGTGGGAGAGATGAGAACCAAAAAGGTTTTATGGCAATCGTAAAAATGTCATTGCACAGATCGTTCCAATTCCATAAGTGGTAAAAGAATCTCAGCAATTGCCTAAAAAAGTAATAACATAATGGCAATCAACTATGTGGAGGAGACGCGGCAAAATAAATAAAACAACTGATACGACAAGTGTCCTATCTGGACATGTGTTGACACAAACTGGGTATGAAATGTGCAAGTAAGATTTTAATTAATGAAATTTACTAATTTAATCAAAATAGCTCATTATATCAAATTTAAAAATATAAGAAATATTTTTAATTCTTAAAATTAAGGATAATTACCAAAACTATTTAAACATTCAAACATGGCTCATTAAGCATAACCGAGGGAGTTTATACATCTATGGTTGTGTCCACGCGGATTTGAAGATTACAATGTCGGACACCATGTGCCTACAAATCATAGGAATCCAGTTGTCTGAAAAATGAAAGAAAATGTTTCTAAGATGATTTAGTGATGTACTCCCTCGGTCCCAAATCAAACTTTTTAAGATTGTAGCTTTACTCGCTCATAAGAGGGAGCTATTTATTTTTTGGGACAGGTAATATGGATAATTAATATGGGTTTTCAAAGCCTTAACCAAAGATGGACCGTGTGCAAACGGATAAGACGTTTGGGTCTTGTTGATTGACTTTGATTATTACTATTGTTTTCTCTTTATAGAATTGTTTAGAAGGTAGGTTATTAATGTTATTTAGTGGTTGGTAGTCAATGCTCTATTCCTAGTAGTATTAGGAGAGTAGTAGACTAGGAACAGATATTTAGTCGTCCAATGTTGATTATGGTTGATTATGGAATTTGAGAATTAAGCTTGCACTTTGCACGTGTTTCTGTTGATCCCTTCCTAGCGTTCTCCCCCTTATAAATCCATATCTAATTCTATTCCTTTCCGCATTACCTAGTTGGAGCTTTATAGACTGAAAAGAAATAAATTATCCAAAAAATCACTAACTTGATAAATCAGACACCCTTCGTATCTACTCTTCTCTGAAGCCAATTATCATAATAGCAAACAGTGATCATCACCGGTGACAAATGATCATGCAATTAGAAATTTAGAACCTGAATAGTATAAGATGTTTCTGAGGTATAGTAGACAAAGTTTTGGAAGCAATCTATAACCAATCTAAAGAGAAAAATCCCAATCACATAAATAGCAGATTGTGAGGCACCCAAGGGCTGAGGTTGAGCCCTTTGTGCATTACATACACTTTGTGCTTATTCTGAATGATAAGGAGTATAAAAGAGTAAAAAACTTTGATCCCATCAGGCTAAATAAAAACATATAACCCAAAGAGTAGCATGGTTCCCAATAGTTGCAACAGAGCTTCCAACAAGAGATTATGCTCTTTCAACAAATTAATGGTTATCACATTATGATACAATATATGAGATTTGAATTACAAAGCCTTTCATGTTCAATGACTCAATAACATAAAGTTGCATTAAGAGCCTCTATAATGTAGGGTGTGTAGTGCGCATATATTATAGGAAAGTTATGCAAAACTATGACTTCTTACGTGTAATGACGGCATCAACTTCTTCCATTATAACACAATACTCAAATCCATTCTCATTACTAGATATTGGGGCCAAAACACAATCTCAGCAGTCAATAATCATTAAGTACAAGTCTCCCTCTAATCAAGTAATGTACCAAGTTTCCAACTATTTACGTAATGCTTAGAAAGTTTCATCTCTTTTTTTATAGGTTCTTTTTTCTATCGCAGATAACATCAGTTTGTTATCCCTCCTTCGAGGCTGAAGGAAACGGAGACCACTAGATACCTAGTTCAGATGAAGACGGGCCAATTAGATTCAATGGCAAAAAGGAATATCTGTGGGCTGCTTAAGCTACGCAAAAGACATTCTGTAAAGGCCAGCCCTCCACCAATTGAACAGATCACCAGTTGAGCAATTATAAAGCAGGCAATCAATGGATTATAAGTAGACAAATTCAGGAAACAGTATATGGATATTGACAAAGTGTAGAACGTTTTTAGTTCTCTTATGACCAGAATCTTTGCAGTCATTTGTGGCCTCTGAATAGCTGGAATGTGCTAATATGCAAAAGGGTTCTTCCAACATCACAACACAATGAAGGAATAAAACTCCCACAAGGAACTTCGGCTGCATAACTTAAGAGACATGTAACAAATTGCAAAGATGAATCAAAATATTTATATGATAAATTTAACTTATGAGCATCCAAAAATGTAGAAAATGACATGTATAAAAAGAAATTAGATTTGCTAAAAAGATTAATTAAACAATAAAGAACATAGTATTATCTAATTGTAATTACAGTTGCATTATGCTGAAATAGACATTCCTAATGAGAACAAACCACTACCAAAAAAAAAAAAAACAAGAAACATACCTGCCAGAAGATGAAATTAGAGATGATTGTTTGAGAAACAGCTTCATTGGCCCAGGTGTCACGGTTAAGCTTCACGAGTAATATATAGATTACAAACCCCAAAAATCAAACCAGGAACAGTTCATGAGAGAGAGAAAGGGGGGGAGGGAGAATGGGACAGAAAGAGTTACCATATGTGAGCTGAATTCTTTGTTGGATTGTAAGTTTACCAAAAGCCACTTGTTTTGAGCTTTTGCAGCATCCTTCGCCTGTATTGCCAGTAATGCAAGATCATAAGAAGAACCAAGGTTATTGGACAAAAGTTGGCAATACTCAATACTGAGTAGATCTACTCAAAGAGTACTGCTGGGTATATCAAGCAACAGCTCAAGATCAATAAAAAAAATCTCATAAAATTACTTTCTCGAAGGGCCCATGGTGCATCAAAGCGAAAGGAGGACGATATAAAGAAGCTAGATTATCTCGAGAGGTATCCGCTGTCGATGTGGCACCTTGCCCTGATTCCCAAATCCCAGCACGTTTTGGCTCCTCATCAAAATTGCGAAAGGGAACCACTGTGTGAGCTTCCTGTGGTTGATAGCCCAAACGCGATGGTCTAAAGAAACATATCAAAGAGAAAGAAAAAGAATGAGTTGCATCCTTTAATGACTACAAGCAAAGAGCTCGAAAAGAAAAAAAAAGATGATAACAAAAATCTGCTTTTAAACCCATTCTGCCTCTTCCCATTACAGAGAAAATAGCCAAGGAAAAATGCATATAAAAATCTAAAGGAAAAAGACACAAAATGGAAAAACAGGTGACCTTGTTCAAATATCCTTTGCTTCCACCAAACCAATCTGATGCACACACACAAATATATTCAAAAATTCACCAAAGCAATGTGTTCACACCAACTAGTTAACATCAAATGAAAAACTTAGTGGAACTCAACTCAATTCAACCCAAAACATTGAAGCAATCAGCTACATGAATCTGTCTTTACCACTATTGTTTGACACAGTCGATGCAAGATTGTTGGCCAATCCAGGCCATAATCACTATTTATTATTTTCTATTTGATAATATATAGTTAGTGTAGTCTTCGTATTTGTTACTGGAGGATTCTTGGGTAAGGGGAGACCTCTTGCTTCTTATCAGCATCTGTTTCTATTCTCCTTGATCATGAGGCTCCTATCATGAGGAGCGTACGCTCCATCTGTGAAAATATTTCATGGATTTCTATTTCTTTGACATCTGAATGGGCAGGAAACTGATGAGCTCCTAGCTCTCATTCCTGTTATCATTTTCTGCAGATTAGCGCATTTGGAACCTTTCCTCAGGTCTTCGTAGCAGTCAGTCTCTATATGGTTTCTTGTGTCGCTCTAATACTCCCTTCCCTTTCCTCTTTCTGATATCACATGGAAGGAAAAGTACCATTCAAATTAGAGCATTTCTTTGGTCTCTCATTCACAGGAAGCTCAATACTAACCAGCGGCGAAGAAGACAATCTAAGAAAGTGTCAAATCCAGGTATATGTGTCCTATGCTCGGAAGCTAGTGAAACACACTCGGGCCTATTTCTTCCTTGTAAGATGGCTTGGTGCTTGTGGGGGTATCTTTTAAAAGTATGACAGGAGTCTTTGGGTTAGCCCCATATAGTGGATGACTTGCTTATTCAGAGGTGGAAGGGTTTTGGTAAAGGGAAAGCGGGGAGAACACTACGGAATTGTGAAAATTCTGCTATACTCTGATACATCTGGACAAAGAGATATTCGGAATTTTCAAAAGCAAGAGTGGAATGTTACTGGCATCTCTATGGGTGTACTCAGGTGAGTCGGGCGCTCGCCTTTAATAACTATGTAGGGCACGCTCGAAATTTCGAAAGATTTAGGACCCAATAAAAATCTCGTTAAAGTTATTAGCCTGTTAGGGACTAATCGTAATTCAGAGGTAAATAAAGTATGGTAAATTTGCCCTTCGATAAAAATATTCTGATGTTTAAAGTTCTTAATTATCTGCTCATTAGATATAGGTAAGCTAACCATAATCCAGTATGTCAACCCAGTTCTGCAGAAGCAATAATAGAATTTATTACAAACTGAAACAAACAAACAAGTAGATGAAAGAAAGAAATCGAAAACAGAGCGCACAGAGAAGCAACTAATTATGAAGCACCTTGATGGAAATATGTACACAAAGGAGTGGAAAAGAGGGGACTGGATAAAGAACCAACGAAGAAAAAAATTGACAATGTGAAGAAAACAGACAAAACGGAGCAGAAAAACATACCCATAAAGCATTGGTGCATCATAAAGAACCTCCCTTTTAACAGGTAAAGGTGCACGAACATCATTGTCATCATTTTGTCTAGTAGTTTCATTTCCCAGGAGCTTTTGTGATTCACTGATGTAAGTAAGAAGAGCAAGTGTGAAGAGCAAGTGTTGAGAAAACATAAAGATGATGATCAATGCACTTATAGCAGCAAGCATACCCCAAATTTTGGTCAGGTAAAGGTCTTTCATTTTCAAATGGTGGAAAAAATGACGATCCACTTGCTCCACTCTCATGTCCTACAAAAAAGAGATGGATAGCCTCCTCAAGCCTCCAACTCGTGGCCTGAATCGACATCGAACCACCATCAATCTTAATATCAGATAAAGTACACTTAATAATAATCAATACAAGTGCACAAGTTTAACCTGGCCACAAGTTATAAAGAATAGACAGAAGCTGGACTATAATAGATAGTTAAACACTAAAATGTGAATTAATTAACATCAATAATCATACTCAACAACAAATATGCACCATAACAACCTAATCACAAGATTTTGTGGACAAGACACGTCCTCAACAAATAAGGTGGCCATGAAGAGGACACCAACACCTACCAAAAAAATCTTTAAACCAAAATTCTAACATCTGGTCCTATCCATCGAGAGTGAGAACCAGTTTGTTTTTGTTCTACTGTATAGGCTAAATTATTTGTATGGAAGAAATTGTTCTCACTAGTTGAAAAGGAGAATTAAACCTCACATTCAGATGCCACCAGCACTGGCTACACTTATAGCAAAAGTCATTGTTTTCACAATTCATTGACTACATACACGCTTCCAATTTCATTGACTACATACACGCTTCCCATTACTACTGATAGCACACAACCAAGCTGGTGAATAGAAACTGGTAACCACCTATTCCATGTATGTAATAAACTATGCCACTGATCAATATTTCGAACAATCAAAGCTTAATATTACTCCCTTACTCCGTCATGTCTAAAATCAGCATGATTAAGTAGGCTTCCAATCAGTACAAACCAGTAACCTGGTGAACAGAAACTGACAATCACCTTACTATCAGGTGATAAACTGTGCCAGGATGGGGTGGACCATCACCAATATAAAAGAGATTAGGTTCATTCAAAATGTTAATATTGTCCAACATAGCATTCTAAACAAGCACCTAATAGTTTTGAAGTCATTCTATACACAAAATCTAATTCTAGGATAAGACAAAAGGCCTGTTCTCCAAGATCGCCCTTGGATGAGAGTGGGTACTAACCAGTGCGTCAACAATCTCCCCACCCCCACCCCAAACACCACCACTGCAAAACACAAGGAACAACATTTCAAATCCACTCAAAGCCATTATGGATAAAACTTCTGTTCAAATTATTTTCTGGTTTAACACAATTCACCAGCAACCCTCAACCAAACAAGTTGCGCACAATCATATTACCATTGTCAATACAAAACACAACTGTTATACAAACTTTTACCACTATGAGAACTTAAAATCCAATTTGAAATATGAATTTAACAATGTTAAAAATAATATTGAAACTGGGTGCAGTTTTATCCATCTTTGAACTGAATCAAGAACTCAGTGTTAGAAAGTCACAGTTATGTACTCAATTATTTTCTGCCACTGTTATCTTCATCGTCCATTAGCTTTCCAGCCTCCTCATTGTCCTCCAAAGACTCATTCATGCATGAATCGTGGCGTGGTACACTTGCACAGTACATACATATGACACCCACTAAGAAAATAAAGAAGGAAAGTCGAAAGAATGAGACAATAAGCCCCCAACTCATGTAAAACCCACACCAACTCATCTTCAAATTCTAATCTTGACATTTTCGAAACACAACCAAACACTGAACGATGCGGCATCTTTATGCAATCAGTGCATGCAAGAAGAAATCTGGCATATAACACACTCCGGCCATCTCACAAACAAAATATTCGAAAAACAAATTATATGGTAAGACAAATCAGGTTGATCAACAAAAAACCCACATTGAAACACAATCAATTACGCATAAAGCTCAAAGTTTTAGCAACGCACCATCATCAGGAATTCAGGATAAGTTCAAATCAAATTAAAATTCCGACCAATAATAAATTTAACATTCGGCAGCTAAGATCAGATTAATAAGCAATACGCCTAAATAAACATAGAGAATTGGGGATCAGATTGAAACCTGTAAGAATTGTCTGGCGGTATCGGCAGTCTGGCCAACGGCAATATCAAGGAATGAAGAGACCAAGACCTGCTGGTCGGTCGGAGAAATTACCCCACCGTCCATCGTTCTTCTTCAACAATCACGGCGGCAGCTCAGTTTATCCAAAACCCTTGTGAAATTAGATAAATAAATAAATGCAGATTGAGACGGATGAAGAGATAAATCGAAGAGTTTTGCGTTGGAAGGCTTTTTGGCTCACAGCAAGGCAGTCCTGAATTTTAAGTGTTGGTTGATTGCTTGCTTGGCTGTGTTTACATACCGTGTGACCCGACGTAATATATATATAGGCTATAGCTATACGAAGTCCGAACTTTCAACCGATGGCCTTTCCAATAGGCAGTAGGATTTCGGATTTTTCCACTTTAATCTCCACTTTTGAAAATTAATCACTCTTTTGTTTCACATAAAATAACTTCTTAAAAATGGCAATCTTTACAAAATATAGTAAATGTAAATACTTTTGGAGAAGGTCTCTCGTAACACCGTCTTATTGATCTTGATATGTAAGACGGAGCTTTCCTCTCTCAGAAACTTAACCCACTAACATACAGTGAATTAAGTAAAAATAATATATATTACAAAAAATATTTGTAAGACCGTCTTACTCAAATTTTAACATATATTTAGAGTTAATGGATAATGAACCCTTACCAACTCTATTTCCATAAGTTACTTTCCAAAATTTCATTAAACATGTTTTCAAGCACCACACCACACCACCCACCCTCTCCCTTCCCCCAACGACCCCCTTCCCCCCTCAACAAACTCACTTATCCGTCATTTTCACCAAAACCTCTCACCCAGTTATCCTCGTAGTAATAATACTACTGTAAGTTTAGCTCAATCGTAAATCCTCACCCTCCCTCTATTCATGATCACACAATTGAGTTATTTTTTTCTTTTTTAACAAAAATCATAATCTTACGCATAATCACTCATATTTTCATACACAATTATACACTTAACAAATAAAATTTTTAGAAATGTAAATGTAGTTTTTTTTATTGTGATTGTACACACTATTTATAATTCTAATAAATACACACTATGTCCTAAAATATGTGTTCACTATATTATTTTAGGATGTCTCTAAATAATTATTCATTTTATTTTGAATAAAATAATATTTTGGTCTCTGGACATGTCGAAAATGAATGTTTTGGTCCTCGGACCTTTAAACAAACTAATGTGATCACTCAACTTGTTTTTTTGTGGATCAATTTCCCCTTCCCACCGTTACTGTTACATTTTTCATCAAATATTATTTTAAATGCCAAAAATACTTTTAAAAGTTAATATAGGCTGACTTTTCAAAGTGTATAAAATATAGGGGTTAATGCGTCAATTCAAAAATAGTCATCTTAAATATTGAAATAGATCTAGGTTATTGGAGGAGAAGCACCAAAACAGATCTGGCCACCTGCTCCTTCTGCTACTATCGCCGACCCCCACACTCCATTTCTGGCCAAAAATCGATATGGTTGTCATCTTCCAAATCCACCATAGCCACTGGCCTCCGCTCCATTCTCTCCATCTCCGACCTCTTTTCTCCAATGTTGACCCCGTCTAGCAACCCATTCTCTCTTCTTCCTATCCAGCCAAATACCCACTCACCTCCTCCGTTGCCATCTCCGATCCTCTCCCCTACCCTAGCCACCGGCCTCCAGCCACATCACCCACCATAGCCGCCATCCTTTCTCCTTCAATCTCTAATCAAAATCACCCCACAATCGTGCCAGACCTTAGCATCGTATCCTAACAAAGCACTGGCCTTCCATTGCCAGCGAAGAAAGCCTTTTTTGGCAATCAAACCAGCTTTCTTGTGATTGTGCATGTACCCATTTAGGCATTTACCATCCCTTAGTCACTCTCTTGTTTCTCTCTCGATCTACTCATCGTGTAATACCCTAAATTATTGCATGCTTGGCATATGCTTGAGTTTATACATTCATAATCATCATAAGTATGTTTACTTAGCTCATGCGTATGCTTGGATTCAATAACTTGTTCGTTGACATTGTTTTCTATGCTTGTATTCATTTTTTCATACATGCTACACTTTGAAACTTTGGTTAATTATATATGTTGGATGCACATGTATAAGTATTAGAGATCATTCATAGCATCCTTAACATGATTTAAATCTCGATTGAACGCTTGTTCAATCGACGGTTTGATTGTTAGTTTATTTCTTGTTGTTCTTCTTCTTTGTATGACTTTTTCGGTTGTTGTTCGTGTGAGTTTTGTGAGAATCCTCGACCATTTTTAATTAAGGTTTGAACCTTGGATGTTTTGGTTGTGAATTGAAGTCCTTTACGGTTGAATTTTAGACCCTTGTAGTATTGGAGGACTTGAGGATGCAAGGGTATCGGCCTTGGCCAAGCAAGGTAAGCAAGAAATTTTTGGTTGAGCATCAGGGGAGCATGCACTCACATGCTTTGAGGCCATGCGACCGCATGGGCTCTGTTTACAGCTTCAGGCTATTTTGATCTTTAGCCTTTGTTAACCATTCTAACCACACTTAGACCTATCCTAAACCCTTCCTAAACCTTCCTAACAAACACTAATAACATCCGAACTAATCTAATTAATTTATAAGTGGGTTAGTGGCTGCAACCAAGGGTTTTAGTGACCACAAAAATCTATTTTTACTTCCACAAGACATTGACACTTGTCCCACTAACTTTGCAACCCTTGTGTACCACAAAATCAGTCTTTAGGCTCCTATTTGTTGCCATTCCTCTTCAAAAACGTGGGGAGTCTTCTTGGGGAACCTAGAGAGTGTTCTTAAGAGTTCATCCTTGAACTCCATTGATAGAGTGGTCTTTTGCTCAAGCCAAGTCCATAGAAGAGAAGAGGTTGTTAAGGAGAACACCTTCCACCATTTAATTTGCTGATGTGTGTGCTTGTTGTAGGGTTACCAAAAAAGTTACTAAAGCTCTTCCTCTTTTATTTTTGCCTCATTGACAATAGGGAAAACAATTTTGGTGCTATTTGAGGTCAATGAGTGCATTTAGGGCTTCTAGTAAATGCTATGTTGTTGAAATGCCTACTTGGAATATTTGGTTGGATGAACTTGCTAGAGACCATGTTTAGGTTATTATTCATGTGTAATTTAGTATTTTAATCCACTCCATGTTGAAAGCCTAAGTCTTGGAAGCATGTTGGTAAAATTGCAAAAATGTGTATATGCTTGAAAAATGTGATTTATGTACTATGGTTGCTAATTGAGTGTTTTGTTGGGGTTATTGTGGTTTGGTGACCTTGAGAACATAGTCTTGAATTTTAGATATAAACATAGGAGGGTAATGTAGCCAATGCTTTTATGCCCTAAATTAATGAAAGTGTAGAAAAGACTCAACGGAGTCAACCTTTGGACTAATATGATTTTTATGAACTACATACTTAAGTCCTACGGAATTTTGGGTAGTTTTGATGGAGGTTAAGCCTCCTACCATTTTAGAAGTGTATGAAGGACACTTGAGAATTAGAGTCTTTTTTATTCTCTAATGTGTTTATGTGCTAGTTATGAATAAATGCATGACTAGGAAAATTGTAGAGTATGTACCTACTTTGTTGGTTGAGTGCACTTTTTTGTACTCTTCTATTATTTGAGCACGTGAGTATATATTACTTGTGCTTGAGTTTGAGTCCAGTTGGAGTCATCTTGTAGTGTCTGTGGCGGGACGATGTATCGTCTTCACGAATTATGAGATTCGTGATCGCGATGGATCACCGTGCCGGGTTGCACACACCCGGCCATGGTGGGGATGTAGTTGATCATAGTTGTAGTATTTAAACATGACTTTGATAACTATAGAACTCGAGCGAGGAATGTCTCGGGGACGTCAATGTCACGAATTGGGTATCGATGACACATTTGGTTTGTACGTGTTTTTGCAGGAGTGACATGGCAAAAATGGTAAATGGGTATCATATCTTCTTTATGTGATCTATTTCACGAGTACACATATGTGAACAATGTGCAATGTGAAAATGATATGATATGATGGTTGAAATGATTTAATGAATTGTTATACTTTATTGATAACATAATTCATATGATAGTTGAGCACGAATGCCTTGACATGATTATTGATGAAAAATTATAATATGTCGAAAACATGATTTCTTATTGCTTGAGGATGATGACATGACATGAAGTTATATTTAGTAATTTACTAAGTCATTATGACTTACTCTGTTTTGTTTGATTGTTCTTCCCTAGATCCGAGTCGTGCTAGTGGATCGAAGTACTTCGCGAGTCATTTTGGTGGAGCTTTTGCGAGGTTGCTACGTAGTTATGTTTAGTTACATTTTCTTTTGGCAAGGACGATTAATAAATTAAAGTTATGTAAACTTTATGAAGGATAGCAAGATTTGATGTGTGTTTGGTATTTGTACTTATGTCATTAGTACTTAATCTTTTGGGAGCCGACTTGTGTTTGTCATGCCTTGTATATTTTATGATGATCATATTTTATATATTATGGTAATCTCAAGATGGTTGGTTTATTATGTTGTTCTCCGACATGCTATTAGTTGTTGAGTGTGTTAGACTAGAGTTGTAGACTTAGTTTAATCTTGGGTTTCGGCTGTAACGTCGTCGATGACTTGTGTTATTATTGCTATATTATTGCATGACAAGTGGTTTAATGTGCGTGCCTAATGTTGCGTCATATGCTTTGAATTTTTGGATCGAGAGATTTATTATCTCTTGGGTTGTATTTATTTTGAGCTTGTTAGCTTGGGTGCCATTGTAATTATTTTTCATTCCGCATTTGTTGAGTTGTTGGCGTATTGCTGTTATAGTCTTACCCATTATTTGTTGTTGTGCTTCTTTTGGCGACACGACCTTGGGATCTCGTCTTGGGGTCCGGGTCGGATCGTCACACATCGACCACCGCAATCAATGTCGACGAATGGACTCCCAAAAATCCTTCCAAGCTTCTCTTCACTTAGCTCGCCACCAACAACCTTTTAAAGTTTGACCCTTCTTCAATCTTCAATTCTTCCCCTTCCATATTTCAAAGCAAAATGCAAACTCAGCAATTTACGATTCTAAATTTCTTTTTTTTTTTAATTTTGACAAGGGGTGTGCACTGTGCAACCTTTCTTGTGTCCTATTATTTGGCGAATCGATTGGGTGCGATTGTGAGGTAACCGGGTACCGGGGGTAAGTGTAAGTTCTAACACTTGATTTTGATTTCTTTTTGGTGTTTTAGGACATTGAATCTCATATAAATGAATTTGAATCGCATAAGCTTTTTTATTTCATGATGTTCTACTTCTAGTTGGTTTGAAGTTTATGTCTCTTAACTGTATGTGAATAACAGATACCAAGTTCATCTATAGATATGTGTTTCGCATGTGTTTGTTTAGACCAATGACATTCTTGTTAGTTTAAAAAATAGATGGTAAAACTAACGCTAACGGTGAGAGGGGAAAATTCATCAAAAAAAGCAGGTTGAGGGACCACATTAGATTATTTTTATGTCAGAAGACCAAAACATTTTTTTTCGACATGTCCAGGGACAGAGACCAAATAATATATTAATCATTTTCTTTTCAAAACTATTTTTCATATCAATTTTGTCATTCTTATTTGTATAATGGAAAAGTCGATGAACTCTATTGATTTGACACCGCTAGTGATAAATTGAGGGGCTATCAAATAAACTTAAAGTCGAATACTTTTTTAAATAGGGGCATTAATATTATGACAAAACGAATATAACTTTTTTGTGCGCATTCATTTTCCGTTTGTTTGTCGAGCACCCGAAAATATTTTTGGTATATTTTCATATATATATATATATATATATATATATATATATATATAAAGCATCTAAAAATAAAACTTTTCATTTTGGGCTTTAAACGAATTTAAATAAACTATTTGATTCAACGTTTGGTGTAGCGTTTTGAAAACGTAGCTTTTTCAAAACGCAATATTTTTAAAGCATAGTTTTTTTTTTCAAAACGCAGTTCTTTTCTTGTAAACACGTTTAGAAAATTATTTTAAAACGTTATTTTCAATTTTCCATAAACAAAGTAATTGTAAACGCAACATATTTTTAAAACATTTGAAACTAGAGTGTTTTAAAACGCTGCACATTTTTAAAACGATATGTTTTAAAAAGATGCATTGAAACACTTTTAAAGAGAAAACACTGTATGTTTTACCAGCGTTTTGGTCAAAACACTCTACCAAACAAGCACTAAGTTGGGTTAACAATATTTTAAGGTTGGTATCGATTCACACTTTATAATGGGCCTGTTTCATTGGACTTATCTCAATGTGCTTATAAATTATGACTTACAATAAGTTGTTTTTGATGTGTTTGATTTCACTTATGGTAATATAAGTCAAAAGTCATGTACAAGTCACTTAAAGCATATCTAAGGTCATAAGTTGTAAACACTAAACCTATTGCTTATTTCTACTTTTCAAAAACATGTAAGTTCTCTTGTTCATTGAAATTTTATATATTCCAATATTACCATTCTTAATAATAGTTATAATAACAAAAATTAATATTACTAATAATTATTATTAGATTAATAATAAAAATTAATAATAATTATTATTATAATATAATAATAATAAAAGGAATAATAATAATAAAGGGGATACTAATAATATTAATAAATAATATTATATGAATAATGATAATAATAAGAATAAAAAATTTATTATTAATAATAAATATAATAATAATTATTATTATTATTAATCTTAATAATAATAATAAAATAAATAATAATAATATTAAAAGTTACATTAATAATAAAATAGTAAAAATAAACGTAATGATAATAATTAATTATAAAATTAATATTAATATTAATAAAATAATAATAATAAAGGTAATATTAATATTTTTAAAATCGGTGATAATAAGTAATAATAATAATATAAATAAAACTATTATTAATATTAATAAAATAATGATAATAATAATAAGGCTAATAATAATAAATTTGCTATTAATATTAATAAAATAATAAAAATTAATAATAATGATAATAATAATCATTATTATTTAAATTAGTAAGAAGAATAAAAGTAATTATATTAAAATAATAAATATTATTATAGGAATAAATAATAATAATAATAATAATAATAATAATAATAATAATAATAATAATAATAATAATAATAATAATAATAATAATAATAATAATAATAATACTAATAATAATAATAATAATAATAATGTAAATTACATTTTATGATGAGGCTATTTGTGTCTTTATATTTGAATTCATCACTTTTTAATGTACTAATCAAACACACACTAACTAATGTTAGCTGATCAGCACTTTCAAAAAGTTAAATCAAACAACACTAGTTATTAGTCATTAGTCATAAATCACAAGCTATAAGTTATCAGTCATAAGTAATAAATTATCAACACATATCAATAATCTAAATCAAACAGGCATCTCAGTCTCACGTTTAATTTAAGTAATTTAGAATTTAATATTATTATTAAGTACATTGGATGGTCTAAACTCTAAAGTAACTTTCATTACAACTTAGCTTCTAAGAGCATCCCTAATGTTGCAATTTATATCAACTTCTTATACAACTTCTTAACTGGGTTCCACTGCCACCTACACATTTTTCTCTTCTTACACACTTAAGAATAAATCTTCCTATTGTATACTATTCTTACACAACTTCTTACACAAAAAATATTAAATTTAACACCAACCCAAATAAAATAAAAATCTCTTCCTCCTCCCACACAACCGACAACCACCTGCCACCTCCCTTTCGTTTTTTGCAGGTTCTTCAATAGGAAGCTAACTCTCTCTTTCTCTCCTAAGTGTCCATCTAGGTGGCCACTAACACACAAACCAAAGCATTAGGAAGTTGGTTTTTAATACAATGGTGATGCTCTAAGGTGACTTGTACCAGTCACATGTTTACTTTTGTATGTGTTTTATTTATTTATTTATTATTATCTTGCAATTGATCATAATACATAATGTTTTGATGTAATTTTAAGATATATTTTTAAAAATGCGTAATTTTACAATTAATCATCATAATCATAACTAGTCATGTATAGTACGTGTATACTACACATACATACAAAAAAACTTCCATTTACTAAACTGAACCAAAACTTAATTAAAAATATTTGTGCTTTTAGTTGAATCAATAGTACGCGTAAAGAACTTTAAATGTAGTGCACTTCACGTATAAAAGTAAAAACTCTATAATATACAATTTTTTGATATAATTTCATGCAATGAGAGCAAACTCACTGTTTAACGATCAAGTCTCAATAGTTATTTGCATGAAATGCACCATATTTGAAGATCAAAGTTGAAGACTCCACTTTCTTCGGTGACTCCAACAACTCTCACAATAAAGATTAAAGAGTACTCCTCTCTTACAACATTCAAGAAGGTCGATCAAGGCAATAGAGTATAAATAAGAGAAAATTACTTTTTATACCAACGTATAAATTGGGGGCGACAATTCAACAACGTACTTTCAATAAAACTAATTTAACAAATGTAATAAGTCTTGAAGGCGAAAGTCGCCAATTTCATTAAGTCTCCATCCAACTTCGTTAATAGGTTGATGATGTGGATTGTATGGGCTTTTATGATTGCTTTAAGAGATTTAAAATATAATATCAAAGTAAAGTGTTCTCAATATAATAAAATCGTATTTAGTATTTACCTTTTAATTATTATTACAAACCTGATTTTCAAAGTCCCGAGTCCCAACCCAAATCTTCAAACTTCCAACCCCAAATCTTCAAATTGTCCCAATCAAATCAAGAAGAATTCATGTTTTCAATGTACTAGCAATAAAATTGAATATTTTTCCTTGCATGAATCGATATTTGTCTCCCAAACCACCAATCTCTGCTTTCCAAATCACAATCCCAACCCACTAATACTACTGCTATTTGACTAATTGATTAGCTCATTTTCATTTCATTCATTTGATTGATGTCGGAATTTCCAACCCATGAAACCCACTAGAGTGATTACCCCCACAAATTCAATCGCACTACAATTTTTTATCTCAAGGATTCCCAAATTGGGCTCAACTCTGAAATGGGTACCCAATTCTCGGCTGAAATATTCCAAATTTCCGGTGACCACCATGGCCACCATCCACGATGCCCCTCTGACATCTCAGTCGTCTTCTCCTAAGATTGTTTCTGAGGTTGTCGGGTTTACCTAGTTTCATAATTCCCCCCAAGTTGTAGTCTTTATAGGAGAACATACCTTCCAATTACTATTACAAACCTAGATATTCAAAGTCCCAAGTCCCAACCATGATATTCAAACCTCCAACCCCAAATCTTCAAAGCTCAAATCCAGGTCTTCAGCACGCCACCTTTTTCAACCCTTAAACAAACCCCCACCTCCCACTTCAACAGCCATGCTTCACTCGTCCTGCTTCCACCGCCTCCCTACCCCCTCCTTTCCAAGTTCCTATGGCAGTCACCCCCTCCTTTCTTCCATTTTTTTTTCATTCCAATTGAATTTTTGAGCCATAGAGGAGAAACAAGTTGAATAAAATTGAATTGCAGTGGTCCAAACATCACTACAGCCTTTGTAAAACCCTAACTCTTCACCAATTTCAAATCATGATTTCAAACCCACTTGGTGACCTCATCCTTTCCGGAGGCCAGGCCGTCATTGTATCCTTCTTGATGATCTTCATTGAAATGGGCGTCTTACAGATTCAGAGAAGAATCAAAGACATCTTCAATTGAATTATATTAGTATGAATCCATCAACAATAGACGAGACAAACAATGGCAGTTTTGGTGAGCAATAGGGTTTGATTTATGGAGATGGTTTGATTATGAATTAGAACTCTTTTTCTTCATCTTTCGTGAGTTTGACGACTTCTTCCATTGCTTCAGATTTACATAGAGTAAGAGCGAGATTGAGAAATCGACGACCATGGAACAGACGACGACAATTAAAGGATGATGCGCAAGCTATATTTCAATCCCTCCCTTCTTATGTAATTGTTATTAGATACCCTTTACTTTGACATTTTACGAAAGAAATCCTTTTAAGATACACATAGTCCACATCATCATCCTGTTAACGAAATACGATGAAGACTTAACGAAATTGGTAATATTTTGTCCAAATTATTAGTAAACTGTTAACATTTTGCTTCCGAACCAAATACACTGGCAACATTTGTCTTATTGAAAATATGTGGTTAATTCGGTCTCCCCCGAATAGTACGTTGGTGAAAGAAATAATATTCCCTATTGTGAGTGCCCCGGGAAATTCCCCCGGATCGCACGCTCCCTTGTTTAGGGGAACATGCGGCTTGGGGAAGACATCACTCTTTTCATTCTATCTTCCCTTGTTTAGGGGAAAACGAAATTAAAAGTACAAAAAGAGTGTTGGCGAAAGCGCGTTGAATACGCCTCGGTCACTGAGTGTGTTTTAGTCCACTATGAGTGCTTTGGATTTTTCCGTATTTCATCTTCCTTTGTTTAGGGGAAAACAAGATACAGAAAATGCATCACCATTTTCATTCCATCTTCCCTTGTTTAGGGGAAAACGGAAAAGTGCAAAAAAAAGATGTTGCGAAGGCGCGTGGGAACACGCCGGCCTCACTGTGGACTTGGGTTCATTCATTATGAGTGCTTTGGATTTTTCCGTATCTCATCCTCCCTTGTTTAGGGGAGAACAAGATACAGAAAATGCATCACCCTTTTCATTCCATCTTCCATTGTTTAGGGGAAAACGGAAAAGTGCAAAAAAAAAAAAAAGGATATTGTGGGTCTTACTGTGATCCAAAATGTTGTAATATAGTCGCCATCTTTATTTTAAGGAAAAATAAAGAAAAACAAAAAATAACCAGAATTTGTAAAAAGGGATTCGGAGGCTAAGTTACGAGGTGGGAAGGTGTTAGACATCCAACTCGCCCTTTCGGTCTCAAAATAGTTTTTGGCTAAAATATGCTTTTATTATATTTATTTAGCAAATAAAATAAAGCATTTAAACATATATACATGTATCTACATTATTACAAACTTGCAGCCGCTTCCTTCCAAGAGTCACAAATATATTTATAAATATTTAGCTATAATAATGACTCATTTTAGTGTTATTTTCTATAGAAATCCGGGCAACATAAATCCTTATATTTTTACATCGGGTTCTACTTAAAATAGCACTTTTTTATAAAACCTCTTAAATGCTTACCTTTAAGAGCGTAGGGTGTGCTTGCTCTGTCCTTCCGGGAGAGGGAGTCTTTTGTTGTTGCAGAGATTCGGCCAGAGTAACTAATTCCAAAAGTTGCTTTTAGACCTCGGGAAAAGGGCGGAGAACAACTGCTTGCTTTTTGCTGTTGTTTGCTTGTTGCTGGCGATTGAGCAAGCTTTTGGATTTTTCGGACCGGGTAAATAGGGTGGAATCCTAGCGGGGAGGCTAAGGTTCACTTTGACCGATTGATTTTGAGTTTAGAGGAGATTTGACAGAGCTTCAAGGCTTAGAAGAGGGGAACTCTCACAACGCTCTCTCAAAACTCACTGTGGGAGAAACTTTACTGCGTGATCGCGGTGTGTGAAATGTGTGCGTGAAACTGGAGTGAATTCACTGAAGTTGGATACCTCTATTTATAGGCTGGAGAAGGGACTCATTCGGTATTAAGTTTTCTTTTTTGTGTTTCACCGACTTGTACCACGCGCTGAGAGAGTTGCACCTTAGGCAAAGTGCTACATTGCATAAAGCACTATTGGGCGCCACCCATAGGAGGAGTGGGCGCCACGCCAGGTGTTGCTATGGGTGGCACCTGGCTCCTTTTTTGTGTTGTTTTTTTTACACTTTAGCCCCTACATTTCACTGTTTTGTGCATCCCGCTTTTCCTTTTGCATTTTTAAGCCCTGTAACTTGTCATTTGTTAAGTTTTAACAGGTCTTGATATTGCATGTCATGTCACATACCAGGGGTACGAAATTGCGGTGTCTATAGAGCCCCTCAACGATGGAGAGCCCCTCAACGATGGAGTAAATTTAAGCTACTCCGGGTAACCCGGCTTACCTTACCGAGTAAACGAACATCGTTGAAAAATAACCTGGTGCACACATTTAATAAAGTTTATAAACCATTCGGTGCATAAATTTACAAATCACAATTCACAACAATTATATAGTTTAAATAATCAATTAGGTGTTTCAAAATTAGGGTTATTTTTAAAATTAGGGTTATTTACTTGTTTTAATTTTTAAAATTTAAATTACAAATTCACAATTATAATTTACAAGTTCATACAATACAATCATATTTTGATTCAAACAAATAGACGATTAAAATTTGAAATTCTTGAAGAATACCTCTTGTTACTCTACTAAGAGACTAAGAGTTAGGCTTAAGAGGAGTGGTGGAGCAGAGCTTAGTGGAGCAGGACATCCTAACCATTGTCAATTTTCTATTTTAAAACATTTTTTTCATATCAACAAAAAATTATTTTAATTTGAGACTGACATTGTGATACCACTTATACTAAAGAAAAATTACTTAAATGTCAACACTAATACGTATTTATTCATATATAGGAAGATTGTCTATTTTCTATTTTAAAACTTTTTTTTCATACCGTCCTTATTGATTTTCTACATCCTTTTTTTTCTTTGCATTGTTTTTATGTTTTGGGATCTTTTGGTACCTTATTTGATCAAGATTTCCGTAAATCATTTTAGCCTGAAATGATTTCCGAATTCATATGTGCGTGTCGTGGACCCCTAGTGCAGTGCTCGGGACCGCCGGGTAAATATTATCCCGATCATTTTGGCTGAAACCTTGTTTAGCATGGATGCTTTTTCGTCTTGTGATGAAATTTTTCCCTCCGGTAGCCCTCTCCTGATTCATATGTGGCTAAAGGAGCATCTTAACTGGGTGATGGCCCCAGTGCTGATGGGAGGAATATATGATCCGGGCTCTATGGCTCCGCGGCCATTATCACCAGACCAACTTTTTGGAGCATGATTAGATTGAGTACTTTTTGCACATTGGCTCCATAGAGATTATCTGGGTAGTCAGCCATTGGCGGATTCACAACTTCTTTCTGTTTACAGGGGGCTATGCCCAGGTCATCTTTCCAGGTCTTAAGAACACCACCTTTTATCTGGCGTACCGGGTCATTCGCCAGTTTGGCAGGGAGCAGGTTATATCGGATGTGAGCCGTATTCTGACTGAGGAGTTGCGGATGAATAGGGACGTGGGCAACCTCATCCGCGACATGTGGGAGCTCAACTTTCCTTTGCGGGAAGCAACTTACACCTTTTCTGAGTATATGCTTTTATCCCATGAATATCTATTATGGGTGCTGGTGGCTGCTGAGGGACACTCCCGTGTCAAGCATGTACTAAGGCGGATGCTGGGCCGGCGAGTGAGCAGCGGTATAGATGCTCGCCTAATGGAAATCGACGAGGATCTAGAGAGCTCGGGGCTAGTAATTCCTTAGGCTCTGCAGAGGACTTTCGGTGAGTACATGGCCTTGGTGCCCGGATGGCCCCTGATCATAATGAGGCGGGTCCCAGTAATGCACCTCCCCGATTGAGCAACGCAAGTCGGCGGAGCAATCCACATGAAGCTGTTCCCTCAGCCGGGCAGGAAGCGCCACGCCTACGGAGGTGATGGCGCTGGCCCAAGTTGTCCTGGTATCCAAGACAATGGCGATGTTGATGATGAGGAGGATGAGGACACCTCTGGAGGTTCTCATGCTGGTAAGACTGGAGCCTCTTCTGTACCTCGCAGAAGTATATGGTCACGGCTGGGACATCGCAGATGCTGATGGACCGTTCCGAGGCTAAGCTGCATAAAAAGGGATAGTTAGGGGGAATAGGGGATATATGTAGCATATATATAGGCAAATGTACAGAAATAAATGCTAATCTTAAATGTCTTAGACACTTATTCCTAAGTTGCACCTTATCGACTGTATTATATTATATTTTGATTTTTTTTATGTGAGCTATGTCGTGGTTTTTCTCCTTGGTTAGTCAAGACCATCTTTTCTGAACATGCTAAAGACTCTGGCAGGCCGGAGGTCAGATGCTTGGGATTTGGAAACTACATTCCCTCTCCTTTTCTCCTGATTTTTTATATGCTCTAACTTTTGCCTAGGTCACCCTTTCGGGTTTTCAACCTAGCGAGCCCTTATTTCACCTTTTGTTTTTTTTGTGCTCTAACTTTTGCCTAGGTTGCCTCTTCGGGTTTTCAACCTAGCGAGCTGGTGAGAGGAAAGCAATTTGCAAGATAATTTTTCTTTCACGCATAGTACCTCTTGAGCTTGTCGAGGTTGAAGGGTTGAACAAGATCTTCCCCATCTTGATTGGTGAGGAGCACCGCACCTCCTAACCGGATCTGTTTGACGATATATGGTCCCATCCAGGGAGACTTCCATTTTCCCCTAGTATCGACATAGCTAGGGGGTTTCTCGCGAAGTACCAAATCTCCGATTTGGATGTCACGCCCTTTGACCTTTTTGTTGAATGCTCGAGCTATTCGCTTTTGGTATGCCCGAGTATGTTCTAGAGCTAGCAGCCATCGTTCGTCTATCAAGGCTAATTCTTTATAGCATTGTTTGACCCAGTCAATTTCAGCTACGTCTAATTCCATCATAACCCTTAACGATAGGATTTCAACTTCAATGGGCAGCACAGCCTCCATGCCATAGGCTGAGAATAGGGGGTAGCGCCTAGTGGGTGTAAGAACTCAAATACGATAGCCCCAAAGGGCTAGCGGTAATTTTTCTGGCCAGTCTCTTCCCGTGTCAGCCATTTTTTGATGATATTTTCTAGCGTTTTGTTGGTTGCTTCAATGGCACCATTTGTTTGTGGTTCGATATGGGGAGGATTTGTGCTTTTGGATTTTGAACTCGTCGAGCAGACGATTCACATCCCCTTCGAAGTATGTGCCGTTGTCGGAGATGATTTCAAATTCGGACACCTTTCGGGCATTCAGTACTTTGTAGGAAGAGGCTTCTACCCATTTTGTGAAGTAGTCGACAGCTACCAAGACGTATTCATGGCCATTAGATCCTTTCGAGTGAATTTGACCTATGACATCGATTCCCCATGTTGAGAAGGGCTAGGGGGTTGTGGAGTTATATAGTATATGTGAGGGCACGTGTTGTAGATTTGCAAAACGATGGCATTTGTCGTAGTGACGTACCCACAGAATACAATCGGTTTCTAGTGTACTCCAATAGTACCCTTGTCGGATGACTTTCTTTGCTAGTATATGCCCGTTCATGTGTGGCCCACAAGTACCACCATGAAGCTTGGTCCATGACTTGCTCAGTTTTGGCTTGATCGATGCATAATAGGTTTAGTCCCTGGTAGTGCCTTTTGATAGGTTGCCTCCGCTGATTACGAATTGCGATGCCCATATTCATAGGAAGATTTTCCCCCTTTTGTCTAGGTTGGGAGGATAGATTCCTTTCTGAAGCAGGTTCATGACATCTGTATACCAGGGCTCGTTGTCTTTTTCAGGAGCAGCATCGATTCTGAAGCAGTAGGCAGGAGTGACCTTTTTCCCAACTATAAATGGTTGGACATTGATTTTTGTGGGAATTTGAACCAATGATGCTAAAGTGGCCAAGGCATCGGCGAATTGATTTCTATCTCGTGGCAAGTAATGGAACAAGATATTATCAAATTCGCTTGCTAGTGCTGTCAATTTGGCATGATAAAGCAGCCGGGGATCCTGGGTTTTCCACTTCCATTCGACTTGATTTATGATTAGAGCAGAGTCACCATAGACCTCTAAGTCTTTGTCTCCTTTTCGGAGAGCCTCTTCTAGATCGGCAATACAGGCCTCGTATTCAGCAGTGTTGTTTGAGCATTCAAACTCTAATCTTATGGCCAATGGAGTATGAGAATCTACGGGGTCGATTAGCAGGATTCCTATGCCAAAGCCTCTTTTGTTGGCGGTTCTGTCGAAGAACATTTGCCATTTGGTGTCATGATCAGCAATTTCTAGGACACATTCTTCTGGGAAATTGGGCTCTGATGCATCTTCTGCTTCTAGAGGTAGATCAACTAAATGGTCTGCAATCACGCTGCCTTTAATGGATTTGAGCATGACATAGGTGATGTCAAACTCATTGAGGAGGAATGACCATTTGGCTAATCGGTTCGAAAGTGATGGCTTGCCAAAGATGTATTTGATAGGATCCATACTGGAGATAAGTCTGATGGATCAAGCTTGCAGATAAGTTTTGAGCCTTTGGGTTGCCCAGACTAGACCAGTGCAGTTTTTCTCCAATGCTGAGTAATTAAGTTATGCTTCCTTGTAACTTCCTACTTATGAAATAAATGACATTTTTTATGCAGGAATTTTCTTTTTCTTGGGCGAGCATAGCCCCTACTGTTGTATCTGTGACAGTTAAATATAGGAGGAGAGGTTTATGTGTATGGGAGGAGCTAGCACTGGTGGGTTGGTAAGGTAAGCTTTTATTTTTTCGAAGGCAAGATGGCATTTTCGTCCCGATGTGGTTAGTATTTTTCTTTAGGAGTTTGAATAGGGGCTCACATATGGAGGTCAGTTGTCTGATGAAGCGACTGATATATTGCAGTCGACCCAGGAAGCCTTTGACTTTTGTTGGAGTTTTTGGCTGTGGCATATTTATGATGACTCTGATTTTGGCTGGCTCGATCTCGATGCCTTGCTCGGTCACCATGAATCCTAGGACTTTGCCCTTGGTAACCCTGAATGTGCATTTGGTGGGGTTAAACTTCATTTAATACTTTCTTAACCTTTCAAAGAATTTTCGAAGGTCTCTGATATGGGCACCGTTGGCGTCCACGTATACTTCGACCTCTTTATGGATCATATCATGGAAGAGGGCGGTGTTAGCTCTTTGATATGTAGCCCTAGCATTTTTTAGCCCAAACGGCATGACAGTGTAGCAGTAAGTTCCCCAGGGGGTGGTGAATGAAGTTTTTTCCTGGTCTTCAGCTGCCATTTTGATTTGGTGGTAGCCCAGCATGCCGTCTATGAAGGATCTTATTTTGTGAGAGGCCACGGCGTCTACCATAATATCGATGTTGGGTAGAGGGAAGTTGTCTTTGGGCGATGCCTTGTTGAGGTCGCGGAAATCCACACAGATTCGAACCTTTCCGTTGGGCTTTGGAACAGTCACTATGTTTGACAGCCAGATCGGGTATTCAACTACCTAGATAAACTTGACGCGCAACTGCTTCATGATTTCTTATTTTACTTGTAGTGACCATTCTAGTTTGATTCGGCGGAGTTTTTGCTTGATTGGTCGTGCATCAGGATAAGTAGGGATCCGGTGCTCAACAATGGCTGGATCTAGCCCGGGCATACCTTCGTAGGACCATGCGAAGATGTCCACGAATTCTTTGAGGAGATTGATTAGTTCTGCCCTTTCAGAACCTTATATGTAGTGCCGATTTTGACTTCTTTGATTTCATTGTTCAGCCCCAGATTGATGGCGGACAAGTCTTCATCTACTGCTGTTGATCGATGCTTTTCCTGGTGCTTGACTGACTTGGCGAGCTCAAGTAAGTAACTTTTATCTTTTGAGCCCATTTCATTAAATGACTTATTATCAAAGTTAATTAATTCGTCTTTTAATGAAGGTGCAACTAGGGAATACGCGAAGACATCTAGATTATCATTATTAGAAGCAAACTGTACAGGGCTGGTTACATTATTGAGGACCCTGGGGTTTGAGGTCCTCAATTTTAGGGAGCGGATCGGTAGATGACCAATCTGTAAGGCTAAAAGAAGGATGGGGAATAATATATTTGAAACGGTCCAGCTCTGCGGGTGTTAAGAGCGGGTCGGTCGTTGTATACCAATTCTGCAGAGGCTTATCAGCAATAGACTCGAACTCAGCAGAGAGCTTTTCATAGCTAGTGCCTCCATTTATCATCCCCAAGAAACTGTCTCCCAGACAGTCATCAGAAACTCCTCTTTCTTTTATTGAAGGGGAATATTTGCAGCACCCTTATTCTGGCTAAATAGAATTTTTTGACCTTTAGACCTTCTTTGCTTGGTTAGTTTGCAAAATTCTTGTGTCCACCACCATGATTATTTCATTGCCGATGAGGTCCTGGATAGCATTTTTGAGCACATAGCACTTATCGGTGAGATGACCATTGCAACGATGGTATTCACAAAACTGGGCGTGATTCCACGTGCCAGGTAGTGGGTTGGGAGGTTGATAATTTTGCAATGGGTTTAAGCATCCCATGAGCCCATAGTGTTTGGAAGATTTCAGATCTTGGGGAAGGTAAATCATCATAATGCCTTGGGATTGGTTCTTTCCTTCCTTTTGGTTTGGGTAGAATACTTGGCTGGGGCTTGGTTGAGTAGTTGGGTTGAGTCTTTTCTTTCGAGGAATATTGTGCTAGGAATTGATTGCATGTGCTCCTGTTTAAGGGAGGTTCTTCTTCATGTGCACAAATCATCCCCGTTAAGGGTTCCATGAGCCATTTACTGGGAATAAGTATTTGAAGGATCAAGGGAAGGTAGTTTTTCTGGTTATGGTAGCAGGCATTTAGGTAAAGGAGCTCAGGGTTGGTTTCTGGGGGAGGTGGTGGATTAAGGTTACAAGCTTTCGGAATAATACCACCTTGGGAAATAGTCTTGGGTTTCGGCTGAAAGCTTGTGTTTGGTTGGGTTTTGGGAGCTTGGAAGAGGATGTTTTCTATTGTATCAGGACAGTTTATACCAGGAAGGAAAGAGGTATCAGGAGAAAACCTTAGGCTTTTGACTTGTTGAGAGATAGTGGCAAGAGTTTCTGCAAAATTTGCCAAAAGATTGCCAACCACTTGGTTTGTTACATTTTCCACATGAGCATCCAATTATCTTTTAGCTAGATTTCAAATCCAGAAGGAGGGGCATACTCAGGAGTTTCTTTTTCTGGTTCCAGACCATTTTGCTCATTGGTGGTCCCAATCATAGTAGTTTGTTTATTTTTGGCGGCCATTCTGCTCAAATTCGTATCCTCTGCACTGATTCTGTCTTTTCTCATCTGACCCAGATACTTTCTGATCTGATCTCTGCTCACTATGATCCAAAATGTTGTAATAAAGTCGCCATCTTTATTTTAAGGAAAAATAAAAAAAACCAAAAATAACCAGAGTTTGTAAAAAGGGTTCGGAGGATAAGTTACGAGGTGGGAAGGTGTTAGGCACCCAACTCGCCCTTTCGGTCTCAATAGTTTTTGGCTAAAATATGCTTTTATTATATTTATTTAACAAATGAAATAAAACATTTAAACATATATATGTATCTACATTATTACAAACTTACAACAGCTTCCTTCCAGGAGTCACAAATATATTTATAAATATTTGGCAATAATAATGGCTCTTTTTAGTGCTATTTTCTATAGAAATCCGGGTAGCATAACTGCTTATATTTTTACATCGGACCGACTGAAAATAACATTTTTTTATAAAACATCTTAAAGGCTTACCTTTAAGAGCGTATGGTGTGCTTGCTCTGTCCTTCCGGGAGAGAGAGTCTTTTGTTGTTGAGGAGATTCGGACAGAATAACTGCTTTCGAAAGTTGCTTTTAGGCCTCGAGAAACGAGGAGCAACTGCTTGCTTTTTGCTGTTGTTTGCTTGCTGCTGGCGGAAATCGGGCAGAGCAACTGTTTGTTTCTGGCAGATTTGGCCTCTAGATTCGGGCAGAGCAACTGCTCTTTTTGGATTTTTTGGACCGGGAAAATATGGTGAAATCCTAGCGGGGAGACTAAGGTTCACTTTGACCGTCTGATTTTGAATTTGAAGGAGCTTCGAGACTTAGAAGAGAGGAACTCTCATAATGCTCTCTCAGAACTCACTATGGGAGAAACTTTACTACGTGATCGCGGTGTGTGAACTATGTGCGTGAAACTGGAGTGAATTCACTGAAGCCGGATGCCTCTATTTATAGGCTGAGGAAGGGACTCCTTCGGCATTAAGTTTTCTTTTCTGCGCTTCACCGACTTGTACCACGCGCTGAGAGAGTTGTACCTTAGGCAAAGTGCTATAGTGCATAAAGCACTATTGGGCGCCACCCATAGGAGGAGCGGGCGTCGTGCCAGGTGTTGCTATGGGTGGCACCTGGCTCCTTTTTTGTGCTGCTTTTTGACACTTTGGCCCCTACATTTCACTGTTTTGCGCATTCCGCTTTTTCTTTTGCATTTTTAAACCCTGTAACTTGACATTTGCTAAGTTTTAATAAGTCTTGATATCACATGTCATGTCACATACCAGGGGTATGAAATTGGGGTGTTTACACCTATAAATAACATACTTATAAAGTGAACCATGCAAGTTCACTTGAACATTCTTTCTAGGGTGAAATTCAAGTTGATCCTTTTTCGAAAGTTTTCAATCGCTGTAGTCCACCATGTTTTTTAAACCAAAAAAGGGCATTTTTGGTGCAAAGGATAAGTATACCCTTAATGACCCAAGGTGTGCGCACAAAGCTTCACTTCATAATCGTGCATCACAATGTACAAATTTAAATTCGATGCATGATGAATTGCGATTATATGTATATAGTTTAGTGCATTGTGATGAATGATTCCAAATTATTTAATATGGCGATGGATCGCGGTTCCAAAATCGATGCATCACGAATCAAAATAGATGTATAAACAAAGAAAAAAAAAGGAAGAAGGAATAAGATTTGACAAAATTATGAAAAATTATCCCTCATAAAGATCGTGATGGCTTAGTAGCACGCAACCTTTTTGATTCACTAACAATTGAGGACGAATTGAATCCATTGGCTTGAAATTCAATTAAACTTTTGACTTTGAAGGAAGGATTAGAAGAGTCTTCAATAAAAAAAATTAACTTTGAAGGAAGGAAGTGATTTAACCCCCTACAGAGAACAGAAGAGTCAAAGCGAGATGTCTGAAATGGGTTGTAGTGTTGGATCTCCATCGATTTGGCTTGAGATCTTCTACAAGTACATCGTAATTTGAAAAGCCATGTGACTAGTAAGGAAATCATCACTCTGAAGTACCATCAAGGAAAAGAACAAGCGATGCTGCTCCCCAACCGCTTACCAGCAATTTCTCCTTATTTCCATATCTAACCAACCATTTAGCGTTAACACTTTATAAATCATTGATCAATGATTGGTCTCCCAACTCATAATAGTTATCGAGAACATCATTAATTGTACATGCATGTGACACACATATGAAAAAAGTCTCTACTTGAAGGACAACACCACTCACAAATATATTCAAAATAATTGTTGTATCACGATTCATTAGTGATCAAGTAGGAATTTCACTTAGATTTTCATAAAATGGTCAAGGATGGTGTAATATTGATTTCAATTATTTGTAAATTGTAATAGCCTAGTAGATAAATTGTGCAATTTTGAAATATAAGGTTGACCAATGTTAAAGTAGCAATTTAGCTTTTGAATCAATGCTTTCAATTTTATTTTACTGGCCTTATTGATTAATCAATATGTAATGTAACAAAATTGAGTTGTATGTTATAGGTTTTATAAAAATTGATTACATGTTATTCATCTTCTTATACGGTTATCCCATTCGTACCATTTGGACATAATAATTGGTTATAATTTAGAGCCAAGCTATTTGAAAGCTTGTTTTCTAAGCTTATCAACTTGAAAGACCCATATTGGAAGAATCACTTTGAATCTGAAAAAGACAAAAGGAAAAAGTTTATCAACTATAGATAAATACCTCAAGAACGGAAGAACTCAGTTGTGGCGGAAGGTTGTGTGCCTATGAAATTGAAAGCTAACCCCATACCTGGGTTCATCTAGTGAACGTGCCCAAGTTTTCAAACCTATTAAGAAATGAACAAATGCGGATCGACAAAGTAATGAGCTTGATGAGAAAACACTACATATCACATGTTGAACCTTTGATAAAAACATTTACCTGCTAGTTATTCACGGCATAACCTCACAAGAAAGGTGGGAAACCATGATAAAGTAAGGGCCCGTTTGGCGCAACGTTTTAAAAACGCAGCGTTTTAAAACGCAACGATTTTCTTACAAACACGTTTGGGATATAATTTCAAAACACTATTTTCATAAACTTGAGTAGTTTTCAAAAAGACAATTATACCCTTTGATCCATAAATCAAAATTACAAATTGTGTATTTGAATAACCAAGGAGAATAAACAAATAAAATATAAAACTAAATGGTATAATTTAAAAATATTACTCCCTCCGTTCCAGGTAAAGAATCCATCATTCTATTTTGGGTTGTTTCACTTAAATAGTCCACTTTCAAAATTGAAGGGATAAAAGTGTCATAAATCGCTCGATTCGGTTTGCGATTTTTTGCGTCAAATCAAACTAATAATAATAATAATAATAATAATAATAATAATAATAATAATAATAATAATAATAATAATAATAATAATAATAATAATAATAATAATAATAATAATAAACTAGAGACTAATAATGATGAAAACCCAATTCACTATGCAGACTAATAATGATGAAAACTCAATTCACTATGCAACCCCATCCATTCTAATGATGAAAACCCATTTCATTTCACGCCACTCCCCCCCTCTCGTTCGTCTCTCTGGAATGACCAAGAACAGAGAGATCCCCTCATATCTCACACACTCTCTCTCCATCTCCTCTCCTCCTCATCATCCGTAAGCCCGTAAGTCCGCCATCTCCTCTCTTCCTCATTCGTCCCTCTTTTTTTTTTCTATTCCAAAACCCAACACACGAGTGGGTATAAATGTTGGAGAAACAGATTTGCTGGACATCAATGGAGAGAGATGCATAGTGGTTGTTCAGCAACGGAGGGAAGACGTTGGGGAAGGGGAAGAGAGGGAGAAGGAAAAGACGGGGCAATATCGGAAAACCTTTCCTCAGCGGCGTTTTAGAACTGCGTTTTCCACCACCGCTCCAATTTTCAGCGTTCAGAAACGCATCAATATTTTCCAAACGCTTCGTTCTAAAACTCGGCAACAAACACAGATTCTGTGAAACGCTCCATTTTGGACTCGCGTTTTGGGCAAAACGCGGGACCAGATGAGCTCTAACTCCAATGAGATCAAGGGACTCGTGATAACAAAATTTACACTTGCATTCAACAAGTTGATTCATTTAAAAATGATCCTAAAAGAATCTTTTGCAACAAACTTATTGATGTAATTAATGTTTTGTTATTCTTTTGGAAAATAATATAGCAATAAAGTTTAAATATGCGTTTTTCATGCTTTTCTTGGTGAAATGTGTGGTTTCCCTTAATTCCCATAAACTTCTGGCTATAATTAAAATAGGTTGAAAAAGTAAGGGTAAAGTGGTAAAAATGTTTTTTTCTAAACAGGAAAGTTTTAAAATAAGGTAATTATTTTAGAACGGACGAAAAATGAAAGGAGGACGATTATTTGAAAACGGATGGAGTATTTCCTTTTTCAAGTGTCTAACTCATTTACAATAGTGATGACTGTAGACACCCCAATTTCGTACCCCTGGTATGTGACATGACAAAAAATATCAAGACCTGTTAAAACATTAACAAATGTCAAGTTACAGGGTCAAAAGTGCGAAAGGACAAAGCAGGATGCACAAAAGGACAAATTGCAGGGACCAGAGTGTCAAAAATAGGCCAAGTTTGAAGTTTGGGCATGGCGCCCAAACCTCTATGAGGTAGCGCCCAAACCCAATTCTCCAGTGCACTGTTCATCAACAATTTGCCGTAAAATGCAATTCATCCAGCGCGGCGTACAACCAGTTGATGCGCTTGAGAAGATTTCTAATTCCATCGATGTCCCAGTCCTCACCTATAAATAGAGGTGTCCGACTCTTCATTCAGTACTCCTTCTTTGCGTAAAGCTTCTCCGCGTTAACGTTACGCTGGAGAAATAGAGAGCGGTGTAAGATAGTGAGAGATCACCTCCAAAGCCTCGAAACCCTGCCAAACCTCCGCCAAACACAAATCCAACCGGTAGAAGTGTACCTTAGCCCCCCAGCTAGGTATCCACCCCTTTTCCCCGGTCCAAAAATCGTGGATAGAGCAGTTGCTCTGCCCGATTTAAAAGGCCAAATCAGCCAGTAGTAAGCCGTTACTCTGCCCGATTTCAGCCTACCTCAGTCAAACAAACAACCAGAAACAAACAGTTACCCTGCCCCGATCCCGAGGCCAAAAAGTAACTTTCAGAGCAGTCACGCTGCCCAAATTCACACAACACACAACAACACACAACTTCAACCAGACCAGAAAAAAAAGACTCTCTCTCCCCGAGGGACAGAGCGAGCACACCCCTACGCCGTCTGTAAGTTTTTATTTTTAGAGTTTTTTATTTCCATTGTAATAGTATTATTTCCAGTCCGGCCCAATGTAGTCATATAAGCAGTTATGCTGCCCGGATTTAATTAGGAAATAGTACTAAATGTAGCCGTTATTATGGCAAAATGTTTTTAGATAAGTTTGTATTTATTTACTTCATTTATTCAATAAAGTCTTTATTTGTAAATGTATTATTTCCGGTCCGGTTCAATATCAATATATAAGCAGTTATGCTGCCCGGATTTATTTAGGAAATAATACTAAATGTAGCCGTTACTATGGCCAAATATTTCCAAGTATATTTGTAATTGTTTGCAAAAGAGTCTGTTTCAAGTCCGTAAATAATATAGATGTAACGGATGTATTTGTAGGAAGTTAATGCTTTATTTATCTGTTTAATAAATATAACAAAAAGCATACTTTAGCCAAAAACCGTTTTGAGACCGAAAGGGCGAGTTGGGTGCCTAGCACCTTCCCAACTCGTAACTTAGCCTCGAACCCGTTTTCTTCTCTGGTTTTTTCTTTCTTTATTTTGCCTTAAAATAAAGATGGCGACTCTAAAAACATTTTGGATCCAGTGGGGCCTCGCAACATCTTTCTTTGCACTTTCACGTTCTCCCATAAACAAGGGAGAATGGGAATGGAAAGGTGATGTATTCCTATGTCTGGTATCCCTAAACAAGGGATAACTTGGCGTAGAAAACCCAAAGCACTCATAGTGATCCGAAATAGGCCATAAGGCTATTTTCATAAAATCCATAGTGGGGCGGCTAACATCTTTCTTTGCACTTTCACGTTCTCCCTAAACAAGGGAGGATGGGAATGGAAAGGTGATGTTTTCCTATATCTGGTATCCCCTAAAAAAGGATAACTTGACATAGAAAATCCAAAGCTCCCATATTGGATCAAAAATCCACTAAAAGGCAACCGGCGCATTCCAACGCGCTATTCGGACGCACTCTCCGCACTTTTGATTTCGATCTCCCTAAACAAGGGAGGCTGGAGCGGGAGCGTGGATGTCACCGCATCGCCGCGGACGGCACCCCTATCAAGGGCGCGGGCGGGGAGCACCATTCGGGAACCCAGTGGCGACTTCTTTGGGGAGATCGTTTTATTTTAATGAATAAAAATGGAGGGCTAGACTCATTAAACAAAACTTTTTTTCTTTTTTTTGGCTAAAGTATGCTTGTTATATTAATTTAAAACAGTCTAATATTGCGTTCCTTTAACATCCGTGTCTATATTTGTGGATATGATCCTCCATCTTGCAACAGTTTCATTTCAAACACTGTTACGGATATACTTGGAAATATTCGTATTTTTCAAAAAAAAAATCTTCAAAAAAATATATATATATATATATATATATATTTCTTTTATTTCAGGCGGCACAACAAAGCAGGCGGGGCTTTTTTTCAAAATCTTTTCATTTCGGCCTTATATTATTATTTCTGCTTTATTTCCATTACGCATATTATATATATATATATATATATATATATATATATATATATATATATATATGCATTCATTAATCATTTTATTTTGGGGATTAGGACCCATTTTCTAAAAATAAATAGATTCCCCACTTTTCTTTCTATTTCTTGATGGTATGCTTGCTTGCTCGCGTTTAAGCTAAAAAGCCGAGAAAATCCATACATAACAGGCAAGACGGCTATATCTGTTTTATTTTCTATTTCTATATCCGAAAAAAAAAACTTCTTTTTTTTTTAGATACCGACACAGCGCACATGCATATAAATATATTCGAGCTGCTACCTACACCATGGCCAAACTACCTGCATAAGCCAACGTTAGGCGCATATAGTTTTTGAGGACACTTCAAAGACCGACGGTTTTGCATTTTAAATTGTGGGTCGGTCCAGTCAAAAAAATGTGCGCAAGTAAAAAAAAAATGTCGCAAGTCAAAAAAAATGCAATCGAAAAAAATCACGCAAGTCAAAAAAAAAATTTCACTTTGGGCTGATTTATTATTTTCAAATGCTCGACCTAGACCATTGAATGGTGGATCAGGAAGAGTATAGGCCCTTCGCTAGGATCGTCGATCTCGGGAAGTCGAAAGGCAGGTGGAATACGTTGGTCCTATACTCTGGAGAAAGAATCCATTCCGGGAAAATCTGAGGCTGTCAAAATTAAGCGAGTGCTTATCCGGTCATTTTGTAGGGAAAATAATAAATAATAAAATATACTAATAAAGGCCGCTTGTCTCAAGCCCAAAAGCCTTGACCGGCCTTACGATACAGAGCCATTTTCCCCGAAACTTGGCAATTTGGAAAGCGAGAGATCTTGGCCGATTGATCTGGGAATCAAGTGCGAGATCAGATCGGAGGGTATCGAAACAGATCGGACAAGAGCGAAACGATTCGGAGAAGTCAGAATCCAGACGGTATGGCGGCGGAAGTGAAGTCCCGGCAGTGCAGGATACAGGGGCTCCCGGGTATGCTCCGACTCCAGCAATGCAGCAGTGGCTAGACCAAAATTTGGGTGCAACAATTGATCTTATAATGAGCCAAATGACTAATCTGGTACAAAGCTTGAAATCTAGTGATGAGGTAATCTCTTCCCCTGCAGTCCCTCAAGGAGCATCAACCTCATATGTGCCTCCCAACCCAATTTCTCAACCAAACACCAACCCACCAACCCAGACTCCATATTCTATCCAAAATCCTTATCTGTCCAAAATCCTTATCCCACCCAAAATCCTTACCAAATACATGGCGAGAAAATAAACAAGCGTTGACAGGAGCCAGCAATGATGGAAGCCACTGGGAATCAGGAAAAGAAACTCCTAAGTATGCACCTTCTCTTGAGTTTGAGGCCTGGCTAAAAGAAGCAGTGGACGCTCATACAGAAAGAATAATAAACCAAGTGATAGGTGAGCTTTTAAAAGGCTTCTCAGAGGTCCTGACAACTCTCTCCCAAAAGGTCAAAATCTCAAAACATGTTCCTAATGCTTCCCACTTCCCTGAGGTAAACCTTCCTGATATCTCAGAAAATATCCTTTTCAAACCTCACGGAAAGCCACCAAGTACTCAAGTGCTAGCCATCGGCCAAAAAATGATCCCATGACCCAAGGTATGATTCCAAATGCCCATAGTCCTACCATGTCCTCCAGAAATCAACCCGATCTCTCCCACACGATACTGCTACCATAACGAGAAGAATTGCCTTCCTCTAGACCCTTCAAATACTTATTCCCGACAAATGACCTCGGGACTTCCAAAAGTAACTTGCACCGAAAGAATCCCTCTTGGGCCAAGGTCGGGCAACCCACTCCCAACTGCAATATTATCCAACAGAAAAAATTCTACCTAGTTGCGGACCAAATCAAACACGGCCATTTGCCTAGGCCAAGGGGCGAAGAAGCAAGGCATTATGACGACCTGCCAGCCCCAAGATCTGAAATACTCCGAACACTGTGGGCCCATGGGATACTGAAGCCCATGGATAATTACCGACCACCTAAGCCATTACCTGCTTGCTGGAATCATGCCCTATATTGTGAATACCATCGTTACAGTGGTCACCTCACCGACAAATGCCATACACTCCAAAATGCAATCTGAGGATCTCATCGATAGCAAGGTAATTACGGTGGCGACACCAAACTTGTTCAAGCGGATCAAGCGAAAAAGGTCTAAAGAAGAGGGGCAAGATAGTCCGATTAGCCATAAATAAAGGTCTTTGTAAGATATCTTGGATCAATAAAGGAGTTCCTAAATAAATGTTTGAGGGAGACGGTTTCTTGGGTATGATAGGCAGAGGCAGGTATGAAAAAAATCCGATAAGTTCGAGCTTCTAGCGCTAAGCCTCTGCAAAATTGGTATGCGTTACGACCGGCCGCTCTTGACTCCCGAAGCGGTAGACCGCTTCGGATATACTATCCCCCTTCCTTCTTCTAGCTTTGGATTGGTCATCTACCGATCCGCTCCCTAATGAGGATCTCAAACCCGGGTCCTCAATAATGTAATAACCAGATGCGGTTGCTATTAATGATAATATGAATGTCTTTGCTTATTCCTTAGTTGCACCTACATTAAAAGATACATTAAATAATCATAATAATGAGTCATTTAATGAAATGGACCCAAAAGATAAAAAATATTTGCTTGAGCTTGTAAAGTCAGTTGAGCAACAGGAACAACATCACTCGGCGGCAGAAGACTTGTCAATCATCAATGCGGGGGTGAACAATCAAATCAAAGAAATCAAAATCGGCAACTACACGCAAGGCTACGGAAGGATAACACTCATCGATCTCCTCAAAGTTCGTAGACATCTTTACCTAGTCCTATGAAGATATGTCGGGGGTAGACCAGCCATAGTCAAACAGGATCCCCATATATCCGGATGCTCGGTCAAACAAAAGCTCCGCCGCATCAAGCGAGAATGGTCACTACAAGGAAAAAATGGAAATCATGAAAGCGGCCGCCGCGTAAACTTCGTTCGGGTAAAAAAAAAGGAAAAAAGAAAAAAGAAGAAAAATACCCGATCAATTTGTCAATATAGTGACCGTTCCAAAGCCCAACGGGAAGGTTCGGATCTGCATAGACCACGCGACCTCGGCAAAGCGTCGCCCAAAGATGACCTCTTTCTACCCAATGTTGATATTGTGGCAGGCGCGTTGCTACTCACAAATCGAGATCCTTCATCAACGGCATCTTTGGGCTATAGTCAAATCAAAGCGGCGAGGAGACCAAGAAAAGACCTCATTCATCACCCCTTTGGGGACATACTGATATCATGTCATGTCGTCTGGGCTAAAAAAATGCTGGGGCTACTTATCAAGGGGCTGCTACCACTCTCTTCCACGATGTGCCGTACATTGTCAAAGAAATCCGTCGAGGTGCTCCTTACGAACCCGGGAAGGAGACCTTGTTCAGCCCTTCAACCTTGACAAGCTCAAAAGGTACTATGCTTGAGCCTATCTATCCAACAAAAGTGTTTCCCTCTT
>CM028377.1:89090022-89141850 GCA_013146195.2 Codonopsis lanceolata | reverse complement strand
CGCCGAGTCGGGCGTACGCGAGGATATGAATGCCTGCTTCACTCTTTCCGCCTCAACGACAAAGATTATAGCATCTTTCCCGCGTAAGAATTCTATCAAAGGATGGAACTTATGAACAAGAACGCCTTCGAGGATGGATTAGAGGTCCGTCCCATTTCTATCACCGCTAAGACAATATCCACCATCATCGGCGCACACTTCTGCTGAGCACTTCGAGGCAACTATCGCCGAGGCTATTCATGCACGAAGCAATGAGGGAGCCGATACCCTAGGGAATCATGCGGAAGATGCCGAGGAATCTCTTCCCTTCGACGTTTCATCGCATGCACACCTTATTTGAAGGGGCTTCTATTCAAGAGGCTCACCTGCGATGGGGCTACTAAGGAGGGGTGGTTTGCCAAGATATTCCCTGAGCTGCTCTAGGGCTTTGGCACATTCTGCATTACATTCGAAACCTTTGTTACCGCGCAGGACTTTGAAGAATGGGAGGCATTTCTCCACTGACCGGGAGACGAAGCGACCAAGGGCGATGATTCTGCTGTTTAGTCGTTGGATGTGCTTGATGCAGTAAGGTTGCTCCATCTCGAGTAAAGCCTGGATCTTCTCCGGGTTTGTCTCTATCCCGCACTGGTTGACCATGAATCCGAGAAATTTTCCTGCTCGCACCCCGAACGCGCACTTGCTCGGATTCAGTTTCATATTATGTTTGCGCAGATTGGCAAACGTTTCTGCTAGGTCTAGAGTGTGGTCGCGGCCTTTTGTTTTGATGACCATGTCATCAATGTAAGCTTCCATGTTTCTGCCGAGCTGAGAGCCAAAAACCTTGTTGACCATACGTTGGTAGGTGGCCCCTGCATTCTTCAGCCCGAAGGGCATCATCTTGTAACAGTAAAGGCCCCCAACTGCCCGAAAAGTTGTTTTCGCTTTGTCTTGCTCGTTCATCTTGACTTAGTGGTACCCTGAGTACGCATCCAAGAAGCTTAGCATTTCAAAATCTGCTATGAAATCTACGAGCACATCAATGTAGGGCAGCGGGTAACAATCTTTCGGGCAGGCTTTGTTGAGACCCGTGAAGTTGACGCATATCCGCCATTTGTCATTGGCCTTCTTAACCATTACCACGTTTGCCAGCCAGGTTGGGTACTTGATTTCCTCGATGATGTCAGCTTTCAGAAGTTTCTCGACTTCCATTTTGATAGTTGAACTTTTCTCTATGGAGTACTGCCTTGGCCGTTGCTGAATAGGCCGAAAAATTGGATCCACGTCAGTCACGGCGCAACACTCGGCCGATACTACGTATGTCTTCGACAGTCCAGGCGAATATATCCAGGTTGTTCTTCAGTAACTCGATCAACCTTTCCCGAGCTTCGGGAGGCATGGCCTTCCCGAATTTAATTTTCTACTCGGGGTAAGCAAGATTGATGTCGATCTCTTCCAGCTCGCCCTCTGGCTGGATATCGGGCTCGTCGCGAACTTGCAGAGTATCCATTTCAATGTCATGTGCCACGAGGCGTCTAGCCGTACGCCTGGAGGGCAATGGTGTCGGGCCTACTTGGGCTCATCTATCTCCATGGGGTCAGCTGCTTCAGAGGGCTTCCCGAGCTCGACATTGTTTATGGGGATGGAGCCTGAGGCAGTACCAGCTGGACCCTCTTTTTCAGGAGCTGTCATTGTTTGGTCGAGAATGTCCACGATCAGTTTCTGCTTCTTCCGCTGGGAATCTCGAACATACTCCCACATTGCCCGCGGTTTACTATTGAGGATACCCACACCCTCCTCTGTGTAGAACTTAGCCTTTTAGTGGGGGATGGCGGTGACCATCTGAAACTTGGACATGGTCGAGGCACCCAGGATGCAGTTGTAGGCGGATTTGAGATCGATTATCATGAACGTGATCATCTCTGTCCGAGTTTGCGCCCCATCTCCCATGAAGACTTTGAGCTCAATGGTGCCCTTGACGCTCACTTGATGGTTGGTGAATCCTTCAAGCTTCCCCAGGTAAGACTTGAGTCGGGCGTCTGATAACTCTAGTCCTTTGAAGCAGGAATAATACATGATGTCTCTGCATGCCCCAGTGTCGAGCAGCACCCTATGAACCTGCCAATTGTTCAACAGACAGGAAATGACCAGAGGTTGCTCGGATGCCAAGGGAGTACTTGCCAACTCGTTACGGGTAAAGAAAATGCTCTGCTCCTCTGCCCGTTGTACTGGTGTGTTGATAGCTTTGGACAAGGAGTATATGTGTTTCCCGAGCTGAGTGTTGGACGGGAGCTCTTCCTGGATCATGTTTACCACCCCTTGAATTTGAGGGGCCTGGCCACCTCTTCCTCTCGGGGGCCTCCCTTGTCGGTCATTATTTGCGTTATTTCCCTCGCCCTGATCCCTTTTGAAGCGGTCCAATTTGCCCGCGTTGATCAGTTTTTGTATTTCCCCTTTTAACATAAAGCATTCCTCTATTGTGTGTCCGTTACCATGATGGTAATCGCAGTACTTTGTGTTGTCCCTGGTGTGGCGAGCTCAGGGTCAAGTGGATAAAGGACTCGCAACGCATCTCCAACTTGGAACATGATCTCTTCCCGCGTAGTGTTCGGCCGGGGTGACGTCAAGGCTTCTCGCTTCCACGAGCTTGCTTTCCGAGCCTCGTCACCGTGGCCTCCCGAAGTCTTGTCTTTGTTTTTGGCCTTGTCACCCTTGGCGCTCTCAGTTGAGCAAAAGAGGTGAGAACTTGCTAGCAACTCTGCTTTCGAGGCACCCGGATTCATGGCCAGCATTGTTTTCAGTGGCACTGCTTTCATGTTGTTAAGGTAGCAGAACGTGATCTCCGGGTCACTGGTGGCGGTCACTTGATCGAGCATCTCCTCGAATCTCTTCAAATAACTGTCATAGGACTCATTGTCGCCTTGTCTAATCTTGGCAAGATCAAACCGATTTTTGGGGGTTGGACCCGCAGTGCCGAACTCTTCCAAGAACTTTTCCCGGAGCGATTCCCAGCTACCAATGGATCCCCGGGGGACACTGCCCAACCATGATTAAGCTTTTCCCTGGAGCGCACCCTCGAATACCGCATCTTTTATGCTTCCACATCGATGACCATCTGAATCTGTGCCTCAAATGATCTGAGCCAATCACTTGCCCGCGTCTTCCCAAATACTTTTTAAATTGTGGGAAGATAACCCCTTGCACGGGTGGCACATTCTCAATCTCTGGAGTGAACAGGCTGCCCTCCAATGGCCTTGTAGCCCCATAGACGGGCTTGGCCACAGCTAAATTGGTCATTTGTTTGGCCATGTCTCGCTTCATGGCTTCCATCCGCTCGGACAGGCATTTTTCTGCGTCCATGGTGAGTCTGGATAAACGCGCAAGATCTGACTGATATCTATGCACTGGTGGGTAAAAAGTTGGCTCATAAGAAGTTTCAGCTTCATGCTTGATACGCGCTCTATGCCTTGGTCGGTACGCATCTGCTTCTGCGTACTCACGGGCTCTCTCGACGGCTATGGCTCTCTTCTCGAGCACGGTATTCCTGCCGACGATGATGTCTGTGGGAGAGATTCTGGTGGCTGTATCTACTCTCCGCCTGATCATATACTCGCTTCACCTCATCCGCTTTCTCTAAGGGTATGTGAATAACGGATGAGATCCGTCTGCTCGGAGCGGATAAATGTTGGGAGGCCTGGCCACCACCAACGATTGCCGGATTACTGAGAATGGGCAGCGCCAAATCTGCAACTGGAACCGGGGCGTGGCCCAAGGCGAGCAGTTGATGGTTAAGTGCATACATCTTATTATAATACTCTGCTTGGACTTGCAGAGCAGTAGTCCTGCTGGTCAGGGGTTTGCCCGGACAAACTCACGTGGCTACCCTAGCCATTCTCTCGCCGGGCGGTTTAGTCGCTTCGAGATCTAACTCGCGCTTCTCATTGATAACTTGCCTGGAATCGTGCTGGCTAGCGTGACTTTGGCTGGCGTGCTGGGATGGTTGCTCCTCAACATACAGCACATCATTGCCATGAACTGCATGCCAAGCAGCCACCTTCTGATTCCTTGTTTCCACCCCTTGGGGTGCCCTTGGTGGCAAATCGTCCGGTGGTGGATTGTTGTTACTAGCTTGGTGGTTACTAATGGTAGCATGTTGTTTGCTACCCTTGCCAGCCATTGCAAATAGACAGATTTTCAAGAATCTCACCGGAAAACTTTGGGGAAAGTGTTGAGACTTCGAGTTCCCGGCAACCGAACCAAACTGATGTGGCAAAATCACAGCTTGGGCCGTTCGTACGATGGGTTGGATATCTGGGCTTGAATTTGCTTCCTTGAACCTAATTAAGATCACAAAAAACCTTAGTGGAAGTGCAAGGTAGGGCCTCACGAAACCACTCCGTCGTGAGAGTAAGTATCATGTGAGAGAGTCGAAAAGCAATTTGACAGAGGTTCTAGGCTCAAGAAAGTATGCGTACCCTACTTCTTGTTTATGGATGGGTATTTATAAGCCCCCAATGTGATTGAATCTGTCTAGGATTCAGTTTCCTTAGATACCTTGTATGATTATGAGAGAATCCCTTGATTTTAGGCGTGATACACGATCGTCGCAGAATGTAATGTAAGGCAAGTATCAAGTATCTCGATCGGATATGGAAACCTTTGACTTGTCTTGGGGAGAAAGTTTCCTAAGTTTCCTGTTCGATGCGTGCCCGGGCGAGCAAAGCTTTGCCCGGCTACTTGATATAGACTGAGTTGAAGTAAATGTAGATCCCGGGCGTGGCCCCTGGTCGAACTGGCAAGTCCAGTGCTCGACCAGGTTTGGACAGGATGAATCCGGCTCTTTGCCTGGTGTGAGTGTGGTCCCGAGCATGGCCCCTGATCGGGCGGGCAAGGCCTACGCCCGTCCAGGTTTAACCGGGAATTGCACTGCTCGTTGTTTGATACCTCGATTGCTTTGTCCGCTAGGTTGGTGGGCCCCATACTAATTATGCTCGTGACCGGCACGTGATGCTAGCTCGTGTTTTACTCGTGATCCGGCTTGGGCCGGGCACATCAAAAATAGTATTACTTTAAGAGTAGGTCTTCTACGAGAGCAACGGATCATGATACGCAAGATAGTGTCCACTTTCTCGAGCTCAGCCTACCAACATACGACAAATTAGGTTTATAAAATCTGTTTTACAAAAAATACTTATAAGACTGTATTTCCTAACTTTTTACCTTGCTTTAAAACCAATGTTTTAAGTACCCAAACTATCTTTTAATTACAAAAATCAACAATAAATATTTTGTATTTTGGTACAAAATCTTTAAAAAGATTTGGAGAGAGAATGTAAGTTATCCGGTAGGTAATTTCCGAACTTTTTACCTCGCTTTAAAACCAATGTTTTAAGTACCCAAATTATCTTTTAATTACAAAAATCAACAATATATATTTTATATTTTGGTACAAAATCTCTAAAAAGATTTGGAGAGAGAATGTAAGTTATCCAGTAGGTAAAGGGTGGTTTGTATAGGGTATATATGAACAAGTATGCATGGGTCCAGACAACAGGCAGAGGCAATAGCCCCCGTGAATATGGAGAAATCAAAAGAGGGTGCAGAAAATGAAGACAGAGATATGAATAATGGGCAATTATTAATTAGACAACTCTCATGTTGATACTGGTCTTTCTGTCCCCGTCCCCCCATCCTCAGCTCAAATTCCCTTCAAATAATTATATCTATGGAAGATCTTACTCTTTCTGTCCCGTCCCCCCTCGAATTCCCTTCTACTCCACTTGCGTATGGAAAATCTAACTGTTTGTCTTTCTGTCCCCATCCTCGTGCGTCAATCTGCAGGTCTTGCATGCATAATTGCATATCATTTGGAAGCTAATCGTACCAAGCCAGTCATTTGGAAGGAGTAAAAGATAATGGAGAAAAGAGTAGATGTGCCATCAAAGTAGATATGATCATGAAAGTGAAAGCTAGCCGCCTATGATTTACTCCATTAATACTTTTGGGACTTTGTTTTTGGATTGTCTTAAGATTCATTGACTGGTATACCTGATTCTTTGACTAGCTAGTATGATGTGATCTATATATCGACTTTAAGTCTTTAATATTGGCATTCGGAGCTAAGACAAGGAGATCCCCCATTCTCTCTCCCATTTCTTCCTTGTTTGATTTCTAAATTAACTATTGTCTTCTCTTTCTTTTTTTAAGTCAAACGGACTCTTTTCAAATATATTTGACGTATATTTAAAAATAATAATAAAACGCGTATTTCAAATATAATACTTTTTTGTATTACGGAAAATACTCTTATGGTTTTAATGTAGCCATATATGTACATGTAAAGAAGAGAAATTCTTGTATAATGCATTGTCCTAATAATAGCTCCTTCAATTGCGGAAATTTATGAAGCTAAGGGAGGATGTTCAAAGTAAAGAATCTGAGATGAGAAGAAAACTAACCTTTGGTGAAATTAAATTATGAGTGTTTTTTTAAAGAGTAAAATTTTCATCCATTAGTAGCGTAAAAATTTTTTAGACAAACAGTGCTTATCTTTTAGACAAACATGACGTGTATCAATTATAATTTTTGTATTCATTTTTTTAAGATTTTTGTTGACCATGTGTCGTGTTTCAAAAGTTGTTTGTTTAAAAAAATATAACACCGCAGTGGATGAAAATTTAATTTTTTTCTAAAATTATTTATTTTAAAAGTAAAAATTTCATCCGCTTGCAATGGAGAATCTTTTTTTACACAAGCGGTTGTTAAATCATTACACGTGACCAATCAAAATCTTCAAAAAATTAAGACAAAAATTGTGATAAACAAGTGTCATGATCTAAAGACCGTTTGTGTAAGAAATAAAAAGGATCTTAGCTATATAGTAGTGGATGAAAATTTTAATTCTTATTTTAAATGCCTTAAACTTTCAATATGTACAACTTCATCCTTGTAATTTCACTATAACATGTCAAACTCTAACCGCATCCAACTCAGGAACCATCGGTGTGCAACTTTGGTCACCGACTTGTATTTGCATTTTGCAAGAACTAAATTAATAAATTTAGATTTTTTGATGATACAGGGACCACCGTCGTACTTGACCCAAATATATTCCTAGTTACTACATGAAAGAGCTAAGTTATTTCATATTCCTAGTTACTACATGAAAGAGCTAAGTTATTTCATAGCCAAAGATGTCTACAAATTCCTAAAAAAAAAAGAGCATTATAAGTATCCTTCCAAATTGTGTCGATCTCTTCTCATACCTCATTAGGGAAAAGATCTACAAAAAAAAAATGTAGGCTTACAAACTGATGAAGCCATTCGAGCTCAAGTTCCTTTGGAGCTCAATGTGGATTGTACCTCGTGAATAAGCCATATTCAAGATTGGATACTAGAAGCTTCAATTACATTTATAATGAGCTTAACTTTAGTGAACTCAAAAGCAAGCTACATTTGACTCGGTTCTGATCATTAGCTCCTGGCTCGAGAGTTATGCAAACCAGAATTTAATACTCTACAATGCTTGTTACTCATATTGAGTCAAGCATAAATTACATGCTTATCGGTTCAAGTTGGGCTCGTTGGATCACTTATTCTGTCCAAAATTTGAGAACTACAATTGTACATTCACACATAATAAGGTATATAAGTAACGTCTAAAAAAGTTCCATTCTTGTCTTCTATGTTCTTAATTATCAAAAACTCTCCAAAACCATTAAGTAATTAATGTGCACTAGAAAGCATTTGGAAAGACTTGAACTGCAAAACCAACATAAAAGGATAGTCTGCTAGCTAGTTAAGTTTTTATCCGATTATGAGGGAGAACTAGTTGCCTATTTTTGCTGATCTACATATTGAAAGAGTCCAATCTGGAGCGAGGTGGTCGAATAACGCTTGAACCGCAAAGAACAAAGTGCTAGATCGATCTCTCCTATAAGCAAGTTACTGTTCCTGCAAAAACAACCCATGTTATTGCACTATGTAACTGAGACTGATAAGTTTCGTATTTCAGCTATCATAATTCATAGATCACTATAATAATTTGAATGCTAATTAATTGACATAAAGCATCACTTTCCATGGTAAAAAATACATATACAAATTCACAAAGGCCGTCCTATCAACATTATCCAGCATTAGAACAAAATTCATCATCACCAAACCAACTCCCTAAAAAATAATCAAACAAAAAGTGAAAATCTAAGCTTTCTTTTTACCCCTTTTTTTGCATTCGATGAACTATATATTGGATTGACCCTACAGTCTTAAACATGATTTTGGTGATCATGTGAATGAATGAAAAGCTAAAGTCATGAAAATACAAGCTATTGAAGTGCACCAAATTAGGTTGTACGAACACCCCTTCAACCTATTGTATCCAAAAGTATCTGAGTCACGGATACGCTCTTTAAGGAGTTTTTCGTGCTAACACACCAATCAAACGAAGTTATCAATTGTCCAAGTGACCAGAAAAAATCACTAATTTTAATTCATTACAATGTGGATAATGAATAAAAAAAATTGGAAGCCTACTAGTGAAATAGAGCAGAAGGCCACATAATTTTCGTTTTTGGAGTCTTATGTTTTGAGGGATCCAACAAAAGTGCTATCTACAGTGTATTGTATGCAGAAAGGCATGTTAGGTCTGTTCTCTCAGCTTTTTTTTTCTCCTAATTATTTGGGATCAAAGAGTTGATTTCAACCCTCCTTTATTCTAGTAGAGCTAGCTAACTTTCTAGCTTCCCCTTTGCCAAAGTAAATGTGGCTAGCTTGTTCCATAGGTAGGTAGTGGCATAGTTTTCATTTGTTATAATACATAAATAGTAAAGCCACCTAGTTTTGTTGTACATCACATAAGATTTAGGGAATACTCAAGGCAAGGAGACGACCACCCAGTAAATGCCTGCACGGCCATCTTAGCAGGTCATATGGATCTGCTGTATTCGTTTTAAAAGATGTATGGCATAACTGAAAAGATTCTTCTTCAACTACTAAAACCCCTTTTGACTTTCTACGGTACCCATACCGGGTTAAAATATAATCAACATGATATGGTTTTGATTTGTACTCCTAATTATAGGTTTATTGAGAACTCGAAAACATATTCTTAAACAAGTCTGAAGTTTAAAAAAAAATGTAATCTGTAACAAAACTGAGTGGAAAGTAGGATTACCAATTTACGTACCACGCATGAACAAAGAGGACATTTGCACGTCAAACTAAAAGCCCTAAATTTCTAAGACCCATGAGTTACAACATATGTATGGACACACTAAACCAGAAAACAATAAAAGCACACACAAACTAAGAGAATCACCATTGGTATTCTTTTCTTCTTTTCTTAAAATAAGAAGATAAGAAAGAATACCAATGGCGGTTTTCTTCTTAGAGTGCCAATCAGAGAGAGAGAGTAAAAAAATCTCTTCTTAAATAAGAAGAAAACAAAGGAAAAAAGTAGAGCAGGGGAAGGAGGCGGTGTGGTGCACGGCTCACCCAAAGCGGGTGCATGCAACAAACACACTGGGGGCGTGGGAAGGCTGATGACGTGGTTCCCACATTCTAATTTAACAGGTTTTAATTTTTATTTTATTGATAATTAGAGTGTGACCGTTGGGGGGAATGAATTTTTTTAAAAAAAAATTGATAGTTGGAATGGAAGCCTTTCAAAAAAATTATAAATTATATAATTTATGAGTAATTTATTATTTATAAATTAATTAATTTCTTTATCTATAAATTAATTTATTTATACGAAATATTTAAATATGAAATATATTAAATAAAGTTAAATAAATTTATTTGTTTGAAAAGTATAAAAATAAGATTGAAGTGTAAAGTTAATGAGGTGATAGTAAGACCCAGCTAAGAAGATGTATTAAGATTTAAGAAGATTATGAATGGGAAGATCAATTTCCTAATTAAAAATAGAGAAAAGTATGTTGATGACAGTGGGATCCCAACTAAGAAGATGTCTTAAATAAGAAATGAATGAGATGCTCACCTGTGTACGTTCACGAATCATTTCATGAATTCTCTTCCTCATCAGAAAGTAACTGAAAAAATAAAAACGTATATGAATTTTAAAAAAAAACAACTAAAGAAAGTAGATTTTTTTAAAGTGTTCCTAAACCTACATTTCTAATGAAATGCTTCCAAAAACTTTTGGGAAGAGAAAAAAAAAACAAGTAATACTAGACGGGTGTGCATGGGCTCGAAAGCCCACGGGCTTTGGCAAAGCCCGTATGTGCTCATCTTATCATGAGCTTGAGTTTCTAATTCTCAGTATAGTGGGCCTCATGCAGGCATAAAATTGATGGGCTTTTATGGGTTTTGACGGGCATTACATGGGTACGGGCTTTCGTAGGCTTATGGATTGAATTATATGTTTTGAAATTTTATACCTATCAAATCTTGGACTTTAAAATAATTTCACTCCATATAGTTTATACCCATCAAAATTTTAAATTAGCACAAATAGTTTTTAGAGATTAAATGAAAGAAGCATTTATTATCTCAATTTTAAACAATGGAATCTTGTCATCTTAGACTCAATGGACTGATAGATAAAGAAAAGAACTAAAGAAGTGATGCACTAGGGTACTACTCTACTAGGGTTTTTTTATGATTATATATATATATATATACATACAGGGTCGGTCCTGAGTTTCGAGAGGCCCATGGCAAAAAAAAAAGGGGGCCCTTTATAAAAATGAAATCATTTAAAGTATTGAGAAAAAAGAAAAGTAAAAAGCTTATAGCAAGAATTGAACCCAAAATCTATCATAATCTACTAAGTATGTTAACCATTAGGTCATCTATTATAAATTAAATTAATTAACACGTTATAACTTATATACAGTTCACAGACTAAAAAAGTAATAGACTAAAATAAGAGCAAACCTAGGATTTGAACCTATGACATCTACCTTAAATCATGTGCATCTTAACCACCAGTGAAACCAATCAATTGTAAATTGTGTTAACACTATAATATATATACTAAATATAAGGTAGTACCCAAACATTTGGGGCCCTAAAAGTTGGGGGCCCATGGCGATAGCCCCTCTTGCCACCCCCAGGGCCGGCCCTGTATATATATATAATTACACTATAAAATATTAAAATAGTGAAGTATTGTAAATAGATGGGCCGAGTCAGGCACAATGGGCTTTAAAAAAATAAGGACTCAAACTTATCCGAACCTATAAGTATCCTAACTTTAAGGCCCAAACCGGATGAATGCTTTGCTAGCACGGCATTGTGGGGCTAATGGGATGATCGACGGGTTTGCTCACCCTTCTTTATGTATAACGTGCAATTGACACATAACCATTGGTCAAATATTGTACTCCCTCCATTTTTAAATTATAGTCCTCTTTTCTTTTCTTTTTTTGTATATTCTAAAATAATTGTTCTTTTTTAAACTTTTCCTTTTAAAAAACATTTTTACCATTTTACTATTATTTTTTCTACCTACTTTAATTATGATCATATATTTAAGGGCATTAAAGAAAATTAACTATATATTTTATTAATATTTATAATACAATTATTATTTTTTAAATAATGTGCCGGATCAAAAAGTAGAATAATTAAAAAACGGTGGGAGTATATTTCATCATTTAGTCAACGAATCAGCAAAGTACATGACTATCAACGATTCTCAACAGAAACTTTTGTATGCAAAATGTTGTGCTTATTTTGTGAGGCTAACATTGAGCAAAAACTCAAGATAGACTGTTTTACGGATATATTTTATAAGATGTATTCTCTTTTTTGATTTATTGTGTGTGTTGATAATTTTATTGGTTAATCTGTGAGAGAGTGGTGCTCCATTTTACGAATTAAGACCCATAAAACTGTTTTACATGAGATCTGCTCCTAATTCCAAACATTGCTTGACAAGAAAATAACCACTTGAAATTAGGTTGCTATTTTTATATATTTACGTACCTATAAGTTGTTATTTGGTTCACCGGAAATTCCCACCACCAAAAGCATGGTTTCTTGGCACAGAATAAGCTGATGCCGTCTCTCTTTGTGAGGACCCTCCGCTCATGCTCCTCATTATCTCTCCAACTCCAAGAAAGTCTCGGGTCATTCTATCGGATCCTCCGAAGCTCAGGGTAGGTGAATCTGATGGTTGTTCCAACTTAATTTTCTTCACGTCATACCCCCCTCCTCTATAGCTGTCTTCCTGTTCATGTTCAACATACCTATGTGTCCCACCCCCGAAGATGGAATAATTAGCCCCTCCACCACCAGCAAGAGAGTTCATTAGCTCATTCAGGTTATTCTCATTGTTGTCACCACCAAAAACATTGCCGAAGCTGGCGGCGATCCCTGGCAGTCCACTGTCCGATTTCGTCCCGCTGGAAGAAGAGCTTCCGTAACTTCTCAGCAAGTTAGAAGCACTATTGTTGCTTGCGGTGGACCCCATTGCTGCAGCCTTCTGAAGTAGCGCAGTCGCGGATATGTGTGCAGCAGCCATATTAGGGTTTTGCCCGGATGCGGCAGCATAGAGAGAAGCAACACTAGAGCCAATCATGTGATCACTTGCACCGCCTATTATACTGCCGGAGAAAAGACTCGAGCCGCCTTCGCTTCCATTGCTGAACTGATTGGTGACTATCAAGCTGCTGTTACTGTTACTGTTGTTGGTGGTGCCACCACTGGCGAAGAAACTGAAGTTGAAGAGGGTGGTGCCGGATGGAGAGTTATTGTTGTTGTTGTTATTTGCATGATCGTCCTGGAGATTCGGAAGGTGAACTAGTCCTTGAAATGCCTTGTTTGGAAACAACCCATTTTCATGATCAGATTGGTTTTGTTCGTCAAACTCTTGGTTTTGTTCAGGCATAAAGAAACCAGAAGTAGGCATGATCTGTGTGGGGCGAAAAGCAGAGGCGGTCGATGATCCAATGAGATCATTCTCGAATTTTTTGAACACTGCGGTCGGGTGAGGATTACCAAGGCTTAGTAAGTCGGTGCAAGAGAGATTATCATGGTCTTGGAGAGGGGAAATCTTGGAGCTTATTTGAGATGATAAGCCTAAGCTAATGTGATTACTTCCAAACAAGCTACTTCCAATGGCACCCAAGCTTGGTGGGTTCCTAAGTGCACCCTCTTGTGCCAATGCATCGCAGAAGGCCCTGTGAGTGACGAAGCTGTCGCGCCTGCATTACGTTTAGTTCAAAATGACTCTTAGCATGAATTGAATGGAGACAATATTCGAGTTATTAGAAAAGGTATGACAACAAAAATTATGAGATGCGAAATAGATTAATTGTATCATGTACATTTATAAGGATGCAATTAAAAATAAATTAGGGTCATTGTGACATATACTAGATCACCCGAGGTACAAATTCATAGAATGGAATATCAATATGACTATTACCATGGCAAATTTTGTGATGGTCCAATTTTCTATTAATACCATGGTAAAGACCTTGTTGGAAGGTACGACTCAATTACCAAGGCAAAAGGCTAAGTCCTCCGAAGTTAAACAAACAAAGCGACGGCACAGGATGAAGTGGTGGCGGTGGTTGGTTATTGAAGCAACCGCACCAGAATCAGAAAGAACTCTAGAATCTTGTGCGGTCGCGTGGAGCCACTGTCACTTTGGGCGTGACCTTTGGCAGTTGGAGTGATCACCTCATTTGGCTTGGAGAGAGCGTGCATCGCTTCATGGGACATATATAAGCGACCGCGTCGCGTCGTTTGCTATGTTTCTAAGTTTCTTTATTTATCATATTTAAGAATTTGATATTGTATCATATATAATTGTAATCTTAAAATTAGGAGTAAGGTTGACCATAATAAAAATTAAATAGTCGTTGACCCTACTCTCTCTCTCTCTCTCTCTCTCTCTCTCTCTCTATCTCTCTCTTCTATTGAATGATCTTTATTATCTAATTCTTTGTGTTGTGCACAACATGCCTTTTGATCGAGACTTCTTAGGACTTCAATGTAATTTGAAGTTTCTATACTTGTTTAACTAAACGGTATACAAATTGCGGTCAAATTACTGTTTACCCCCCAAAGTTTTCACCAAATCTCAATTCGTCACCTAAAAAAAAGTTTGTCCTATTTTAGCACTCAATGTTGCCATTTGTCCCAGTTTGCCCCCTTTCCGTGAGGGGCGTTAGAAATGATAATGGAAAAATACATGTGTATGTCACATGAAGGCTATTTTGGTCTTTTTCCATCTGGCTTAACTGGAGGGTGTTCAAATAGAGTTAATATAAATACACAAGACACAAATCTTAATTCTGAACAAGAAAAAAATAGGGTATTCTGCAAATTTTAAAAAATTCTGTTGAGAAAGCAGAGTAAGAAAAACTTCAACACTCAGATGTAAATTTGGTCAGCAAAAAATCAACACTCAAATTTTAATTACGGGTATGTTTCCAACAAGAAAAATGCAGTACAGAGAATAAAGAATCTTGAAATGTGGAAATCACCATCTCTAAGGTTTAATGGAGTCTAAATTGCTATGACGTGGTCATTCTGAGTTCATGCCCATTGTAGGACTTTCTGAGAAATGAAAAATATTTTCTTCTTTCTCTTTAGGTAGATAAAGAAAGCTTCGATTCTTTGCCCCCAGCAAGACCTCTGGTCGCACTTTCTTTCCAGTAAGCTCTAATGATTTCCTTAGCATCAGCTGATCAAAAGATCCTTTGAGAACTAATATTAGTTGGGTGAGTTATATTTCTTGTGTCTTCTGGGAGCGGAACCAGAATCGATAGTAGCATTTCTAGTTGCAGGGACATCCAGTAAGCTGGGGAAATCGCTCCCAATAACGAAGTCAATTTGAGAACTTTATTTGACGGAGGAAACTATCAATTTGAGAACTCCCGAAAACAAAGTCAAATTGAGTACTTCATTCATTATGAAAATTGTAATACATTTTTTCTGATCATGTATGTAATATCGAAGGAACGTCGTCGTCAGGATGAATCTCCATCTTCCAAATCTGGTATTAACAGGGTTTGATGTAATTATGGATATATGGAACTAGGGTTTTAGTTCTATGAAACTAAGATTTTGGATCTTTAAATAAGAAATTGGGATGAGTTGATTTTGTTTAAATGCAAATGAACAACCAGGTTATGAAGTTTTTGGGGTGGTAGGGGAACGACAGTGTGCCGGTGGTGGAGAAGAAGGAATCTATCGGTGGTGTATTTGGGTGAGATTCCAATGGGAGAGAGAGATCGATAAAAGAGAGTGAGAATGAGTGTGTGAGAGAGAGAATTAAAGAAAAAATAAAACTAAGCATTGAAAGTGCTAAACTAACCCTATTTGAATGTTTGAAAGTAACAAAATAGCACTCACGTGACGTGCACATGCCCTTTTTCGTTACCATTTCTAACGCCCCTCACAGAAAGCAGGGGGCAAACTAGGACAAATGACAACCTTGAGTGCTAAAATGAGACAAACCTTAGTTTAAGTGATAAACTAAGATTTTTTGAAAACATTGGGGGATAAAAAGTAATTTGGCCACAAATTGCTGATAAGCGTTTGCAGCCTAAACTTAAAACGACATTCTAAAAATTGGTGTCTCTTAATATTAAGGGCGCAGTAGTCTAATTTTAAGGGGATGACGTGCTATATGACTTTTTCAAGTCAACCTGACTATTATTCGACTATGTATATATCTATCATATTTTAACCTGGTTGTAGAAAAGAACATATAATATATTGTCATCAACAATTATAATACTCCCTCCTTATTGTCTAGTTTTCTTTTTTCATCTGTCAAAAAAAAATGTTGTTTCTTTTATCATTTTATTTTTACTTTTTTTCACCATTAATTATAAGTTTTATACATATAGATTTTAAAGAAAATACACATTATACAAATATTAATAATCAAGATAATAATTTTTTTCTTAATATGTGTGTCGGTTCAAACAATACAACAATTTTGATACCGCAGTAGTAAATATACTATAAATCTCATGTTTCATAAATTTTGAACAAATAATTATTCCACGTCAAAATTGGATTTTAAAATTCAAGTTGCAAAGACCGAGTGTGTATGAGAGCGCGCGCGGTTGTAAGGATCCTAAGATTTTGTAGACTCAGTCACACATAGCATCGCCAACCCAAAAACCCAATTTGGAGAAGTTTTAACATTATCCACTATTACAACTTCAACCCTTAACACCAAATTTTACATGAAAAGGAATATTCATTAACGTATTATATTTTCATTTTCTATTAACCTTTTAAATTGTAATTATTAAGATTACATAATTTATAATTTTATTACATTTAATAATTTTATTTTTATAATAATATTTATATAATTAATTATATTCAAAAATAAATAATTTGGTATAATTATTCTTTATTGGTAGTAAATACAAAATAATTTACATAATAGATCAATTAATGATAATTTATTGAATTTAATAATTTATAATAAATTATATTATTAATATTTATTGTAGCTATAATATATATTATTATTTATTAATCAATTAAAATATTATTACCAACGAGCTCTACCTCAACTGGTACTGCTCACTTCTCTTAACAGATCGAGAAGTCGGATGTTCAAATATCACTAGAGACACCCTGGACTTTACAACTCTCAATAGATAGGTCGGTTGCTCAAGTCTTTCCAGAGGCATCGTTGTTGTTCAAGTCTTACCCAAAAAACCCTCATTTAGCTGCTCACTTATCTTAACGGAGTGGTCAAGTGTTCAAGCCCTATCAGAGGCACCATGGTACTTCACTACTCTCAACCGAGAAATCGGGTGTTCAAAGTCTCACCAGAGGCATCATTTGTTCTAGTCACACCAAAAACATCATATATTTATTATCGTAGTCTTTCAAGACATTAAAATAATAATAAAAATAAGGGTTGGGGTACGGTCTATATCCCCTCCAACCTTTAAAAACAATTAAAATATTATTAATAATTCATATTATTAATATTTTTTGTATTTAAAAACTAATTTTTTTAAAAAAATATGTGGATCCCATCAACACCAATTTGGGGTTAATATGTTCTACTTCAAATTTGATGCAACACTATTCATGTCACCAATTTGGGGTAACGATGGAGCAATGACTTCTAAAAAGTGTTTTGTAACATAGGAAATGTGATTACCAATATATTACAAAATTCTATTATGTTGTTTGGTAATAAACAAAACAACTTGAAATGCAATGACAAGATTAAGGCAATTGACAATATCACCCCAAAATTGACAAGTACTTGGTGATAACTTTTATAATAAACACTAGACATTAACATTATTATTGTTCCACAAAATAACAAGTTGTTCCTTTTTTTCCAATTTTGATGAAAATTTTAAATTATCCAACATTAATAAAACAAGAAAAAATCATAACTAAAATAAAAAAAATTACTAATATAGTGCAATTTTCTATTATATTGTTTGGTAAAAAAACAAAATAACAACTTGAAATAAAATGACGAGATTCGGGCAATTGAAAATATCAATCCCAAAGTGGACAAGTACTTGGTAATAACTTTTATGATAAAAACTGGACATCAACGTTATTATTGTTCTACAAACTGACAAGTTGTTTTCTATTTATGGTGAAAATTTTAAATCAACTAACATTAATAAAACAAGAAAATTGCATTACACTAAAAAAAAAAAAAAAAAAGCAAGCTAGTGTTATAATGAAACTAATTGAAATAAAAAATAGCTTAAACATTAATTTGAAATAATTCAAAAAAAATGGGTTACTATATATTTAGTTAAAATAATTTAAAAATATATGTAAAGCGGATACTTGACATAATAAAATGATATAATTGTTCTTTTACATGAATTTTAACTATTATGAATCAAATCTCACCTCCTCCATTAGGATTGTGATTCCTTATATTTTAGTAATTATATCTAAGATTTCAGTAATTTATTTATGTTCTAAATATCATTTTGGCAACACCAAACACTACTTATTAATTCCATGGAATCAATTCTGCAAAATAGATTAAACTTTTGTGTAACAATTGAGACCTAAGAGATTTTGGGGTCACTTACATGCAAAAAAACGCATAATTTCAATCAATAATCAAGACATTGATAAATGAGTGACCCGTCTCAATTTATGTAAAAGTGTTCTAGAAATTTTTCATACGAGTAATAAATATACATACTTTGGGGTAGTCATATGATATAAGCAATCATTTTCTCAAATCCTGTGATACTGTCTTTCCTCCGATGGATAGAAACACAGATTGACCACTATGTCATGGAATAGACCCATCAGATCTTCCAATAATTGTGTGTGTGTGTGTATGTGTTGCACAGACCTGCAGCCCTAAGGTCCTCAAGAAAAAGGGTAGTTCCAAGAATTAAGAGAGAGAAAAATGATGATGAATGAGATAATTACGAGAACAACCAACTCCCATGAACACTACTACTACTCTACTGTTTACTCTTGTTAGTGTGTGTTTTTGTTTTTTCAAACCTCTACTACCATGGCATTTTCTGGAAATTATTATTCACGTGCAACCATTTTGTCATTCCTACAAAACTCCAACTACGAAGGCAAATTAGAAAGAAACCCAGAGAGAGAAAGAGAAAGAAGAGTGTGTTTCTTCCATCAGATGGGATTTTCTTATCTAGAACAATTTTCTATGGCAGAAAAACCCATCTAATTAACTAATTAAAAGAAAAAAGCCAACAAATCAATAAAGTTATTTTACCTGGAGAAGAGGGTACCACAATCACATCGGTATTCCTTGGTACCGCATGTTTTAGAGTGAGCTTTCCAGTCGGATTGAACAGCATACATCTTAGAGCACTTCTGGCACTTGTACTTCTTCTCGCCATGCTTCCTCGAAAAGTGCTTCTTAATACCAGTGAGGTCACCGAGGGCACGAGAAGGGTCATGGTGGACACAAGAGGGTTCGGGACAGAGATAAACCTTTCGCTTTACTTCCTTTGTAGTATTCTGCTTGAGCTTCCAAGGCAAATTGTGTCCTCTTCTGTGAAGTTGTAGGTTTTGCTCCCTTTGAAACCCTTTGTTGCATACCTCACACAAGAACCTGTTTGTTGCCATCAGGGCCTTGGGAGATAGTGCTATTACCTCTGCATCTGGATCTATCATTGTGTGAAAAATTCCAAACCAGAAAACATTAGAAAATGTTCAACCATTATTAGAACCATATTAATATATATATATATATATATATATATATATATATATATATATATATATATATATATATATATATATATATATATATATATATATAGGTGTGTATGTGTGTGTGTCAGTGTGTATAGAAAAAGACCCTTTCCATGGATTCTTTTTTTCTTACATGCTTTCAAAGACTAGGGTTTTTTGCATACTAAATTTTATAAATAAATATTTTAAAAAAAAAACAAAACAAAACAAAACTTCTGTTTTTACCTTTTTTGTAAGAACATGTGAAATTCATTCATGGGTTTTCTATAAAATAGATCTTTGTAAATGGGGCTTAAATTAAAAACCAAAAAAAGAAGACACTTGCTTGGATTTCCAGGTTGATTTCTTCGCTTCTTAGGAGGAGCTGCTGGAGCTGGAGCTGGTGATGAATGTGGTTGTACAGATGCTTTCATCTTCTTCTCATCTACACCTCTAATGCCAAAGAACAACGCGGCGGAGGAAGATGAAGATCCTTCCATTCTCTTCTTCAGTAAATGAATCTACAAGATAGAATTAATTCAACTAATAATCAAAAATTCAATCTTTTCTAGCTTCTAAGTAGCCAAACTCAAAGCGGACGAAATTCAAGATTTGCGGTGGTAATTGGATGAAGAAATGAACAAGGGTGGATCAAAAGTAAAAACTCATAGCGAATTTGATTCTTTTGCTCTCTCTCTTCTTTTAGTTGTAACCTCCACACTTTACTTTAAATGAGAAAAAAAAATTGTTGACACTTTTGTTCTTGTATGATTCGGTGTCATGCAGATACACTAACACATACCCACAGCATTTAATTTTTTTCTTCTTTTTTATTTTTCTTTTTTCTCAATCTTTTCTATTTATTTGCCTGAAAATGGAAAATATAAATTTTAGTTTGGGCATGTGTGAGAGAGAAAGGGGTTATAGAGAGAGAAAGAGAAAAAGGAAGGTGGTGGTGCTCTTGTTGTGCTATCCCCACGCACCCTATTGTGTCCATATGCGACGATGGATTGGGATTTGGGTCCACCAACTGCTGGCCTTAGCCCCCCCCCCCTCCCTGGTTCAGTTCCCGACAAATATCTCTCGTCACCCTTTCTCTGGCCCACACCTGATGAATACTAACTCACCCTGTTTAATGTTTTGTGTGATAGTCCGTTTTTTAAAGTTAAAACTTTTTAAAAATGATACTTTACTGGTTTATTAGTAATATAATATATTTTTAATTTTTAATTTTTAAAAATAGATTTTTTAAGTGAAATATTTCAAAAAGAAATAATTGACTCTTTACCAAAAATAAAAGAAGTAAAAAATAATCAATTTTATTATAAATATTATAATAGAGAAGACATTTAGGAGAGTGAAACCTATTAATTAAAACAATATTCAAATTATGAATAAAATAGTGAAAGCAAATTTCTAAAAAAATAAAAAATAGAGAGTGAACACTTTTTCGAACACCTTAAAAAGAAGATTAAAAAAATATCAAATGGTGGAAGTATCATAAAATTTAAAAAGAAAATAAACTAGTCAAATAACTAGGAAAAAAATCAATAGAAAAAAAATTGTATTTATAAAGTAGGTTCAATGGTACTAGAAGCCACGACCGTTTAATGTTAGGGGAGCTCTTTGTTGAAACCTTTTGTCTAAAAGGCAATGCCTAATGATCAGATTATGAAAATTCAAAAATAAGTTATAGGAACTAATTGATCAGGATTATCAACAAATTCTGTTATTGTTAATCATGTTATTTCACTATAAAGTTTGAGCGCAATGATAAATCACGAGAGAAAAAAACTGTTTTTTTATTGTCATATAGTGTATGTTATTTCATTTATAAGTTATTAAAAATTACGTATTTTATGATTTTAATAAAAATAAAAAATATTTATGTCAAAAATCAAAATTGTACTTGAAAAACGTTACAAAAAAAAGATAAGCATTACAATAATTTAGGGACGGAGGGAGTATAATTCAACCACTAGAATGCTAGATTAATAAAATAAAGGTAAAAATTTGGATAAGACAGTCTTACGGATATTTTTTTGTAAGAAACGGATCCTCTTTACCCGACCAACCGTATGATGGTGGGTTAAGTTATGTGATAGTTTGGTTCCCTCTTACGAATTAAGATCCGTAAGACGATCCGCTAATTTTGTACATATAATTTCTTGATAAACTTGCAACAAATTAAAAATTTAAGTTCCATTGGCAAAGTTTGGTAAAATGAGTTGAGTTGGCCTGAAAATTTGACTTGAGCGCAACTCTCGTGCGACTCAAAGATAAATGAACTAAGATAAACTCGATGAATGAATGAAGACTCCATCTTCACTAAATAAAAACTAAAGTTATTAGTTTAAAATGTAATATTGATTATGATGGGCTAAATATTTCAACTAAAACTCATTAACTTTCTCTTCTAATTTTGTTTTATCAATTACATACATAATTATAAAATACTTAAGATTAATAATGATATTTAATATAATTAATATATTTATATTGTACACTCACTCTTCCACCCCCCCCCCACACACACACACACACATATATATATATATATATATATATATATATATATATATATATATATCAACCGCCAGCAAAGCAAAACACACACACACACACATATATAGTACACCCGCCCTTCCAACCGCCACCCCACCCCAAAATTGCAATGCAAAGCAAAGCAAAACACACACACACACACATATATATATATATATATATATATATATATATATATACACCCGCCCTTTTACCGCCACCCCTCATATATATATATATATATATATATATATATATATATATACACCCGCCCTTCCAACCGCCACCCCACTCCAAAATTGCAAAGCAAAACACACACACACACACACACACACATATATATATATATATATATATACACTTCCAACCGCCACCCCACCCCAAATTGCAATGGCAAAACACACACACACACACATTATATATGATTGACACACACACACACACACACACACATATATATATATATATATATATATATATATATATATATATATATATATATATATATAATACACCCTTCCAACCGCCACCCACACCCCAAAATTTTCCTTTTATTAGTGTCATATGTGTTAAAGAGAAGAGAACATAGAACTCTAATACTAACTACTCCATCTGTTCCACCTAAACGTCCACGTTTGAAAAGTTAATTAATAAGAAGTTATATTAATATAATTGAGTTAGTCTTAATTACAAAAATATACTTTAGCACAATATGTCGGTCTTTTCCAATTATTGTGATTGTAATTACATATATATATATATATATATATATATATATATATATAGTTAGTTGTAACTTTTGATAATTTTTGTAAAAAATGTATTTTTTGTAATTTTTATATTTATTTGATAAGTGCATCCGCCGCCCATATATATGCCCATACTATTAAATGGCACTTATTATGGCCGCCCATTTAGACATACCAAAAAATAGAAACTAAAGTTATTAGTTTAAAATGTAATATACTTTAATAAAAATATGAAGTAAAACTAGATATCAAAGTGTATAGTATGTTACATTTTAGAAAATAGGCAGCGGCACATTATAATGATTGATGGAGAAAATAATGTCTGTAAGCAAGTATAGCAGGAAACGTCTGAAAAATCATCATATATACATACAATTATGGGATGACAAGAAAAAAACAAGGCAATTGTCACAATATGAACCCTCAATTTATTTTATTTTATTTTTCTCCTTTCAAAGAAGAAGACGACTAAACATTATTTTTGCACCAACTATTTATAGACATTTACATGTTAAAGCATAAAACGTAAAACTTAAAGCAATGATATATTCAATTATTCATTGTTGGTCTCCTTTTAAATTTGTTATTTATTTAACATGATATTAGAGTTTATGGCTTGATAAGGACAAGTGTTCAAATCATCTCATTTGCATTTATTCTTAAAATATTACAAAGGATACATATTGACCGGCTTCATATAAAAGTGCACCTCTTTCCGTGTAAACGTGAGGAGGAGTGTTAAAGCATAAACTAATTATATATATATATATATATATATATATATATATATATATATATATATATATATATATATATATATATATATATTTCATTTGTTCCACCCAAAGAGTCTTTAATTGAAAGTGAAATATATTAATGTCATTGTAGATAGTCATAATTACAACAAAAACAAAAAAAAAAATCTTAAGCGCAAGCAATGTACTTACAACACAAGTAGAAGATAAAAATGAAATGTTAAAGAAATGGTAAACATAATTTTTGAAAATAGACTTTTAAAATAAAATATCTCAAAATAGTATAGTAGATTTTTTGTCTGATAATTATTCATTTAAATAAACAAAAAAAATTACTTCCTTGATTTCTAGCAAAGAGTCAACTATTCTATTTTGAGATGTTTCATTTAAATAAGACATTTTCAGAAATAAAGATATAAAAATGTTATTTTATTACTAATAAATTAAATTTATCATTATCTTAAAAAAATAATTTTCAAATAAGAACTCTTTACTCGGTACTTCACAATTGAGTAGAACTATTTACTAATGGAACATCTTAAGATTTTACGACTATAAGTTAATTCAATATGATATATAAAATATCACATCATTTAATACCCAAAATTAAATGCTATTAGAGTGATCCTAACATTATCTTTCGCAATTAACTGAAATTAAGTGCACTGTTTTTCAAAATGTGCAGTGTGTGCATGTTTGTTTGTGTCTAAGAACATTTAAGATTTCAGTTACATGAGATTTGTCCGGACTCGATTAGACCAACGACGCCTATTTTGACGGTCACCTTCTGTTGTTTGCTATAGAGAGAGAGAGATATATCAGTAATAGCTAGCCAGATGACAACATGTTCTCATTTTAAAACTCAACCCATAAGCGCATCGTTGATCATGTCAGGGAAACCGTTTTATAGAAAATATCTATAAAACTGTTTTAAGTTTTTACTTAATTTTTCCAACTATTGTCGTATCATTCATGGCCACTCTTCTATTTCACCTAAAAAATTAATTTACAAATTATGACTTTCTTACATGTTAGTATGTTTCATAGCTCAACATGGTAACAGGAAATAAACCATAACTCGTGGATAAATTTGTATTTTAACTTGAAAAGTAACGGATTCATTTCTTTCCTGTCCTTCTATTACATATATAAAAATATTTACTATTATTGAAAGTCCTAATATGCCCTCCAAGTAACGAGTGCGGCACATATAATAGCCGTAGCAATAATATACTTTCAATTTTTATTAATACTAGAGACCCAATTGTTATTTTCAGAAAAAATATTACTCTGGATATTTTAATTATGTTTCAGCTAAAGTGACTATCACTGATAAAGATTAGATAAGATTGACTATCTTTTAATTGGCTGGTTAGAGATCTAGAGTCATTTTGTAAATACTCTAATTGTTATAAATTTATGATTACTTATTTAATTCACAAGTTTGAGTTTCATTGTCTAATATGTTTTATAATTATTAACTCCATAAATCAAAAACAAAAGAGCAAAACACATTGGCTTCGGAGTGGGCTTTGTTTCAAGGGTGATAATCTAACCGGTTCTTTTTGTAATATTTCCAACTGTTAAGATACCTTCTATTTAATTTTAACAGGTAAAAGATACTTTTAGACAAAAAAAAACGAGTATATCATTAATAAAAAACAAAAACTTGTGTAAGATTGTCTTACAGATATTTTTTGTAAGACGAATCCTTTTTATTCGACTCACCGTGAATTAGTGGGTTGAACTGTGATAGAGTGAGGTTTCGTCTTACAAATTAAGATCCGTAAGACAATCTTACCAGAGACTTACTCTTAATGAAATTAGATTTGGGGTGCGCTACATCGCAATTCCAAGTCAATTCATCGCATTTTAAATTTATGCATCACAAATCTAATTTGTCCATCAAGACTTACTAATTCCAATTTAATGCATCACAATTTCAAATTGTTACATCGCAAATCCAATTTGTACGTCGCTTGCGAGGTCCTTCTTACTTAAATCAAACTTTCATAAGTTTGCCCTGTTTTTTTTCTTTCTTTTTTCCGCCTTGAAGAAAATGCTATTTGTTTTTTTGTGCATTTGCCCTTTTCAATGTTGTGCGAAGGAATGAACTGGCTTCAAAGACTTGCAAGACCAAATTTTCATAAATTAAGAGCCTTGCTTCACAACAAAAAAAGAAGACAAAGAACCCTTCAAAAAAAAAAATTAGGGGCTTTATCTCAAGACAATGGTCTGATTAGCAGCCCCGACGTCGAGATACATAGCGTCGGGTAATAGCACAAACGAAAGAGGATACCCACCAAGGAAGACCATCAAAAAGAGCAGAAATTCTTTCATTAATAGCCGTGGCAACCTTCATCTCCATCTCCATTATCTCTCTACAACGATCAATTTCATATGCTCCACCCATCTTTCTCTACTCCAGTCGCAAGCCACATCATCTCAATTTCAACCGCTCAATTTTTAATTGCGATGCATACATTTAGAACCGCGATGCATCGTGTTTCCAAATCGATGCATCGTGATTCCAATTCGATGTATTGAAAATCAAATACTCTTACAATATACTGACCATTATAAGCTCAGCTCCCTTCCAAAAATTATCTCTCTAGAATTGAACCCAACACTCGGAAAATCCTGCTTCTCTGCCAGAAATTGTTCTCCTCCCACTAGACCCACCTCCCCCTTGTGTTGATATGGTGGAGGAAATGGTAGAGCGGAGAACAGAAGGGTACAAGCTGGATGTGATGTTGGATATTGTGAAAATTATTGCTTGTGGGGGAAAGGAAAGAGTGGAACAATCTTTCTTCCGTTGATATAGGCCTATGAACTTTAGCATGCCTTCTTACCTGACTTTTGAGTGTTTGTGATAGAAATGCGTTAGTGGGTGAAGAAAGTGAACGACAGAAGATTGACTCATCTTCACAAAAGGGAGAAATTTCGCCGGGAACTACTGAGAAATGGTCAGCTTCGTAGACGAAGCAGGCGGGGAGGTAGGTGATGGACATTTTAGAAAGAAGGTAAACAAAGTAGACTTGTAATTTGTTATAAATCATTAGAAAGGACCGACCCACAATTTACTCTTGTTTTAAAAGTGGAGAAAATTTTGTGGGTGTATTTTAGGAGTTGGTTGCTAGTGAGTTAAAAAAGGGAAGAGTAATCAGTGGCATTGCAGGAATGCAGAAAGTAGTCCTTCCAAAGATAAATGTAAAAAAAAAACATAGGTTAGTGTGCGGAAAGCCGGAAACATTGGGATCGCAGTAGGTTTTCCATGTCGCTCTTAAAGTTTGTATAGTCAAATGTCTTTCAACCACATCTCTGTTCTTTCTTCTTTCACATTTGTCCAAGTACACCGCTCAAGCTGCCATATATAATCTTCTTCCTAACTTAATTTGTGTCTTTTAGCTTTTTATTATGTGATTTATGATTTATTTGATTAGTAAACCTTATGGTACTTTTGTCTAGATTATTGAGGTAGTGGAGCCCTAGAAAATAGCTGATAATATTAACACCGTTGAGATTATGCACGATTGTAATTATCTTTTAAATTATATTGAGGTTCGCACACTTATCATAATTCAGACATCAATTTACGTTGTTTCAGAAAATACCAGGAATTATGACAAAAAATAGTTCAATATTAAAAACGGCAAAAACTGTCAGAAAACAACTTTAAAAGCATATTTAAAGGTTCTGAACCCTAAAAACACAATTAATGATTTTTTTGAAAAACCCCCTAAACTCCCCAAAACCTCAAAGCCTTCGAAAAGTTATTAAAACACGTTTTTTGGCCTTAAAACAACCACATTACCGGGTTTATCTATTGATTTGTAGATGATGTTAAGAGTTTCGAGTTTATATGCGGTTCATCTCGAGGTGTAAGTTAGACGACACAATCAATTTTTTCATTTTATTTTAGGGAAACAAAAAGTGCCACACAAAAATTTGCATATCCAAAAAGTCTCAAAATCATAGTTTTAATATCAAAAGGTTCAAAACTTAACATGTCTACAAATGTCGTTATATTAAAAGCTTTCATTTGACAATTTTTTTTCATTTATGACAATGATGATAATTAAGAATTGTATTGAATTTTATTATTATTACTACTATTATTATTATAACAATAATACCATTATCATAATAGTAATATTATTATCTGCATTAACCTTATTAGTATTAAATACCAAAAATCTATTTATAAAATTTATTTTCCAATGATCCCAAAACAACTATTCATCCATATAATCTTAAAGAAATATTTTCATACTAAAAATTCAAAAAGTTAATCCTTACACTTTTATAAAATTGTGGTAGTAATATTAATAGTAGTAATGATAATAATAGTAATAATAATATTATTATTAATTAATTATTATTATTATTATTCTTAATAACAATAATCATATTAATAGAATTTTTTATGCTATTGTTTTTGTTATTTTTTTATTAATATTATTATTATTATTTATCTAAAATATGGAATCATTAAAACCATTGAAGTTAAAAATAAGTTTTCTTTCAAATAAAATCACATATTCTAACGATATTAGTAGAAACGTTAAGTTTTGAACTTTTTGTTATTAAAAATTTAACTTTGGAGCTTTTTAAATAGAGGTTTAACTTTTTAATTAAAAAAATAAGACTATTTTTTTGTGTCAGGGGGAGTATCATATTTCGGTTGACTTTTTTAATAAACTGAATGAAACTTTTTTTTGGAGACGGACGGAGTTTCATATTCATGTAAAATAATTAGCAGAATACGCATCAATTCAAGAATAATCAACAAGCTTTTTTTTTGCTCCCTCTTTTTACAAAGTCAAAAAGTCAAGTGAGGGGGAATTTTAATTCAGAAAATAAGAGCCTTTATTTTGGTAATAAAAAAGACACTGGTAAAACTGGAATATATGAATAGATCTAATTGCAAAAGGCCAGTCAACAATTAGTATACGTTACTAGTAAAATTAAAGGTTAGGCTCGTTTGTTTCACAAAAATAATTTTGAAAAATGTTTTTCTTATTTTTTTAGTATTTAGTAACCTTAGAAAAATGTAGTCAACGTAAAAGTTTTTCCAAGTTAACGAAAAATGAAGTTTTCTTTTCCAGAAAATGACTTACGGATTTATTTTCCGTAAGTCATTTTCCGAATGTTCGAGCATTCCTCCACGCCCTTCCAAAATTATACATATTTACATATACGTACAATATTTCATTCAATAAATAAATTGTTTAGAAATATAAATGAAGTTTATCCATATTATTTATAAATTATAATTTTAATAAATATTCACTACGTCCTAAAATTAGTGTCCACTATATTATATTATTATTTAAGGACGTCCCAAATACTATTTATTTTATTTTTTAAAACAATTTTTTATATCAATTATCAAAAAAAAATTGTGAGCTTGAAAAAAGATAGGTCTTATTGATTTGACATCATTAATGATAAATTGAGGGTTATTAAAAGAAAATTACTTAAACTTCAACATTATTTTATAATCAATATGTGTATTAATATTAGAATATATTTTTTGTATTTATTTATATATTATTTTTCGTAACATTTTCCATATATTTGTCAAACATCCGAAAATGTTTTTCGGTATATTTTCAAAAGATTTACCAAACACCTGAAAATAAAATCTTTTCATTTTTCAAAAATTATTTTTAAAAATCATTTTCCGTGAAACAAACGAAGTCTTAATTATTAAAAGTATGATATAAGTTCAAGTTTTGGACTTTAGAAAACAAAACTTGGAGGAAAGTAAGGCTAGGTAGCAATTAAATTTGGTATTCATATTCTATCTATTTACTAACCTTAGTTTAATTACTAGTCCTTTGTTTCATGATCCTATTATTTTACTTTATGATGCTTCACTCAAAGAGTTAACGGAAGGAATAGCACTTTTGTAATTATAATCAATTCGAATGATAATTATATATCTCTTGATTAATAGACTTTTTAAACATAAACTATTTGGGTGAAACGGAAGGAAAAAATGTGTGTCCAACTAACTTAAGTTTAATGCTATACAAATAAAAGTGGTAACTGCATTTTTCACCTCTCCTAGTTAACATATATTTTAAGCTTTAAGATCGTAAAATTGATTTTTAACAGAATTACTTTTACTAGAATTAGTTTTCCAATAATTTTGCAGGATCAGAAGCAATACCAAATTAGCCCTAACACTAAAATGCAGTACAAGCTTCATAGTTTCATAGTTTTAAATTTGACTGTGTTGAAGGGACATTTTAGTAAACAGAAAATTACATGTATAGCAAAGTTTATACTAGCGGAGGTGTCTTATACAACACTCGTAAAATGCTTAAAAAAGATATTAAAACAGTCCAATGAAAATGGTTAAGGAAGACATGAAGAGCGTAAGATTATAAGTTCTTACCATTTGTGAGACTCTTTATACTCGTGACTTCTCCTACTCACCGTCGATTTTGTCTGAAACGATAGCTATATCGTCAATTTCCTGAAATTAGATCATGGTTATTTCTTCCCAATAAATCGTTTTTAACCAAAAATCGATGCTTCTACACAAATAACTCCAAAATTTCCTCATAAAACTCAATTAAAAATCTAAATATTTACCGAATTTGGTTTGATGCTTCAATTTTGATTTAGCAATGGGCACACACAAGAAACCGACAAATATAAGGTTTTTTTTATTATTATTCCAACAAATATAAGTGGTTAAGGGTTTAATAAAGTACAGTTTAGTATGCATTTCTAAATCAATGGTTGAGATTTAATTTTTAAATGTCTCGGGATTACAGTAATAAAGTTATGGTTAGGTTGGTGACCCTCACTTCAATTTGATCACTTTATTGCAATGCATATCCGTATTTATGTCTGGCCAAACATTTAAGTTTGTTCACGGAAAATAACTTTTGAAAAATATTTTTTATTTTTATTATGTTTGATAATCTTAAAAAATATAGTTAAAGAAAAATGAAGCTTTTTTTCTAAAAAATAATTTATAGATTCATTTTTGAAATGTTGAGCTCCCTCCGTCTTCTTCTACGATTATACATATTTACATACACACATAATAAAAACTCAACAAATAAATTGTTTAGAGAAATATAAATGGAGTTTGTGCACACTATTTATTAATTATAATTTTAATAAATACTCACTAATTCTTAAAATTAGTGTCAACTATATTATTTAGGGACGTCCCAAACATAATCCATTTTCTTTTTTGAACAGTTTTTTTTCTATCAATTATCATTTTTTTGTATTTATGAAATTCAAAAAAAAATGGACTTTATTGATTTGACACCACTAATGATAAATGAAGGGTTACTAAAGAAAAATAATTTAAAGTTCAACAATATCTTATACTCCCTTCGTTTTCAAAATATTGTCTGAGTTGACTCAACACACCGTTTAAGAAAAACGAATTAATTGGATTATAAGTATTTGTAAAATGTGTGGTTTTATTTAATGCCCTTGAGTTTGTGACTATAATTAATTAAAATTTGTAGAAAAAGTAAGGATAAAGTGGTAAATGTATTTTCCTAAAAAGAAAAGTTTTGAAAAAGAACAATTATTTAAGAACGGACGAAAAAAAAGGTAGACAATAATTTGAAAACGGATAGAGTATTCAATATGAGCATTGATATTAGAATATATTTTTTGTATTTATTAATATATTGTTTTCCGTAATATTTTCCGTGTGTTTGACAAATACACGAAAATATTTTATGGGATATTTTCAAAAGATTTACCAAACACCTAAAAATGAAATCTTTTCATTTTCCTGATATCATTTTTCGAAAACCATTTTCTAAAAAAATCATTTTCCGTAAAACAGGCAAAGTCTTAGTTAGAATGATCTAGAACCTCTATCATAATCTCATTGAATTTTAACATTTCACATATCTTGTTATTTTTACCGATATTCTTTTTACTAAGACACATATAAAACTAACATTCAATTGGACATAAAATGTCATCGATTGAGATAGAAGATCATACATCGTCACCAACTACATAAATCAAATTGACGAAGTTATTTATGTCGAATCTTTCTTCCTTTTGTTAAGGGTTAAGACACATTTTTACTCCTCCAGACATTAACTTTCTCAAATGGCTAAGAAAAATGGTTAAAAATAAAATTGGGTAAAATTCTTGTCGGTCCCTTTTGTAAAATTTGTAATCTTTTTAGTACCTTTTTTTTCGACTGCAAATTAAAAGGTCATTTTTTGAAATATTATTTTGAAAATGTCATCGTCTCTTTCAATAGCTCCGGTAAACACATTAGATTCAAAAATCACTATTGTTACGCAACGAAATGAGGATCGACCTGATTGGTCAGGTCAAGGGGGCAGCGCCCCTTCGTGGGGATTCGAGGGCAACGTCCCCGAAAGGTAAACTATTTTTTTATTCATTAAGTACGAAACTGTAATAGATCTGTGTTGTTGGGTTGAAGGATTTTTTAATAGGGAAGAAAGCAGAGGAGGAGGAGGAAAAAGAAGAAGGTGGATAACATGGTCTAATTCATTATGATTTTGTATCACATTACAAAATTGGATTATGTAATTAAAACTTATGTATCGTGACACAAAAAATTGTTGTAATTAAATTAATGTATCATGATGCAATGCGATGCACTTGTGTGAGTGATCTGTAGAGCGCCTTCTGTCCATTAAAGGTATTATAGTCTTTTCGCCATCAAAAATGACCTTTTTAGTTGAAAATAAAAACACGAAACTGAAGCGATTGAAAACTTGGAAAAATTGACCAATTCACAATTTTTCCAAAAAAAAAAATAGAATAATAACTTGAATCAGTTAATTAGTGATGGCAAAAAGGAGTTCCACTCAACCAACGCCAAATAAATTTGATATAATAAATAAAGAGTAAATTTCTTGTAAGACAGTTTTACGGATCTTAATTTATAAAATGTAGTTTTACTCTTTCACAACTCAGCCCACCAACATATGATGTATTGGGTAAAGAAGGATCCATTTTAGAAAAAAATATATGTAAGATCGTCTTACCTAAATTTTAGTCATAAATAAAATAGACAAAGACTTGTGTAGGACGGTCTTACGGATTCTAAATTCTTAAGACGAAGCCTCATTTAGCAATTTGCGGGTTAATAAGTAAATTTGTTATTAAAAGTTAGAAAAATGGGCTAACCGAGTTGATCCTGGTGAACTGTAAAGGTTTGGCCCAAGGCGGTCATGGATTTGAAACTCCCCAACTACCAAATTTTGTTTTTATGTTCATTTCCTCTATTTGCTACGGTGCCCCCTCCACTTTCAATGTTTGTCGCCGAATTCTCATGTCTTACAGTTTAATCTTTTGTCAGCTCCGTTAGCCATCCATTAGCATCAATTGGCTTGGGATGCTTGACATATCCTAACGGACTTATAAATGAAAATTTATTATAATGACACATTTAATGTGACACATTTTAATGCTAAAAGTGACACTATAAGTGAAAATTTATTATAATTTTTATTAAAATACAAAGTAACACTCTTAATACTAAAAGATGGCATAATTAATACTAAAAAGTTACACTTTTAATACTAAAAAGTGACATTCGTAATACTAAAAAGTGACACTCTTATAATACTAAAAAGTAACACTCTTATAATAATACTAAAAAGTGACACTCTTATAATACTAAAAAATGACATTCTTAATGCTAAAAAGTGACACTCTTAATTCTAAAAAGTGACACATTTAATATTAAATGTGACACTATAAATAAAAATTTATTATAATTCTTATTAAAATACAAAATAACACTATTAATACTAAAAGGTGACACATTTAATACTAAAAAGTGACACTCTTAATACTAAATAGTGACACTCCTAATACTAAAAAGTAATCCTCTTAATACTAAAAAGTGATACTCTTAATATTAAAAAGTGAAACTCTTATTACTAAAAGGTGACACCCTTATTAATAAATAGTGACATTGTTATTACTAAAAAGTGACACTCTTAATACTAAAAAGTGACACTCTTAATATTAAAAAGTGACACTCTTAATACTAAAAAGTGACAAATTTAATACTAAAAAGTGACACTCTTAATACTAAAAAATACACTCTTAATACTAAATAGTGACATATTTAATACTAAAAAGTGACACTCTTAATACTAAAAAGCAATATTTTTATAATACTAAAAAGTGATCCTCTTAATACTAAAAAGTGACACTCTTATTACTAAAAAGTGACACTCTTATTACTAAAAAGTGACACTCTTAATACTAAAAAATGACACTCTTAATACTAAAAAGTGAAAAATTTAATACTAAAAAGTGACACTCTTAATACTAAAAAGTGACACTTGTAATACTAAAAAGTGACACATTTAATACTAAAAAGTGACTGTAACGACCCAAGTCCGAGAGCTCGGTCCGCTACGTGTAGACCACACACTGGCCCACTGAGCACGCAGCACCTTGGGTCATCAGACTCACCACAAGCCGACCCAAAAGTCCATGGATGATGTTGGTGCTTAGTAGTAGCGCATGACTACCTTATAAATCAAACATAAGTTCCACATCTACCCGATGTAGGATTGGGGTATTACAATCTCCCACACTCAAATCTTTGACGTCCTCGTCAAGGTCGAATCGTACCCCGGGCGATGTAGGATTCAAGAGGTGGCTCGTACGGGGATCAAGAGGTGGCTCCCACCTTCTGTGGTGTAGCACTTTGGCCCGCACAGCACTTTGTTCCCACATTTACGGCCGGGACCCGCTCTGATACCATTTGTAACGACCCAAGTCCGAGAGCTTGGTCCGCTACGTGTAGACCACACACTGGCCCACTGAGCACGCAACACCTTGGGTCATCAGACTCACCACAAGCCGACCCAAAATTCCATGGATGATGTTGGTGCCTAGTAGTAGCGCATGACTACCTTATAAATCAAACACAAGTTCCACATCTACCCGATGTAGGATTGGGGTATTACAGTGACACTTTTAATTCTTTGATTCCTCTTCACCATGACTCTCTCATTTTTTAGTATTAAAAGTGTCACTTTTTATTATTAAATTTGTCAATTTTTAGTATTAAAAAAGTCACTTTTTAGTATTAAGAGTATTACTTTGTATTTTAATAAGAATTATAATAAATTACCCTTTATAGTGTCACTTTTAACCTTAAAACATATCACTTTTGTCTTTTCAATGTGTCACGTTTGGCTTTAAACGTGTCATTTAGCATTTCGTTAAAATCCATTAAGATCCGTTAAGTATCTCAATGCAATTGATGCTAACGGGGCTGACAAAGGCTTAAACTATACGGCGAGAAAAACATAAGAATTACGGTAGCAAACCTTGAAAGTGCAGGGGCACCGGAGCAAAGCAACATATTTCTGGCAATAAAATTTAATTAAAGTGCTAAGGAGTTTCAACCATAGACCTAGGCGCTAAAAACTAAATCCTATGCATCTTCTGTAAACCACCGCACCTAACTGTCTTTTGTAAATTTTTATAACATATTATTTATTTATTATGACCCGTGAATTTTTAAATAGGGCTCCATCTTACGGATAAAGATTCGCAAGACCGTCTTACAGGAGACCACTTCAATAAAATATTAGTATAACTTTTACGGTGTTTAATGATTGTAGGGTTAATAATGCAATAAAAACATAGATTTTGCAATAATTTCTGTGAGAGAGAGAGAGTGTATTTATTTTTAATTTTTTGATAGGTGTGAGCATATTTTAAAATTTAGATTTTGTAACAAATCAAATAATATTGGAATATTATTATAGATGTCTTTGACTCCTTGTTGACCTGAAGCCAATTAACGATGGCCTACATGAGAAGCTATATAACGATTTTTATTAGGAAAGCTTAATAAGGTTTACAAGGGAAGATTCAGCAAAATTTACAGGGAAAGCTTTTCGAGGCTTTCACGAGATAATATTATTAGCCCCACAATCGTTAAAATATTATTTTAATCTTTTAATCTTTTAACTTATTTTTTTAATGAAATGTCTATTATAAGATATAGTATAATATTTGAGTTGTCCCATCCTATAAAATGGGCTTCTGCTAGTATTAGGGAAGTGAAAATGTTTTAAGCCACCGATCAAAATAAACACACACTAAATTAGTAAATTATACTCCCTTGTTCCCAAAGTATTGTGCGTTTTTGTTAGCTTTTCACAGACATTTAAAAAGTTGGTTTTAAAGTAATTTTGATAGTATACGTATATGAATGCCCTTAGTATTCTCCTTTCGTGTTGCAATTCTACAAGTTACATATACACACGATATGAATTTAGTAACTTTATGTAAAAATGATACTCCTTACTAATTTTGGGGACAATAAAACATCGGTAAAGGGACATTCGATTTGGGACTGTTAGAGTATATGTGTTTTTTATATCGGTAAAAACTTAGGAAAGATAATCGAACACATATTTTTTGTAAAACATATCTTTATATTCGATTTATTATGTGTTGATGGTCTGAGCTGTGAGAAAGCAGAGTTTCGTCTTCCAAATTAGGATCGGTAAAACGGTATCATGGACTTACTCTTTCATACTCCCTCCGTTTTCAAATTATCGTTTTTTTCGGTACATCGTTTAAAAAAAAGTAATTGATTGTATTATAAATATTAGTGAAATGTGTGGTTTACTTTAATGCCCTTAAGCATATGGTCATAATTAAAATAGATAGAAAAATAAGAGTAAAGTTGTAACATTATTTTTCTTAAAAAAATAAAGTTTTTGAAAGAAAATAATTATTTTAGAACGGACGGATAAAAAAAAGATGATGATAATTTGAAAACGGGGGGAGTAATTTATAGTGAAAATACCAAAATGTCTCACTAATTTTTATTCATATTAAAAAGTCCCCAAAAAAACAAATTATATCCAAAAAGTCTCAAAGATAAATTTTACTACAAAAAAGTCTAAAACTTACTACTCCGGACCTATATATAAGCAAAACTAACTGATTTTACACAGATTAAGAAAGTAAGTTAAATTTGTTAAATTGTCTTGATTTTATATAAAACAAAAGTATACTTACTAAAATATCCTTAAGTATCCCACTCAAAACTGATGATAATTAATGCAATATTAATTTATTGTCATCAATTCATTATAGCTCCTTTTATAATTAGTGGCACTTTATGTATAGGGAATGTGCACAGATCTTGAAAAACAAAAGAATTAACAAGGCGTATTTTTGGTACCAAACTTTTTGGAAGTTGTGAGTAGAGTTTAATATGGTGATTTTTGCTTATATTTAAGTTCACTAAAATTTGGTATTTTTTACTTATATATAGGTCCGGAGGGGGTAGCATTTATACTAATACTAGTACTTTTGCCCGTGTCTATGACACAACGTCAGTTTCGAAATTTATCAATAAATGAAGACGATAATGTGATAATGAATTAATATTTACTTAGGATTTGTAAGAGTTTGATATATATATAAACTATAGAACAAAAGGGAAAGAAAACACAAATGCCTAACAAAGTAAAACATTTTAGTTCGACATTTATTTCATAAGAAAAGCAAGAAACAAATATTTTAATTGTAACTATTGTCAAAATATAAAAAGAACATTTTATTGTTTTCTCAATAACGAAAACTCAGTCTTCTTATGAGAATTCTTGCTTAACAACAATTGTTGATTTAGAAACTTGAGATGCAATAACTTTATCCATTATTTCCACCTATACATGAGACAAATAAAATTCAAGCACATTCAGTTAACAAAATTTTATGTATTGAAGTCGTTTAATTAAAATATAAAAAAACATATTGTTTCATCTACAAAACTCAAATCCTCCCACATATCATCATACACTATTATGGGTATATGTCCGGATGTAACTTGAGATGTATGCGGAGGGGATGTCGAACATGCAGGTGGAGTTGGAGGTGGGGTTGAAGGGACCTATTTGGAACAATGAGTAAGGTAGGAAAGATATAAATTATGTAAATGTAAAACTTGTATCAAATGTAATTATTAACTCTTATGTATATATATATATATATATATATATATATATATATATATATATATATATATATATATATATATATATATATAACTTGTCCTTACAAATTCTTCTACATAATCAGAATCATAACAATCAGGTGGAGTTGGTGGTGGCGTGTTAAATGGAGTTGCGGTGACTTATTTGAAACCATGTGTTCGTTAAAAAAACTATATAATTTTAAAAGTTGAGTTGAATGTAAAAATGAACAATTCCTTAGAAATAAGTTATACTTATATACTTAAGGTATGTTTTTATACCTGTTGTAAAAGCATTATAGAAGAACTTCAGGATAAACTATATTTGTTGTCGAACTGTCTTCTTCTGATGGCAAGAGGATTGTTATCCTACTGAATGTAGTACATCAAGATAGTGCAACGTATAATTGACCATGAGTAAACATTGACGTTTGTAGATCAATACTGAAAAAATTAATTGATTGGCATTGTGATTAATTTATTTATAGTAATTGCAAATGTCAACCTAAATGGAAATTGTCATCTTGTAATGGGAATAGTAAGTTAAGTTGAAGAAGGTGTAAGAAAAATTATTGGTATAAATACCAAATTGCCAGCCTTTATCTCCGGTTAAGATTTCAACTTCAATTATCCGTTGCGCACATCTGACTACCATCGATCTTGTTCCATTGCAAAGACCATCTTTTGGTGCAAGATTCCTAAGCAAAATAACAGGACAACCAATTTTAAATTGGAGGTCTGAAGGGGGGAGACCAACAGAATTAAATGAGTCCAAATATTCGGCTCGGTATCGCGCGATTTGCCTTGATCGGATCACTTGAATCATCTTCTGCATTTTTGTCTTCTGATAGATAACTAATGAAATTTCCTGTGAATATATTAAGTGCTTCAAAATATATATTATTAGCATCATCATTACGTGCAGAGAGAATAATACGATCAGTTAAGAATTTTCCTGTAGAAATCCCCATTCTATGCAGGTGTGGATACAATTCTCTTATTAATTCAAGTAGGTCTTTACACTTTCGAATTGATGAAGGTAAATCGATGTTTTCATTTGGATTGGTTCTCACCTAGTGATTGAAATTAAATAAATGTTAATCATAAAATGCTTTTTAAAGATCAATTTAACATTAGATGTGTAAGATTGATATCACATCATTCAAATATGTAGCGAATTAAATATTTGCAAAATCATTACGATTTAATTGCATGTTTTCCGATAAAGTCAAGATGTGTATCTCATTCCAAAGTGTTGATTTTTGAATAGTTGATCCCACAATTTGCTTACGATATCCTTTCGATATAACGGGTAAAGTTTGACGAAAATCCCCACCAAGTACTACAGTAATTCCACCGAAAAGGTTATTGTTGTCACTAACATCTTGAAGGCTGCAATCAATTGCCTCAACGCAATCACGATGATGCATAGGGACCTCATCCCATATTATCAATTTTGCCTCCCTAAACAATTCAACATGGATTGACTGCTTAGTGAAAGAACATATTGTGTCCTCCAACACATTTAATAGGAGACAAAACGTAGAATGCACAGTTCTACCCCCCGACCAACAACAACGATGCAATTCTAGATGATGAAACATAGATCACGATCTGACCAAAGGTTCAACACTTTCTTGCAATTGTGTTGTATAAAAATGTTTTATCCGTTCCAGCACTCTTATTCAAGAAGAAGGTTCTCCCTTGATTTTGAAGCACATATGATATTACAGCTTCAAAACAGTGTCGTTGACCTTCATTTAAGCTGTTGATATTGTCTTCAGTACCTGTTGTTCGATCATCGTACTAGAGCTGTCTATATATGTTCCCACAAAAGTTTGTTATTTCCTGCAATTTGTGTCCAATTTTCAATGGGTAGGGGCATTGGTGGAAAATCTTTTAAACTTTTTCCAGATTCTTACAATATTTCATTCTGGAGATGCAAACCATAATCTATAACTTGACCATCACTCGGATTTGTAATTCTAAAATTTGTACACAATTTGTGTGGAATATCATCACATATATTCATTGCGAACTTATTCCACAACTAATCCGGTTGTATCAGAGAACATTGTGTTAGAATAAGCACAAATAATCTTCTCAATTGGTATCCGGTCATCATAATTGATGTCTCTTGTAAACATTGTGCCCATTCATCGTCATCTTCTAAAAGACCCCGTGCAACACATGCATCTTTAAACGTATGATATTCAACACCATTGTATGTTTGTAAATTTTTCCACGATGTTGTGTCTTTCATAGTAATTAGTAATAGTCTAAGGTAAAATTTCTTACCACCGGAGGGGCTAGCAAAATATATTCTACCAATAGCCTCGCTTTGATGGTTGGGATATCTTCGATACCAAAAGGATTTCTGTCGTGTAGTTCTTTGGTATTTGTTGATATGTTAAATCTCGAGTCATTTCATCGAAAGCATAACAATTAAAAAACGCTATTAATTTTGTTACTTTCTCATCAGCTTGTTGAGCTATCTGATCATGTGACCGTCTTGAATCATACTTAATATTATGTTCTCCGGGTAGATGGAGATCTAATCAAATAACATTAGGAAATTTTTCATATAAAGTGTTTCCAAATAACCGCCATCCAACTTCTGGGGGACCAATATACCTCGCATTACGATATTGTTTGATCTCATCACCTCTCCCTAAAACCATTGTTGTTATATCATTGCATTTTGTAGATGTACTTATTAATGTACTTCACACATCTCATTCCAACACACATCTCCACATTAACATTTATGTGAGATAATGATTATAAAGTAGAACATCTCTATGATCTAGTTAATTGTTTCCCATTCACTATCAATGCAAACCCTTTGTTGTGACGCCGATAGACAGGATAACCGTCATGATCAATAGAAGTAGTTTCAGCCTAAACTTTTGGGTATCTTTTCTTACAATAATTATTGTCCATACATTGAGCCTTTGGGTTTCTCATCCCACATGGTCCATGTAACATGCATCTCTTAATTGTGTCGAAAAATGCAGGCTTAGTAATCGGATTTGGTAACTAAACACAAACAACCCTATCAACTTGTTCTGTTGTTTTGATTTTATCTCATTCTGTGAGAAAAAAAACAACGCATGAATATGAGGCAATCTCCTTTTTTGAAATTCAATTGTGAAAACATATGCTTCTATATGGTCAAACACCCTATTATCTTTTACTGTTGTCATCAATTGTCGTCTTTTCAATTCAAAAACTCAAGCAAGCAAATCTGGTCGATCATCGGTAATTTGATTAGGTAGTAGATCATCATTAATTTTTGGCCATGATAGGTTAGTTGTCATGGTTAAGAAAATATCTGAGTGTTTGTAAGTGCGAGTAATAGCCATAGAATCCTGAAATATTTCATATATCTGCCTTGGTCCACCGGTAAAAGAAGAAGGGAGAATACATCTCGAGCCAACTTTATCAGGTCTTAGTCCTTCTTCGTCAAAGATTTCTTGGAGTTCTTTGTAGCGATCAAAACAAAGAAACTAGCCTTGGTTTGTTTTGATGTAATAAAGACAACTTTGTTCTGTTGCAGCCCAAGCATCGACTAAAAATTCCTGAAAAAGTTTTTGGGCTCTCAAAATAGTTGAATATTCTAAAGTTCGTTGGAATAAACAATAACTATAGTAATCCATCATTTGTGAGTCGGTTTTGACTTGTAGTATTGGGAGCATTTCTATGCACATCCCAAAGAGTCATTGATGGTTCCCACCCTAACTCCCCAAATGGAAATAATAACACATAATGGAGTAGTGCGTATGCTGGGTGACATTCACTATTTTGCATCAAGCCTTGATCTCTTCCATAATGTACAACAATATATCTTGTACCCTTCTTTTCACTATCATCACCTGGCAAGATTACTGCAATCTCATCTATGGTCAGTGCATTATATCGTTGTAGATCTAGATTGTAATGCAAAAATGCTAGTAAATTTTGATCAGATTGATCTTGGTTTTGTTGCTCTAATATTTTGTGAGCATGACGAAATATAGTTACAAATGGATTGTTTTCTAACAAACATTGTTGGATGATGGCCAAGAGTTCTCGATCCAATCCCGGATTATGACGTTGACGACTATCTAGTGCAACCATCGGATCATATATATAAAGTTGAGCATACACGGGATCTGTACTCGGTTGTGGTAATAATGCACCGGAACAATGTTGTAATTCACAGTGGATAGTGAAGCTATAAGGACCCCTACCGATGAGGGCACTTCGATCTATTGTACATCCAAGACTTGTAAAGACATTTCTTGCATTGTATTGCCAAATATGCTGTAAAAAAGATTTTGACTAGTTGTGACTGCCTTCATATAATGTCCTAAAGAGAATGGGTGGATCGTGAAGTGTAGGGAGTCTGATTTTTCCTTGAAAGCAACATGTTCCAAATTTGGGATTAGATATGGAAGAGGAAACCAATCGTTCATCCATCCAGTGCATTGCTTGTCAATATTGACAAATGACATCCATTTTTCATAGGGAATGACGGCTTTGCATCAATATTTGTTGATTCTCAATTATCATGTTCTCCTTCGGTTATGGGGGTTCTTCTAGAATAGTTGGCCTACATTTAAGAGGTTGAATTATAAGCTTATAATTATTAATAAAAACAAAATAATGCTACTATGTAATATCGTTAGGGTATGAGTTTTTATTTGAAAAATATATATATATTTAACTTTAATAATGTTATTGATTTAGTATTTTAGATATAATAATAATAGTAATAATAATATTTATTAACAATTATGATAATGATAATAATAACAACAACACCAACAAATAACTATACTATTAATAATAACAATAGACAATTTTTTGCTATTATTATTATTATTATCAACAAATAACTATACTATTAACAATAACAATAGACAAACTTTTTTCTATAATAATAATAATAATAATAATAATAATAATAATAATAACAATAACAATAATAATAATAACAATTATTATTATTATCATCATCATCATCATCACCACCACCACCCCCACCACTATTAATACTACTACTAATATTACTACCAAAATTTCACAATAGTGTAAAAAGGCTAACTTTTTAAATTTTTAGTAAGAAAAGACGAACATAAGATCTTATGAATTGAGTAGTTCTTTTGGGATCATGAATGAATGAATTTTTTAAGAGATTTTTGATAATAGTAATAAATTTGATGACAACAATGATACTAATATTATTGTTATGATAATAGTATTATTATTGTTATAGTAATAATAATAATAATAATAATAATAATAATAATAATAATAATAATAATAATCAATGCTACTCTTATTATCGTTGTCATAAATAAATAAATAAAATTCATCCCAATGAAAGTGTTTAATATAACGGTGTTTGTTGACACATTGTTTTGGGCTTTCTAGTATTAAAATTCTAAAAAATTGGGACTTTTTGGATACAAAAAATATTTTTGGGATTATTTGGATTTGAAAATTATTTAATGGGACTTTTTTGTATTTTTCCCTAAATTCTTATATGTTTTGCTTGGGATGCTATTGTAACATATTCCCACCATCCCCAAAAAAATTACTCCCTCCGTCCCAGACAAATATTCCTAGTGAGTAAATCACAAGGATTAAGAAATGTAATTAATGATAGGATATAAAATATGTTGTGACAATAATACCCATCACACACCTTCTCTCTCTCATTAATTAGACACATATTACACACACTCTCTAGAATGTGTAATAATTATAGTATTAAATGAAGGGATATATTAGGAAGATTGATAGAAATTCTGTACATCAAAAGTCATTAGGAACATTAGTTGGGACATCCCAAAATAGAAAGTAGGAATATTTATCTGGGACGGAGGGAGTATTAAAAAAATGAGCCACACTTCCTATTTTAGTTTGTTCCAAAAGAAAAACTAAAATTAAAGCTTCAAATGTCCTTTTTTTGGCAATTTTTTCTTTTCTAAAATATGATATTTATCCCCCGTATTATACAAAAAGACAACTTTAGTGTAATTTGAAGAAAATATATAGTATCAAAATTATGATATTAACAAGTTTGAGTTGTTAAATGAGACAAATTTGGAACGAAGGATAATTAATTATCAAGGCCCATCGAAGGGCTATATGGGGTATCGCTCGAGATAATTAGGTTAAGTTTTTATTTCATAAACTTGGTTTAATTAAGTTTTCGCTTTCTTAAATTTTGCTTAATAAATCAAAAACAATCTATCGATGTAATTCACATTGTATAAATCATATTAATGTTTAACATATATTCCCTTCGTTCCTAAATTATCGTCCTAGTTGACCTGACGGATTAAAAAAAACAATTGACTTGATTATTTATATTAGTTTAATGTGTAATTTCTTTTAAAGCTCATCTGTATATGACCCATAATTAAAGTAGTGTGAAAAAGTAAGGATAAAGTGATAAAAGTGATGTTTAGGGAAAGACAATGCACAGAAAATGCATCACCATTTTCATTTTCATCGTCCCTTGTTTAGAGGAAAATGGAAAAGTGCAAAAAAAAAAAGATGTTGCGAGCCTCACCATGACCTTATGCTTATTTTGGATCGCTATGAGTACTTTGGGTTTCCTCGCATCTCATCATCCCTTGTTTAGGGGAAAACAAGATGCATGAAATGCATAACCCTTTCATTCACATTCTCCCTTGTTTAGGGGAAAGCGAAAAAGTGCAAGAAAGGATGTTGCGGGCCTCACCGTGATCCAAAATGTTTTAACAGAGTCGTCATCTTTATTTTAAGGAGAAATAAAGAAAAACCAAAAATAAATCAGAGTTTGTAGAAAAAAGGTTTGGAGGCTAAGTTACGAGGTGGGAAGGGGTTAGACACCCACCTCGCCCTTTCGGTCTCAAAACAGTTTTTTGGCTAAAATATGTTTTTTGTTATATTTATCAATTTTATCTAGCAAATAAATAAAGCATTAAAAGAAACAAATATATCTGTATTTACATTATTTATGGACTTGCAGCCGCCTCTTTCCAGTAATTACAAATACATTTAAAAATATTTGGTCATAATAATGACTCTTTTTAATGCTATTTTAATTTCTAAACAGATCCGGACAGCACAACAGCTTATATTTTTTACATTGGGCCGGATGAAAATAGTTTTTTTTATAAAAAAAAAAAAAAAAACCTTTAAAGGCTCACCTTTAAGAGCGTGGGTGTGTTCGCTCCGCCTGTCCCGAGAGGGAGTCTTTTGTCGCTATCATGCGGTTCGGGGCAGATAATCGCTTCGAAAGTTGCTTCGAGCACCGCCAAACAAAGCGAGCAACCGCTATGCTTTTTGCTGTTGTTTGCTTGAAATCGGGCAGAGTGACTGCTTGTTTCTGGCGGATTTGGCCTTTGGATTCGGGCAAAGCAACTGCTCTTTTTGGGATTTTTGGACCGGGGAAATAGAGTGGAAACCTAGCTGGCGGGCTAAGGCTCACTTTGACCGGTTGGTTTTGTGTTTAGAGGAGATTTGACAGAGTTTCGAGGCTTTATAGGAGGGGGAACTCACTATCTCACGATCGCTTTCTTCACGGCATAAAACAAACGCACAGCGTTTTAGTGAGAAATTTTCTTGGCTTTCTGTGTCTCCAAAAAAGCTGAAGCGGACACCTCTATTTATAGGTGAGAGGAGGGACACCGCTGGCATTTGCAATTTTCTTCTTGTGCTTCATCATCTTGTACCGCGCGCTTGAGAGCTTGTGCAATGCGTTAAAACGGGGAGCACTGTTGGGGACTTGGGCGCCGAACCCATGCATGCTGGGCGCCGCGCCCACAAGGCTTGGTGGCAGCACCTGGTCTTCAAACTTGACCTCATTGTGGCACTCTGGCCCCTGTATTTCACTGTTTTACGCATCTTGCTTTGTCTTTTGCATTTTTTAAACCATGTAACTTGACATTCGTTAAGTTTCAACAGGTCTTGATATTGCATGTCATGTTACATACCAGGGGTACGAAATTGAGGTGTCTACAACTTCCCAGCAATTCTTAACTATGTTATATCTCAGTGGTTGGAGCCGTACCGGGATAGATTTGTTTTTGCTTGGACCAAACAATATATGTATTTCGGTCAACGAACGACCAATAGGTAAAACTTATACATTTTACGAATTGCAATATTTTTGAAATATGACGATGTTATTAATATGTATATTCACATTTTTTTTCCGATGTGTTATAGAGTTGAGAGTGCGCATTCTCAGTTGAAGAGATGGTTAGGCACGTCATCTGGGGCTTTTGATCTCATATTCACCCAAATCCATGATGCGGTGGAGCTTCAATTCAATGAGATAAAGACTGAATTTGAAAGGTCTTTGAACACAACACATCCTAAGACAGAATCATTGATTCTTTTTCGTCGATTGAGATTTAAAGTATCCCACTATGCCATTAACTTGCTAGTCAATGAATGGACTCTAAAACAGTCAGAAAAAGATAAGATTAAAGATGATGCTAAAAAATGTGGATGTCTGTTCAAATTTAGTTACGGCCTATCATGTGCATGTGAAATGTGGACGATGTCACAGGAAAATGTTGCGATTGAACCACATGCAGTTCATCAGTTTTTGAGGACGTTGTCTATGTGAGGAGATCACGACAAGAGAGACTGCAGATGATTTGATCAAAGACATTCTTTCTGATATAAAAGATGAGTCTGAAGCCCGAAATATCATTATGTGAGACAATTCCACAATTTTGTGCATCCTGAATCAATGGGGATAAGGGAGCCAGAAAGTCTCCCACACAAAGGGTGCTCGAAGAAGAACTCGACAAAGAGAAATCTTTCAGGTTTATTACTTGTTATACTAGTTATTTAGATCGTGCTCCGCACAGGTACAATGTGATATATATATATATATATATATATATATATATATATATATATATATATATATATATATATATTGTAATAATAATATAACTTTTGGACATTATAATTAGATTGTTAATCTCTTCCATTGTTATAATTTTTTTTTCTATTGTTACTAAGATTAAACGATTTTTTACCTAAATACTTTTAAAATTAATATAAGTTTCTAGCTAATGTGAGATACATATTTTGTATTAATAATTATAGTAATTTTTTTGATCTAAAGACTTTTAAAATTAACATTTAATTTGATAATAATATTAGAAGTCATTTTGTTAAAAACTTTTAAAATCATAATTTATTTTTAAACAATGTGAGATACTTATTTTATATTTTTATTGGTAATGAAAGTGTGACGACCCGGCCCGGGCCCGAGATGGAACCGAGGGTCGGACCGCCCAAATAAGGAGGGAAACAAGTAGGCAATTAAACATGCAAGCACTTAATTCACAAAAAAACGACGTGACGCAACATTGGAGTCGCAAGACGCCCAACCAAACGGCCGGATATTTTTAAAACTTTTAAACCTGATAAACAGTTAAACAATTATAACCAAGTCTTCGGCGACACTACATGCCGGAACCCAAGCTAACAGTTCAAAGACAAGAATTTCTAATGAGCTAAAAGCATGCTCAGCGGAAGACTAAAACGTAGAGGAATAATATCAAGTTAACCGAGGCTCGGCTACACAATGCCGGCACAAAAGGAATTACAAGTACTACAAGTATTAAACTACTAGCAGTTAAGTTTTACAATCAAGTTCTACACAAATACCCAAGCACAGTCTAGTTGACTTGCTTAACCCGTCGTCCCTTACAAAAATATAAAACAAAGGAAAGAGGGCATCTAAACCACTCTTCAAAACATCGGCGCACTACAAAAAGGGCACAAAGCACTAACACCGCGAGTCATCGAAAGGTGACTGTCTTGCTAGGATCTAAAGCAAGAAAGGGGAAAGGGTAAGTCATAAAGACTTGTAAGCTATCAATCATGCATGTCATGGCAGATGCATCATTCAAGGCAAGATATCAATTTCGTGCAAGATTTCATATTCGTGACAAGATATCATGGTAGGTCATGTATTCAAAATGCACATTGTTTCACATAGGTGCTCGTAAGTCGTAAATCACATAGATCGATATATCGAGAGCCGGGCGCTACGTAGTTCCCGCATACAAGCGTTATCCGGAGAGTGCGGTATCGAATGTGTGTAGTACATCGATCTTCCGAGGAGATGCCCGGATAGTCCAATGGTGCTCTTAATGATTACAACAAGGAGTTACTTCCCCACTGTGGCCACAAAGGGAGGCGTGTGTGCACAAAGACAGTATGCCACCGACTCATGCAAATGCCAAGTAATGTTTACTTAACAAATTATGTAGAGAACGAGGTCGACAAGAGCGATCTCGCTCAAGACAAGTAAATATTCTCATCAATAATCATAAGGTTGAGTTCGACAAGAAATGTAACTCAACAAGTCAAATAGGCATTCTATTATATGACATCAAGAATCAAGCAAGGTATCAAGCAAGGTAATCGCTCAAGTTCAAGAGTCTAGAATTATTATTCTTTAGAAACGCTGCTAGAACGTCAAGGGATGGGGTCGTGAGCCCGGTATTGTTCAATGGCTCGCTAAGCTTGACTCCGCTGAGTCATCTATAACAATTCATCCAAGATAGATAAGACGCTAAATGCATCATGAACCTTTTCTAAGTTCTCGTGATATGATCGGCTAGGTCATTAATCTATTAAACAACCGTAGTTAAGAATTTTCATCAATAATCAGCAGAAGGAGTTCAAGGGCGAACTCAATATGTCAAATAGACATTCTATTTTATGACATCAAGAATCAAGCCAGTAACCAATTCAAGTTTCAACAGCCTAGAATCATTATTATTAGAGGAACGTGTTTGGTATGCCGTAGGATTGATCATTGAGCCGATATTGTTCAATGGCTCACCTAGGTTTGACTCCGCCGAGTCGCTCTCTACCAATTCATTCAAAGGGATTAAGATGCTAGATGCATCCAAAATACTTTTCTAAGTTCTCGAAGATGACCGGCCGGGTCATTAATCCATTAATCAACCGTAGTTAAGTATTATCGATAATTGAATTCAAGGGCTTTAGAACCATTCTTTCAAGGCTATTAAAATGCAAGGTCCAAGAACATTACTTATTCGTAGGAAACGTAGATCACAATTTATACTAGGCATAGGACCCAATCCAATAGGATAATCAATACAGACATGTGAAACCCTAGAATCATAATTCCTAAGAGTTATCAAGAGTCGCAAGTCCGAGAACATTTGTTATTCTTAAGTAGGCATAGAACGATTCAATTCGAGGCGTAGGACTCGCCTCAATAGGATGGACAATTTGTAGCATGTGACACCCGAGAAGTCATTATCTCCAAGAGTTATTAAAAGTTATTGGTCCAAGAACATTAGTTGTTCAGGGAAATATGGAACACAATTTGTTCTAGGCCTAGACTCCAATTCAATAAGAAAATCAATACAAGGCATATGAAACCCTAGAATCCAAAATTCCAAGAGTCATCAAAATATAATAATCAAGAACATTAATTGCTCCTAAAGAAGCATAGAACATAATTAGTTCTAAGTATAGGCCTCAAGCAACAAGATGGACATACTAATCACAATCTCAAGAGACCAATTCAACCTAGATCATGGCATGGTCATGGAGAAGCATGGGGATCAATGACAAGGGGACATGGCAATTCTAGCATGTATCCTAAGTGGGAAATCGATAGCTTACCTACACCAAGGAAAAGAAGGTCAAGCACAAAGTAATCAGAATTGATCTCTCGTCGGGTAGCTTCACACCGTGGTCTGCTCAAACGGAAGTCGGGAGCTCAATCTATAATCACACACACTAATCTCACCACATCTCCACACACACAACCACGGCAAGAAAGGAAGGAGAGAATCGGACATGGAGGATTAAGGCAAAGTCAACAAGATTGGCCTTTTATACCATGCATGGTCTTGTGGAATTCCAAGTGTCAAGGGAGAGGGAAGGTGAATCCAAGTGTCAAGAGGAGAGGGCTTGAGATTAGGTCTAATCTAGGTTGATTAGGTATAATAGGTTGGATTAGGTCAATAAGCAAGGGGGTTTAAGTGGCTAATGACACCACAAAAGATTAAAAGTTGCAAAACTCGCAAGCTGAACAGAGGTGAGGCGGCGCCACCCTAGGCGCGGCCGCCTCATGCAGGCGGTGCCATTTTTCATTTGCTCTCAAGATTTGACGCGCCTCGTTTGATCATGTCGCCTCGAACTCGGGGCCTCAAAACTAGACCCAAACAAGTCCTAAATGGTCCCAAGCTCATGGGTAACCATTCTAGGTCTAACACAACTCAAAACATGTCCGAAACACACCCGACATCACCCGAACAAGGTAGGACAAGGCTCGAGTCAAGCGACGATTGGTTGACGAATCAAACCCGATCAAACGCCAATTAAACTAGGTAACTTGGGCATGGAATAGGCTTGTTAAATCATGGTTATGACTTGAATACAAGTCCGGGAACTCAAGGAACAATTCACACGCCGAAATACGCAGAAAACGGAGAAGGGTGAAATCGCTAAGGTCAAAACAAGGCAAGAAGGTTTCTAAACTTCCCAACAAGCTTACTATGGTCAAGGTGAGCGCTCTAGGTCATCTATGGAGAAATAAAACCCTAACAAGTCTCGGCGAGTGCAAACCAAGCCAAGGCAACACACGAGGCGTAACGGAAGGTATGCTAAGCATAGAAGGAAATCAAGTAACAAGGAATGCAATAATGCTAATACTAGTCGTGCATGGACTAAAAGAGATATCTAATCATGTTAAGACTTAATATACACAAGTTATCAAGTACGAACAAGTAATGCAAGTAATAGGTTTGTTCTCACATTCCCCACTTAAAGGAATTTAGTCCCTAAATTCTACCGAGTCGCGAGTAGAAAGGGTATTTCTCTCGATATCAAGCTCGGCCTCCCACGTGGCTTCCTCAATATCATAATTCTTTCACGAGACTTACTAACGGAATTCGCCTGCTCTCAATGTTTGTTCCTTTGTAACAAGAATCCTCACCGTCCTTCATATCACAAGAAAGATCGGGTTCAATGAAATCTCATCGTAAACAAGGACACGATTCTCTATCAAATACTCGCGTAGCATCGAGACATGGAATACATCGTGAACATTCGATAACTAAGGCGCAATGCTAACCGATACGACAAAGCTCCAATCCTTTCTAGATCTCGAATGGGCCAATGATCTAGGTGAAAGTTTACATTTCTTCCCAATCGCTTAGTCCGCCGCAGGCGATACTTTCAAGAATACCGAAGTCGCCAACCTGAATTTCTAAGTCGCCTCCCATTGTCCGCGTAGCTCTTTGTTTACTCGACCGCAAGTCTATCTAATAAGCCTCATATGGCGCTATTTCAATACTAGACTGCATCGTTATAAAAGCAATTCGCCTAATGGCAAATGAGAATCCATGGCACAAGCACGTAACCCAAGCCTTCTAACGAGGCATCGATAAAATCACAAGGTTCTTCAAACACTAGCAATGCTAGGTAGGATAGTCAACCTCCTCCTCTCGTGACTTGGAGTACCCGAATATCAATAATAAACACAACCACAAAGAATCGAGATATTCATGAAAAACCCTATTCATCGTGTCCATCAAAACCGCAGTGCTGACAACCCAAACGGCATCACAACAACTCATGCCGTGTAACGCACGAAAGCAGCGTTTAGGGACATCCTCCGCCTAACCCTCAACCGGTGATACCGCCCTCATGTCAATCTTGAATAAACAATCGAACCTCAAGGATCAAAGAGTCATCAATGCGGCAAGGATACATATTCTGATAGTATTCTCGTTCAACTGCCGATAGTCTATGCAAAGTCGAAACTACCACATTCCTTTCACAAACAATACGGTGCACCCCATGGACACCTCTGCTAAATGAACTCTCTATCTTTGAGGTTCTTGCAACTACTTTCATTCTCACAACTGGAGTTATTCTCGAAGGTGTTCATATAAGTGAGGTCCCCGGCAATAGTTCAACGCAAACTCTAATTTCTGGCTGAAGCAATGTGTAGTCCCAAAGTCGTGCTACAAGGACAAGGCAAGAAGAGGACAAGCATTGCAAAACAAGAAAGAGTCAATAGTTAGTTAACGAGTTCAAAAAAGGTAGAGAAGTTGTATACAAAATACGGTCATGGAGAAACGAATCGCGAAGGCCATGAAAGAAATGCTTAAATATCATCTCCCATCGATTCCAAAGTCGAGTCATCTTGACTCGACAGGTTCAAGGACATTATCGAGGTTTACTAGGTTCCAACAAACGTGGACAATGAGGTGAAAATTCTTCTTTATCAACTAAACAGACTCGAATGCACGGCAATAGCACCAAGCTAACAACTTTCCAACAAAAGTTTTTCCGCACTAACTAAATTATTCCTGCCTCAACACGCATCTATAGGATCTAACGCCCTAACAATAAAATCAAGTTAGTCAATCATCATGGATCACATATTTCGCTTTCAAAGAAGGCATTCAATACCAGCAATTCATTCGATCATGACACACAAAGTTCAATTTATTCGTAGCATGATTTCAATATACACGTTGCACATATTTGCACAAGTAAAAACAAGATGACACTTTCAATTTCATTCCAGCTTGGTCATGGGTTCACCAATTCTATATCATATTATACCATT
>CM028377.1:88971369-89089922 GCA_013146195.2 Codonopsis lanceolata | reverse complement strand
CCTTTTGGCTTGAGAGGTAGCATTTTTGGGTCATATTGTATCGCGGACGGTATTGTAGTGGATCGGCTAAGATTGAGGCGGATTATGGGGTGGAAGCAACCCGAGACAAGCATCGAGGTTAGAGTTTTCTGGTTTGGCAAAAGTTATTATCGCATTTATTCGTGGGTTTTCTAAGATCGCGACTTTTGACAAACTTGACAAAGAAGAAGGTACCGCTTGTATGGATGAGAAATGAGAAAAGCTTTCAAGAACTTAAGCGTAGATTGACTACAACACTGCTTGTTAGCCTCGGCCTGTGGGAATGAACATTTCATTGTTTATGGATGCTTCTATGGAAGGACTTGGCTGTGTGTCGATGTAGAATGGGAAAGTGATGCATATGCTTCAAGGAAGTTGAGTCCGGCGGAACAAAATTATCTTACTCATGATTTGGAGTTTGCTGCGATTATTTTTGCCTTACATAAGTGGAAACATTATTTGTATGGGGCAAAGTTTGAAGTCTACACTGATCACCAAAGTTTAAAATACTTGTTCACACAAAAGGAATTGAATATGAGACAACGACGTTGGATGGAACGATTGAAAGACCATGATTGCAGGATTCTATATCAATCAGGGAAAGCTAATGTGGTAGCGGATGCTTTCCAGCGGTGAAGGTATACATGTCTTTTCTTATGATACGTGAGTGGAAGATGGTAATCGATGCTTGTTTATGGAACCCTAAGTGAAGTCTATCCACGGGTGTTATTTGCTTAATATTCGTACAACCTACTTTGTTGTCACAGACAAGGATGCGAGGCCGGGATGTGGAATTGCAAAAGATAGTGAAAAAGTTGAAGGATGGTGAGGAGGTGGATTTTCATGTTTATAGTGATGGAATTCTCAAGTATAAAGGTAGAGTTTGTGTGCCGAATGATGAGGAATTGAAACGTCAAGTGTTAGATGAGGCGCACAAAGCTAAGTACGCCATTCATCCGGGGAGTAGAAAGATGTGTCGTGATATGAAGCAGACTTTTTGGTGGAACAACATGAAAAGGGAGATAGCTACATATGTATCAAAGTGTCTTACATGTCAACAAGTGAAAGTGGAACATCAAAGGCCGGCCGGATTCCTACAACCATTAGAGATTCCGGAGTGGAAATGGGAGAACATAGCTATGGATTTTGTGACAGGGCTACTGAGGACTAGTCGAGGTTCCGATGCAGTTTGGGTGGTAGTGGATCGCCTTACCAAATCAGCTCATTTTCTACTAGTAAGGATGACTCACTCTTTGAACCAATTTGCTTCTTTGTATATTTAGGAAATTGTGAGGTTGCATGGAGTACCCGTTAGTATTGTGTCGGATCGAGATCCACGTTTTACTTCAAGGTTTTGGCAGTCATTACAGGAGGCTTTAGGGAACAAGTTGAGTTTGAGTACCACATTCCACCCACAGACGGATGGCCAATCCGAGAGAATTATTCAGATTTTAGAAGATATGTTGAGAGCTTGCACGATAGATTTCAAGGGCAGTTGGGATATTCGTCCACCGTTAGTGGAGTTTGCATATAACAATAGTTTTCAGTCAAGTATCAGCATGGCTCCGTACGAGGCTTTGTATGGTAGGAAGTGTAGGTCACCAGTTTGTTGGGATGAAGTGGGAGAAGCCAAGATTTGAGAGTCGGTGGATAAAGTGAGAATAATCAAAGATAGACTACTTACGGCCCAAAGTCGTCAAAAGAGTTACGCCGACAATCGGAGGAGAGATCTAGAATTCAATGTGGGAGATTTTGTTTTCTTGAAGATTTCACCGGTTAGGGGCGTCAAACGGTTTGGGAAGAAAGGAAAGTTGTCACCAAGGTATGTTGGGCCTTTTGAGATACATGAGAGGATTGGACAATTAGCTTATCGGGTAGCCTTACCATCATCTCTTGAGGGAGTCCATAATGTTTTCCATGTTTCTATGTTAAGAAAATATCTAGCGGATCCATCTCATGTGTTAGTGAATGAACCAATTAATCTTCAACCTGATCTTTCTTATGAGGAACAACCGGTACAAACTTGGATAGGAATGAGAAAGTGTTGAGAACCAAGATGATTCCTATGGTTAAGGTACTTTGGCAAAGTCACAATGTGGAGGAAGCAACTTGGGAAAGTGAAGCTTCAATGAAGACCTAATACCCTCAACTCTTCTACAACAACATTTGGTAAGTGATTTGAATTTAGGGGCTAAATTCTTTTAAGGGGGAGAGGGTGTAACACCCGGAAAATTTCAAAAAACAAAAAAATTTAAATGATATAAATTATATGTGTTATCGTGATTATTTTTGCATTGATCTACTAGAACTTATGGCTAGATAAAAATCAGTATGAATTTTGTGGTTCTATTTGGGTTTGGAGTCTAATTTCATTAAACCCACTTTGGTCATTTTGTAGTTTAGTCAAATACTATTTATATACTTAGTTGACCAGTCATGTGGGAGGGATTCATAATATCCAGCCTTTAAACACACACTAACACACCTACTGGAGGTGAGAATGGGAGTAATGGGTTTCTTCATCATCTAGCTTGGATTTGGAGTTCAATTCTTCATTGTTTGCACTTGGAGTATTTATTAAAGTTGTTCCCCTTGCTTAAAGCATCATTTTGGTCCAATTTTCTGCTACATGCATCATCATTTGGAGATTCACCATTATTGAGGTAGGGGGATTCTTACTTATAAATGTCTCATTCATTGTTAATATGCCTATGAAATTGTTATTTATGGTTCATATGGTGTTCTATGATGAGATTTAGGTGTACGATAGTTTGCTATTTGATAGATGATTGTTGTGTAGAAGTATTGTCAACTTTGTGTTCTTGAATTGGTGTTCCTGGAGAATTCGAAACGTCGGTTCGCACGTTTTGCACCCGAACATTTCTGAACATTCGGCTTCTGGCACCGAACATTTCTGCAAAGGTTCGGTTGGGTCACCCGAACATTTCTGTAAACATTCGGTTGAGTCACCCGAACATTTCTGTAAACGTTCGGTTGGGTCACCCGAATATTTCTGTAAACGTTTGGTTCTAGTACCCGGACATATCTGTTAACATATTGAAATGTGGTATTATTTGTGGGAGTTATGTTTAGAAAAGTATTGTGGAATTATTGTGAATTATGTGAATAATTATGCTAGGTAACAATGACATTACTTCACAAGTCATTGTATCCTACCTTGAGCATTATGATTCTTAGAGTAATAGATTATGAGAATTATTGGGCCTTGTGAATAATCAGTTTTTGGCAATATGGTTGAAAATAATTGTGGGATCTTATGAGTAACACTTTGTGATTATGTTGAGCGATAAACGACCCTCTAACAGGAGCATGGGGCGGAGCGCAGTGCCGGTTAGTAGCGGAGTTTGATTGGGCTCAAGCCATCAGTCATGGCCATGACTGAGGTTCAAGGCTACCTTCTGGTTTTCAGGTAGTAGCTTTGTAGATCACGACTGTCGGGGTTGTAGGGACCTGGCCCGTGTTCGAATTCCCAGGACATTGTGTGTAACCATCTATGATTGTGTTCGAGATAACAAGCGGTGTATGGGGTTTGCAATTGATTTGAGATGTATCTCAATCCAGTATACTACTTGTGTGAATACTTATCTTCATGTGATCCATCATGCAATATATGAATATTCTCTTATAGTTTGTGAAAATTATGATTTTCTTGTGTATGCATCTTTAATGTACATGGCACGCTCTTATGTTGCATACACGCATGGCATATAAGTACACCTGAACCCTACAAAGTTTCGACTTACACCCCGTCCTATTTGTTTTCCTTAGATCAAAGCCAAGTGAAGCATTGAGCGTCAGCAGCCTTTGGAGTGCTAGATTGGGTGAAGTCTTTTGGCGTAGCTTCCGCAATTCAGTAGTTTCTTTTGTTTGATGGTAGAAGACATGTAGTCTTCTTGGTGTTGTATGTAATTTGGGCAAGCTAGGCACCAACCCAGGTTCCAAGGAAATTGGGGGCCTATATTTTTTTAGGTATTAGTAGTAGTTATATATAATTTATATTGGGTTTGCTGAAGAGGCCCAAACCCAAAGTCCAAAGATAGCCCAATTCTGCAAAAGACACGCACACCACAAGCTCGGCTGTACTCGGTAACTCGACAAGTCTGAAGAAAATCAAATTAGTGAATTAGGTCAAAAAAAATCAAAAGTCATAATACCAATTGCAAATACAAATCGCAATTCTCACAACACGAATCGCACACCGCACGCCGTCGCCGTGAATCAGAATCGTGAATTCGTGATGAGCTGCCTCCTGATATGTTATTACCCGCCGAAATATGAATCTTCTGAATTCTGATTCTTCATTCTTCTAAGTTCTAACAATCTTACTAGTGACTTCTGATTCTGAATTTCTCATCTCATCATTTCATGTAATGTAATGATGTAAATATTATTATATTAAATATAAAATATTAAATATCAAAATATGTAATGTAGACTATTTATGTAGTGTAGTGTAGTCTGTAGTCGGTCAACTAGTCAACTTTTCAATACTTCAATTTCAAAGTTCATATAATAAATCATAATTTATAAACTCATAGTCTCATTGACATATTAATATATTATATTATTAAATTTATTATTCATTATTTCATTATTTCATGAGTTCTTCACATATTGTTCATTTTTAAATATTTTTTAATAATTAATATTTGGGTTAATATTTGTTCGATTCTTTCATTCTTACATTCTATTTGAATGCTAATTGTCATTTCACATTTCACATTTGCCAGGTACTGATTGTCTGAGTTTGAGAGTTGATCAAGTCAAACCTTTTTACTCCATACAAAGCTGCTCATTTTCTTGTCAAATTGTGTTATTATTCTATTCAATATTGATTTGTATGATGTTGCCCAAAAACATTTGTCGGAAGTGAAAAAGGAAAAAAAAAAAAGCCAATCAGTTCATAGAATCCCAAAAAGGAGCTATTGATAAATTTGTTAAAGTAGTAGGCCCTTCTAGTGAGAATCTTGAGGAATTAGGTGAGGGTAATTTTGAACAACCGCAGTAAAATATAAGTGATGAGATTCATATTCACGAGGATGAGGATGTTGTTGATTTCAATGAGCATGATCATGTACCAAATACATCCAATTTAGAAAATTTGATGAGAGATGAGAAATCAATCCCTTCGTTTGATATTTATGATCCTAGAAATTGGGATAATATTGATAACAAAACAAGGGATATTTTAGTTGAAAAGGGGCCTCAAATGGAAATGAATCTTGTGTTTCCTTTAGACAATGCTTCTCGACATTTTTCATATTCTTTTTATTCTAGAAGAATGAGTAATGGAGAGATTAAAGAAAGAAAATGGTTGGTTTACTCTAAACATGTGGATAAAGTATATTGTTTTTGTTGTAAGTTGTTCAAATCTAATAGCAAACAAAGTGCATTGGCAAATGATGGATTTAGAAATTGGAAGCACCTTAGTGAAAGACTCAAAGAACATGAGAATAGTGTTGAACATATGACTAATATGAGTACTTGGAATGAACTAAGAGCGAGATTGAGCAAAAATCAAACAATTGACAAAGATTTGCAACAAGAAATTACAAAGGAGAAAGAACGTTGGAGACATGTTTTGATTAGAATAATTTCTGTTGTGAAATGTCTTGCTAAAAAATTTGGCTTTTAGAAGATCAAATTAGAAGCTTTACCAAATTAGTAATGGTAATTTTTTGGGATTAATTGAGATGATTGCTGAATTTGATGTGATAATGCAAGATCATATTAGGCGCATTCAAAATCATGACATCCATCATCATTATCTTGGTCACAAGATTCAAAATGAGTTGATATCTCTTTTGGCCCATAGTGTCAGAAGTTCTATCATAGAGATCATCAAAGAGGCAAAATATTTTTCTATAATCCTTGATTGTACTCCAGATGTGAGCCACCAAGAACAAATGAGTTTGATAGTACGATGTGTGCATATGTCAAGCAACAAAATAAAAGTAGAGGAGTACTTTTTAGAGTTCTTGAAAGTAGATGACACATCTGGATTTGGACTTTTCAGTGAATTATTGGATAAATTTAAGTCTCTTGGTCTTAATGTTAATGATGTGAGAGGTCAAGGTTATGACAATGGTTCTAATATGAAGGGAAAGCACCGAGGGGTTCAAAAACGATTACTTGAAATAAATCCAAGAGCTTTATATGTGCCATGTGCTTGTCATAGTCTTAATCTTACTCTTTGTGATATGGCGCATTCTTGTGTTAAAGCTGTTTCATTTTTTGGAGTTGTGCAACGTATATATGTATTATTTTCAAGTTCTCCAAAAAGATGAAAAGTTTTACTTGATAATGTTTCTGGTTTAACTATGAAATCATTGTCCAATACTCGTTGGGAGAGTCGAATAAAAAGTGTTAAACCTATTAGGTTTCAATCTCTTCAAATAAGATTGGCATTGGTGGAATTATCTAGATCTTGTGATGATGCCAAGTCAAAGAGTGAGGCTGAAAGTTTGGCTAGTGCACTTGAGAGTTTTGAATTTTTACTTGGCATGGTTATTTGGTATAATATTTTATATGCTATTAACATGGTGAGTAAAAAATTGCAGTCTAAATCTATGTGCATTGATGCTACCATGAAGCAAGTAGAAGGTGTTATGATTTATTTTGAGAAATATAGAAATGAAGGTTTTATCTCTAGTATGAAATATTGCTCAACTGGTACTGCTCACTTCTCTTAACGAAGAGGTTGGGTGTTCGAGTCTCACTAGAGACACCCTGGACTTTACAACTCTCAGTAGAGAGGTCGGGTGTTCAAGCCTCTTCAGAGGCATCGTTGTTGTTAAAGCCTTATCCAAAGGCCCCATTTAGCTACTCACTTATCTTAACGGAGAGGTTGAGTATTCAAACCCTACTAGAGGCACCCTGGGACTTAACTACTCTCAACCGAGAGGTCGGGTGTTCAAAGTCTCACCAGAGGCGCCATTTGTTCGAGCCATACCAAAGGCATCATATATATATAATTGTAGCCTTTCAAGGCATTAAAAAAAAATTAAGGGTTGGGGTACGGTCTATGTCCCCTCCAACCTTAAAACAAAAAAAAAGAATATTGCCAAAAGTCTTGCCCAAGAGATGAATGTGGAGCCTACATTTCCAACTAAACGTCGTATTATTAGGAAAAGACAATTTGATGAAATTGATCATGATGAAGAAATACAATCAGTTGAAGAGTCTTTTAAAGTTAATTACTTTCTTATTGTTGTGGATATGGCAACTACTTCATTGAAAAATAGATTTGAGCAATTAACAAAATTTGAAAGTATATTTGGATTCTTATTTGATTCGAATAAGTTGAAGTCATTAGATGATGATGAACTGAGAGAATGTTGCACTAATATTACATCTACTTTTTCTTATGATAATGTGTTGGATGTGGATTTACATGATTTTTATTCCGAATTAAAAGTATTGCAATTGACTTTACCAATGAGTCAATGTCAGCGATTGAAATTCATGAATTTGTCAAAGCAGCATACTGTTATCCTAATGTTTCAATTGCTTATCGAATCTTATTGACCATGCCTGTGACTGTAGCATCAACAGAGAGAAGTTTTTCAAAGTTAAAATTATTGAAAACCTACTTGAGGTCATCAATGTCACAAGAAAGGTTGAGTGGTCTGGCTATTTTATGTGTTGAAAAGGAAATGTTGGATAATATTAATCTTGATATTATAGTTGATGATTTTGCATCTAGAAATGCACGAAGAAATATTTTTTCATGATCTGTTTGTTTGTTTGTTAGTGAAGTTATGTCGTTGATGTTGTTGGTTACGGTTGCACTGTTTTGTTACATGTAATGCTATTTTGTTGCTGCTGCTAGTGTTGTTTTGTTGTTGCTGCTAGTGCTGTTTTGTTGCTGCTATAGCTATGTTCCCACTACTGTTTCAGTAAGTTTGTTTTTGTTGACATTTGTAACATGGTTGTTAGATACTATTATGATAGTTACAGCCTTAATATTTTTTTGAGTATGTTATGACTTGGGTCAGTTATGTATAAATATTAATTTTTGTTATTAAATAAGGGCCCTTTCTTGAGCTTCGCCCTGGGTCAATCAAATGCTAGGAACGGCCCTGAAACTTGTAAATTACAATCTTTAGGTTTATGGTGTAAGGCAATTTGAGTCTTGTATGACTCTGTTTTATTTCAAGAGAAGTATTTTCAGAAAATGTTTTCATTAAATTCATTTTAGTATTATTTATAGTTTGTTGGTTGGTTTCACGTGCCGAACCGGGGCCCAGTTAGGGCAAGTTTGGGGCGTGACAATATGAATTCATGACTGAAAAATTTTCCGTTAGGAGGTTTAACTGAAGATCAAATAAAAATGAAATATTTTCAATGTGCATTAAAAGATGCAGTGAGAAGATGGTTTATGATAGCACCTAGAAGTGTTTATACATGGACTCAATTATATGATTTGTTTATGGGTAAATTTTATCAACATGCATCTCTTTCAGAATATAGAAAACAAATTATATCTTTTCAAAATGAACCAGGAGAGACATTTCATGAAGCATGGGATAGATTTAAAAATTTATTTATCATGTGTCCTCATCATAATCTATCTCAAGATGTGCTAGTAATTCAATTTTATCATGCTCTTTTGCCTGCATTACAAACTATGGTTGATAGTGCAGCCGGTGGTTCTATTAATAGAATGACACCAGCTGCATTAGAAAACTTGCTTGAGATGTTAAGTGCAAATTATCAACAGAAAAGTACAAGAGGTAAAAGTAGAAGTTTATTTCAAGTTCAAGAAAAACTAGATATGCAAGCTCAATTTGAACGTTGGCAATCACAAATCCAAGAAGCATGTTCTATTTGTGGATTAAATTCTCATGCTACTAATTTGTGTCCTTCTAGTGCTTTGTATCCTGAACAGGTTAATGCAATGAACATGTACCCTCAAAGACCAAGGAATGATCCCTGCTCCAACACTTATAATCCTTGTTGGAGGAATCATCCTAACTTTTCATGGGGAGGAAATAAGTCATTACAGTCTCAACAATTTCCTAAGCAAGGACAATTGCAGATTGAAGAAGTTCCAAAGTCAGAAGGATCGAACAGTGGACAAGCTGCGGTTAACAGATATTTGCTAGAAACTGTGGAAAAATGAAGGAATGATCATGCAAAATATCAAGAAAAAGAAAAAGAAAAAGGGAAGTTCCCTAGTCAGACAGAACAATCAAAATCTATCACTACTCTGCGAAGTGATAGAATAATTGGAGAACAGGTAAGTAACCCTACTCAATCTACTGATGTGCCTGATAAAATATATAATTCTGGCAAAGAAGATGAAACGAATAAAAATATTCAAGCAAACGATAAAGAAGTAGAAAAAGAAGTTTTAAATAAAGAAAGTCAAGAAGAAGTCACTCAAGAAAAAGAGCAAGAGGCAGAACTTCTTGAGGAACCATATGTGGCACCTCCACCATATGTTCCTCCAATACCATTCCCTAGTAAACTTATGAAAAACAAGATGGATAAGCAATTCACGGAAATTTATAATATGCTATCCAAAGTGAATATTAATATCCCTTTGTTTAATGTTATTAAAAATATTCGGTCTTATGCTAAGTTTTTCAAAGATCTCCACTCTAGAAAACACAAATTCGAAAGGAACGAAAAGATTATTGTTTCTGAAAACGTAAGTGCAGTCTTATTGTAAAACCCTAAAATGTTGCTTGCATGTGTTATGCATGGATTCATATATTTATAATCATCATAATATGTTCATTTAGCTCCCGTATATGTTTAGAGTCAATAGCTTGATTATTAACGTTGTTTGAGATGCACGTATGCATTTTTCTTTCGCGAGATGCGTTGGATCTCGGATTTATGTTTTATGTGGTTATCACATGGATTATTGTTAGAAGGCATTTATAATATCATTAACATGCCTTGGATGTTGGTTAGATGCTTGTTGCATTGTCGGTTTGGTCGCTAGTTTGATTCTAGCGTTAACCCTTTTCAGTTTGACTTTTTCAGTCGTTGCTCGGGAGAGTTCTGCCTGAGTTCTTGGCCTTGTTTTGTTGAGGTTTGAGGTTTGATTACTTTGGTTATTGTTCGGAGGATATTAAGGTTGATTTGTAGACCATTTTTGGCTTGGAAGGACTCGAGTATGCATGCGGGAGAGTTCGGGATCGAGCAGGGAAGCAGAAAAGGCCTGGAAAGTGAATGCTGGAGGATGCGCTCGCATCCCCCTTATATGATGCGACCGCAAGGTCCTTATATCAGCTTACGGGATTTTTGTTCGGCTGTGTGAGCTGTCCGAACTTTTTACCACTTAAACCCAATCTAAACCTATCCTAAACTCACTTAATTAGCCTAATACTAATCCTAATCATCTATTAAGAGATTTAGGGGTTAATTAGTGACTTGATTAGTGAATTAATCCCCATATAAATGAATCACCGCACTCTTCTTTCTCTGTTCGGCCAGCTTTGCGCTCTTTCTCTGCCTTCAAGGCGACTTCTCACTTCAGGAAACCGTGAAACCTGAGAGGGGCTTGTGAGGAGGCGATTCTAGGGCTTCAGGCTAAGCTAAGGAAGCCATAGCTGGGAGTCTTCTTCTCCATCTAACCCGCAAGATTGAAGAGAGCGGAGTGAGAAGAACGGCTTCATCTTTGAGTTCGGGTTTGGGCAGTTTGTAGGGCTGAGTATTTGTAAGTTTCTACCTCTCTTCCTTTGATTTTTAGGCTCCATTGACCCTAGGGAAACAACCATTTGTGTTATTTGTGGTCAATGGAAGCCATTGTTAGGGTTGTAGAAGAAGCATGAACCCTAGGTTTTTCAATTGAATGATAGAACTTGATTTACCTTTGTGAGACCATGATATATGTGAAATTCATGTTCTAACTAGCCTATTGAACTTGTTTATGTTGATTGATCATGTGGATTGATGTTGGTTTGGTTGAGATACTTGGAGGGTGCCTTGCCCTAATTTCGATTAGCTTGCAAAATTATTGATGTGAGCATGATTAAAATGTTTTATATGTTTAGTAGAGCATATTAAACCATATTGTGTGAATTAATCGTAAATTGGAAATTATTGGTTGGTATGGTGACTTGAATAAATTTATAACCAAGATGGCTAATTTGTTCTAAGTTACCTTGTTAATCATTTTGTGGGGTTTATGTGAGTTTATTGATCGTCGGGTTTATGGTTTTGACGATAGATATGAACTTGGGGGATGATGAAGCCTAAGCTTCTATTCCTTGAATTTTCGGAAAACTTAGATTGAACTCAACGGAGTTAACCTTTGGGTTAGTTTGAATCCTAGGAACTATGATTTTAAGTCCTACGGAATCTTGGGTAGAATTCATGGAGGTCGAGCCTCCAAGAAGTTTAAGGTGTGTGAAGCACACTTGATTATGAGAACTTATATGATTCTCGGTTGTGATATTTATGCTAGTTGTGGATGAATTGCATGACTAGTTTGTTGGTAGAGTGTTTACCTACTTGTTTGAGCATATGAGTATATATTACTTGTGCTTGGGTTTTGAGTCCAGCTGGCGTCGGTCTGTTGAGTCTTTGGTGGGTCGATACATCGTTTTCACGAATTATGGGATTCGTGATCGCGATGGATCGCCGTGCCGGGTTGCACACACCCCTCCATCGATGGCCACGGTGGGGAAGTAGTTTATCTTAGTTGTAGTAATACACATGACTTTGATAACTATGGAACTCGAGCGGAGATTTGTCTCGGGGACGTCGATATCTACGAGAGGGATATCGAGGGCACATAAGGGTTTTGCACGTGTTTTTGCAGGAGCGACACGCGCGGAGGAATTTCGGTAATGGTATCATATCCCTTATCTATATGAATTGTTTCACAAGTGCTTAAGTGAATAATGTGCTTAGTGAATTGGATATGATATGAAGTTTGTTTGGTTTCTTACATGTTAATACTTAATAGATAACATATTGATTAATGTTGTTAAGCATGTATGCTATCACATGAATATTATGGGAATGTTGTTTTATGCCAAAGGTATAAATTATTATTGTTAAGACAAAAATGACTTGACATGGATTTATGATGAGATGTTATACTGTATTGATAACATATTTATTTAATGTTGAGCATGGATGCCATAACATGATTATTATAAGGTTATTTCATGACGATAGCATGATATTATTTATGATTGAGCATTATGCCATGGTAGGAAGTTATGGTTAGTAACTTACTAAGTCATTGTGACTTACTTTTATTTGTTGGTTGTTTTTCCCTAGATCCGAGCCGTGCGAGCGGATCCAAGTAAATCAGGAAGGTTACTTTGGCAAGGAAGTCTTTTGGACAAGGTTGCTACTTAGTTGTTTGTTTTGTTTTGGTGAGGTCGTTGGGATGATGAAGTTATATAAACTTCATGATTGGGTAGCAAACCTTTATGTATTTGAAAGGTTGTAATTATGTGGTTAGCCTATTCTTTTGGTAGCCAACCGGTGGTGGTTGTGCTTGATGTATATTGGTAGTTAAACTTCCATATGTTTTATGTTGTTAGTACATATAACTGTTAGTACTTATTTTGTTGGTAGCCGACTGGTTTTAGTCGTGCGTGGTTAATTGGTGTTTATGTTTAGCATGATATATTGCTAGTTAAATATTATGTTTGTTCTCCGGCATGTTTTTAGCCGTTGAGTTGTTAGACTAGAGTCTTAGACTTAGTTTAATGTTGGGTTCCGGCCGTAGTTTCGCCGATGACTTGATTTATATTATGCTTATTATTGAATTGCTTAACAGGGAGTTTGTCCTACGTGCCCAATGTTGCGGCACGCGAATCGAATTTTTGGACCGAGAGATTAATTATCTCTTTGGTTGTTTTAGTTTGAGCTTGTTAGCTCGGGCGCCACTGTTATGTTATATTTTGCTTCCGCGTATGTTTTGAGTTGTCGGTGTATCGCCGTTATGGCCCTACCCATTATTTGCTACTTGTTTATTGTTATTTGTTCCCCTGGCGGCACGACCTTGGGATTTCGTCTTGGAATCCGGGTCGGGTCGTCACACCTATAACTTGAACTTCCTCCTAAATTAAAAGATCCTAGTAGTTTCAATATCCAAGTCTCCTTGGGTAGTTCTAAAAAGATGAAAGCCATGCTAGATGTAGGAGCAAGTATTAATTTGATGTCTTTCGCTGTCTATAAACAATTAGGATTGGGAGAATTGAAACCCACTACTATGTCTTTACAATTAGTTGACCGTTCAGTTAAACATCCTTTAGGTATATTAGAGGACATTCTAGTACAAGTAGATAAATTAATCATCCCAATTGACTTTGTTGTTCTAGAGATGGAAATAAAGATATGCACTACCAATGAAGTCCCTATTATGTTAGGTAGACCTTTTATGGCCACTGCTAACAGAATGATTAATGTCAAGAATGGTAAACTTTCAATTTCAGTTATGGGTGAAACTATAAAAATTTCAGTCTTTGATGCGTTAAATAGACCGAGTGACATGAATGCATGTTTCTCAATTGATGAAATTGAAAAACTTACAGCCCAAACATTTTAAGAAAATTTTGAAGATGATGATTATGAGAGAGATACGTATGTTGGATTTGATGATAGAACCTTCTCCCATATAAAATTCGACATAAAAGAGTTAGAAAGAGAAATTCGAGAGACAGATGCTAGAAAAGAGAAGGAAAGATTAGAAGCTCTCAAGAGTGAAAGTGAAGATAAGAACAAAGTGGAAGATTCCAAATCAGAAATTAGTTCTGACAAAATAGAAATTGGTGAAAATGATAAAGAAGAAGTAGAAAATAAAAAATCTGATTTCGATGAAACAAAAATAGATAAAGAAAAAGAAGTAAACTCTAAGGAGGAAGATAAAAAAAGATAGTAAACTCTGAAATTCCTAAGTTTATTCCGTCTGTTAAATCTCCCCCTGAAGTAGAATTAAAGCCATTACCGTCTCATTTAAAATATGCATTTTTAGGGGAAGGTAAAACTTTACATGTTATAATTGCTGCGGATTTAACAAAAGAGCAAGAATCAAGCCTGTTAAAAGTTCTATGGACACATAGAGAAGCTATAGGTTGGTCTTTAGCAGATTTGAAAAGAATTAGTCCTTCTATGTGTATGCATAAAATTCATTTAGAGGAAGGTAGTAAACCTTCTAGGGAAAGACAAAAAAGACTTAGCCCTCATATGGAAGAAACAGTTAGGAAAGAAGTGCTTAAACTTCTCGATGTGGGTATAATTTACCTGATATCTGATAGTAAATGGGTTAGTCCAATCCAAGTAGTCCCTAAGAAATCAGGAATTACAGTCGTTAAGAATGAGAAAGACGTGTTAGTTCCCACATGAACAATAACTGGTTATAGGATGTGTATTGATTTGAGGAAATTAAATGCGGCAACAAGGAAAGATCACTTTCCCTTGCCTTTTATTCACCAAATCCTTGAAAGATTAGCTGGCCATGAGTACTATTGTTTTCTTGATGGTTTTTATGGCTATAATCAAATTCCAGTAGCACCAGAAGACCAAGAGAAAACCACTTTTACATGTCCCTTTGGTACCTTTGCGTTTAGGAGAATGCCCTTTGGACTTTGTAATGCCCCAACTACTTTTCAAAGATACATGATTTCTATATTTTCCGATCTAGTGGAAAGATGTGTAGAAGTATTTATGGATGACTTCTAAGTATTCGGAAATTCTTTTGATCATTGCCTAGAAAATCTAACATTGGTTTTGAAGAGATATTGCGAAACTAATTTGACCCTAAGTTGGGAGAAAAGTCATTTCATGATTAAACATGGAATAGTCTTAGATCATGTTGTGTCTAACAAAGGAATTGAGGTTGATAAGGCTAAAATTGAAGTTATATCACAACTACCTCCTCCAACTTCCGTCAAGGGTGTTAGAAGTTTTCTAGGACATGCGGATTTTTACAGAAGATTTATAAAAAACTTTTCAAAAATCTGTAAACCTTTATGTAATCTGTTGGCAAAAGACACCGAATTCATTTTTGATCAAGAATGCTTGAATGTATTTAATTTATTAAAAGAACGATTGACATCAGCCCCAATTTTAACCAGCCCTGATTGGTCTCTTCCTTTCGAGATCATGTGCGATGCTTCGGATTTCGCAATTGGAGCTATGTTAGGACAAAGAATAGACAAGAAACCGCATGTGATTCATTATGAGAGTAGGACATTAAATGTTGCACAACTCAATTATACAACCACAGAAAAAAAGTTTTTAGCAGTTGTGTATGCACTAGAAAAATTTAGATCATACTTGCTAGGATCAAAAGTTATCATATTCTCTGATCATGCAGCTCTAAAATATCTTTTGAGTAAGAAAGAGGCAAAACCTAGACTCATAAGATGGATGTTATTACTCCAAGAATTTGACATTACTATTAAAGATAAAAAGGGATCAGAAAACGTTGTAGCCGACCATTTGTCTAGGTTGGTATTTTTACCTTTACTTGAACGTCAATTTCTTGATAATAAAATCCCTATGAATGAAGATTTCCTTAATGAGCAATTATTAGCAGTTAAAAATTTTGAACCTTGGTATGTTGATTTTGTTAATTACTATGTATCTGATATCATCAATCCTGATTTTGATTTTTATCAAAGAAAGAAATTTTTTAACTGATGCAAAACATTATTTTTAAGAACCACATTTATTCAAAATATCTTCCGACTCTATAATTAGGAGATGTGTTCCAGAACAAGACCAGCAAAGTATTATGGCATTCTGTCATGAATACTCTTGTGGTGGTCATTTTAGTGGTAACAAAACTGCTAGAAAAATCATGCAATTTGGATTATATTGACCTACTGTTTTTAGAGACTCTGACATATTTTGTAAAACATGTGATAAATGTCAAAGAACTGGTGGAATAAGTTAAAGGAGTGAGATGCCCTTGCATATTAATATAGTTGTTGAAATTTTTTATGTTTGAGATATTGATTTTATGGGTCCTTTTCCAGTTTCTAATGGTTGTGAATATATTTTAGTTGCTATTGATTATGTATCCAAATGGATAGAAGCCATTGCTACCCGAAATAATGATGGTCAAACTGTTGTCTAGTTTTTGGAAATCATTTTTGCTCGATATTGGGTACCAAAGGCTATAATTAGTGATCAAGGAACACATTTCATTAATAAATTGCTAAATTTAAGCCTTAGTAAATATGGTGTAACTCACAAGTTAGCTACACCATACCATCCTTAGACTTCTGGCCAAGTAGAAGTTAGTAATAGACAGATAAAAGCAGTTATAGAAAAGACTGTAAGACCAAATCGAAAGGATTGGGAACCAAAACTTAAAGATGCTCTTTGGGCATATCAAACTGCATATTAAACCCCAATATGTATGAGTCCATATCGGATGGTGTATGGCAAGGCTTGTCATTTGCCAGTAGAGATTGAACACAAGGCCTATTGGGCCATTAAAGCTCTTAACCTTGACTTAACTTTGGTTGGTGAAGAAAGACTTTTCCAGTTAAATGAATTAAAAGAGCACATGTTAAATTCGTATGAAAATACAAAAACCTATAAAGAAAAGACCAAAAAATACCATGATATGGGACTGGCTAACAAAATGTTTCGTCCAGGATTAAAGGTGCTTCTTTTTAATTCCAGACTCAGATTATTTCTAGGAAAATTAAAATCATAATGGTCTGGTCCTTTCATTATAGTTCGAATTTATCCACATGAAGCTATTGATATCAAAAATCCAACGACCAAAGAGATATTTAAAGTTAATGGTCACCGACTCAAACCATACCTTGAACCCATGTCAGTTGAGAGAAAAATAGAACTCATTCGTCTCTCTGACACCGAACCCCCGAGAGAATAGGTTTGTAGTTGGGTCGAGCCAAAGACGTTAAACAAATACGCTAGGTGGGAGGTATCCCACTTTGATGAAATTTTATTTGCTTTCGTAGTGTAACTTAAATATGTTGTTCTCCGTCTTATCTGATTATGGACATTTAATTTAAATGTTTTCCAGTAATGGCATAATTCAAGTTTGGGGGAGAAAAGCATCTTAGTGTTGTATTTATATGTTTCTAATATTTTTGTTTAGAAGTTTGTGTAGAATTTTCAGAGTGCAGGAAAGAAACGGACCTAACAAAACGTAACGGAAGGGCCAAAATGAAAACTGCAAAAAAGTTATGAAGCAGCTCTCAAGGAACACAATCTGTGGACCTTGCGAACGCAAGGCTTAAAATGCCTTGTAGTCGCTAGGCCCTTATAATGACAAAACGCGTGACCTACCTCATGAACTTTCGTGCCCTTTGACTGTGGACCTTGCTGACGCAAGGCATAAATACCTTGCGGCCGCAAGGCCCTCTTTTTAAGCCGGATGCGAGCAGTCTCTGTAATTCACAATTTCAGCCTCTCTCTCTCAAGCAGCAGCAACCGAAGATCTCCCTCTCTCTTTCAAAATCCGGCAAAGCCTCTCGAAAATTCCGGCCAACCTGCAAGTTTAAGCTCTCCTCCTTCAAAGCCTCGTCATCATCTCCATCATCCATCTCCCCCCCCCCCATTCAAACATTGAAGAAGGTGAAGCCACCATTTTTGCCGACGTAAAGCTTCAAGAACTCCGGCCAACCAATCATCCCGGCTAAAAGCATCGCAATCCATGTATCTTCTATCCCCTCTCCATTTAAAATTTTGATTCTTCAAATTTTTGCATGCTAGGGTGTTAGGATTAGTTTGATTATTTTTTATTGCATGCTTTAGTTATTGATAGGTTGATAAATTTTAATTTTCGTAGAGAGTAAATTTTATTTTTGTGCTTTATATAGAATGGCCCCTAAGCGTAGAAATACCGGCCCGTCCTCGTCCCGTTCCCAAGAGGAGGAGCAATATTATGACCCCTATTGATTTGTATCCTTTGAGGAATCGGAGAGCTACACTAAGAAGCTCTCCAAGAGCATAATCCCTGAGAAGGGATTTAAGGCTCAAGACTTTGCTCTCCCTGCCCACTTCAAACGTCGAAGGTGGGGCAATCTTTATGCGACCCCGGGCGTGGCCATTATGGCCTTAGTCCGCGAATTCTACGCCAACGGGCGTATTTCTATTACTGGCAAGGTAGTTGACCGTACAGCTGTTAAGGGTAGGGATGTCGATTTTTCACTGCAAAGCATTAACCGTTACTACGGCACTCCCAACTTTGCGAGTGGTGCTGACTAGTACAGTATCCACATCGCCGACCCTGTCCCTCTCCGGGTGTTAAATTCGACAATCGCAACACCTGACGCGGTTTGGACCCACCATCAAGGTCCACCATTCGGCCCCCGCACCATGGACGAGACCTATCTCATGAACACGACCAAGGTCGTGTTGAAATTTATCTGTGCACGTCTTATGCCTTCAAGTCACCAGCACACGCTGATTTCTCATAAGGCCATTTTGATCTACACCATTTTGACCGGTGGGTCTGTCGATGTTGGGTGTCTGATCAATGCCCAAATGCAGACCCTTATTAGAGGTAAGACAAACGAGGGATTCGCGTTCCCGAGTTTGATTACCGGACTGTGTAGTAGGGCTAGAGTCGTTTGGACTCCAGATGCGGAACATTTCTAGGGTGCTTCTGTTTAAGCACCCTCGCCAGCCACGTGAGAGAGGCCCACGTGAGAAGCTGCCAGAGGAGGAGGATCCCATGGAGGAGATCTCCAATAGGCAGGAGGAGCTCATGTTGCAGAATGACATGATGAGTCAGCAGTTGGCACAAATGCATGCCGACCAGACTCAAGTTTTTGGTTGGGTTAACCAGGTAGAGGACACAATGTGTAATACCCCGATAATTTCCGTGCAAAATATTAAATTATAATAATTAAAATTATATTAATTTGGGCTAAATAATTGTTTTAGACATATTTAGTAAGTAATTAAATTGGGTCGAGCTAGGCCCACTTATTTTATTTGGACTTATTTAGTGATTAATTGAATTGGGTCGAGTTATGCTCACTTTGGACTAAGACTTTAATAATAATTCCCTATTAAGGTTAGTTAATTTATTTCAATTAAATAACGTTAGGATTTGGTTAGGTTTAGAAAAAAACCTAGTAGGGTTTTATATAAATAGAGGTTTGAGAAAGGAGATAACCATTTACCACAATACCTACCTTGCGGCTAATAAAAAAAAAGAAGAAGAAGAAAGAGGGCGGACGACGGCAGTGCCAATCAAGGTGAGCAAGAGAATGATTTAAGCTTTGACTTTGGTTACATATGACTTTGATTGTTTGTAGTGTGTAGCTGTGTTTGTAGTGTGTGTGTGTGCGCACAAAAAGAGATCAAAAATATATACTCCCTCCATCCCTAAATTATCGCCCTCCTTTCCTTTTTCGTCCGTCCCAAAATAATTGTCCACTTTAAAACTTACCTTTTTAGAACATCACTTTTACCACTTTACCCTTACTTTTTCACTCTACTTTAATTGTGGGCCACATATACATGGACATTAAAGGAAACTACACATTAAACCAATATAAATAATCAAGTCAATTACTTTTTTAAAGCGTAAGCACGATTATTTAGGGATGGAGGGAGTATGTATATAATAGTAACCAAATTGGTTACCTGATGATGATGAAGGGAGACGGAAACCCATGGATTATATTACTAGTTTTTCTTGCACTCAAGTATTTCACAGAAGCTATCACCTTTGGGTAATTATTATTATCTAAATCCCAGAAATTGCTGGTAGACTTGTAGATTCAGAACAGAAGTTTTTTTTTTTGGAGCAGGCATGACTGTGAGTGAATGATCAATTTAATAGGTGTGTGTGTGTTGGGGAAGGTGTATTAGTGTGTGTGGATGTGGGTAGGAAGTAAAAAAAAAGGGACAAGAAAGAAGACAAGTTATTTTCCGTACATATGATGTGGGTTATTTTAATAAATTATAATAATAATAGGTTTGAATAGGAACTACTAAAGTTGTACAGGTTTTAAGAATTTAAGGTGATGCACATTGTTGATTTTAGGAGAGATTGGATGTACTGTGTTATGTATATATAATAATAATAATAATAATAATAATAATAATAAATAAGTAAATAATTTATTGAATAACTTTTAGTGGACCAATTTAATAAGTATAATCGTTTTATGCTGTATATGGGGTTTCTTATTAGATATTGGTATCAACATTGTACTTACGCAATCCACTTATGTCTTAAATCGTAGGTTCGGATCGACGCGTATAACAACATACCTTTAAGTACAAGCGATTTTTTTTGCGCAACAACACTATCGGTAAGGAATTACGTTTCTTTTAGGTTCTTTGAAAAAGTATAAAAATACTTTTATGTTAGGCTTCCGCTATTCTTAAATTGCGCTCCTTCATTTGCCATGCCCGACCTCGTGTCGGTAATTGCTTTGACTCCGTCGGTTTCTTTATTGAATATCTTCGTTATACCTTCGTTTTCGCAAATTTTCATGTCTACTCTGATTTTTATGAAATACCTTGTTATTGAGAAATTTTATTTGTATTCGTAAATTTTGTCAGTATGCTCTTTGATATTGAAAATGACAAACTTTGATATTATTTATTTTTTGATAATAGTACATTAACAGTACTATTTATGTTTTTAAATTATTTATGATCACTAACTATGAACAACCCGTCACGGGGATTTTCGTGACAATATTTGAAATAATTGAAATTTTGCACCACTTGGCCTGTGAGTGCGGTTATCCGGATATACCTTAATTTGTGTACCCTTCGGGGGATTCGTGTACCCTATGGGGGATTTGTGTACCCTTCGGGGGATTTGGTTATTGGTCACTAGACCCTTATGTGATCTAACTAAATATTTTGATATTCGGTTATTACTGGCTGGTATGGGACTGTCAATAATGACAAACTTGTTTGATCCATATTTGTTTTGTTTGAAACTCTCCTTTAAAAAAAAAAAAGAGAGAGATTTTTAAGCCTTTCGTTACCTATCTTTGATTTTCGCAAGTTGTCAAATATCAAAAACTTTGTTTTACACATATCCTGATTATTCTTTGAGTCACCCATCCTAAGAAACCGGAGGGGCGACGTATGATCTTACTGAGCTTTGTTCGCTCACCTTTCACAATCCTCTTCTTCCAGGTCGAAATTAAAGACTAAGTTTGAGGTAGAGGATACCGGCGAAGAATCAAGATTTTTAGGTAATAAATATTATGTGTTGGAAGTTAATGAAGACTGAGGAATTTTTTGAAGACTTTGTTTCGAATTTTATTTTGGATGACTGTATTTAATTGGAGAATTTTTTTGTAATTTTAGTTAGATGTCGTTTTAATTTAGTATTTAATTTAAGTTCAAATTTGTAGTGACGTGGCCAGATGTGGGCCCATGTAGTGGGACCCGAGTTTGGGGCGTTACAGATTGGCATCAGAGCTTAGGCCTTAGATCCGGATGGTCTTGAGATTTAGGAACAATTAAGAATAAGATGTGATACTACGATAGGATTATGATACTAGCATTAAGTTGTGATTATAGCTAAGTTAAGATCTCACTGATGATTAAGAAATTATTATTTCATTAGACTAATATACTCGTGTTACTTGTAGGAATGGCGCGTAAGACAACGGCTCGGAAGTCTGTTGTGTCGCCTTTGGAAGTTTCAGAACGAATGCTAGCTAGGGCACACCATAAGCTAATCGAAGTAGAGAGGATGAATAAACAGTTTAGGGAAGAGAAAAGAGAGCTAGAAGCTAAACTGCGACGACAAACACAAGTGCTAAAGGAGTCTGAGGCCCACAATTGGGAGATGCACCTAGAAAGTCAGGGATGCAAAGTGGCCATTGATGATGGTCCAAACCTAGAAGAGAATCAAGGTCCGAGGAGAAGATGATGAAAGCGTGAAGATGATGAAAGCGATGTTGACATAGAAGTTGATGTCAACTCGTGGCTCTCGTGGGGGCCGTGCTAATAATGATAATGATGATCCAAGTGAAAGAAGAAGATGTCCGAGTCAGAAAACTAGATAGGATAACATTCTAACATTCTTACGTTAGTCTTGGCCAAATTTTGTTTGTGGCCACCATAGTTGTTAGGTTCGTTCGGATGGTTTCTTGTTATCCTTAGTCATAAGACATGGAATACACTAAGTGTGTCCAAATTTTGAGATATGAGTTGAATTTTGTTTTGATACTTAATAAAAATTTTGGGGGATTATTTTTGAATACATTGACGTTTCCGTTAAACTATATATATTTTTTATTTGATATTGGTCTCGAGATGATTTTGAGAGCTAACTTTGGGAAGGAATATGATATTACATAACAAGTGTGTAGATTGTTTCCAACTACATCATGTCAGTTAGCAATCACATCTTAGTGTGATGGAAATCTTAGATATCTTTTGACACTTCCTCGTTTTTGTACGAGAATATGGCACGTAGAGGAGGGCGTCAGCTAAGAGGTGTGGTGGGTGGTCGAGGAAACATGGGAGGAAGAGCGATAGAGGACTCGTTTGACGAAGTATGTGGGAACGATCTGAAACTTTAACAGAGTAACGGAAACTCTATTCTGAAGCGCCTCGGCCCTAGCGACAAATCCCCTTTGGTAGATCTGTCCGATGATGAACCTTGAGAATTTGACCCAGCGTAAGCGATTGGTCAAATTATTCAACCACAACCTCGACTGCTTTGCACCACAACCTCACCGCCTCGGCCGTGGTTCCTCAACCTCGAGCGGTAGCAAAGGACCCCTTGACATATTCGGAAAGAAGCCTAAACCCTTCTCGAGCGCCGAGCACAATTAAACCAGGAGTGGGTTGAGAGTATGAAGAAGATTTTTAGAGCGATGAAGTGAGCAAAGGTCAACCTCGCCACTTTCAAGTTCGAAGGAGAGGCTGGTCAGTGGTGGCAGTCGAGATGAGAACTGTGGAAGCAACTGGGGCAGAAGAATACACTTGGGAGACTTTCCTTGAGGTCTTCTACAAGAAGTATTTTCCTGAAAGTGTACAGGACGGAAAGCTGGTGGAGTTTCTAAACTTGGAACAAGGAAAGATGACGATGGATGAGTATGCTGTCAAATTTACGGAGATATCAAAATATTCTCCGGGTCTCATAGAGAATGAGAAGGAAAAGGCCAGAATGTTTGAACGAGGCCTCGATGGGAGGATTAGTCATCGCTTAGTGGCCTTGCAGTTGAAGACTTATCTTTGAAGTGGTCGGCCAGGGCTAGAATTCTTGAGCAGTATCGGACTATCGAAGAAGCGCGAGGAGAAAAAGAGAGATTTTGAGAGTATTGGAGGTGGTTCTCGGGATCAGTCGGGGCATCGAGGAAATAGTTCTCGGGATCAGACGGGTTATCGAGGAAATAATTCGCGAGATCAGTCAGGTCATCGAGGCAGTAGTTACAGTGGGCAAAATAGGAGAAACACAGATGATAATAGATCCAATGGGTCAAATCATTGGAGTCGAAATTGGAATCAAGGACAGGATCAGAGACAGGACCAAGGTCAGGATAGATGGAATGCAAATCGGGGGCAGATAGAGACTTGTAAGACTTGTGGGGAAAAGCATCCGACGTTGGCTTGCCACGGGAAACCAGGAGCTTGTTTTAACTGCGGCAAAATGGGACACAAGGTCAGAGATTGCCACTGAGCCGAGGAATCGGGTTGTTCGAGGACAATGGTGGTGGGGACAAACCTAAACCAAGGGAGCAAGGTAGAGTGTATGCAATGAGCATAAGAGATGCTCGCGCTACTAATGACGTGGTGGCAGGTACCGTCCAACTCTCTTCTCGTAGTTTGTATGCATTGATTGATCCGGGTGCAACCCATTCTGTGATATCTACATCTCTTGCACAACGCATGAAACTGCCGTCACAAAACCTAGATATCGACTTAGTTATAGATACACCAACGGGGGAGTCTATTCCAGTGACTTCAATATATAAGTCTTGCTCGTTAAATTTGGAAGGTAGGGAAATGCCTATAGATCTGATTTCCTTAGATATTCGAGATTTTGACATCATTTTGGGAATGGATTGGTTAGCGCATTTCACGCTAGGGTGGAATTTTGGGAAGGAGGTAATATTTTGCATTCCAGGAGAACCGGAGTTTCGATTTAAGGGTTCTAAGCCGACGACCCTAACAGGTTTTATCTCGTCAATGCAAGCCCGTAGGCTGTTAAGGAAGGGTTGCCAAGGTTATTTGGCGCACATTACTGATACACGTAAGGAAGGGGTTAGTCTTGAGTCACTTCCTGTGGTTAGGGAGTTTACGGAGGTGTTTCCTGAAGAATTACCAGGACTTCCACCAGAGAGGGAGGTGGAATTCTTAATTGACTTAGCACCGGGGACAGCCCCAATCTCTAAAGCACCTTATAGAATGGCTCCTATGGAACTTAAGGAATTGAAGGAGCAATTACATGAGTTGTTGGAGAAGGAGCTCATTAGGCCTAGCGTATCGCCATGGGGTGCTCCAGTTTTGTTTGTGAAAAAGAAAGGCGGAGCGATGAGGTTATGCATAGATTATCGTGAGTTGAATCGGGTCACGGTGAGAAACAAATACCCATTACCAAGGATCGATGATCTTTTTGACCAGCTACAAGGTGCATGCTACTTCTCTAAGATCGATCTTCGTTCGGGGTACCACCAACTTAGAGTCAGAAAGGAGGATATTGCTAAGGCGCATTTAGAACAGATGCGGACACTATGAGTTTTTGGTGATGCCGTTTGGGTTGAGCGCTCGGCGGCATTTATGGACTTAATGAACCGAGTGTTTCGGAAGTTTCTAGATCGGTGTGTAATTGTCTTCATTGATGATATCTTGATCTACTCAAGAACTCGAGAGGAGCACGAGCAACACTTGAGGCGGTGCTGCAGATTTTAAAGGAGGAGAAATTATATGCGAAGTTCAAGAAATGTGAGTTTTGGTTGGAAGCGGTGAGTTTCTTGGGTCATGTAGTGTCAAAGATGGAGTCTCGGTGGACCCGGCCAAGATAGAGCGGTAGTAAGCTGGGAGAAACCGAGCGGCTACGGAAGTTCGAAGTTTCTTGGGGCTAGCGAGGATATTATCGTCGTTTTGTAGAAGGGTTTTCAAAAATCGCGGACCTCTAACCCGATTGACTCGAGAAAAACAAGAAGTTTGTTTGGACAAGAGGAGTGTGAGGCAAGTTTCGATGAGTTAAAGAAAAGATTGGTGTCAGCTCCAATTCTTGCTTTACCGTCAGGATCGGAGAACTTTGTGATCTACAGTGATGCGTCGTTGAAAGGTCTGGGTTGTGTATTGATGCAAGATGGGAAGGTGATTGCCTATGCCTCGAGGCAATTAAAGAACTTTGAGAGAAACTGAACACATGACTTGGAGTTAGCAGCGGTAGTGTTTGCTTTAAAGATTTGGAGACATTATTTGTATGGAGTGACTTGCGAGATATATACGGACCACAAGAGTCTTAAGTACATTTTCACTCAGAAGGAATTGAACATGAGACAGAGGAGATGGTTGGAGTTATTGAAGGATTACGACTGCACCATTCTTTACCATCCAGGTAAAGCCAATGTAGTGGCGGATGCTTTGAGTCGTAAGAGCAAGGGAACCTTGGCAATGATGTTAACAAAGGAGAAGAGCATTCTAGAGGATATCGAGAATTTGGGTTTGGAAGTTCGGGTAAGGGGAGGAAAAGGTTATCTGGCACGATTGAGTCTTCAACCATCCTTGCTAGAGAGGATCAAAACTGCCCAGAAAGTTGACCCGGAGTTAGTAAAAATTTGTGAAGGGGTAGAAGATTGGAGCTCGGGTTGACTTTTCGACTTGGAGGGATGGTATTTTACGCTTTGGTAAGAGAGTGCATTCCATCGGATCGAGTTAAAGAGGAAGTGTTAGAAGAAGCCCACAATTCAAGATTTGCGATACATCCCGGGGAGCACAAAGATGTATCGGGATATGCGAGACACTTTCTGGTGGAGTAATATGAAGCGAGAAATTGCAGAGTTCGTGTCCAAATGTCTCGTGTGTCAACAAGTGAAGTGCGAACATCAGAGACCGGGAGGATTGTTACAGTCAATGCCCATACCCGAGTGGAAATGGGAACATATAACTATGGACTTCGTTGTGGGGTTGCCGAAGACATTAAAAGGAAAGAACTCCATTTGGGTTATCGTGGATCGTTTGACGAAGTCAGCACACTTTTTAGCCTTCAGGATAAATGACCCGTTGGAAAAGTTGGCCAAGATGTATGTAGATGAGATTGTCGTTACAGTGCCGGTCTCGATGTGTCGATCGCGACACGGAGGTTTACCTCAAAGTTTTGGGGTAGTTTGCGAGAAGGCTTTGGGCACCACTTTGAGTATGAGCATGGCCTTTCATCCGCATTGACAGGCGGCCAATCGGAGCGGACCATTCGACGTTGGAAGATATGCTTCGTTCTTGCGCTTTAGACTTTCGAGGGTAATTGGGATGATCATTTACCCTAGTGGAGTTCACCTACAACAACAACTTACCATGCAAGCATTGGTATGGCGCCATCAGCGTTATATGGAAGAAGGTGTCGTACACCTACATGTTGGGATGAAGTAGGAGAACGAAAATTGTTGGGACCAGAATTAGTACATATTACCTCGGAGAAGGTACAACTGATTAAGAAGAGAATGTTAACGGCTCGAGTAGACAGCAAGTCCTGGCCAGATAAGCGTGCGTGAACTTGAATTTGAAGTAGGGGATCATGTGTTTCTCAAGGTTTCCCTACTGGCGTGGAGTTATGAGGTTTGGTATTAAAGGAAAGTTTAGCCCGAGATTTGTGGGACCATTTGAGGTGCTCGAACAAGTTGGGGAAGTTGCATACCGACTAGCTCTACCACCAGTACTTTCAGGGGAGCACAACGTGTTTCATGTTTCAATGTTGAGGAAGTATGTTCGGATCAGAGCCATGTGATCGAATTTAAGCAACTCCGCAAGGGAGGATCTTAGTTACTTTGAGCGTTGACTGTTAGAATTGTGGATCGAAAAGATCAAGTTCTTGAGCGAACCATTCCATATGTCAAGGTTCAATGGAGCAATCACACCGAGAGGGAATGAAGGAGAAATGAAGGAGAAGCACCCTGAACTCTTTGCTTGACTTGGTACGTAAGTTTAGGGACTAAACTTCTTTTAAGGGGGTGAGAGTGTAATACCTTATTTTAATTAAAAATATTAATTTATATTGATTAAAAATTAAAATATTGTTTTGGACCTATTTAGTAATTAATTAAATTGGGTCGAATTAGGCCCACTTATATTTTTTTGATTTGGATTTATTTAGTGATTAATTTAATTAGGTCGAGCTTGACCCACTCTTGACTTAAATTAAATACAGATTGTTGGGCTTTATTTTTTTATAAATTTTGGTCAGACAACTTTAGGACTCCATTAGGGTTATATATATATATATATATATATATATATATATATATATATATATATATATATATATAGGTCGATCAAGGGAATTAGGAGTCTTAAAAAAATTTACAAACTCAAAAAAATGGCCGGAGAAAAGAGAGAGAGAGAGAGAAACGAGAACACACTTTTGAGGTAAAGGGTTGTAGGCGGCTGGAAGAAAAAAAAAAGTGCTAACGTGCTAGTTCGAGCGGAGCAAGGTTGGGGTAATTTCTCTATGATTTTTGCATTCTGAATTAAGTAAGATGAATCGATATGTATTACATTGATTCTGTATGTTGGAGATCAATTATATGTTAGAGTTCCGTCTCGAATGGGCCGATGGTTTAAATGTAGAAATGTTGGTTTGAATGGGAGAAGGATTTTTTTTTATAATGATCGAAGTCGTAAGGTGATGAGACGGTGAGGAGTGTTCTACTTGAAGAAATAAAAATCTGTTAATGAAGGGTTCCGGTTTGTGTGTGTATGTACTGGGCAGCTAATAAAAATAATGATGTTAATTCCAACTCTAATAATAATATTGATAATAATAATAATAATAATAATAATAATAATAATAATAATAATAATAATAATAATAATAATAATAATAATAATGATGATGATGTTAATAATAAATGAATAAACAAGAAGAGTTGAGGGAGATCGGTGGTCATCATATTAAGGAGAAAAAAAAAAGAAAGGAAAGGAAAAGAAAGAACAAAGTACTGGACGTGTTCTTCCTCCATTTTAGGTTGATAATGGTCGGGGGGAAAGATTCAGTTGGACCCCCTAAGCTTTTAAACTACTGAATGTGATATTAATGACTTTATTATCAAACCTTAAGTCACAAGTTGTACAAACAGGCCCCTGGGTTTAGATTCCTACTTTAAATGTTATGTAGTTTATAATTAAAACTCACAGAGGTGTAACTATGGTTTGGAGTTTATCTTGGGGGTTAATTAATGATTAATAGTATTTATTAATTTTTTTATACTTTGTATTATTAGATTTGGACACGCGAGCCTAGGGTGACGGTACGTGTTGCCGATTTTTGTTGCTAAGCAATTCAAGGTAAGAGATTACGTTTCTTTTAGGTTCTTTGAAAAAGTATTATAAAAAATACTTTTAATGTTAGGCTTCCGCAAATTTTTGAAATTATCCGTTCTTTCATTTGCCATGCCCGACCTCATGTCGGTAGTTGCTTTGACTCCGTCGTTAGCTTTATTGAATATCTTCGTTATACCTTCGTTTTCGCAAATTTCATGTCTACTTTGATTTTCATGAAATACCTTTGTTATTGAGAAATTGCTCAGTATTTGTAAACCTTGTCGGTATATTCTTTGGTATTAAAAATGATGAATTTTGATATGAATTACGTTTTAATAATAGTACATTGATAGTACTATTCATGTTTTGAAATTATTTATGATCACTAAGTATGAACAACCCGTCACGGGGATTTTCGTGACAACATTTGAAATAATTGAAATTGCACCACTTGGCCTGTGAGTGCGGTTATCCGGATATACCTTAATATTATACCCTTCGGGGGATTTGTGTACCCTTCGGGGGATTTGGTTCTTGGTCAATAGACCCTTATGTGATCTAAATAAATATTTTGATATTCGGTTATTACTGGTTGGTATGGGACAGTCAGTAATGACACACTTGTTTGATCCATATTTGTTATGTTTGAACTCTCCATTTAAAAAGAGATTTTTAAGTCTTTCGTTACCTATTTTTGATTTTTGTAAGTTGTCAAATATCTAAAACTTTGTTTTACATATATCATGATTATTCTTTGAGTCACCCCTCCTTAGAAACCGGAGGGGCGACATATGATCTTACTGAGCTTTGTTCGCTCACCCTTCACAACTCTCTTCTTCCATGTCGAAATTAAAGACTAAATTTGAGGTAGAGGATACCGGCGAAGAAATCAAGATTTTTAGGTCATAATTATATGTGTTGGAATTTAATGAAGACAGAGAAATTTTAGTAGACTTTGTTCCGAAATTTATTTTGGATGACTGTATTTAAATTGGAGACTTTTGTAATATTAGTTGGATATCGCTTTAATTTAGTATTTATTTTAAGTTTGAATTTGTAGTGACGTGGCCAGATGTGGGCCCATGTAGTGGGACCCGAGTTTTGGGCGTTACAGCTCAATGTTATTAAAAATATTCCGGCATATGCTAAGTTTTTCAAAGGCCTCCACTCTAGGAAACACAAATTTGAAAATAATGAGAAAATAATTGTTTCTGAAAACGTTAGTGCAGTATTACATCCTAAACTCCTCCCAAAATTAAAAGATCCAGGTAGTTTCAATATCCTAGCCTCCTTGGGTAGTTCGAAAAAGATGAGAGTTGTGCTTGATTTAGGTACGAGTATCAATTTAATGTCTTTCGCTGTTTACAAACAATTAGGTTTAGGAGAATTAAAACCCACTACTATGTCCTTACAGTTAGCCGACCGTTCGGTCAAACATCCCTTAGGAATAATAGAGGATATTTTAGTTCAAGTGGATAAGTTTATCATACTAGTTGATTTTGTGGTTCTAGAGATGGAAAGAAAAATATGCACAAATAATGAAGTTTCTATCCTGTTAGGAAGACCTTTTATGGCCACGGTCAATACTATGATTAATGTAAGAAACGGTAAGCTATCGATGTCAGTTATGGGAGAAACTGTAGAGATTTCAGTTTTTGATGCATTAGACAGACCGAGTGACATGAATGCCTGTTTTTCAATTGAAAAATAGAAAATCTTACAGCCCAAAACTTTGAAGTAAATTTAAATGATAACGAGTTAGAAGAAGAGATGTTCGGAGAAGATTATAATCATATAGACTTCCCCGATTTAGTATTTGATATAGAAGAATTAGAAAGAGCAATCCTTGAGGAGGATGCCAAAAAGGAAAAGGAGAAACTAGAAGCTCCTAAAGATGAAAGTGAAAGTAAAGAAGAAATAGAGATTCCTGAAATAAAAATTGATAAAGATATAGAAAAAGAAGAATTTGAAATTCCTAAGGAGGATCAAAATGAAAAGGTTAAACTTGAAATTCCAAAGTTTATCCCATCTATTAAATCGCCTCCTAATTTAGATTTAAAGCCATTACCATCTCACTTGAAATATGCATTTCTTGGGGAAGGTAAAACTTTACTCGTTATAATTGTTGCGGATTTAACGGAAGAACAAGAGGCAAGCTTGTTAAAAGTTCTATGGACACATAGAGAAGCTATAGGTTGGTCTTTAGCCGATTTGAAAGGCATTAGTCCCTCTATGTGTATGCATATAATTCACTTGGAAGAAGGTACCAACCTTCTAGAGAACGTCAAAGAAGGCTTAACCCCCATATAAAAGAAGCAGTTAGGAAAGAAGTGTTTAAACTTCTTGATGCGGGTATAATCTACCTGATATTCGATAGTAAATGGGTAAGTCCAGTCCAAGTAATTCCTAAGAAATCAAGAATTACTGTTATTAAGAATGAAAAAGGTGAGTTAGTTCCCACAAGAATTATTATTGGCTATAGAATGTGCATTGATTTAAGGAAACTAAATGCGGCAACAAATAAAGATCACTTTCATTTACCCTTCATTGACCAAATCCTTGAAAGATTAACTGGCCATGATTATTACTGTTTTCTTGATGGTTTTTCCGGTTACAATCAGATTCCACTTGCATCGGAAGATCAAGAGAAGACTACATTTATATGTCCTTTTGGAACCTTAGCATTTAGAATGATGCCCTTTGGATTATGTAATGCCCCTGCCACTTTTCAAAGATGCATGATTTCTATATTTTCTGATTTAGTTAAAAGATGTGTAGAAGTGTTCATGGACGATTTTTCAGTATTTGGGAAATCTTTTGATGATTGTCTATAAAATCTAACATCAGTTCTTAAAAGATGTTGCGAAACTAATTTGATCTTAAGTTGGGAGAAAAGCCATTTTATGGTTAGACAAGGGATATTTTTAGGTCATATTGTGTCTAACAAAGGAATTGAGGTAGATAAAGCCAAAATCGAAATTATATCACAATTACCTCAGCTCCCCCAACTATAGTCAACGGTGTTAGAAGTTTTCTATGACATGCAGGTTTTTATAGAAGATTTATAAAAGACTTTTAGAAAATCTGTAAACCTCTATGCAATCTATTAGCAAAAGATACTGAATTTATTTTCGAATTTATTTTCTAAGAATGTTTAAATGCATTTAGAATGTTTAAATGCATTAAAGAACAATGTTAAAAGAACAATTAACAACAACTTCTATTTTTACTAGCCCTGATTGGTCTCTCCCTTTCGGGATCATGTGTGATGCATCAGATTTTGCTGTTGGAGCTGTGTTAGGACAAAAGGTATATAAGAAATCTCATGTAATTCATTATGCGAGTAAGACATTAAATGATGCACAACTCAATTACACCACCACTAAAAAAGAATTTTTAGCAGTTGTGTTTGCATTAGAAAAATTTTGATCCTACCTGTTAGGTTCAAAAGTTATTATATTCTCTGATCATGCAGCCATAAAATATCTTTTGAGCAAGAAAGAGGCTAAGCCTATGCTCATTAGTTGGATGTTATTATTACAAGAATTTGACATTACTATTAAAGATAAAAAGGGAACAGAAAATGTTGTTGCCGACCATTTGTCTAGGTTGGAATTTTTACCTTTGCTTGAGCGTCAACTTATTGATAATGAAATCCCCATGAATGAAAACTTCCCTGATGAACAATTGTAAGCAGTTAAAAATTATGAACCATGGTATGCTGATTTTGTGAATTACCATGTAGCAAACATCATAAATCCTGATTTTGATTTTTATCAAATGAAGAAATTTTTGGCAGATGCTAAAAAATATTTTTGGGAAGAACCTCATTTATTCAAAATATGTTCAGACTCTTTAATTAGAAAATGTATTCCAGATCAAGAACAACAAAGTATTCTGACATTTTGTCATGAATACTCTTGTGGTGATCATTTTAATAGTGGTAAAACTAGGGGTGTGCAAGATTTTTTCAGAACCGGACCGAACCAATCAAAACTAGATCGGACCAATACTTTGGTTTGGTCCTGGATCTGAATTTTCATAGAACCGGACATTTGGGTTGGTCTCGGTTCTCGGACTAAAAAAACACGGAACCGGACCGAACCGACTCAATATGTTATTTATTTTATTATATATATTATAAAAGTATATAAGTATATATATATATATATATATATATATATATATATATATATATATATATATATATATATATATATATATAGTAATTCATAATATTTTCTTTGTTCTACTTTTTAGTTTGTACTCTTTTGTTATTTTGTTTCCACTAGTTTGTTATGCTATGATTTATGATTTGGACATTTTTAATTGTTAAATATACATTTATCGAATGTTTTTTAATCTTTTTTATGAAGTTTCAGTCTTTAAAATTTTAATATATATTTGTTTTAAACAATTAAAAAAAATCATAGTATTGGTCAAGTCTTGATTCTCATACATCTTCGATTAGTTTTGGACCGGACCAATGTATTGGTTCTCATACATATTGGGTTGGTTTCGGTTCTAAATTTTTTAAGAACCATACTATTGGTCTGGTTCCGATTTTCTATTTTTTTTTTCAAAAAATGGACCGAACCGGACCAAGCACACCCCTAGGTAAAACTACTAGGAAAATCTTACAATCTGGTTTGTACTGACCTACTATTTTCAGAGATTCTAAAATATTTTGCAAAACATGTGATAAATGTCAAAGGACTGGTGGAATTAGTAAAAAGAATGAGATGCCCTTGCATTATAATCTAGTAATTGAAATTTTTGATATATGGGGTATTGACTTTATGGGTCATTTTCCAGTTTCAAATGGTTGTGAATATATTCTAGTTGTAGTAGATTACGTGTCAAAATGGATAGAAGTCATTGCTACCCGAAACAATGATGGTCAAACTGTTGTCAAGTTTTTGGATGACCATATATTTACTCGGTATGGAGTACCGAAAGCAATAATTAGTGATTAAGAAACGCACTTCACAAATCGTTTAAATATGTTTTTCACCATCTTATTTAATTATGAACATTTAAATTAAATGTTTTCCAATATTGGCATAACTCAAGTTTGGGGGAGAAAAGCATCATAGTGTTGTATTTATATGTTATCTAATATTTTAGTGTAGTAGTTTGGTTTTTGTAGAATTTTCAGAGTGCAGGAAAAAACTAACCCTAATGAAACGTAATGGAAGGACCAAAATGAAGATGGTGCTGAAATGTGTAACAGCCTCCCAAAAGGCAAACTTTCTGTGACACTTGCGGACGCAAGACCTTAACACCATGCGGCCGCAAGGCCTCATTAAAAACAAATAACGCGTGAACCTTGCGGTTGCAAGCCCACGAGACCTTGCCCCCGCAAGCCCTGCATCAGCTTCCGTGCACCATTACTTTGAACCTTACGGACACAAGGTATACACACCTTGCGATCGAAAGGCCCCGCTTTATAAGAAACTTCGAGGCGGCCCTGAGCAGTTCACCAGAAAGTTTAACAATTTCCAAGAAATTCCGGCGGCTGTTCATAACTCTTTCTCTCTCTCTCAATTCCGGCAAAGATTCAAGTGTAGCAGCCGTTCTTCAAGCTTCCACCTCCATCTCCATCTCCATCTCACTCCATTAAAGTGTTGAAGAACTGTTGTGGCCACCATTGCCATCGTTGAAACTTCGTAAATTCCGGCGAATCCTCCATTGCAGTTGAAGTATAGCACAAACCAAGTATCATCTATCCTTGTTCTTTTAAAATTTTGGTTCACCAAATTTTGCATGCTAGGGTGATAGAAGTATTTTAATTATTTACGTGCATGTTTTATTGTTTTAGTTGGGTTATTTGGTTTTTAATTTTTGTAGAGAGTAGATATATTTTTAGTGTCCACAAATGGCCCCTAAGCGAAGAAATACCAAACCTTCTTCTTCCCGCTCCCAAGAGGAGCAAGACTTTGACCCATTTAGGTTCGTTTCCTTTGAGGCGTCAGAGAGCTATACTAGGAGGCTTTCAAAGAGTATAATCCCTGAGAGGGGATTTAAGGTTAGAGACTTTGCCCTTCCCGCCCACTTCGCCCAGCGAAGATGGGCACCTCTCTGTGCCACTCCGGGCGTGGCCATCTTGGCCATTGTCCGTGAATTCTACGCCAACGGGCGTATCTCCATGTCTGGTGAGGTAGTTGACACCAGTTATGTTAGGGGTAGGGACAAAAGGTTGAGAGAATTTTGGGCCAAAATAAAATTTCCCACCCTTTAAAAAAAATCAGATTAAAAATGCACACGTGCTTGTTTACAAGACGCGCGTGCACATACACACGCATGTTTGTTCGAAAAACAGGTTCAAATAACTTGTTGTGACCTGTAAAACGTTTAGGCAAAAGACAGAGACTATGTAAATGTACCTTCCACTTAGCATCCGGAACAGTGCACTGTCCCCGTTAAGCAAATCCTCGAGCTGTCCAAGCTCTTTCTTAACGTCCATTATCACTTTAGCCAAATCCTTATCTTCATCAACATGAAAGAAGCACTGACGAACTTTAGCATCAATGACCACCTCTTCCCAGATTGATCCACTATTAATTAGATAGTGTTATTTCATTCCCCAAAATCCACAAAGCATGCCTGGATTTTCAGAATCTTAAAGTATAAGCTAGAAGAAACAAAGAAGTTAAATAAACCATGATTATGAGCCGATTTGAAGCCATACCTAGCCGGCTAGCCCTCGTCAAAGCAACATTAGTTCTTTGCGGATTAGACATGAAACCAACGAAACCACCTTTATTGGATCTTACAGTTGATACAATAACAATATCTTCTTCCCCACCTTGAAATCCATCGATTGACCTCACCTTAACAGTGAAGTTGCCATTTCTTTCAAACTTCTGACCAAGTTTTTGTTCGATGGCTGCTACCTGGGCAGAGTATGGAGATACCACCCCTACACTAACCTTCTCATTTGAAGCATCACATGCTGTACATGGAAACAATGATGGTATAAACTTAGTATACTCTCAACCGCTTAATATAAGATCTTTTTGGGATAACAAATGTTTGAACAACAAAGAAAAATAAATCATTTAAAAGGGTTAGCCTAAACAATTTTTTTCTTAAATCATAGATTGTTTCTGAAGAACAATCACATGGTAAGTTCAGTACAAGCAATGCAAAACATAGTCGGCCAATCGTGCGGAGTACCTTTATAGAGCAGCTGCACAATTTTGAAAACAACTGCAACTTCAATAAAATTCTTACGGCTACCTGTCGCATCAACTAAATCTTTCCCACCAGAAATATTGACGAAAGAATATGGCCCAAACATCGGATTAGGAAGATAGTGTTTACTGTAACTTTGACATTTAACATTTGGGGCATTGACAATCCTGTTCTGGTAAAATTTTGAATTTGGAAAGGAACTTATGCTAGGATGCATTCGGTATTGAATATCTAGAAGATGCTTTGGACGACCCAATAGACTCAATCTCTCAAACAAACTTCTTCCGAAACCAGCTTTTTGAGATACCTACAAGAAACAAATCAAGAGAACTTCTAAGAACATACTTTAAACAAATATTTCATTGATAATAAATTTATTGGCTATCACTCAATCAATAACTTACTTTGCTATTAACGTTTGCTGTTAACTGGCATTCATCACCAATGAGAACAACATGGCTTGCACCCGGGATTTGTAGGGGAATTGTGGATTCACACTCTTTGAGCTGTGCTGCTTCATCAATAACCAAACATCTTACTGGATCTTTTCCCATTGAATGAAGCTTATATGAACTAGATGTGGTACAAAAGATCAAAGAAGTCTCTCTGAAACAGAACTCTTCTAATAAATCTCTATTTGCTTCATTTGGAAGATTAAGTTTATCTAGTGAAAGCCTAACTTCTTTCAAATCACAAAGACATTTATCTCGCTTGCACAACATTAATCTTGATATATCTTCAGAAGGCAGAATGCCTTGGGAAAACAAAGGCTTGATGGAGTCTAGCAAGTCAAACAGTGATTCAATTTTCTCGAAGCCACGTGGCAGAATACACCTTTTAGGCATATGAGTGAAGAGATTATAGACATTCCTTTTCAATGATGACAAGATAGATTCAAATTTATCTCTCCTAGACTGTATCAAGGAATTACCATCCACTTGCCATTCTTGAATTTCATCATATTCATAGGAACCACTGTCTTCAAGAAAGTCTACCATGGAACAGAAACTATGCTTCCATCCCCTTGCTGACCCAAAGCAGTCAACAAGCTTTTCAATACGGTGATCTAGATATATATTTTCAACGTCTGGAATTATCTGGTCCTTTTTGCCAAATAGAAGAATGTCTCCCAGACAACAGAAACTCGAATTACTTGCAGCATTTTTTCCACTTTCCTCTCGCACAAGTTTTGCAACTCTTGAGGCCAGTTCCACAATGGCCACATTCGTAGGAGTACAAACCAAAGTCCTAGAATTAAATTTCAAGAGGCCATAAAGCAACACGCTAACAGTTCTAGTCTTGCCAGTCCCTGGGGGTCCCCAAATGAGTTCCACACTGGGCTTGTGATTGCACTGGATTTTACGTATACAGCCAGAAACGGCTTCATACTGAGACGCGTTCAGGTCAGATGTCAAACTCAAACTTTCAGACATGGTTTGGTTTGTTTCCATGGGGCATAATTCGCTGTTTCCACGATCCTGTTATTCATAGTCACATCATCAGTACCAGGCCCTAATTAATGAACGCATGAACAAAAATCTGGACGGAATATAAAGCTAAGTTCTGGACTATTCTTACCTCAGAATTAGATAGAATTTCTTTGAATAGCTCCAAATTGCGAAACAAGTGCAAGGCATCCCATATTCGTTTGTTTGTAGTTATGGTCGTTACAAAAACCACAATAGAATACATCTGTATCCTTTCGGTCGTATCAATTTCCTTTGAGGCTTTGATTCTAAAACTCACAGCCCCGTCATCTCTTGAAACACGAGTGATGTATCCAAAACACCAAGACCTCCCAACCTGCTTTAAGTCAGACACTGACTTTGGTATCTCCTCTGCAAAAACAACAATATCTCCATGTCTATAGGACTCTTTCCCGTTAGGCAATGATCTATAGTTTCTCAATGACTCTTTCCCGTTAGCTTTCCAGATGGTGTGGCCTTGTTCAGAACTGTTTCTCCAGCAAACGGAGCATGATCAAGCTTAACATCGTACATTCGCTTTCCAGATGGTGTGGCCTTGTTCACTGAGATCACTTGAGCAAACGGAGCATCGGGTAAAGCCTCCATTTTCGAAGATAGTTCTGCTCGTATTTCTTCCAGTAAAGGACTGAGAAACGAGTTGAAATAATGCTCAACAGACTGAAAGGAGTCGGGTATACTTTCCACCTGATAATGATATATAGCAGCAACACACAAACTTACTCCGAGTTTATTAAAAGTATCTAACATATGAAATTCCTTCAAGCAAAATAGACCAACTCAAGTTTACCATCAGATCAAACTTCTTACATGAACAAACACTTAATGTTCAAATCTCGTAAAAAGTTAATGGAAATTTCATACTAGAGAATAGGTACGTAGTTTAAGTAACATCAAAACTTGTAGATAATTGGTTTTCGAGACAAAAAAATTAAGAAAAGAAGTAAGAAAGCAAACTGACCTTATGTTTGTAAAGGTCGCCATTGAGGATGTCATCAAGGGACCATGAGAAGATCAAATCAATTAAGCGGCAATCTTTTAAAGGTGCAGATAATTTCGTACATGAAACAAGACCACCCATTTCTCTCATAATATGTATACTAGCTAGCTATAACCAGTACGTACTGAGTAAGTGAAAAAATATAGTGGATGATATATATATATATATATATATATATATATATATATATATATATATATATATATATATATATATATGTATGTATATATAATTCTCTCTTTGTCTCTCTCTTTCTACATATATATGTGTGTGTGTGTGTGTTACTTAGCAAGTGAGCTGAGAAGTTGATGAGTCGGCCATGACAACTACCGTCTACGGGACCTGTCTTTTCATCTTCCTCTTAAGATCGACTATAGAACTACCTATTTGAAGTAACTAGCATTATATATGATTATGACCGGCTAATGTTAAGAGTTTGTACAAGTGCATTTTAGTAATTAGCATGGTAAGTAGGCAAGTAGCTAACGTGAACATCTATACATATATAAAAGGAGAAGAGCAAGTTTTAAAAAGTTTTCGTCAAAAGTAACTTTCTAAATTTAGAAACATTTCTAATTTGTATATAAGCCACTTTTTGCATTGGAAATTGAAAATAAAAAATAGAAAATGTTATTATTATGGTTGATTGGATAAATGATTCCAAAAATATGTATAGTAGAAACATGAGAGATAACAAAACCAAGTTTTTTTTTTGTCAATTTCTTTGCATTAATATCCAGGCTAGGAAAAAAAAGATGTAATAAAATAACGATTTTGAAACTAAATCATATACACACACTTTGAAGTAAAACTAATTCACAAACAATCAATTAATAATAGTACCAAGATCTGACAATTATTTCTCTATTTCATCATAACCAAAGTTATTATTGTAAAAAAATCTATAAATCGAGATAGGACCAATTTTTTGAGACAGCTAGCTACATGTAAAAAAATGGAAACCCAATAATTTCTGATTTTTTAGTTACTTATACATGTTAAAAATTCAGATATAAAAAAAAAAGTACCGATGATAAAATTAATCAACATTTAGATCAAATTTGTTTGTTAGTTAAACTAAATTACGAATTAAAATTAATAAACGAGTTTTGAAGTTAAACATAGTTTTTGAAATATTTTTGGAAACATGAACATACCAACAAGTTTCCAGTAAGTCGGTGGTCATAGCTTTCGTTGCCGGACTTTCTTTACGTGGTAATTTTGGGGTTGGTCATCGCTGCAAAAAAATGCGTAAAAAAATTTGCAATGTGTGATGAAACTAGGGTAAAAGTGTTTTATTTTTGTTTATGTACATCAACTAAAACAACGTGATTTTATGAGTGTTTACCGGGTCACGGAACGTTATCCATGGCACGGTTTAAACCAAATTTTCTGATGTCTATCCATCGATCATTTTAATTTTTGGTTCATTTTCCTTGACTCATCTCCTACATTTTATTTTTCTTGGTTATATACTATTTTAAGGTTTTCATGACAAAACATGTTAGTATATCACAAACAATTTGCCATTTGTATGATATTATATGCACTATCAATTTTTTAACATTAATGTAACTTTTATTTATACATATTTATTTGTATATATTTTAATATCATTTTTTAATACAGAAAACACATCAATGAATTTAAATTTTATTGAGACTTCAGAGTAGAGAATGAGAGAAAGTGAACCTCAATTCCATTGTTTAGAATTGGAATTGTGAGCTTCAATGTAAATTTTATTGTTTATATCCAGAAAAAAATATTATAATTGGAATTGAACTGATATTCTTAATATGTTGATTCTATAAATTGATTTTTTTTCTCCAAAGGTAAAACATTTTTAAACCTAAAGAATCTTGATTTTCATTAATTTTTTATTTATATTAATTTTCTTATACGTTTAGATTTTTAATTGAACTTTTCATGAGAGTCAAATAAAATAATCTTAATTTTAATGTTACAAAATTATGATATTCAATTCTACACATCGAACTTATAATCTTTGTGTTGCAATCATTTGTGTAATTTATTAGCACTAAAGTTTTAACTATTGTATTGATATGAATATAGGCTTCATGCATCGCACGAATGCTTTGATTATAATTTTCTATGATTAACTTCAATTTTTATTGTACAAAATAAACTGTTTTAGTCCAGGACATGTCACTTCGATATTAATTTAAAGATATGTTTAAAAAGTTATTATTTTTATTAACATAGTTTTCTATAATTTGTTTTATATGCTTTTTTTTGTTTTATATGCATATTGAACTTGTGATTTTTCATATAATTATTCGGTTATATGGTTATTATTAAAATTTTATATTGTTTTATTTATATCAATATTTCAACCATGCATTACACGGTTGTGTTGTAGTATATAAAAATAGAAGTGCATAATTTTTAGAAATTTCTCACCAAAACATACTTTTCAAAAATGGAATCACTTATATTCTATTTATGTCCAAAAAAAAATTGAAATTGAATTTGAGAAATATCATTTAATGATGTTGACAGAAACTATTCCAATTGAGTTTATTTTTTTTATTTGGAGAATTAAATTCGAAAATGACATATAACTAATTACATACCAAATCCATATAACTATTAAATATTACACAAAAATAAAGTAGAAATCAAATTTCTAGGCAATCTATTCATAGGTCAGACATAGTCCATGTGTATATAACTAATTACAAACAAAATCAATATATAAAAACAATTCGTAAAAATGGTATTTATTCAAAAATATTGAATAGCTTAGTATTATTATAAATAAAAAATAGGTAAATAAAAATACTTACGATTATTTTCAATATATCTTGAAATACAATTTTATAATATTTAAAACAAAAAACAAATAAAAAATACTTATGAGCCTGACTTTGTTTGTTTTTTTAGTTTGAGTCCATCTTAGTTTAAATTATTACTAGATTTTGTGTCCGTGCATATGACACGGTGTCAGTATGGAACTTATTCAATGAATCAATGTATGAAGCGGACAGTATGCAAATGAATTGATATATGCTTGAGATTTTGTAATTATCAGATGAATGCACACTACACAACTGAAAAAAAGACAAAACTCAATAAACTAAACAAAATATATATATTTTATGATGGTCCATTATAAATAAGTAAGAATATCGAGAACTTTATGTCATGTTCAAATTAGAGTGACATTTTCTCTTCTTCTTTTTTTTTTTTGGTTAATTCTTTATGTAAATTGAAAATTGAAATGTAATATATAAGTTATGTTATTGAAAGAGATACATGTTCTTTTTGTGGGTTCAATTAAATAGTCATATAAAAATTAAGATGCAATTTTTTAATTACATCATATCAATAAATAATACATATTCTGAAATTTCAAATTGTGAGTTAAATTTGAATGATACATACTCGTGAATATTGAATTACATATTCTGAAATCTCAAACTGTGAGTTAAATTTGAAGACTGGAACTCAAATAATGTTGTTTCGTAACATAGTCTATTTACTTGAGTTACGCAATGACACGTGATTAATTGTTATAAGGCTGAGAAACTATATTTTAGAAGGTTGGGTTCTTTCAAATGACAATTCTGGTGGTACTCTTTTGTAGAGCTGTCAAACGGGCCGGGCCGATCCAAGCCCGTCGGGCCTCGGGTCGGAGTAGTGTCGGGCCTCATAGAACTCAAGGCCAGTCCATGCACATTTCGGGCCTCTGGGCCTATGGGCCAAAAAAATAAATATTTTTTTATTTAAAAAAAACTCACAAATTAGCTAATAAATGTTATATAACACATCAAAAGTTCAAACACACACATACTTACTAGTCTAACTTACACAATTACAAAGCAAAAGTGCAACCAAAGCAAATATAAACAAAAGTAGTCATTTCAACAATTGAACGAAACAGAAACTAGAAAAACAATAATGTTATTGAAGGATATTTTTTCAAAAAATTTATAATCAAATTGAAGTTCATCATATTGTCCCCAATTTTTTAATATGTGTTTTCTAAGGATAGACAAAGTTTTTCGGGTTTTAGTTTGCAAAACCATACTAACTAGCAAATGTTCATTTTTTTATTCGCCCGACACAATCTAGCATTTTAATTTTATTTTTTTATTATCAAGTTTATACTATTGAGGCTTTTTATTAGCTAATATCATATAGAGATACTCAATTAAATAAATCAGTTTTAATAAAATTACTAACCACAACCATACTAAACTAGATTAGAACTTGAAAAATCAACTTCATTTCTTCTTTGTAAGTGTCACTTCCATCAATTTAGAATATGAGTTTCAACCAAAAAAAGAACAATGATTTGGAAATAGATCATATTGTGTCATAAATTTATCTAACCAAAAGAAAAAAAAAAGAAAAAAAAGTGGTATAAATGAATGTCTGATAGTTTTTTTTCTTTTTAGATTTATGTTTTAGTTTTTAATTTTGTAATTAAGTTTAAGTGTTTAACTTTATGATCGGGCCGGGCCGTGCTTTCGGGCTTTTTAAGCTCGAGCCAAACACGGCCCATGGGCCGGGCCAAAGAGGCCCGAGTTTTTTTGGGCCTACTAAATTGAGGCACAGGCCCTTGAAAAAGTCGGGTGGGCTGGACCGGGCCTATGGGCCGGGCTCGATTTTGACAGCTCTACTCTTTTGATTCAAAGAATGTCACTGATACTATTTGATCCTAAAATTTCTTTCAAATTCCAGATAAAACATTTTTTGTTGATTATGTCTACGTAATGTCTATGAATAAAAACCATAATAAGTCATTGTTTAATATAAGACTCCATTTGAAAACATGTTTTTGGTTATCATCAGTTGTATGTAGCTTTGTCTATAGTTACTATGTGATATTTATAATAGCAATAATCGCATGTTGAACGAAAATTATTGTATATAAAAAGTATTCCAAAATTTATATTATTTTTTTCAAATTTATAGGATTTTCTATATTTAATTTTACTATTTATTATTTTTTGTTTATTTTGTTCATATTAAAAAAAATTAATTACACATTATTCAACTTTAATTTAGCATATAATTTTATACACATGTATAATCTGTGCAACGCACAGGTACATCACTAGTGTTTTTCAATGATACGTGCTTCTAAAAAGTCTACATTTCATATTTAAAAATCATTGTAAAACTAAAATTTTAACCGGTGTGATTACTTGTCATGAAAATTTAAAGATTTTAAATTATTTATTTTTATTTTGTAACGATTTAAAAGAAAGTAAGATGAAGAGCAAGAGAAGCTGATGGGAAAAAAAAGAGAAAATCTAAACTTTTAAAATCATTATTTATTATTTATTTGTATTGATAATGAAAGTTTAAGTTTTTTATCTAATGAATTTTAAAACCAACATCACTTTCTAACCATGTGGTATACATATTTTCTATTGGTAATCATGATATTTTTAAAATCAACACCAATATCTAACAAATGTGGGATACATCTCTTTTATTAGTAATAATAATAGTTTTTTTATCTAAAGACTTTTAAACAAACGTCTCTTTCTAAACAATGTGGGATACATATTTTCTATTAGTAATAACAAAAAAAAATTTATCTAATGACTTTTATAATCAATACTCATTTTTAAATAATGTGGGATATATCTCTTTGTAACTAATGTGAGATACATCATCTAAAAACTATTAAAACCAATATCACTTTTCTAACTAATGTGAAATATATATATATATATATATATATATATATATATATATATATATATATATATATATATATATATATATATATAGCCTAGGTAGTCTAAAAATAGTAAAATCCTGCCAAAAATAAATGCAAAAAATAGAAAGTGTAGACACCTCAAATTTGTATCCCTAATTTGTAATGTCCTATAAAATATTATTATGGATTAAAAATGGACTAAACAATACTTTAAAAAATTTTCAAGGGGCCAAAACGTCAAAAGAAACTCAAAAGGGCTCAAAAGGACGAAGGATAACAAGCAGAGGGTAAAATGTAACAAAAAAAGGAAGAAAATCAAGTCGGGGGCAACGCCTGAATGCCCATGTGCCGCGCCCGAATGCCCATGTGTCATGCCCTCTGATGTTGTTTTGCCAGTCGATTTTGGTTGTCTCTACCAGTTTCCCACCTCCCTTTTTTTTCCTATAAAAGGAAGTGTTCCCCTCCTTCATTTCTTCACACCATAGCCTTTTAGCTCTCTCTCTCTCTTTCTCCCTCAATGCAGCCAGCCTCCTCTTCTCCTTTGCCCAAGCAAGCGAGCTTCCTAGTCTCCTCTCCCAAGTGAGCCTTCCTTGCTCCCAGTAAACCTTCTCTCCTCGCTCGAGCGAGCCTTCCTTACCCTCGCAAGCCTTTATCCGAACCCCAGTCTTTGCCCCGGCAAGCCGATCAAAAAGCCAAATACTACCGTTGCGCTGCCCAAATTCTGAAGAATACAACAATAACAACAAAAACTACTGATACTCAGCCGAAACTCCAACAAAACATCTTCCACCGTCTTTGCCTATTATGTGCATAACGCCACACACCGCCTACCACAAGAACAACAAAAACAACAACAACAACAACAAAAACAACAACAAAGACTTTCTCTCTCAAGAAGACAGTGGAAACACACTCAAAAACACATAGAGATCTTAAGCCTATGCGTATACCGGGTTTAGATAATCACGTTTCAAGAGGTAGGTACCAACCTACTATTTTGTTCCCGTTATTATAGATAAAATATAGAAAATTACTATTATGCATGCTTTTGTAAATATTAATTATAAATAATATTATAAATAGTTAAATGTTACTATACATATATTAAAGTAATAAATAATAAATAAAGTGTAGATATGATAATAATGCATGTTTATAAATAATATGTGTACATAAAATCTTAAATTTATGTAGTTAAATTATAATATGTTTTTGCATCATTAATTTGTCAATATTAAAAATCATGTTCATATATTTACAAAAATAGTCGTTATTATGCTAAAATACTGTTTAAACTAAGCATAAACAAATTAAGCATGTTTTTAGTAAAACACAATGGGACCGAATGGGCGAGGGCGAGCTGGGTGTCTAATCCCTTCTCAACTCGTAACTTAGTCCCCGAACCTAGCTACATTTTCTGGTATTTTAGGTTTTTATCTATTTAACCTTAAAATAAAGGTGGCGAATCTGTAAACACATTTTAGAGTTCACAACGAGGCCAAACGTATTCCACGCACTTTAATGTTTTGAAACACTTGCTTCTCACGTGGTGAGGTGCGGCGTTCGAAACGGGTTTCTCACATAACGTCATCTTTATACACCAATAATCTGATTATACATTTCAGTCACTAAATATATTAAATGTGTCTTAGAATATGAAAAGACATATGTACATGTAACTAGGCCTGTCAATGGATCGGATATGTATCGGATATAGGTAAATCCGAATCCGATCCGATCTGATAATCCGACAGATCAAGTATATGTCAATCCATATCTGAATCCGTTACCCGTCAATATATCCGATTAAATATCTGACCCGATGCAAAATATAAATATATGAATAAAAAACAATTAGAATATAAAAGGGAGGAAGATCAAAAGACAACATGCATATATAATTGTGTATATTATATATATGTATAATAAGAAATATGTTATTTTCGGATCGGATCGGATCCTTAACGGATCAGATATAGCTAAATCCATATCCGATCCGTTAATAAATAAATTATCGGATTTGGATTCGGATTCGAGTTATTGGACCATTATACAAATCCATATCTAAAATTTCTGATCGGATTCTGATCAAAATCTGATCCATTGACAGGCCTACATGTAACTAACACTATGAAGTCCAACACACTTATGTCATTTCACAGAAATTTCCATGAGTTCACACCTTCCGAAGTTTCCTTCATTAAGTTTCAAATTTAAACAATGTGTCCAAACACATGGAAATCAACAAATACAACTAACTGGAAATGGAAAAAAGAAATGGAAAATTTTATATCTAATTTTTTTGGTGATTTCATGAGATTCGATAAATTATACTAACAAATACCCACCATTTATAAATAAGTGAAAGATCTAGAAAAAAATATGAAATATTTTATAGATCTGATTTTATAATTTCAACAAAAAATTACATATCGTAAAATTTTGATTGATTCGGAAAAAATGGATTTTTTTAATATTACATATCGTATATCAATTATTTTTTTGACAAAATCACAAGTACCCACCATAAAATAATTGATGAATTTTACCCAAGATGTTTTAGCCAAATTTTAAGCCTTTTAGAAATATTTAATTTTATAAATCATGAACAATGAATTTAGTTAGCGTCCATCATTAAATCATGAAAATATTACTACAAAATTTGAACAAATATTTTTTTAACTTTTTTTAATTGTACTAACACAATATGAATTTCTATTTAAGCAATAAATATTATTATTTTTCTTTATTCTTCTAAATTTTTTAAATTGAATATAACTGATATATGCGTTTAACGCACATGTGTGACTAGTGTAAGATACATATCGTTTATTGATAATAAGAGTAGAAGTTTTTAATATAAGACTTTTAAAAACTAGCATTTCTTTCTAAATCATGTAAGATACATATCTTTTTATGGTGAAAAAAGTAGAAGTTTTTTTTATCAAAATACTTTCAAAACTAACATCAATCTATAATCAATGTAAGATACATCTTTTCTATTGGTAATATTAGTAGAGATGTATTTCATATTGGTTATACATTAATTTTGGTTTTAAAAGTCATTAGATTAAAATATCACACTTCATTACCAATAGAATAGTTATATCTCACATTGGTTTAAAAATAATGTTGGTTGTAATTTTTTTTACATAAGAGTTCTACTATTAACAATAGAAGAGATTAATATCTTATTATATATTAATTATTACTAAGTATTATTAATAGATAATGGTTGAGAAACAAAGAGTCACACGTGAATGCTTGAAAATCCTTGAGAAAGAAGATTTATCTAATAGAAAGTGATGTGACACAATCATAGTGCTCTTCACCAACTTATATATATATATATATATATATATATATATATATATATATATATATATATTACTCCCTCCGTTTTCAAATAATCGTTCTTTTTTACTAAGCATACCGTTTAAAAAAAGTAATTGGTTGTATTATAAATATTAGTGTAATATGTGGTTTCCTTTAATGCCCTTGAACATGTGGTCATAATTAAAATAGATAGAAAAAATAAGGATAAAGTGGTAAAATTGTTTTCTTAAAAATGATAGCTTTGAAAGAAGATAATTATTTTAAAACGGATAAAAAATGAAATGATGACAATTATTTGAATTCAAAGGGAGTACTTGTTAAGCTTCCGTTGATTTAGAAATAATTATATTCTCATTATGTGGAAACAATCTCCGGTGCATCAGTAAGTGTGTCCAATGTAATTAACCATTTTTATTTGAAAAACCTTAAACAAGGGTTATAATAAATAAAAACCATAAAACATAATGCTACCATATCTTAAGAGTGTTTGATAACAACTTGTTAATTATCTTAAAATAACTGATAGCCCATTTGTAAATAGTCCTTGAAGAAAATGTAACAAGAATATTTCTAATTTTCACCAAAAATTTGAAACATAAACAAAAAATGTGAAAAAAAATACTAGGTATTAAAATGTGTATCAAATCCAAAATATAATTGGAGATGGTCAAACAAGTTGATCCTACTTGTAAAATATTACTTTATATGGATAAGAAGTCGTAATCCCAATTAGACAACAAACACAATTATTGGTTGAGGGTCAAAGTGCGTGACTACTTTAGGCTGTGAGAGGTGTGATACTTATATGAAATAGTGTCAATCCTTGTAACTCTTTTCCTAAATATAGTGATTACATTGAAAATTATTCTTCATCGTTTATAGTGAATTTGTTGTTTACTTTTGAATGAATTAAACCACATAAATCATGTATTATCTTTTAATTTGTTTTGCATATTTTTTTATTTTTATTTTTTTGTTTTTTCCATTGAAAACTTGGGGCTGTTATTGAAGGGTTTTAGTGTGCTGTCTATTCTTTACGACTTGCCACTTTGTAAACCACTTAGATCTTCCTATCCCTTCCTCTCCCCTCCCTTCATTTCATGAGATTTTTAGACTGCTTTATATTTATGAAATTCTTTGAACAGACCCCAATAATTTACATTTCATTTTTTAGAGAGAAATAGAGAGAGAGAGAGAGAGAGAGAGAGAGAGATGGTGGGCTGGCGAATTATGTGAATCCGATGCGAGAATATGATGCAACTATTTTGGGATTACGATGCATCAATTTGGTTTTAGATTGTTTTGGTTCACGATGTAACTATTTTGGAATTGCGATGCATCAATTTGGTATTTGAATACCAAAGTAAATCCCGATGTACAAATTGGATTTTGCGAGGCACGCAATGGATTTACGCTGCAGAAAATTTCGATGTGCGTTTCTAGGTTGTTTCCGGCAAGTTCGTCAGTGTACATTAATGATTTTGGGACTTGTTGGTAGTGGCGGTGTTGGGTGCCATTTGGGTTTTCTCAAAGATGCTCTTGTTGATATTTCAATAGATTGAGTGTTTTATGTTATGTGAAATTTACCTTTTTTGGGGTTTTGGATTAAGAGAGTGGCGTGCAACCTCGTAAGGCGAAAAAAACATGGATTTGATTTGAAATGGTTATAAACACACACATACACACAGAGTTCGCGTTCCTAGTTTCACAGTATTTTTTTGTTTTGATTTTTTTTCTCTCTCTTGTACTATGATTGGTTTGGGTAGGGTTTTTTTGAAAATGCTTATCTGAACTGAACTGAACTCGTGGCGAATCTTTTTACTTAAAAACTATTTTTGACTGTTTTGAAGTAATGGGCTTCTGGTTATTAAGGTATCATCATTTTTGGGCTATTCTTGGTTACTACTAGGGTGATAACCGGGACGGTATCATGCGGTGAAACTATAACTGCAAAAGCCCATAATTATTTTTTTAAATCGCTACAGTGTACTTTTTAGGGAAAACAATGAAAATACCCTTAATGAAGGAAAGACGCGCACACAAAGCCATTGTCCGAATTTGTGCATCGGTAAAAAATTTGGGCGTCGCTCAAAAATTTCAAGGTGTCGGTAAAAAGATTTGGGCGTCGATCAAAATGATATTTTTAGTACTAGTAATTTTTTTGGGGGTCGTTAAATTTTTTTGGTATTGTTCATCAATTTCGGGCATCGATCAGGAAAAGTCTCAAAAAGGCCTATGGGACCCGTGCCCCAAGCCCAGGAGTCGTTCCCCTGCCCATTGTAGTCTCTTGGAGCCGCTCCATCGTCCCATGTGTTTCATTTCCTCATAAAACATTCACTCTCCCCAAAGCTCCATACTTGCAATCATATTCAATTGCTTTATTAGGTGGTTGAAAGGTCAATGATATAAACATGATAATGTGCAGGTATTTCAAATTCATTTGGATTTGGTGGGCACAATTACGTTGTGGTCTTCTTAGCGTTCAAACCATGATCAAAGCTAGTTAGTGCAACTGATGCTACACAATTTGGTATTAGGTCGTTCTTCACGGATTGTAGGATATCTGGGCTTATGTGAAGGTATGATCTTATAGAAACATGCCAAAAGAAGACATCTTAGGAGGAATGCAAGGCCGGGAAACTTAAATCTCGAAGCTTATAAGGTATATATAGCCATTTGAGAGTTATCAAATAGTTGTGTTTATGATGAATGTCTGTCTGCTCGATCAACCTTGCTCCATGCTCAGGCAAGTCTGCAGAAGGATTCCTAGTCGGGATGGATGTTAAATGTTCAACCTAGGTTATCCTACTCGGATAACCTTTTTCCTGGTCCCTGCATCCTACATGTTTATCACATGAGGGCTCATGTGTTTGGCTCGTGACCAAGATTTGGGCCGAGCTCATCAGTAGCCCCCTGCTCCTTGTTCATCGAGTATTTATGCTCGGTGCAAGTAGCATATTTAAAGTTGTTTGTGGTAGCCTAAATTGGGGAGTAGAATACTTGGTCCTTTTTGTCGTGATCCGAGCAAGGGGAGCTGCTTTGTTGATGACAGCTGGTATGTTTGAAATGCCGGTTGCAGGAAGCTAGAAGGTTCTCGTAGGCTGACGTCGGCTAGGAAAAGTCATGGTGGATCGCGTCTTTTCGAGATGTGCATTAATGGCGGGTTTGATCGAGTGTGTCACAGCCGCCGCTATTCGAATTTCGGATGGCCTTTAGGCACGTGATTTGAGCGTCGTTTCCCCCAATCATCTCCTATAAAAGGGGGAAACTTAACCATTTCATCCTTTTTTACTCCAGCTTTCTCTTTGAGTTCTATGCACTTGATGACGCTTCCCTGCACTTGATCTCCCGACAAACGAGCCCTCTTTTTCTGCATCTGGATTGCTTTCAGATTTCTCCTTCCGGCAAACTTATTCTGATCCAACCAACAAATAAGCTTTCTAGAACTTTTCTACTTTTTTTTTACTGGGTTTTTATTAGAACTCTTCACAGTTTCTGGGTTTCTTCTCGTATGTTTTTCACGTTCATCTTTTCTGGGGTAAGTTTTTGAGTTCCTCCTTCTAGATTAGGATGATTCTCAGGAAAATCGAGGAATTTTGGGGAAAATCACCATTTCCGTTAAGGTCTTTTAATCAAGATTTTCCCTCAGTCACTTGTAGGATGTCTTCTCCTCTTCGGCTGTTTGATGAGGGTTCTGATCAAGAGCAAGAGGCATATGATTATGATCATGATGCTCAAGAAAGTAATGCACCAACAGATTCTGAAAAGAATGGCTCTGATGTACATGTTTTTTAGGGAAGGAATACCCAGGAAGGGAGCAACCCCTTACCATTCTTAGCCATGCTAATAGTGTTATTGATAAAGTGATCTGAAGATTTTTATTTCCCGACAACAGAACCAAACTGATGCTACACAATTTGGTATTGGGTCGTTCTTCGCGGATTGTAGGATATCTTGGCTTATGTGAAGGTATGATCTTATAGAAACCTGTCAAAAGAAGACACCTTAGGAGGAATGCAAGGTTGGGCCTCACGAAACCCCTCTAGCGTAAGAGTAATTCTTAAACTTGATTGAAAAGCAAAAGGACAGAGTTTGGGTGTGTAAAAGTGAGCGTACCTTTAACATGAAACATTATAAGGTATATATAGCCCTTTGAGAGTGAAATTCAGGTTGAGTCATTATTGTGGAGAGATCTTGGGCCTTTATGACCATAAATGTGGGTTGACCGCGTAACTGATGGAGTCGTGGCTTAAATCTCAGGGTCGATAGTTATCAAATAGTTGTGTTTATGATGAGTGTCTGTCTACTCGATCAGACTTTCTCCCTGCTCAGGCAAGTCTGCAGAAGGATTCCTGGTCGGGATGGATGTTAAATGTTCAACACGGGTTATCCTACTCGAATAACCTTTTTCCTGGTCCCTGCATCCTACATGTTTATCACATGAGGACTCATGTGTTTGGCTCGTGACCAAGATTTGGGCCGAGCTCATCAGTAACCCCCTGTTCCTTGTTCATCGAGTATTTATGCTCGGTGAAAGGAGCATATTTGAAGTTGTTTATGGTAGCCTAAATTGGGGAGTAGAATACTTGGTCATTTTTGTCATGATCCGAGTGAGGGGAGCTATTTTGTTAATGACAGTTGGTGTGTTCGAAACGCCGGTTGCAGGAAGCTAGAAGGTTCTCATAGGCTGACGTCGACTAGGAAAAGTCATGGTGGATCGCGTCTTTTTGAGACGTGCATTAATGGCGGGTTTGATCGAGTGTGTCGCAGCTGCCACTATTCGAATTTCGGATGGCCTTGAGGCGCGTGATTTGAGCGCCGTTTCCCCCAATCATCTCCTATAAAAGGGGGAAACCTAACCATTTCACCTTTTTTACTCCAGCTTTCTCTTTGAGTTCTATGCACTTGACGGCGCTTCCCTGCACTTGATCTCCCGGCAAACGAGTCCTCTCTTTCTGCATCTGGATCGCTTTCAGATTTCTCCTTCCAGCAAACTTATTCTGATCCAACCAACAAGTAAGCTTTCTAGAACTTTTCTACTCTCTTTTTTCCTGGGTTTTTATTAGAACTCTTTATAGTTTCTGGGTTTCTTCTCGTATGTTTTTCACGTTCATCTTTTTTGGGGTGAGTTTTTGAGTTCCTCCTTCTAGATTAGGATGATTCTTAGGGAAATAGAGGAATTTCGGGGAAAATCACCATTTCCGTTAAGATTTTTTAATCAAGATCTTCCCTCAATCACTTGTAGGATGTCTTCTCCCCTTCGACTGTTTGATGAGGGTTCTGATCAAAAGCAAGAGGCATATGATTATGATCATGGTGCTCGAGAAAGTAATGCACCAATAGATTCTAAAAAGACTGGCTCTGATGTACATGTTTTTTAGGGAAGGAATGCCCAGGAAGCGAGCAGCCCCTTACCATTCTTAGCCATGCTAATAGTGTTATTGATAAAGTGATCTGAAGATTTTTATTTCTCGACAACGGAACCAAACTGATGCTACATAATTTGGTATTGGGTCGTTCTTTGCGGATTGTAGGATATCTTGGCTTATGTGAAGGTATGATCTTATAGAAATCTGTCAAAAGAAGACACCTTAGGAGGAATACAAGGTTGGGCCTCGCGAAACCCCTCCAGCGTAAGAGTAAGTCTTAAGCTTGATTGAAAAGCAAAAGGACAGAGTTTAGGTGTGTAAAAGTGAGCGTACCTTTAACATGAAGCATTATAAGGTATATATAGCCCTTTGAGAGTGAAATTCAGGTTGAGTCGTTATTGTGGAGAGATCTTGGGCCTTTATGATCATAAATGTGGGTTGACCGCATAACTGACGGAGTCGTGGCTTAAATCTCAGGGTCGATAGTTATCAAATAGTTGTGTTTATGATGAGTGTATGTCTACTCGACCAGCCTTGCTCCCTGCTCAGGCAAGTCTGCATAAGGATTCCTGGTCGGGATGGATGTGAAATGCTCAACCCTAGTTATCCTACTCGGATAACCTTTTTCCTGGTCCCTGCATCCCATGTGTTTATCACGTGAGGTCTCATGTGTTTGGCTCGTGACCAGGATTTCGGCCGAGCTCATCAACAACAATCTTCGTAACTTAATATTATAAATTCTCGTAGAAGCTGCTTCATTTTTTTCTCCCCTTCTTCGATGCTCGTTCGATGCCCAAAAAATGCAGAAAAGATCCAAAGCAAAAAAGTGGGTGTGTTGGCCATGGCAACGACGCCCAAATTTGAGGCAATAACGCCCAAATTGGAGGCAACGACGCACACATCGGAGGCAACAATTCTCTCTTTATTCTTAATCAAGGGCAAAGCGCCCATTCCCATTTCAAGGATGCACTAGAATGAATTCTTGCATTATTTCCTATAGTACGTAGTTGCTAAACAAAATGGGGTTGAAGCACTGTTCTTTTTTTTTTCACAAGGCGCGAAGGTCTGAATCGAACACAAAGAGGTGGGAAGCGGGAACGATGGCATTTTAGGAAGAAAAAAAGACAATTGTACTTTTGCGGTTGAAAAAAAGAGAGTATTGGAACGGTTACATTTTTAGGAATTGGTACCGGCCCGTAATTATTCCTTACTACTTCTTCCCCACCCCCACAAACTTCATCTAGGACATTACTTTATTTTGATTGGACGATATATTTACATGTTTAAATATAAATAGAGTATTCAGTATTTATATTATAAAACAGCTTCCTTCATATGTTTGCAATTGACTAAGGCTATTTATAAGTAAGGATTTATTTTTTTACTGAGATCCTACGGCTGTGATTTATTTGGATTTTCAAGCGTGTGAACAACCTCCTTCTACCGTCTTACGCGTCCTATTTTTCCTCATGCACGTGATTCCGTCTATTCTCCCTCTTCCTTCTTCGTTACTCATTTGGAATGGGTTTCCTTAAACGATTTGGGGGTGGATTTTAAGCCCTTTTATTCTGAAACCATTATTCAGTTTCCTTACCCTCTCTCTCCAATTCTTCTACCAAGGGAGCTCGCTGTCCTCTCGCCGGAAACAACTGTAAGTACCCCCTTATGGGTTTTAAACAGTTCACCAATCCAACACTCCTCTTAATTGGGGTTAATTTCATGTTTTGGTTTCTTCTAATTCAATCCAACACTCTTCTTTAATGGGGTTAATTTCCTATTTTAGTTTCTTCTAATTTTTGCAATTTCTGCAATTGTTTGTTCTGTGTCTATCTACGACGTTTCGATTTGTGGCTTTCTCCTCATCAACTTCGTCGGAATCCAAGCTCACCTCCCTTCTTAAACTGTAAGTATGTAATTCTTTTTGCTATTTTTGGAATTGTTTTTTTTCTTTTCATTTTGTGATTTTTTTTCTTTCCGTTTTGTGGTTTACTCAACTTTGTTCCTTCGAATCTCGACTCACTGAAGGTATGATCTGGGCTTATGCGAAGGTATGATCTAGTGAAAATCCTGTCAAAAGAAGAAAACCTTAGAAGGAATGCAAGGCAGGACCTCACGAAACTAGAGCTGTCAAAACGGGCTTGCGGGGCGGGTTTGCCCGCGGGCCTGAAAAGCCCGTCGTGAAACGGGGCGGGGCGGGAAAGCCCGTGAATATAACGGTCCTGAAAACCCCTAGCTCAAACCGCCCCGCGTAGGGCCACGGGCAAAACGGGCAAGCCCGCGGGCTTTTGGGTTTATTTACCAATCTGCACCAATTAGGCAAAAAAATGAGTTTATTTAAATTTTTATTTATTTATTTTCAATTATTTAAATTCAAGAATCATGATAATTGATATATTTAAATTTTCAACAAATAAACCATTCAAGAATCATGATAATTGATAAAGTGTTACACAAAGAGATCTCTGACTCTGTGAGGGGCACTGGATTAATGATGTAAAAAATGAATGGATTAGATCATAATGATGTAGGAGTATAATAACACTACAGTGCTACGCAAAGAGGTTTCCAAATAATAGAATCAAAAGTCAAAACAAAGGACAACCCACCATTCCACCACCGTTCCTATGTAAAAAATAAAGACTTGAAGACTGAAGAGTCTTCACTCTTCACTGAGACGAAGACGATGGAGATGACTCAGATGATCGAATCCTGGTCAGTGACGCCGTGGAGGGAGAATCAAAAGCGTGAACGCCTGAACGGCCGTCGGCTGAGCTGAACGGTGGACTAAAGACTTGAGTCTTCACTCTTCACTGAAGACAGAGAGACGACTAGATGAGTGAGTAGTGACAAATGATCTGAGAGACTGAGACGAAGAGGAATGGCGGCGGAATGATGGAACGAGGACCAGTGAGACTGTGAGAAACTGAGAGTGAGAGAGACGGAGAGGTCGGGACTCGGGAGTGTCACTCTTCAGTTCACCCTAACCCTAAGATCCCTAAGTCACTAACTTAGACAGTTAGACTAAAGGTAAAGGGCCTTGCTTCAACTGAGTCAACAGATCTGGGCCTTCCGACCTGGGCCACTTAAAGGTGAAAGCTAAATATATGAATCATATAAATATATAATTAAGTCGAGAATGCCCTGCCCCAACCCGCAAAAGCCCGCGGCCAGCACTGGCAAAGCCCGAAAAGCCTGAATCCTAATGGGTATTAAAAACACCAGCCCAACCCGCCCCTAATAGGTGGCAGGGCGGGCATGCCCGCAGGTTTTTGCCCTATTTGACGGCTCTACGCAAAACCCCTCAAGCGTGAGAGTAAGTCTTTAGCTTGTGGAAAGCAAAATGACAGAGTTTCGGTATGTAAAAGTGAGCGTACATTTGAATTAAAGTATTGTCATGTATATATAGCCTTTTGGGAGTGAAATTTGGGTTGAGTCATTACTATGGAGAGATCATAGGCCTTTATGATCATAAATGCGGGTTGACCGCGTAACTGACGGGTTTATGGCTTAAATCTTGGGCTCCGGACTTATCTGATAGTTAAGCTTGGAATGAATATCTGTCTTATTCGAGCAGCCTTGCTCCCTGCTCGATCATATTGGTAGGAGGATTTATGGTCCCTGTCCTCCATGTGCTTATCACGTGAGGGCACATGTGCCTAGCTCGTGACCAGGATTTGGGCTGAGCTCATCAGTCCTCAATTCGACATTTCCTTTCTTTTAGGTATTTATTTTTTCATGTTTGGTGATTTTACTATTTTGGCTGAAATTTGTTGTTTAATTTTTTTCTCATTTAATTTTAGTTTATGGGGTGATAATTATGAGAAGTAGGAGTGAATATAATAGGCCAAATTACAAATTTCCCCCCGAAGTATACACCCAATCTCAGATCACTACTCAACATAATTCTATCCCAATTTGATACCTGATGTTGTCATTTGTGCCAAATAACTACCTAGGGTCTAACTTAAGTGTGTCGGCTTAACGTTTTTTCACTAACAAAAGTTGGTCCTAGGTAGCTATTTGGCACAAATGGCAACATCAAGTACCAAATTGGCACAAACCTTATGTGGGGTAGTGATCTGAGATTGGGTGTATACTTTGGGGGAAATTTGTAATTTGACCAATATAATACATGGTGCCCAATCTTTGAGGTTTTTGGTTTTTTCTTTTCCTTTTAGGTTGAGTTTGAGTTATATTGTATCAAGCACCGATTATTCCACACCACATGAAGTTTGATATATATATATATATTAAAGGATTGTTTGGTAGTCGGACAAGGATAAGTAGTATTATTAATCCCAGTACTATTAGTACTCTCGCTATTAATCATCAATTGTATATCGGGGATAGTTTTGGGATTACAAATAAATGTTAATCCCAAATTTTTTTTTTTGTGAGGGCGTTAATAATGTCACCCTCCCCCTTGGTACTAATAGTGAGGGGATAATGACTTTATCTGGATAACTCGTGCTATTAGTCCCGATCCACCTATTACGTACCAAACATCAAACAACTCGGATTATTAATCTTCTATGACTTTAATCCTGACTACCAAACGACACCTAAGGGTAAAAGGAGGAGGAAGAAATTTGTGTGTGTGTGTGTGTGTGTGTGTTCCGTGGGAAATTTTGTGTGGGTGTGTGTTGGGTTTTTAAGGAAAGTTGTACGATAGAGTTTTTATAGAGATGATGTAGAACAAGTGGCCAAGACATATTTGAGTAAAGCATTAGGGAAGAACTCGAAGTTAAGGGGGTCCAGCGGCAGTTTCTGAAAGTTGGGTCGGCGGGTTGCTTCACAGTTTTTCCGTTAGTTTCCGTTAAACACTAGTAGAAATCACAAATCACTTAACGGTCGGCAGAACTTTAACAGAGCATAACTTTTGCGTCCGGATGAATTACGGAACCCACCGCATATCAAATCGAAGCTCTTGATGAGATCTGCAAGACTCACCCAGTAAAACTCGATGAGACGTTTGTTTGAAGCCCAAAAAACGCCGTTTAGATACTGCTATGGGCCACAGAAGTTTTTAGGTTTTTCCATCATTTTTTATTTATTCTTTTCCTTTTAGGGTTTGGTCTGTTAGGGTATATAAATACCCTCTTAAACATTAATTCGTTAGTTTGAATAAAGAATTTGAGTTCTTTTCGTTTTCTTGCTTGTGCTTGAAACCCTAAAGCCGTCATAGGCTTTGTTAAGGAATTTTTCGTGGAAAGAGTTCCTTGTTGATTGTTCCGCTGCGTCAAGAGAGAATGTTATATGCAATACAAGTAGTTTCCTGTGGAATTTTGTTGATGTTAGGTACATAGCGTGGGTAGAAAAGGTCTATTTTATTTAATTTGGTTTTGAATTGTGTTGTTATCTTCATCAATCTTTGTTTTATTTTGGTTTTGAATTATGTGTTCTTTAAATTTTTAAAGAGGGTCTAGAACACTTTTTTGCCAAATAATCTATAAATTAAGTCAAGTCAGTGCTTCTTGAAGCTGAAAAAGTAATCTCTCAATAGAAATATCAAATTAACGGATTGCTACTCATTCTTTTAGCGTTAATTTGATTTCTCCCACCAAAACAATGGCACAAGTTTCTTTGCAATACTGCACCTTTCTAGCTTTCCATCAATGTTCTAAGGAAATAAGCATATGCATAGAGTAAATCATATGTAGCAGTATGGGGTTTTTCTATGCCTTGGTGCATTTGGATGGATTGTAACACCATAATTTTTAAAGATCAGATTTTGACATTGACTCTTTTGTGGGATACAGCTTCTCTTCTGGCATCAGCAAAGGGTGCTTTCCCTAGAGTTTCCTTTTCAAAGATTCAGTGTGATTGGTGAGCTTTGTTGTTCCATTTTATTTAACATTTGTAGATAGTAACATAGACCATACAACAATCCCTCGGACATATTTCACCAATGTTATCTTGCTTTTGACAAAATCATTTCCTTTATATGGATTAATCAAGAATAAAATTGGCATGTGTGCACACGTATCACTTATTAAGAACATGTTGCCATTAGCACTTTCAAGTTTATTGCAAAATTGAACTTGATATCCGTTTATGGATGGATAATTTGAGTCAATATCAAAGTTGTTGTTGATGTAGAGCTAAAGTTCAAAACGTCATTGCTAAGCCACAATTTGAAAATGATGTTACTATATATTCAAAGTGAAAATTTGCATGCTTAGAACTTGACCTTCTCCAACTCATCATATTTTACCAACTACGATGCTTATTGGACTCAAAGGCCAATTCACATAAATTTAGACGGTTTATACAAACCTAAACGAAGACCTCCGTGAAGAACTGAACTCATCAACACCAAAATTATCAATCCAAATGGATTTGTTTAGGATTTAAATTCCTACCACTTTATCACCAAAATTAAACTGAACTTCTAAAGTATGTTTATTTTTTGAAAACTTTCTTCAAACTTTAGAATGTGGATTAGAAAATTAAGGGGATAATTGCATAAAAAAACCCCGACCTATTTTAGGTATTGCAAATTGAACCCTGACAATTGTTTATAGGCTTATAGAAACCCAGCCTATTTTTTATGTTTCAATTAGAACCCTCCATCCATTTAATCCGTTAAATGGTAACGGTTTGCTGAGTAGGATGCCACGTTGGCATCCTACGTGGCCAATTCTATTTCATTATAAACCTTGTACAAATTTTGTAATTTCATAAAAAACCCTAAAATTTATTTTCACCAAATAAAGCCTTAAAATTTAAAATAAATAGTTATTTATATACCAATTTCATTTTAAGAAAATAAAGTTATTTTTTTAGAAAATAGGGCTCAAAATATGATGTAAGTTCCAATGAGTATTTAATATTTAATACACATCCGATCCTAAATAATCATCATGTTTGATTTCGCACACAAATTAAGAAAAACAAATTATCTCTATTATAATATTGGTATAATTTGTATAAAGTATTTATTTAATATGTAATATTTTAATAAAAATTAAAAATTAATATATTTGTTTTAAAATTTATTTGTAACATTTAATATTATGTTTAAAACTATAATTTTAAATTATAAATTTTCTTAAAGAAGTTAAAAACTAATTAAAGTAAAATTTGCTACCCATTTGATATTTTAGAAAATTTTAAATTAACGTGAGAAGCCTAAACATCTCTGCTCCATCTTTCTCTCTCTAGAGAGTTCATACCACCATTCTAGCCCTCTCCATCCCGATTTCATCTCCGTCGCAATCCCTCCATCTCCCTCCCTCAAATCTGTTCAAACCCAGCCGCCCCTTCATCTCTTCTTCTTCGGCGAACTCCTTCTTCCTCTCCGGCGAAGCTTCACCCGGCTCTTTCTCCAAGTGTCGATACTTCCCATGCCGGCGTCCTTCCATCATCTCTGCTCCATCTTTCTCTCTCTAGCCAGTTCATACCATCATTCTAGCCCTCTCCATCCCGATTTCATCTCCGTCGCAATCCCTCCATCTCCCTCCCACAAATCTGTTCAAACCCAGCCGCCCCTTCATCTCTTCTTCTTCGGCGAACTCCTTCCTCTCCGGCGAAGCTTCACCCGGCTCCTTCTCCAAGTGCCGATACCTCTCATGCCGGCGTCCTTCCATCATCTCTGTTCCATCTTTCTCTCTCTAGCCAGTTCATACCACCATTCTAGCCCTCTCCATCCCGATTTCATCTCCGTCGCAATCCCTCCATCTCCCTCCCTCAAATCTGTTCAAACCCAGCCGCCCCTTCATCTCTTCTTCTTCGGCGAACTCCTTCCTCTCCGGCGAAGCTTCACCCGGCTCCTTCTCCAAGTGATGATACTTCCCATGCCCACCATAGGCCACCCCTTCTCCCATATCTGCCGCCTCTTCATCTCCCAGTCGACTCGTCCCAGCCCCTATTTAGACCCAGTTCTACATCTTTTCCCGACGAATCTCCATGTCCCCACCCATCTCCCCAGGTTAGTGCTTCATCTCTCATTCATCTCACTCAGGGTCCCTTCATCTCCCCAGCCATTCAGACACCCAGCAACCCAATTCCCATTCAGACCCTCTTCCAGTTCGTTCCCCCATCCTAAAAGTCGTACCCCTCTGCTCCGGCTGCCGTCTCCATATGCTCAAGCATCAACCGCCATCCTCAATTACTGGCGTCCATCATCTTCATCTTTGACTCTCCTCCGGCCAAATCGCTCCCTCCTACCAGTTCAATACCCAACCGCCATGTCTACTGCTTCCAACTCTTTCACTGAAATCATCCAATTTTGGTTGTGATGTGATGGACATCATCTGTCATTTCTCTTTTATTCATAGGGGTAAAATTGGAAATTCACACAAATACCAATATTAATAATCCAGTCAAATAAGTTTTCTTAAACGGTGCGCCCGATCAACCAAATAATTATTTAATCCTTTTTTAAACAACTATAATTTAAAATTTTCTAAAATATCAAATGGGTAACAAATTTTACTTTAATTAGTTTTTAACTTCTTTAAGAAAATTTATAATTTAAAATTATAGTTTTAAACATAATATTAAATGTTACAAATAAATTTTAAAACAAATATATTAATTTTTAATTTTTATTAAAATATTACATATTAAATAAATACTTTATACAAATTATACCAATATTATAATAGAGATAATTTGTTTTTCTTAATTTGTGTGCGAAATCAAACATGATGATTATTTAGGATCGGATGTGTATTAAATATTAAATTCTCATTGGAACTTACATCATATTTTGAGCCCTATTTTATAAAAAAAATAACTTTATTTTCTTAAAATGAAATTGGTATATAAATAACTATTTATTTTAAATTTTAAGGCTTTATTTGGTGAAAATAAATTTTAGGGTTTTTTATGAAATTACAAAATTTGGACAAGGTTTATAATGAAATAGAATTGGCCACGTAGGATGCCAACGTGGCATCCTACTCAGCAAACCGTTACCATTTAACGGATTAAATGGATGGAGGGTTCTAATTGAAACATAAAAAATAGGTTGGGTTTCAATAAGCCTATAAACAATTGTCAGGGTTCAATTTGCAATACCTAAAATAGGTCGGGGTTTTTTATGCAATTATCCCAAAATTAAGAGTTGAGTAGCCTTAGATTAATTTACAACTAGGCCCCGCAACTACATTTGACATGCCACCCCCAACTCCCCCCCCTCCACCTGATTGTCATGATTCTGATTCTGTTGATGAATTTGTAAGCACTACTTTTTTAATATAAGCGTTAAAAATTACATTTGATACAAGTTTTACAATTACATAATTTATATCTTACTCACCGTTTAAATAGATCCCTTCAACCCCACTTTCAACTCCACCTACATCTCCGATATCCCCTCCACCTACATCTCAAGTTGCAGCAGGACATATACCCATAATATTGTATGATGATATGTGGGAGGATTCGAGTTTTGTAGATGAAGCAGTATGTTTTTTTTTAAATTAAACGACTTCAATGCATAAAATATGGTTAACTTAATGTGTTTGAATTTTATTTGTCTCATGTGTAGGTGGAAATTATAGACAAAGTTATTGCATCTCATGTATCTAAACTAACCATTGTTGTGAAGCAAGAACCCCCAAAAGAAGATTGAGCTTTTATTATTGAGAAAACAATAAAATGCTATTTTTACATGTCTATTTTTTTAATTACAATTAAATTATTTCATTCTTGGTTTTCTTATGAAATAAATGTCCAAGTAAAATGTTTTATTTTGTTAGGTATTTGAGTTTTCTCTCATTTTCGTTGTGTAGTGTACATATATCCAACTCCTACAAAATCCTAAGTAAATATTAATTCATTCTCACATTGTCTGCTCTATATATTAATCAAGTCCCAAACTGACGCCGTGCCATAGGCATGGGCTCATAATCTAGTATAGTTATATACACCATATCATAAAGATGAAAATGTATTGCATTTTCTTTGAATGGTGCAATCACTTCGAGATTGTTATTCCGACTTCAAATTTGTGATTTAAGAAAGACCCCTCCCTCGAGGCCGTTGTGGATTCTTGTAGTCAAGAGAATGCATGTCACTCTCCCAGTCTTCTAAATACAAGTGAAAAATAATTTATGTTTTAATTCAAAGTTCTTATAAGCAAAATTTCTGAAACTAGGAAAGCATGATGCTCAACATCTCCATACAAAAATAGCATTTTTGGGAAAACCCTTAAAACACCAAAACTTGGTTCGTGTTTTCTTAAAAGTGGAAATCTTTAAGCATCTGCTTGTGAAAACTAGGGAAGTTGATTGGTGTTATTCATCTTCGCTTGAGAGGGTGTAAAGCTACACAATAACTACACTTGACGGTTACTTCCCTTGCATGTTCTCTTTCTAATACATCTGGTGGTGATCTGGTCTTCACATGGTCTTCACCATCCCTAAATGGTAGTACTGTCAATCAATGTTCTAATAATCGCTAGGCAGCCGTCAGGCGGCACACCAGCGTCTAGCGCTTAGGGGCCTAGAATTAAGACATAATTACCCTTATTTGGATTAAAAAAATTTAATGTAACATAATTACCCTTATTTTAAAATTTATTTTCTTTTTTATTAAGTTATTAGGAAAAAATTAAAATCACAAAATCTAGTTATTACATGGTGAAACCAATATATTGTGTGTATTTGTCTTTATACCATTTCCAATTCAATTATTTATGGAGCGTTTGGCAGTATTCTTTCTTTTGCAGGTGGCCAGGTGTGTGTGTGTGTGTGTGTGTTTTTTTTTTTTACAATCTTATTAGCAAAAAGTTAAAAACAAACAAATGACTCTCTCTGTGCCTCTCGTGACTCTCGAGTTCAGAGGCAAGAAAGAAGAAAAGTCCCTTTCCCTTGTTTCACACCTCCAGCTCCGACCAACCTCCCTTGCGGCCCCAGCTTCCAATTCTCTCGCCTCTTTCCCCCTTTATGGTCCAAAGTGAAAATTCCCCCTTCCCCATTCACCCTCTCCCTAGCAACCCCAATTTTGAAAATAAAAACCCTAAATGAACATTGATGCTGACCCGTAGTGGGCTCTTCTCACTTCAACTTCAAAGGAATCAAAGAGTTTTCAATCAGCTCTTCAATCACGATTTTGTAATTATTAATTATTTAGTTTTATCTCTGCACAGGGTTCTTGAATTTTTGTTTTTGTTTCAGTAAGATTGGGCGTTAATCGGTGCCTAGAGCGACTAGTCGATGCCTAGGGCGCCTAGTCGGCGATTTTTTCATCTAGCGATTTCTTTAACCGATTTGGTGTTAGTCGCGACGTTGAGGTAGCGTCTAGTACCGGGCAGCGCCTAGGCCGAGTTTTAGAACACTGTCATCAATAAAATCTTTAGCTTAAAAAAAGTTGTATCAAACCGACTCGCCATCATCTAGCATCAACATTTTAAAGATCTTTAACAAACAAATCTGGGAAGGCTTGAACAACCTTAACTAAACGATCTTCGACTCATGAACCCACCCATCCTTTATGATGTTGATCTACTTCCATTGACACTTTGACTTCAAAAGTTCCCAACCCCAATAGATTTTTCTCCATTTCCAAGATAAGTTTTCCTTTGTCGTACACTCCAAAAACTTTTGTTGTTATAATACTTCAACGAAAGAGATTTACCAAGAAGAATTTAGATGTTTGACTAATCATCGTGTTGTTTTTGTCATCAATGCTTTATTTAAACGTCCATATTTGTTAGTCCATGTCCTTCTTCTTTCTTGTATTTTCACATGTAATAGAATATTTTTATCGGTAATGCGTGTAATTAGGTTTTTATTCCATCATAAAATCTAGCAAACATTCTAGTTAATTTCTTCTAAATAGATTGTGAGGCTACTTGATATTGAACATACAATAGATAGGCATGCAAAAGAACACATGTTTTATCAAAGGAAGTTTGCCTCCTCTAGACGATAACTTTGCTTTTTTGCTTAGCTTCTTTGCTACTTTCATGATAATGCGCTATTTTTTTTGTCTTTTTCAAACAAAAAAAATTATATTTAGCCCCTAGTATTTACTATGTATTACTTTCTACGTTTCCCTCAAAAAGTCATGTTTGAAGATTTTAATAATTAAGGAATATATTAATGTCATTGGAGTTAATCATAATTACAAAAATACTTAACCACAACCAATATGTTTATAATACAAGTAGAGAGTATATATGAAATGTTAAAGAAAGTATAAACATATTTTTTTGAAAATAGACTATTTAGGTGAAACATTCCAAAATAGAATAATGGATTATTTGCTTGAAACAAAAAGGTAGAACATATCTAAGGCATATATATATTCACATAGAATATGGTGTACGTCCCTTTGACTAAACTAAACCAATTGCTTATAGTTTCTTTCAGTTTCATTCGCAAAACATGGTTCTTCGTAGAGAGTCTGCTCTCATACCATGTTAAAGTATAAGACTTCATCTCAAAACCATTTGGCTTGTGAGAGATGTGGCCCCGTGATCTTTATTAATTGACTATTAGGCTTGATTGTATCTAGAGATGGCAAATTGATGGATATGAGCGGTGCTCATATGGGCAATGATATATCAAATGGGCTGGTGAATAAGCGTTCATTTAATAATATGTGCATATGGATGGGCAATAAATGAGCACATACCCATTTAAAATTTTAAATGTGCTCATACTCATTTTTTAGTTGGTGGTCTGAGCGGGTAAATGAGCTTGGGCAAAAATTATCACCTCTAATTGTATCCGATGTGGGTTTAATGTCCGAACACCCTATTTGGGAGATGTTATTATATTTATAAATCTCTTTTACTTTTATCTTTTACAATCAACTTTCATCTAAGTTTAGGTCAATTCAATGAAGGTGAAGACTAATCACACTCCAAAAACTATTTTCTACACTCAATTTCCTATATTGAGGTGTTGTACCTTGTGATGTACATTACAAAAAATAGGTTGTAAAAAGTAAATTTTGGGGTTTAGTTAGCCCATCCCCTTGAATGAATCTAGGAGACTAAAGGAGGCCAAACATCGATATTTGTGGAAATTTGAGTTTTAGTCCACAACTTATTTTTGTCTTGTTTCGTGTTTTTTTTTTCTTCTGTTTAAGGTCGCATATCTTACACGGCTGATGAGGTTATGTGACATGAGGTTTATGACCATGTCACCTAGGCTTAACAATTACAACTCATTACTCATTAATCCACTCAACCAACTAATTATCCAACTCAATCCATTAATATTTTTTTGGTTAGAACGTATAACTCATTTCGACACAATAATATTAACGGACTGTGTTGGGTTAAAACGGGTTGGACCCGTTACCATTTTGGCATGTGCCTTTTTATGTTATAAATTTATGTTTTTTTAGGGGGGGGGGGGAGAAGTCGGGTAAGGACAGGTCGACCCGCTTTAACCTATCACACGTTTCAACTCGACCCGTTCCAAAACAACTCATTTCAACTCTTTTGACATTTAGATTATAACGGATTTCGACCCGTTTTAACCCAACCCACCCCACCCCACCCCACCCAACCCACCCAACCCAACCCAACCCAATTGCCATGTCTAATGTCATCTCCTACTCCTAGGCCCTTAATCTTGCTTAGTAATTATGGGCAACCATCTTCAAATACTCCTTGAATGCATCTTTAATATTTGGGTTTTTGGGTCATTGGATCGGAACACTTCTATGTGAAATTCATGCATTAAATGCACTTATGCACATGTTGGAATTATTCTCATAGGTTGAGCTTGTCGATTGTCTTCGTGTGATAAGTAGCAACCGATATGGATTAATTGCTTCAAGATCTACCCAAAATGGTTAAGACATTATTTGTTTTTGATGAAAACCGATAATCTATTTGTTAGCTTAAGGAGAAAGTGTGCACCAGCTGTTGAATTCTCAAGTAGCTAGCTCATTAAAGTCAAAATCCACGTGTAAATGATAAAACTAAGGATTTCTTCACCTAAACATTTTATTTATCAACTAGAAGAAGGCAAATATTTAGAAAGACGATCTTATAAGTATTTTATATAAAAATGATCCACTTGATTTGATCTATTATATATTGATGAGTTGAGTTGTAAAAGTTTAGGGTTCCATCTTACGAATGGTCTTATAAAAAACCTACTCCTCGAATAATTATGAGTAGACTTTGATCTTTTTTTGTTTATAGCTTTATCTTGAGGAAGTCAACCCCCGAGTGATCGGGAAAAAAGCCGAGTTGAATTGAGTTGAACTTTATCTTTGGAAAAATCAAACAGACTTAGCTAGAAGCTTGTTGATGAAGCTTCCTGATGTCTTCGACACAAAGGTTAATCCTAGCAATTTGATGTCCCCAAGTACACGAACTAGGAGTGTCGATGAGTCGAATTTTTAGCGAACGCTCACGAAAATGTTAATGAGTTTAGCCTTCGCGAGCTCAAGCCCAGCTTTTGGCAAGAGAAAAATAATTGGCTCACGTGTGCTCACGAGTACCTTGCTTGCTACCTTGGTTGTAAGAGGTCATGAGATAGAGTCCTAACCCACATCACTTTTTCATTAATGGTCAAGATATCAAAAATGGGTTTACAAGATGGTGATAATCTGATAATTGGGTTGGTCCCCTTCCATCAATTTCCAATTTCTAAAGAACACGAAAAAATTTCAATTGGTAAACGATACTTTTTAGGACGAAAGGACAAATATACCCTTCATAAAATTAGATTAGGGGCATGCTGCATTGCAAATCTAATTTTTACATCGAGATTTACTAATTTCAAATTGTACAATGCAAATCTAAAATTGTGCATCGAAATTTTCTGTAAGGGTAATCCAACTTTTGCATCAAGATTTACTAATTTCAAATTGTGCATCGTAAATCCAAAGTTGTGCATTGAATATTTTCTATATAGAGGGTCCAGTTGGTGCATCGCAAATCCAAAAATTTACATCAAGGTGGAGAAATTTACAAAATTACAATGAAAAGAGAAGCCTTCGTTAACGTTAACTGAGAGGTGGTCATGGATAATTTTCTTGTCATATAATTGGTGATGCTGCAACGATTGAGGGATAGTGTGTTGTTAGGAGGGAGAAAGAAAGACTTGAAGCACTTCAAATTGGCTATTCATGAAGCAGATTGAGCTTACAGAGTTACGATGAAAGTGGACTCAAGAATAATATGAAAGTGGCATTAATCTGTCATGGGGATAAATGAACAAAGCGTCACTCATCGGGATTTGGGTTTTGAGTATTTCTTAAGCCACAGGATGAAACCGAGCATTTTAAGAAGAATAACATGAAAGTAAACTGTGTATTAAATAGGTTGAAGATCCGACAATTTCCATTTAGAAAACAGTTAACTCCAGCCCACTAGAATGTGAGGAAAGCCACTCTCCTACTATCAATGATTCAATGCCCAGCAGAATTCAAAATTCTGTTGGGCATTGATAGTAGGCTAGTAGCTTTCCCCAAGCCAAGTTCTAGTTTGTATTTGAGTTCCTTTCCCCAAAAAAAAAAAAGCGCAAACAAACAAACAAACCAAGCCAAACCAACCCACCAAACCAACTCCAGTCCACTAGTAATATTATACTGGAAGACTAACTAATGGAAGCAATTGTAATTTAGTCAAAATGTAAGGTTTCACTTATAAATCCAACACCATAAATCAATCGATTTGTTTACCATGTTTTCTCACTACAGCCGGCGAACCGCAGCTAGCTACTGCAATCTAACCAACTGTGATATACCAGAATAAATCGAGACGGGAATGTGTTAGGGACTAGTCTCACCCGGCCATTGACCAGTCTCGTTGGTGGTCTAAGATTGATCTACAAGTCCAATTTCTCCTACTCTAGGTCCGAAGGTAAGTGAGAACACCAGGGGGTTGTGGAAACCACCAAAATGTCAAGCCTTTGAGATCGGAATCATCCCATTGACTCATTGAGTCGAAACCACCAAAAACTTAGCCTAGGTCAACTTGCCAAAAACTAAGCCTGTCTTACACGATAACCCAGACGACTAAGAAGTTAGAAGCCGTCGCCAAGAAAGATCTTTCAAAAATCCTATTCCATCTATATTTCTCGTCAAGGTTGTCAAAACAAAACTCAATTTACTCTTAACTTGGTGACATCTTGTTCATGACAAAATAAGCCCACCATGTTTTTCAGAAGCCGTCGCCAACCCAGACCACCAAGAAGCTCTTTCAAAAATCCTATTCTTTCAAATACCATCTATATTTCTCGTCAAGGTTGTCAAAACAAAACTCAATTTACTCTTAACTTGGTGACATCTTGTTCATGACAAAATAAGCCCACCATGTTTTTCAGAATAACCCAGACCACCAAGAAGCTGATAGAAGATCTTTCAAATACCAGATGGTCCAGATCCCATGCATGTTTGATCGTTAGGTTTGTTCGACTTTTCATCCCATTTAACACTTTTGTAAACCAGGACGATTTTCCAATTAGAACACCGTTCCCTCACCTACATATAAAAGGTGATATTCGTAAAAGGATTTACAAGTCACTTGCAAAAGTGTAAAGAGAAGTTTCATTAAACTATACTATTGCCTATCTACTAATTACTGGTTGATCTAGTTCCACTATAAATAAGCACACATTATACATGAGGAACTTGTGTAGCATGGTTTATGTGATAGACAAAACATCTAATCGAATATAAGGAAGTTGCCTCCCGATGCATTACCATTGGAGTTTCAAAAGCACCAGCCACAGCAGGAAAATGAACGTGGAATTCGGCCCGTTGTACGTATATACTCTGCATGCTGCTCTGCTTTTGCAGCCTGTTGGTTTCTCCTGGTCTCTGCTGCTGTCCGCTTCTCTTCAGCCTTGTGCCTTGTATCTGCTAGCTTGTTCATTAGTCTATCATGTGCTCGCCCCCTCAGCCTTTCCACCTCCACCTGCAGGAGCATTTTGTGTTAGTATAAGGCAAATGGAAAAAGAAACATGTTTGCTCCAAAATCAGGACAACAAATTAGTCGAGAACATGAGTCATAAGTTAGACTTCCCAATATAACAGCACATGGGGCGAAACTTGCTCAAGGTAACTACCTAAGTTTATCGTGTATAGACCTAAACATGGACCCAAGGTAAGCAACTGACCTTTAATGCCACAATCAATCAAAACATACATTTAAAATACATGTCCAGAAGTAAAGAGTTGAAGCAAAAGTATTGAGAATGCTAGGGAAGCAAAATTCAACCATCAAACTACTTGTTGCTATATATATAGGCTTAAATAGCAATTTTGTCACCCTACTTTCCAACTTTTTTCGTTAAACTCACCCTACTTTTTTTTTCTCACTTTAATCACTCTACTTAAACATAAATTAGCACGTTCATCATTCTGTCAAGATTTTTGGATGAAAAGTTTAAAACATTTATGAAAATCCAAAAATACCCTTAGTATCATAAACCCAATTATACCCCCATAAACTCTTTTTTCTTTTTAAAAATTTAACTGATAGCAACTCCTCCGTCACCGCTCTCCATCTTCCCGGTATGAGTTTTGTGACAAACCCAATCTCCTTCAACCCACAATAGAAGGCTTTTTCATGGAGAGAGGTCCCTGATACAAAGCCTAAAATGTAACCCTCCCTCCCAACCTCAACACATTCAACGAAGGTCAAACACCTTCTTCTCTCTCTCTAGTTTTTGAAGCTCACAAATGGCCACCAAGATCCAGTAAAGTGCCAGCAACAAACAAATCCAGCAAAAATACAAAACCCACCATTCACTCAATCCATTTCATCTACAATCTTAATTACCCTTTCCCCAACCACCCAATTTTCTCGACTTTCGTGCTCTTCCCCTCATTTCGCCTTCTACACCATTTCAAGATCTGTTTTTTTCCTTGTGTGTGTGTGTGAGAGAGAGAGAGAGTAAGGGATAAATAAGGTAGAAATGGGGTAGCAAGATTGCTCGGATAAATAAGGTTTCCGTCTCTCCGGCCACTGACTGGAGCTTGGGTTCTGCTTGACCGACATCTCGCTTACGCCGCCATTGAAGATTCTTCAAAATTGTATCGAATTAGGGCGAAATCGGGATGTGTCTACCAATGAGTTTCTGCCGATTTTGGTCAATGGGTTTCCGCCGGCTGTTATGGTGGATGGCAGAGTTGGGATCGTGAGATTAGGAACTGAGATTTGTCCGGATCTGGGGTTATAGACGAAGAAGAGAGAGAGAGAGAGATGGGTGATGAAGAGATGGGACAGGAATGAGAAACCGGCTAGAGATGATAGCAGATGAGGGGGGGTCGGCAATGGAGAGATGGAGCAGGAAGGAGGCTGATGGGTGTGCATGGAGATCAATGTTAGGGATTCTATATATATATATATATATATATATAGAGAGAGATATATATATATATATATATATATATATATATATATTGTAAATAGAAATAAAGAAGGAGAAGAAGAGAGAAGTCAGCAGAGTCGCTGCGCAGCCCAAATCTGTGCGCACTCTTATATTCACAATAAACGACATACAATAAACGACATATATATACAAAATACCCTACCATCTAATTTACTAAACTACCCTTAATGTCTAACACCCCCTTTCAAGCTGGAGCATATATATTTATCATGCCCAGCTTGTTACAAATATAATCCACCCTTAACTTTGTCAAGCCTTTAGTCAAGGCATATCAGGTTGTTCTCCGGATCAAGATTTTCTCGAATGAAATGACAATCGACCTCTATATGCTTAGTCCTTTCGTGGAAAACTGGATTTGTAGAAATATGCATGGCTGCCTAATTATCACACCACAATCTCATAGGCAGAGGAACCTTAAACCCAATCTCTTCAATCAATTGTTGTATCCACATAAGTTCACAAGTTGTCTGAGCCATAGCACGGTACTCAGACTCTGCACTTGATCTCGCCACCACACTTTGTTTCTTACTTTTCCATGATACAAGATTTCCGCCCACAAACACACAATATCTGGTAGTTGACTTACTATCATCCGGTGATCTGCCAATCAGCATCGAGAGATGCCTCTACCGCATATGCCCATGATTCGCATACAATATACCTCTACCGGTGCTCCTTTCAAATATTTCACAATTCGAATCAATGCATTCCGATTGTAGTAGTAGGGGCTGCCATGAACTGACTCACTACACTCACCGGAAAAGCAATATCTGGACGAGTTACTACAAGATAATTCAACTTACCAACCAATGTCCGGTATCGTTCTGGATCCTCGAACATCTCCCCTTCTCCGGCTACAAGTTTGACATTAGGATCCATTGGAGTGTCACACGGTTTCACTCCAAGCATTCCAACTTCCTTAAGTAAATCAAGGACATATTTTCTTTGACACAAGAAGATTCCTTTCTTGGACCGTATCACTTCGATCCCAAGAAAGTACTTCAGAGTACCCAAGTCCTTTGTTTGAAATTTTGTTTGAAGACACGATTTGAGTGCTTCAATACCATGTGTATCACTACATGTGATCACAATATCATCTACATAAACAACCAAAACAATACAGCCACTGCTAGTCTGCCGAAAGAACACAGTGTTATCACACGTACTCCTCTGTAATCCAAACTCTAGCACGACCGCCAAACCAAGCCCGCGGAGGCTGTTTCAACCCATACAACGACTTTCGTAACCGACATACTTTATTCACATACTCCCTCGAGCAACAAACCCCTGAGGAGGTTGCTCCATGTAAACCTCTTCTGCAAATCACCATGAAGGAATGCATTCTTGACATCCAACGATACTGAAGGCCCGGTTATTAGAAGCGACTAACGATATCGAGAAGGCGAGCAGTGAGCTTAGCAATGAGGAGAAAAAGTATCGGTATAATCAACACCATACACTTGTGCATACCCCTTTGCAACCAATCGAGCTTTTAACAGAACAATACCATCGAGGATTCATTTTAACCACGTACACCCATTTACATCCAATAGCCTTCTTACCATCAAGAAGTGTTACCAAGTCCTAGGTCTCATTAGCCTCAAGAGCCTGCAATTCCTCTTCCATAGCGGACTTCCAACCACTATGAGATAAAGCTTCAGATACATTTTTAAGGGTGACAACAGAATCAAGGGAAACAACAAATGAACGAGAGGAATCTGACAGGTGAGCATATGAGACACAAGAGGTGATAGGATGAACACAAGTACGTGTACCTTTGCGGAGTGCTATAGGGAGATCAAGAGACGGATCGATGACGTGGGAGCCGTATCGGAAGTGAATCTGTTGGAGCATCTGCAACGACTGGTTCTTGGGTTGAAACAGGAGTGCGCCGTGTATACACTTGAGTTATAGGAGGACGAGAACCAGCTTCAACACCAACACCAACACCAACCTCAGGATTATGGGGACGAACCAAATTATAGGTGAGAAAATCATCGGGAGAGACAAACTCGAGGCTGACCGACCAAAATACGGGCTAGACTCAAAGAAAGGGACATCGGCCAGACACTAAGTACCGACCCAAATCCGGAGAATAACAACGATATCCTTTCTGAGTTCTAGAGTATCCAAGAAAGACACACTTAAGAGCTCTTTGGTCTAACTTACCAACCTGTGGCCGAACATCTTGGACAAAACAAGTGCAACCAAACACTTTAGGAGAAACTGGAAACAACGACTGCGATGGACGAAGAACAGAATATGGTATGTCTCCTTTAAGAACAGACGATGGAAGACGATTAATGAGAAAGGCAGCAGTGTGAACAGCATCAGCCCAAAAAGACTTGGGAACATTCATCTCAAACATCAATGCCCTAGCAACTTCCAACAGATGGCGATTCTTGCGCTCAAGAACACCATTCGTTGTGGGGTGACAATACATGAAGATTGATGAATGATTCCATTCTCGAGACATATAAGAAGAAAAATACGAGAAAAGTATTCCTTAGCATTATCACTACGAAGATTTTGAACCAAACAATTTAAATGAGTTTTAATCTCAGCACAAAAAGAACAAAATAACTGAAACAACTCATCTCTAGATTTCATTAAATAAAGCCAAGTACTTCTGGAATAATCATCGACAAAAGTAACAAAATATCGGTACCCTGATTTGGAAGGCACATTACAAAGACCCCAAACATCAGTATGAACTAACTCAAATAGGGACGCAGCCCGTTTATTAACTCTAGGAGGATATGACACACGATGGTGTTTAGCAAACTCACAAGACTCACAAGGTAAACTAGAAATAGACTCTACTTCAGGGCATAATTTTTTTAGGACAGGCAATGATGGATGACCATAACGACAAGTGTAGGCGGAGAGGAGACAAAGTACTTTGACACGCAACCGATGCAACAATAGAAGAGTGAGCAAAGAACAACTTCATCGAAAGCGATACAATCCATCAGTTTCACTTCTTTTACCAATAATCTCCCAAGTCCTCAGATCCTGAAAAAGACAATAACCAGGAAAGAAAGAAACACAACAATTTAAGGACTTTGTGAGTTTACTAACGGATATCAGATTTATAAGGAAACTTGGCAAGTATAGCACACGATGTCAATGATAAAGAAGCAGCAAGTGCTAAGACTTTGACTTTGGAAGAAGAAGATCCATCGTAAACTTATTCGACGACTCATAAGTAGATAACATACTTGAATCTCTAGTCATATGGTCGAGCCCCGAGTCAATTACCCAAAGAACCGAAGACAAAAGACATGTTATGGGTTTACCTGACTTGGCTAAAGTTGCTTTGGAAGAGGAGGAAGGCTGCTGAGACTGCTGAGACATCTGGTACTGTGAAAACCTGGCAAACTCCTCGTCATTCATAACAACATTATGAGTCTCCGGTTGACAAATTTGCTCGGATTTCTGCGATGAGCGAATCGGGCTTTTTTGCTGATACTCCATCTGTTGCTGAGTGAGAGGCTTAGGACACTAGTTTTTAAAATGACCTTGGTCTCCACAATTGTAACACACTCTAGGTCCTCCACGACCTCCGGACCCTCTACCACCACGAGTTCCACCTCGAAAACCACCACGGCCTCCATCTCTACCTCCACGATAGCCATTCCCTTGTGAAACCAATGCTGATTTTTCGATACCTCCACATGTGATGACTCACCATTCCTCGTTGCGTCAAAAGCCTATCAAAGGCATCGACAAGGTACCCAAATCTTTATTTGACAATAAGCGAGACCGAACCACATCATACTCTTTCTCCAATCCTCGATAGCGGCCTAAACATCAACGGCTTTTTCACGTTGAGCTTTCATCTCCTCAACATCATCAGAAATAGGCATAGCAGCAGTGAAATCCTCGCTCATACACATGAAATCATAATAATAATCCATAAGACTCCGTCCTTTCTAACTAGGGCGATGAACTTCCTGTGACAGATTATACAGCCTATTCAAGTTACTTGCTCCAGAGAACCATTTATGCAAGAGTGTCCACGCTTCCTTTTTGCGGTTTGCGTAAACGATAATTTTCCTACGATACAATTCACAATTTTCGGAAACAACACTTTGTCATCATCCAACCACACCTTAGCCACCTTTGCATCAGTAGGACAATCTTCAACAAGATGTCCTTCTTTCCGTAAACCACCCATGTTTACCTGAACTAAATATCGCCATTCCGCAAAATTAGACCCATCGGCCTCCAAGATAATGTCAATCAATCTATTTTGGTTAGAAACAATTGTCATTATCGGTCCCGTAGACCCTACTGGTCGTCAGCCATCAAAAACATAGGAAAATTCAAACTATCAAGCAAGTCTGAACAACAACAATAAAAAAATCAAAGGAAGGCAGACAGTTCCAAGCTGGACTCTTCACGTAATAGCCGGAATCACACAAGGCGCATTCAAGCGGAATCTTCACGTAATAGCCGGAATCACCAGAATCATCAACTAACACTTTGAAACCTAATGAGACACAAATCTGACACCTGCACACTCCTATTCCGAAAGCTAGGGTTCCTATTCTGATCTCACGCACCACCACTCACCGGCGCGTGACGTCGGAAAGTCAACAGTTCGGCTGATCGACTCCACAGATATGGTCGCCCTCCTATTCCGAGTCAACCCCTGGTCTCAGAATATCCCAACCAAGCTCTGATACCATGTAAACAGAAATAAAGAAGGAGAAGAAGAGAGAAGTCGGCAGAGTCGCTGCACAGCCCAAATCTGTGTGCACTCTTATATTCACAATAAACGACATATATATACAAAATACCCTACCATCTAATTTACTAAACTACCCTTAATGTCTAACATATATATATATATATATATATATATATATATATATATATATATATATATATATATTAGCAATATAAATTAAATATTGATAATTTGATCTTTTAGGGTGACCCCTTAACTATTAACATTTTAAACTAAAAGCCCTTAAACATTAATAAGGGCATTTTGGTCATTTCAAACATTTCCGTCCATCTAACTAACAGAAATAATCCCCAATGACCTTATTGACTTCGTTAAGCTCACTCTACAACCATCACATTTGTTGTTGCTATACATAATGTGTGTGTGCACGCGCGCATGCACATAAATACCCAAAATATAAAAAGAACTTTTGCTATGTATATAATATCTCACTTGCATGAGATTGAGGCTTCATACCATATATAGGCGCAATATGTGAAGGAAACAAATAAGAAAGTATGCATAAAGTATTTGGGAAGATAATGAACTTGGGTATTCGCATTTGCATATCTATACCCTTTCAACTGTTTAGAAAGGTTTTCTTTGTTATGCTTTACCAATTTAATATTGGGTGACTAGCTGCTAGATATACTCATATACAGACGTGCTTAGACACCTCAAAACTACCGGGGTCATAAGAAAATCATATTATCAACGCTCACTAATTCCAGAAAGCACACTAGATAAATGCAGTCCCCTCACCTTGCTATTCTTCACCTTCCAATTCAACTGAGAATTAACCCAAGTCACCAACCAAAAAGGTAAACTCAAGTAATAGGAAAGCTATTAGCGTCACTGGAAATAAAACAAAAGCACATTAATGGTAAGGACCAAATCAGCCCAGAAAATCAAAATCAGATTCAACCTCATCCGTTGCTACTTTCAGCAGATGCAGGACAGTTCTCATCCCTAATTGAGCACTAATTGAATCCTGCAAGAAGCTACATCTGAAAGATTGGGAATGCAAAATTTCCCACACTCGTATCATGACTTCCATACAGTTTTGGCTTGCCATTCATGAACAACCGTAGCTTATCAATGCTGATGCACGAGGAATACTTTCTAGTTTAGCTACATAATCTGGCCCTCCCCTCCACCTCAGACAAAAAATATAAAACACGAAAAAGAGTAAAGTGTTTTGTACTTTTTCAGCAGCAAGCCCTTTAGAAATATAGCTTATTTCCTATTTGGAAGTTATAATGCTAGTCACCTTAAAGCGAGGAGATGTAGTCTCCCTCACTGAAATGGGTTGCTTGCTGACCTTGACACTAAGTTTGCACCCTCTTTAATATGTTTCTACTGCAGCGTTAGGCTCTGCCTTCTTCACTTCTTCTTTGCTTTCCTTCTGCAATAATTGGAACCCAAGTCAAAGCTATCAATCCATTGAGCAGTATCCTATCAATCCATTAAGCAAGGTCGAGTATGCCACCTTTAATCTATTCTCTCATCCCATATTCTAACACACATCAGCAAAGCACATTCCCTTGCGCAACATCATGGTGTTGTCATCAACATCATTCACCTTAGCAAGTTCATGGCACATCATTCCATCCAGCTCACGACTTATGGCTTTAAATAAAGTTTGTAACTCAAACCCTCTATAATTGCACTAGTGCTCTTGCTCAACAGCTTAGTGTTTGCAGCTCAATGAATACTTCTTCACCAATTCTAAACAGACCCTCTAAAGGAATTTGTCAATGACAGCACCTTCCTTCACCATTTTGTTGGAGACGTTATAAAGCCTTTGGATCTGTGTGAAGCATAACGCATTAAGTCGACCATAGAGTTCATACCAAATAAGCAATAGTTGTTTTGTAGATTTACTAGATTTTCATGCCCGTGCCTATGGCACGATGTCGTATATCTTATTCCGTCAATTGAAACAACAATGCCTAAATTGACGGTGTGACTTAAGAAAATGTTATAATTGAGGGGTTACATTACTTCAAGTGGTAGTCGAGGGGCGTTATTCAAAGAGTTGAGTTATTTGTAATTGACCCATGATCGTTGGATCTAGATCTTCGTGCCCGTGCCTATGGCACGGTATGTGTATATCTTATTCCGTCAATTAAAACGACAATGCCTAAATAAAAAGTGTGATTTAAGAAAATGTTATAGTTGAGGGGGTACATTGTTTCAAGTGGTAGTTGAGGGGCGCTATTCAAACTCAACCCATAGTTGAGGGGGGTTATTTGTACGGTTGGGATCAATCCCAACCGTACAAATAACTAAAGTCAATCGCCCCATCTGTTTTATAACTTGGATTATCCTTTGGGTACCGGGTATTTGGCTAGTACAATATCCAAGTAATCTTAAGGTTATTATATTAGGTTAGCATCATGATTAAATTGTGTTAATGAGTTGATCATTGAATTGAATTTAATGCTTTCTGCCACCATGACCTTCTCACAATAGGAGAACCTTATTTCTCCCCTTTCTTCCTCTTCCCCCACCCCATCCTATACGCACACTTGTACATCGAGTCCCCATACTGTCTGCACACTTGCGTGACAATTCTAGTCCTAGAACAAATGGCATAGCACCAGAAAACCCATTAATGCTGAAGTTTGTTTTTGTCATTGCCTAGTAGCCCTTCATCATCAACTTGTAGCCCTTCTCTCATCATCGCCAACTCAATCTCACTCTGGCACCTTCGTCAATGAGGGGCATGCCTTCTTCGTATCGTAAAACCTTGAAGTATTATAGTCAGCCAAGGAATCCTTTTCTATTCGCAATTGTCGCCAGGCCTCATCCTTGCATGATCTGCTTTATCGCTGGATCACAGTAAGGCTGCACAGAAATTCTTCAAGGAACGCAAGGAAATGTTGAAGAATGCGGGTTTTCGTCACTTTGTTTGAACCATCCTGGATATCTTTGTACTTGGACTAGCCCAGAATCTAGTTGGATTCATCCAGTGATATATAAACTTGGGCCCAAATTTGAACTTAGCCACTCGCACAGCTGAACCACAAAGGGTAAGCTTGGTTGCTGACTTGCTGAAACTGCTAAAACTTTAAATTGAACCCCAAACCAGTCTCTCAGGGACCAGACTCCCAAACTGAGTGCACAAAGAAATAAATAGCTGTAACAAAAGTTATGCGGCGGGTTTGAGAGACTAAGAGTCTCACGATCTTACTAAAAGGACATTTGAAAAACATTAGATATCAATGACTGCTCTTTCTGTGGCTAAGATCACAAATGATAGGACTTTCAGCCATTTGATTCTAGAAATATCTTTCCACCAAAATCTGGAAGAGTGGGAGTTATTCATCTTCGTCTTACTACCACTAAGCAAGGTCTGCAGAGTACTAAGTTAAGACGGAAGATCTAAGATAGTTAGATTCTAGAGTGTGATTTAGAGGACCAATTATTGCACTAGCGCTTTCCAGAATGATACTCTAAACAAACTATGCTTGAAAATACCTATAACTACAGTCTCATCATGGTGCATAAAATATTAACACAATTTGAAGGCGGATAAATGTTGTCTTCTAATTTTTATGTATACATGCCAGGTAAGCAGTGTCATATGCAGTAAATCGTGATATACGGAGCATGTTGGGCATGTCAACAGCTTAGTCAATAACGCCAGGACAACCACGCCCACAAGTGGGCAATTAACTCCTGATAGGACTAAACAGTAATTAAACTACAAAAGTTCCTACAGAAAGAACAATCACCTATGTATGACGGTCTTACACATGTTTTGGTAAGACGGATCCTCCTTACCCGACCCACCGTGTGTTGGTGGGTTGAGCTGTGAGATAGTGGAGCCCCGTCTTACGAATTAAGATCCGTAAGACGGTCTTCCAGGAGACCTACTCAAGTCCTAGTTGTGCGGCATCATTAATAAACTAAAACATCAGCAGGGTTCAGTGTAATTGCCAACTAGGATCATGATGAAATGCATACAAACAAGATAACACAGAAGATATAATCTAAGAAGACATAAGGGAAGACACATCTTAAACATGAAGCAAAACTGTGCTTTAGGAGTATTACTGAGTCAGCATTATGACAAAAACCATAATAATCATAGCAAACCAAACACCTTACCTCAATTTTCCTCATCTCAGCTTCTGACTTTGCTTTTTGATGGTTTTCCCATGCCTCTATCTTGACCTCCTCACGCTTGAACCTGATAGAAAAGATACATTAGTAGCACTTCATGCCCACACATTTTGAACATCATTTGGTGCATGCATCTTCAAATGTTTTTGTTATTATTATTATTATTATTATTTTACTTTTTTTGGTGAGTAAATTAGCATCATAAGTTTGACACCCAAGTGGTGTACAATCAAATATCAAAGTCCTAGTTTTTACCAATACTGCATATGGCCTATACTGGCATTTTCGTAGTATAACTTTCATGGTCCATGAAACATGGCAATTGTGCACCATTCCTTGTTTATACCTTACATAGTAGACACAAGATAAAAATGCCAGACATTTCGTGATAAACTTATGCTCCAGAATACATTTATCACAGAGAGAATGCACATACTCATGCATATGAAATTTGTTTGATGAGAAATGTATTTTGACTGGATCCAAGTTTAGAAGCGTTGTAAAGAGCTGAGAGTGTTATGAACAAGAAGGTTGGTGTAGTATGATCAATTACAATCTTATAGACATCCAGGACCTACGTAAAACGATCTGGAAAGATTTGCTGGCGGATCAAAAGTAATTGGATATCAAACTATCAAAATAGAAAATCTTGAAATACTATAATAGTACGAAATTAATAAGAGGAGGCAACGCAATAACCTAGCCATATACTTGGCTTTCTCTGCATCCTCCCAAGCTGCTGCACGTGTTTCAATAACACTTTTATTTGTCTTTTCAAGTCCCACAGTTTTCAGCAATGTAGATGCATCCTGGTCCTCCTCTTCTTTGCTAGCCCACGCAGCAATATTCATTTTACCCAGCTGAGTTCCGAGAGCCTTTATTTCTCTCCTAGTTTTCATTTGTAACTCTTTTTCAGACAACTCTCTCTTGTTAGGATCCAACTGCACATCTGGAGGATCAATTGGAGATGAAGTTGGTGCAGCTCTTCCTGGGGTTGATGGCCTAGAAGAAGAAGGACTCAGGATAGGTGTTGTTGCCCTTGCAGGAGTTCCAGTCCTTGAAGGTTCTTGGCTAGCAATAGGAGTCATTTCTGTACCCATATCCCTCATTGATACAGATCTAGCTGTTGAAGGTGGTGGAATAAATGTTGTTGCACTCTGGATAGAAACAGATGAATCCTGGCGGCTGAAATTAACTGTAAAAATAGAAAAAACACAGCCCATACAACATTCATAAATCACAAAATCTTGCGATAGGTCAAGTGATCCAAAGGTAACTTAAAATGATGATGCAATAATCAAAATTCAACCAGTTTTGAGATGTGCTGCACTCTTTAGAGAAGTCATGTGATCCAAATTATTTAGGATGACGTGTGTAGCATTAGAAATTAATCTAAACTATTTTCTAGTAATGATGTGACACTAGTATCTATCCTCCTACGAATTTCAAAAGATCCAGCATCCTAAAATACTACTCCCTCTCATTCCCTAAAAATTGTGTCCACAAATTTCAGTAAATGTGGCACGTATTAAAGAAACTTTAAACTTTAAGACTCACGACGCTACATCTAAATGCATTTTAATTAAATATTATTGTGTATATTCATCCTTTCAATTGCTAAGAATATTTACCACAAATACACTTTAGTTATATAGCATTTAGATGTTTCTTTAGTGTATCCAAAAAAATCCACGCATCAATGCATCATTAACTGAAAGTTCTCAACTAAACTAGCTAATTTAAGTTTGTTATAGTTCAGCAAATTATCACGCTCCATATTTTTCTCAATTATTAGTATTCACTATCCGATCTGTTTGCACCAAAATTTAACAGCTTAGATGGTCCAGCAATAATCAGCTCGCATAGCCATAAAGACATACAGAACAACTCAAACTTATTAAGATGTGTTTAGGACTTTTTGAATGATTACCGAGTGAAGAAAAAAGTATCCATATACTACTATCATTGACAACATGTTATGCATAAAAACTCCTTGAACCACGAGTTGGGTTCTGCTACATGAACAATGATAAGTAAATAAATATGTAGAACAGAGCAGTGTGTCGTGTGCTGCTTGACAGTCTTGTTGTAATCACTTTGCAAGGGATAAAACATTCAATGAAACAAAAAGAACAAGGTGATAAAAGTCTTACTTGCCGATTCACCAGTGCTGTTTTCAATCATCAGTACTGACTTGCTATAGGAATCAGCCATAGCGCATGGATCTCCCTCCCACCTATAATATGTTTGCCCTTCATTTTCCTTCTTAGCATGGCTCAAATCAATCCGCTTAGTGTCTGGTTCCTCATAAGGAACTAATTTCTGCTCAGGAACTTCAATGACAACCTTGGTGGATGGTTGCCGGCTACCATAACCGAAATAACCATGTTTCCTGGAAGCCTGCTCATTCTTTGGGCGGTTAGATGTAGGGCTAGCTATCCACTTTTGAGCATCATCCCATTTCGAGGGTGCATGTTTAGAGAAAGGAGCCAAAGGCACTCTCAATTGGTGGACCCGTTCCCCTTTCTGAAATTCAAAAAAGGGTGATGAAGATACACTAACGCAATCAACCCCACTATCATAGTCCAAAGAAACGTCATCCTGGGACCTAATTTTAGAATTGCATGAAGAGTGATGATCCTTCAATCTGCAGTCATTATCCATTTCTAAAGCCAACGAATCAGCGGTAGTGGAAATCGAGCATTCGGGATTTACACTAACAACATCTACATCTTTACAATTTTCAGAGCAGCAATCACCTGATTTACATCAACATATTCACCTTTAGATATGGTCTTCCTTTTGACAAGATCGATCAAGTTACAGCCATAAATTCAACATCAAGAAGGAATCGTAATGACAACATTAGACTTAACTGAAAAATAGGGCATACTTTTCTGAAAACACAATATTAATAATACTACTAAATAATTATAATAATAAAGAAAATAACTTTCTGTCCATTTCATGTTAGTCAAACTCAAAAAAAGGTAGTAGTCCACTTTCTCGTTCTACTCATTTTTCTCAGCAACCAAAGGGGGAGAAAAAGAAACTAATGTTGCCTTGAAAAAAATATCCCAAAAAAGGGAAAAGGAAAACCCAAATTCGAACGACTATACTGACAATAAAGCGCGCACACACACACGATAAAAGAATACCAGGGTGATAGATCTGAGAAAGTTGAGATCTCAAGGAAAAAGGGGATTGAAGGTCTTCTTCTTCTTCAACTGGGTTTGATTGCTTTCGCCTCTTGTCAACTCCCAATAACATAGTCCTCAATTTCCCGGGTGACAGCCCTCCCCCGCGGCCTCCCTGTCAAAGCAAACAACAATACACATTGAATAAAATAATATTCACACTCTCACTCAAACCAATACACAAACACATAAAGCGCATACAGAAGATAGCTGTACTGGTTTTAACAGGTGAGAGGAGATGGGGTTTTGGATTTTGGGTTTTACATTGTGATGATCTATCTCTTCTTTGTATCAACAGAGGAACGCAAATAAAAAAAATGTTAGTTGAAAATGAAGAAATGTACTCCACTTCAAGGCTAATGAAACTGCATCGGGAAATGAGCATTAAACAAACAAGTTAGAGGATGTAGAGAGAGCGAGAGAGAGTTGAGGTATGAAAAAGGGTCACCTGGAGAGGTCTCTTTTCGATTCTTTCGTAGTCCGTTTCCATTTTCCCTTCATCACAAGCTCTACTCTACTACCCCTCCATTTCTGTACCTCTGTCCTCCTTCTATCTCACTCGCACACAGTGTTAAATGTTAATAGCGAGTCTGTTATTTTTATTTGGAAATAAAAAAACAAGCGATAACGTCAGTTTAAACAAGATAGATTATAAATTTATAACCGTGATTTGAAAATAAAATTTTAAAAAGTTCATAAAATATACTCCATCGGTCTTAAAATGTTATTTCTTCCGTCCCAAAAAAATTCCATCTAGGTTAGATTTGATGTACATTTCCTTTTATAAAATATATTTGATTGGATTATTAATAATTAATTTGATGTATAATTTATTTTAAAGCTCATGTATACGTGACTCATAATTAAATTATGATGAAAAAGTAAAGGTAAAATGGTAAAAATGTTGTCCTAAAAAAAGTTTCAAACAAAGAAAATTATTTTGGAAACAAAAAAAAAAAAGTAGAACAATAATTTTGAGACGGAGGGAGTATATTGTTTTATTTGACCGGTATATAGTTAAGAAAAATTGAATGATTTTATTTAAATATATTAGCGTTTTATAGTTTCAATTAAAGTTTTGTGCATATGAATCATATTTAAATTAGAAATAAAAAGGGCTGATAAATGGTAAAAAAAAAAAGTTATTCTAACAAGAAAAATTTGGAAACATGGCAAGTTTTTTAAACGGACAAAAATTGAAAGCATAACAATTATTTAGGAGGCGAGGGAGTAAATTAAATTCATTTTCAATATCAAAATTCAGAATGGCGTGTATGACTTACAAAGATGTCCATTTGAGAATGGGGATTGAGAACTGAGAAGAGACGTATGAGTCCATAAAGGTGGAGCATACTTAGCTTTAAACTCTTTGCAAAAAAACAGAGGTACTGGAGATGAGATGGAGAGACGAGGTGAGGTGGTCACAAATTATTTTGGGAGGATGATGGTGTGGCCAATGATACGAGAAAATGTGGTCTGGACATGTTAGATGTCAAGATTGTTAAGAAGATTTTACGTACTCTTGCCATGAAGTTTAATTACATTTTGTGTTCAATAGGAGTCGAAGGACATTGATAATCTTTCGGTTAATGCCTTTCGAAGCTTGCTTCTAATTCATGAATCATGAGCATAAGTTTAGAAGAGCAAGCATTGAAAGTCAACCATGATTAAAGAAGAAGTGGAGGTATGCAGCTAGAGGTCGAGGAAGAGGTAGAGGGAGGCATGCAGCTAGAGATCGAGGAAGAGGTAGAGGCCCTAGAGGGAGGCAACTGAATATAACGAAAATGTGCGGAAGATGATTTATTCAAAATGAATTACAACCTTTTATGGTACAAGGCTAAAAGAGATAATGATAAACAATAAGACTTCATGGTACTTGCTGTAGACATATAATACAACTAATGATGTGGTAAAATCATAGCTTGAGTCGTCCATGTGGTGGGTTGGATATCTGGGTTTGAATCTGCTTCCTTGAACCTAGCTGAGAGCACAAAAAACATGAGTGGAAGTGCAAGGCAGGGCCTCGCGAAACCCCTCCGGCGTTAGAGTAAGTATCGTAGGAGATAGTCAAAAAGCAATTTGACAGAGTTTCTAAGCTCAAGAAAGAGTGTGTCCCTTGTTTGTGGCTTGTGAAGGGGTATTTATAGGCCCCCAATGTCCTTGAATCCGTCTAGGATTTAGTTTCCTTAGATACCTTGCCAAATTAGTAGAGAATCCCTTGTTTTTAGGCGTGATGCCGGCCGTCAAAGAATGTAGGATAAGACAAGTGTCTCGAATATGAAAACCTTTAACTTATCTTGGAGACCAAGTTTCCGGAGTTTCTCGCCGACGCAGGGCGAGCAAAGCTCGCCGCCATAATAGTTAGATTTGTAGATGACAGGGCATGGCCCCCCTGGCCTGGCGTGAGGCTCGACTGTGTCCGACGGGAACTACCCTGTTCGCTGCCCGCTATCTTGACTGCTTTGCCCGCTAAGCTGGCGGGTCCCATACTAACCATGCTTGTGACTGGTACGTGGTGGGCGCTCGTGCCCTGCTCGTGACCCGGCTTGGGCTGGGCATATCAGTGGCCCCTAGCTCTTTGCCTAGCGAGTATTCATGCTCGGAGCGGAGAGCGTATATGCTGGATGACGTTGCTCGGGATATGGGCTTTAACACTTTGCTTTGTGAATTTTTCGAAAGTAAAGGATCGGGCCAAGGTTGAGAAGGTTCTGGAACCTGGTTGGTAGGCACCGGGCGCTGCTGTCGAGGAAGCCTTCATGAGAAAGTACCTCGAGGCGAGTAGAGCGCGCGGAACCGTCAGGAAGGTGAATGGGTGATGGTGGCACGAATTTCGGTGCGGCGCATTAAATGCGCGTGTGTGCTGATGACGGGGGCCATCTTTTCAAGTTCCCTTTTGGCGCCCCTAAAACTTCCTGAACCCCGCCTATAAAAAGGCCAAAACCTCTCCCTCTCCAAACTTTACCGGCTTCGAGATTTCTAGAGAGAGACTCTGCATTCTTGCCACCGATTCCCAAAAGATTTCCAGTTTCCGGTGCCGTCGCTGCTCTCTTTGAATGATACTTGGTCTTCTTCCAGAACGAGATTCCCATAAGAAGCTTTCGCAAAATCTTGACAGTAAGTTTCTCACTTGTGTTGGGTCTGCTCTTCTGCCTTTGAATTTCTACGTTTCTGGGTTTCTTGTTCATCTTCGAAATATTCTGGGTAGAATTCGTGGGATTAGGAAAGAACATAGGCAGAGATCGAGGAGAATCACCCATAGTGTTCTGCCTGCTAAGCTGGCATAGCCCTTGGGTATACCTAGACTTAGGGCTTTTTCCCCCTTTCTTAATTATTATGTGCCGCGGGTAAGGTCTAACCTTTATTTTCCTCGATCTATATGTAGATGTCTGACGGATAGTATTCAGAAAACGACAGAGAAGCTTTCAACTATGGCGGGCAAGATGACCCGTTGAGTAGCGAGAGGTCTCCCTCCCCGGACGTCGAAGTAGAAGAAGGAGATGAGTCCGTGGCCGGAGAGGTCGTTATGGCACGAGTTTGTATGCCCGTAATTACCCTTACCGACTCCTCTAGTGAACATAGCTTGTCCGATGGAGAGGTGGAACAAAGCCGAGTGGCCGCTGGCGGGCAAGGCCCATTACAGCTGCCCGAACGCGCGGAGCCCATTGCCGAGGAGAGGGCTAGTGCTGAGATGCTGCTTGATGCCCCGGAGGCTATTGCAGTCAATGAGGCCTGTAACTTTGGGGAGGAGAGCTCTGATAACGTTCCAATAGCCCGGAGAAGGAGACCGATTGCTCGTGCGAGAGATGAGGCTACAACTTCTGCCCTTGTGCCCGAATGGATGTCTGAGGCCGATGAAACCCTTTACGCCACACACTAGGCGTCCTTAGATACTCATGCCAAACTCACAGCGTGGTTCACTTCGCTAGAAGTGGATCCTCAAAACTACCGAGTAGAAAGGTAAACGCCCGTTGAGAGAGACCCCGCGAAAGGATGACAGGGGATGGAAGTTGCTATTTTTCGCGGACTTCTTCCGAGTAGGGTTGCGTTTACCCCTAGACCCCTTCTTCCTTTGATTTCTCAAGGAATTTGGTCTGATGCCCGGCGACTTAATGTTGAACACCGTTCGGGCCCTGATGGCGTACATCGTGGTGTGCCGTCTACTACGGATTGAGCTAACCATGAAGATATTTCGGCGGCTATTTATTCTGAGCGTCGATGCTTTTGGCCGGGTGAACCTTCGGTCCAACTCCAGCTTTCTAAGGATTCTATCCGAGGTTCCGGGCAAGGTTGAGGCCTGAGATAGAAGGGTCGTCTTGATCGAGTGTCGGACGGGCTAGCCGATAATGCCCATGAGCCAGGCATGCATACACGTCCCTAAGCTTCCCCGCGGCAGCTTTACTACTAGTGACTCTGGTCACTTGGCCACTATTCGGGCTGCTCTGGGTGTCGTAATGGAGGGAGAGAAGTGTGTCGGCCAGGAGAGTCTTTTTGACTGGAAAGAGTTGGTCTGCAATCCCAAAAATTTGTGTTTGGCCGGTGTGCTCCGGACTACTATATCCGGAGTTGAGCCTTTATGCTCGTTCGAACCTGAGGAGGCCCACATTTATTGAGGTGGCCACCATGGGCAAAAGTTTCATAGCCGCTGTGATGAGTGTCGGAGGATCGGGCATGACTGCACCCATGTCTACTCGGCTGCCCATGGTCGATACTTCATTTCATTTATTATTTTTGATTTTTAATTTTTCACAACTGTCACACTGATTCTCTTTCCATCTTTTGTAGCTATGATGACCTTACGACAGCTCCAAAGACTTGAAGCCGAGGAGAGCAGAAGAGTGGCCGCTTTGGCGAACAAGCCGACCCAGGCCATCCCTACTATTCCCTTTGGGCCTCCGGCCAAAAAACATACGGCTACTAAGAAGACCGCTAATCTCCCCTCATTCGGCCACCAAATTGACGCGTGGTCGTCTTGCTGCTGATGATGCCGCCGCCATTATTTCTAAAGCCGCTAAAGCGAGAGGAGCAAGCGAAAACAGGCTCTCCCCCTCTATGGCGCCGATAGACCTGTCCGCCCACGTGGGCTGCGGGCTCAGCTGTCTCCGCCACCCCTTCCTCAACCCAAGATCCTACCAAACCGAGGCTGCTCCCCGGTTTTGAGATGCCGACGACTGTTAATGCCGCCCGGGCCATAGTGAGCGGGCTATCTGAGGTCCCCAACGTTGGGCATATCGACCTGACTTCCTGTGGTAGTCCTGTCGGGTTGGTGGGCAAAGGTATCATGAAGCAGCTTATGCAAAAAGATGTCACCCATGATCGCGACACCGCCGGCCACGTTTTGCTCGGACACATAGGGCTCAGCTTGAGCGAGGTATATTTGTGATAATTTGCCTTGACGATTTATGCTTATTAAATTATGCTGACTTTACTTGTGATTGTACTGCAGATCGCTTCCTCCTACACCAACATCTATGACCGCAATGTCGAGGAAAGAGATACACGCAAGAAAGTTGAGTTTGAGAAGAACGAGCTAGTGAACTCGGTGAAGCGTAAAGGTGAGCAGGTGGCCGCCCTGGACAAGTCGCTGAAGGAAAGTGAAGCTTAAGTAAGAGGTTGAGGCGGACAAACCGCCCCTCTTGAAGAGAAGACAGCCTTGGTGGCCCAGCAAAAGAAGTCCCAAGCCACCGAGGATGCCTTGGTTGAGCAGCAATGGTTTCCAGGCAATACGGGGCTCGGCTGAAGCCAAGGTGGCAAAAGATGTTACGACCATAGCCTCCTTTTCTGATTAGTTGTCAGTGGCGAGAGAATAAATACATAGAAGACTTTATTGCCTCTCCGCTACGCTTGCTTTCGCGAGTGCGCGAAAGAGATCTTCCCCACTACGCTGGGGTACCCACCATATCTTGCAAGCTTTGCTCATTTGGAGCGATGCGCGCTTGATATGCCTACTATGGCGGATTGGCGCCGCTCGTCCCGCCCACCCGCAAGTTCGAGCTTACATCACTTCGGTGCTACACCCTGGGGAGAGTTGGATGCCATTGCCTTGCCGCGACGATTTAGCCGAAGATGGGTTGAGCCTTGGATTCCCTACCCCGCACACCAATGTAAAGCTTCATACTGATGGAAGCAAGGCGGAGAAAGAAAATTGGAAGAGGTTCTCGCTCTTCATTGCAAGTGGAGTTGGGAGGCTCCTAATGCCGCCGCGTGACTATGACCCAAACTCTTACGGACATAGCTTAGATTACTGCGTATCTCCGCGCCTTTCGACCCGTGCCTTTTTGACCTGCACTTGTAATTTCTTTCTTTCAATGAAACTGGACTTTGGTGAATGCTTTGTTGTATTTGCCTCTTTCATTTTTATTTTGCTCGGTAATTGTTTCATTACTCGTATCTTTCCTGCATTTGATTAGTACTAACACATATGCACATGGGGTGGGCCCCAAAAATGTATCGAGCAAAAATAATCGTAATTAACCGAGCATGCAAGATTGTGGAAACATTAACTTAGAAATAATAAGGCTAATTAACCAGGCCTATTATTTAAGCCGAGGTTGTACGAGCAGGAGTCCGGTCTAAGTGCCTGGTTCTGGCCAAGGTTTCGACCGGACATAAAGATCGTGATTTCCCGACATGAGTGCTTGGTACTAGTGCTGAAATTTTTTGCGGCATGGCCCTTATCGCCTTGGCGAAGCCTGAAAGATTGCCTAGCGAGGCAGGGGCTCCTACTCGAGCGGCAACAACAATCGACACTGCATCTGCCTTGTTCGATGTGGGCACATCGAAGCGGTTGCTAGTATATCAACTAGGTGTAGAGATATACGACTAACGGTGTTGCTCGGTCACTATAGGAATCCAAGGTAGCTAGCCGTTATCTTATGGGTTGGGCCCCTATCGCCTGGCGGGCATCCTAGTATGTGAACCGGGCATGGCCCAATCTTACTCATGGAGAATATATGTTCACTAATACTCGGGTGTTGAGGAAGGTCGACCGGGCATGGCCCTATCTGCTCGTCAGGCGAACAGCTTTTGTCAAGCAATCCGAAAACAATCGATAAATGGCGACAAAATCTGAACGAACAAATATGAAAAAACTTGCCTTTATTAAATAACATTGATGACCCTCAACAGGGCTGAGGGTCCTGCCCGTTTATGCACCGAGGACTGGCTTAAGGATAGTACTTTTTTAAATGATCTGCATGCCAAGGATGCTTCAAGTCTTTTCCTTCCCGAGTCCAAAGTGTGTAGGTGCCTTCTCTGACTATACCAGTAACTTGAAAAGGCCCCTTCCTGAGGCGATAGCTTTTCCCCATTCCCGCCTGGCTGACCGTTACCTTAATCTTTCTGAGTACCCAGTCTCCGACCATGAAAGCTCTACCTCGAACCCTTTTGTCATGATGGGCCTTTGCTCGCTGCTTATAGTTGACCATTCTGAGTCATGCATCCAGCCTTCTTTCCTCAAGTAGATAAAGGTCTATTGCTCGGGCACGCTGATTATTCTGCTCATTGTAGTGAGAAACTCGATAACTAGGCAAGGCCATCTCTACCAGGATCATAGCTTCAGATCTGTATGTGAGCGCGAATGGAGTTTCCCTTGTTGGGCCCCGCACAGTAGTTCTGACCGCCCATAATGCCAATGGTAGCTCTTCCGCCCATTTCCAGCTCGCCCCTCGAGGTTTCTCTGAGAAGTAAGTAGGACTTGTTTGTTTCCGGCATCGACTTAACCGTTTCTTTGTGGATAAGCTACCGATGACTGCCAATGTTTGACACCCAAGCGAGCACATTTTGCTGTGAACTTGTCCGAGAACTGAGTACCATGGTCAAATATGATTGCCCGCGGGAGGCCGAATCTGCACCACACTTGGTCGTAGACGAATTTGATAATGTTTGCTTCAGAAATTTTGGCCAAAGGCTTTGCTTCGATCCATTTCTAAAGTAATCTATGGTGACTATCGCATACTTATATTTGTACTGGGCCGAACGCCAATGAGATCAATCCCCACATATCAAAAGGCGTAAATGGCCCAGGGGTTTGCATGGTGAGGGCGCCTCGTATATCCGCCGCATCTCTAGCATTTGTCACATTCTCGGACATATTTCTTGCCTCTCCCGAGTGTAATCCAATAGTATCCCGCTGCAACCTCTCGCAGAGCTCGGCAACCGATGTACGCCACATTCTCCCTCGTGTACTTCAAATAAAACGCCTCGCAACTCGGGGTACACAAGCATAGTCTAATTTTAGATCGCTTATACGGGATTCCCCTTACCACCGTAGTAGCATGTGCTTGACTGATGCCATGGTTTCGACTTTGTTCCGCGCGGCACCCCCTCGATGTAACTCAGAATCGTCAATCCACTGTCGCTGGTTCGATGTCCATTATCACCTGTCTATCAATACGGTTTAAAGCCAATCATTATCGAAGGATTCGGAATGCTAAGTTTGCCTCGCCGATTTTGGATAAAGAGTCCGCCGGTAGCGATCACCTTGATCGATGATCTCCCGTAACTTGAAGTTCTTCAAAATTTCTTTGACAAGCTCGCATTATTTGACGGGGAAGGAGTGATGTACCATATATTCCCCACGGACTTGGTTATACTAATTGTGAAGAATCCGGCAGTGATCGTTTCAACGCCCTGTCATTTTGCAAGCTCGAGGCCGGCGATCATTACTTCGTGCTCGGACAACATTATTGGAGTAGCGGGGAACTTAAACACAGTGCTAGCTCGAACTCTGAACATGGGTCGGCCTGAGCTATGAGAAGGATGCCAACTCCACTCCAGGCTTTGTTGTTGTTGCCGCTCAGATCTGGGCCTAAAGATCCCAACATTAGGCGGTAGAGGCTGCTGAAAGCGGCTTCTTGCAAAGGCCATTTCGGCCTGGCCCCAGGCTGGCGGAGTGTCGGGTTCCTCTGGCGAGTGAAGCTTGTTTCTACCAAAAAATCAGCCAAGGCTTGAGCTTTGATTGCTACGCCGGGCAAGTAGTCTATGTGGAATTACAGGAGCTCGACGATTGACCCGGTTGAAGCGAGCACTTGATGAATCGAGGGTTTGTGAAGGAAGGACTTTCGAAGTGGGAAGCTGCGTCAACAGATGTATACTATGATTACATGTGCGAGAAAAATAAGCCCTTAATTTTAGAACTTTGACATGCGAGTAAGCTAATTTTTCTACATTAAAATAACAACCCTCACAGCAGGGAGTGAGGACCTTGGATACATATCTACTTGAATGGTTTTTGAATGTCTAGCTCCTCCAACTAAAACGGTGGCACCTGGTCCGTGGCTACTAAATATACATATAAAGGCTCACCGGGCACGGGATGCTAAGAAGAGGGGGTCTGCCAAGATATTCTCTGAGTTGCTCGAGGGCTTTGGCACAGTCTGCGTTCCACTCGAAACCTTTGTTGCCGCACAGGATCTTGAAGAATGAGAGGCATTTTTCCGCTTATGTCGGGAGATGGGCGACCAGGGGCGATTTCTTGACTCTGCTTGTTCGGTTGTTGGATGTGCTTCGATCACGGTAAAGTACGCTCCATGCTCGAGTAAAGCTTTGGATCTTCTCCGGGTTCGCCTCTATCCCGCGCTAGTTAACCATGAACTCGAGGAACTTTCCGCGCTTGACCGAAGCGCGCCAGAAAGGCGCACTTGCTCGGGTTCGGCTTCATGTTATGTTCGCAGATTGGCAAACGCTGTTGGCAAGCGTTTACAGTCGGAAGAGTAAATGGTCGCGGCCTTTGTTTTGATGACCATGTCATCTATGTATGCTTCCATGTTTCTTGCCGAGAGGCCAAAGACCTTGTTGACCACGCGCTGATAGGTAGCCCCTGCATTTTTCAGCCCGAAGGGCATCATCTTGTAACAGTAAATGCCCTCAGCTGCTCGAAAAGCTGTTTTTGCCTTGTCTTGTTCATTCATCTTGACCTGGTGATATCTTGAGTATGCATCCAGGAAGCTTAGCATCTCAAACCCGGCTATGGAGTCTACGAGCACATCTATGCGGGGCAGCGGGTAGTAGTCTTTCAGGCAGGCTTTGTTGAGACCCGTGAAGTCGACGCACATCCGCCATTTGTCATTGGCCTTCTTGACCATTACTATGTTTGCCAGCCAGGTCGGGTACTGAATCTCTTCGATGATATCTGCTTTCCTGAGCTTCTCGACCTCTGCTTTGATGGATGCACTTTTCTCGAGGAAGTACTGCCTTGGCCGCTGTTGAATGGGTCGAAAAGTCGGATCGACGTTCACGTCATGGCATGCAACACTCTCATTGATACTTTGCATGTCCTCGACAGTCCAGGCGAACACATCCAGGCTTTTCTTCAGCAGCTCGATCAACCTTTCCCGAGCTTCGGGAGGCATGGCCTTCCCGATTTTAATTTTCTGCTCGGGGTAGGCGGGATTGATGATTATCTCTTCCAGCTCGCCCTCTGGCTGAATATCGAACTCGTCGCGAACTTGCAGGGTATCCATTTCAATGTCTTGCGGCTCGAGGCGTCTAGTCTTGCGCCTGGAGGGCAGTGGTGCCGGGGCTTGCTCGGGCTCCTCTATTTTCATTGGATCAGCCGCTTCAGAAGTTTCCCTAAGCTCGATGTTGTTTATGTGAATGGAGGTTGAGAGGCGGTCAAGTGGGAACCTCTTTTCGAGGCGTTACGATGCAGTCGGGGGAATGTCCACGCGTCGGTTTCTACTTCTTTCGTTGGGAATCTCGAACATATTCCCACATTACCCGGGGCTTGCTGTTGAGGATGCCTACTTCATCCTCAGTGTAAAATTTAGCCTTCTGGTGAGGTATAGAGGTCACTATCTGGAATTTGGCCATGGCCGGGGTGCCCAGGATGCAGTTGTGCGCAGACTTGAGATCGATCACCTGGAAATTGATCATCTTTGTTCGGGTTTATGCACCATCCCCCATTAAAACTTCGAGCTCAATGGTGCCCTTGACGCCCACTTGATGGTTGGTGAATCCTTCAAGCTTTCCTAGGCAAGGCTTGAGCCAGGAATCTTATAACTCCAATTCTTTTAAGCAGGAGTAGTACATGATGTCTATGCAAGCTCCAGTGTCGAGTAACACCCTATGAACTTGCCATTCGTTTATCGAGCGAGATGACTAATGGTTGCCGGAGGCAGAGGGTACTTGCGACTTCGCGGGTAAAGAAGATATTGGACTCCCCGCTTGCCCGGAGGGAATGCGGCCTTAGAAAGGGAATATATGTGCTTCCCGATTTGAGTGTTGGACGGAAGCTCCTCTTGGATCACATTGACCACTCCTCGAATCTGAGGGGCCTGGCCACCTCTTCCTCTTGGGGGTCTTCCTTGTCTATCATTGTTTGTATTGTTTCCATCGCCCTGATCCCTCTTGAAGCGGTCCAATTTGCCAGCGTTGATAAGCTTTTGTATTTCCCGCTTCAACACAAAACATTCCTCTGTGGTGTGTCCATTACCATGATGGTAATCACGATTGCCCGTGTTGTCCACGGTGTGAAGCGAGCTCGAAGAGGATAAGGGGCGGCGGCGAATCTCCAACTTGAACATGATCTCTTCAGGTGTAGTGTTCAGGGGGTGGGTTGCACTTCCACTGAATCTGCAAGGGGGTAGACGCGTTTTCCTCACTGTCTACTGTGGCGGTTATTTCCCTCAGGCTCGGTCACCGGTGGCATGGCCGAGCTGTCCCGAGTCTTGTCTTTGTTTTTGCCCTTGTCTGCCTTGGCGATCTCAGTCGAGCAGAATAGGTGAGAACTTGCTAGCAATTCTGCTTTTGAGGCCCCCGGATTCATGGCCAACATTGTCTTCAATGGCCCTACTTTCATGTTGTTCAGGTAGCATAATGTAATCTCCGGGTCACTGGTAGCGGTCACTTGATCGAGCATCTCCTCAAACCTCTTCAAATAACTGCCATAGGACTCATTGTCACCTTGTTTGATTTTAGCAAGATCGAACCGGTTCTTGGGCGTTGGTCCGGTAGTGCCAAACTCTTCTAGGAATTTTTCTCGTAGTATATCTCATCTGTCAATAGATCCGCGGGGAACTCTGCCCAACCATGCTTGTGCCTTCCCATGGAGAGCACCCTCAAATGCTCGCATCTTCAAGGCTTCCACATCGGTGACTTTCCAAATCTGTGCCTCAAATGATCTGAGCCAGTCACTTGCCCGTGTCTTCCCAAAGTACTTTTCAAATTGCGGGAATATAACCCTTTACGCGGGTGGTGCATTTTCGATCTCTGGAGTGAATGGGCTGCCAGCCGGGCTTGGCCATGGCTAGGTTAGCCATTTATTTCGCCATGTCCCGCTTCATAGCCTCCATACGCTCGGACAGGCGTTTCTCGGCATCCAAGGTATGCCTAGACGAGCGGGCATGGTCTGACTGCTGGCTGCGTGTTAGTGGTGGGCAAAGGGTTGGTTCATAAGAAGCTCCCGCTTCTCTGTCAACTCGTGCCTCTCCCTTAGCATATTCACGGGCTCTGCGACGACTGTGACTTTCACTGCGAACATGATGATCTTGTCTGCGATGGTGCCTGTGGGAAAGATTCTAGCGGCTATATCTGCTTTCCGCCTGGTCATCAGCCCTTTGCACTTCATTGGCTCGCTCTAAAGGTACGTGGACGACGGAAGGAATTCGCCTGCTCGGAGCGGGCAGGTGTTAGGAGGCCTGGCCACCACCAACAAGTACTGGATTGCTGAGGGCAGGCAGAGTCAAATCTGCAACTAGAACCGGGGCATGGCCCAAGGCAAGCAGATGTTGATTGAGTGCGAACATCTTGTTATAATACTTTGCTTGGATTTGCAGAGCAGCGGCCTGTTGGTCAGGGGTTTGCCCAGGCTGGCTGACTTGACTCCCCTGGCCGTTTTCCCGCTGACGCTTCAGCTGAACCCTTAGGTTTTGAGCTCGAGCATCCCTTTTCTCGTTGATGATTTGGCGAGCATCTAGCTGGCTTGCCTGATTCTGACTGGCATGTTGAGACAGTTGTTCATCAACATACGGGTCATTCTCACCGTGGGCCGCGTGCTGCCGCCACTTTCACGGTTTCGTTTGCACCCCTGGGGTGATTTTGTGGCAAATCTAGTGGAGGATTGTTGTTTCGAGCGGCTACCGGGTGATTGCTGCGCGTGATGATGCTTGCTACCCTTTCCAGCCATTGCAATATGGAGATTTCTGAAAATCACACCGGAAAAACTTGAAGGAAAGAGTTGAGACTTCGAGATTTCCCGGCAACGGAACCAAACTGATGTGGCAAAATCACAGCTTGGGCCGTCCGTGTGTGGGGTTGGATATCTGGGCTTGAATCTGCTTCCTTGAACCTAGCTGAGAGCACAGAAAAAGATGCGGTCGCAGGTAAGGATTTTGGGAAGCTTTTACGTAGATTTGAAGACTTGAGGGTCAATGGAGTAAAATTTCATAAATGCCTGAGCCAAGATGTGAAGAAAAAGATGCGGTCGCATCCACCAATTCACATGCGACCGCATCAGATACTGAGAGTTGGACAAAACTGAAAGTACAGAGCATGGTTGCTACCAGTCAACATGCTCATGCGTCAATTCACATGCGACCGCATCCCCTTCTTACATACGAGCATGATCGATGTATTTTATACGTCGATTTCATATACTTTTATGACTTAAATTTAGTGATTCCACGAGGCTTTTGGCTACTGATATGCGTTTTTCAGTGATTTTGTGAGTTTCAGGGTTTTAGGTGAAAGCATACAGATTATGAGGCTTTTTGGTGAAAATTTCAAGAAGGGGTCAAAGTGTAAATTGAATATTAAACAAAGAAGATCAAGACTGGACACCTTGCGGTCGCAAGGTGTATTCTACCTTGCCTTCGCAAGGTAGGCAGAAACTTCATAATTCAAGCCCCGGAAAAATCAAGGACCTTGCAGACGCAAGGTGCCTTATACCTTGCGACCGCAAGGTAGTCAGAATGCTCAATTTTGCGTTTTCACTTCAGGCCAAGAGATCTAATCACCCTACAACTCCATGGTATAAATAGAGGCCGGTAGCCAAGGCATTAGAACAGCCAGAAAGTAGTTTTCTATAGCTTTAGAATATAATTTAGGTTGTATAACACAATTAGTTGTTGTAATTACAAGGATTGAAGTTCGATTCATGTATTCAATCATCTCCATGTGTTGTTCATCTTCAAGGATGAACTAATCACCCATTAATCTAGGAGTTGGGAGGTAACTTGTATCGAATCTATGCTTTAATTATAATTTTATTCATTCAATTCTTGTTGATTGTGGTGTTTATCAATCCCTCTATTATTTCACTTTGAACAAATGAATGTAATCGTGAATAATAAAGGCCTAGAGGTGCGGATAACTGCATGACCAATGTGCATATGTCGTACACTGGCTCACCATCATAATAAATTGAACCTATGGATGCACGAGAGTGATAAGTTAGGGTCAGGTTCCATATATGACCTAAGTGACAGTTAGATCATATGTTCTTGTGCTTAGGATATAGAATGGATGAATTATTCGAAGATGGAGACTGAACGGTAATTTAACAGGCTATATCTATCTTTTGTGAACGAACCCAAGAAATTGAATGATATTTTATTAAAATAAGTATAGAGGAGATACAAGTGAAACCCTAATCCTAGATTTTCACCCACCATAAGATCTTCATAAATTGTGATTGCTGCTAATTAGTTAAACACTAGAATAATCTAAACTATTAATAATTTGCTACCGATAAATTGTACTATCTGTGATCTTCCTGTCTCTGTGGTTCGACCCCTGCTTCCCAAAACTATTCTACAATAGCCTTGTCCACTTGCAAGGAAATAAATTTAAAATAAGACATCGATCAGAGCACATGCGGCGACAACCCGAAATCTAGTTTTTTTGTATTTTGACCTAATTTATGCCCCATAAACCATAGTATATAAAAAAAAAACACTGTAGCTCTAACCAAGGGACCAAAAATCATCCTTAATGAGCCCACGATTTCCATGAATTTTCCTGTAAATTTCTTTCTATTTTGTGTTTATTTTTTGAGTTAATTATGCCTTGGAAATATTATTATTTGTGTATTTGTGCATAATGTAGGTTTTCATGCATAATCGAGTATTTATATGGTGTTTATCATGAAGTTCTAGGCAATTCTGGGTTGCAAAGTTGAGCTTTGAATGATTTGGTTAAAGTCCGTTAAGTACGTCAAGTATTCCAAGGTAAAACAGGGCTAACGGCAACTAACGGGGTAACAAAGGACTACATTGCAAGAGCTGGGAGGGGAAGGACCCACGGCGCGCATCCCATAATCGCCAGGGGTACCGAATGATAATATGAAATACAAGGGGAGGCCAACGTAAATGCTAGATTCTCCTTTATGTGTTGTCAACTGAGGAACGCAACACATCACATGCCTTATCCACAGCGCCTGACACGCGTCCTTCTTGCCGGATCCAGCCCACCTTTTCACCCTCTCCTCCTCACAGCCACGACCCATTTATCCCTGGTGTGAGTGCCTGAGATTGCGCCCGCACCCCGCGCGCCCTTGGATAGGGGTGCGCGTACGTGCGGATGCGGGACACCACTGCTCTCATTCCATCCTCCCTTGTTTAGGGGAAGACGAAATTAAAAGTGCGAGAGGAGTTCTGTCTAAAATAACGCGTTTGAATACGCCTCAGTAACTTCAGTGAATTTTTTGTCCAATATGGGAGCTTTGGGTTTTCTATGTCAAGTTATCCTTTTTTTAGGGGATACCAGGATATAGGAATACATCACCCTTTCATTCTCATCCTCCCTTTTTTAGAAGAAAATGGAAAAGTGCAAGAAAGGATGTTGCGAGGCCCCACTATGGATTTTATGAAAATTGTCTTATGGCTTATTTCGGATCACTATGAGTGCTTTGGGTTTTCTACATCAAGTTATCTTTTTTTAGGAGATACCGGGATATAGGAATACATTACCCTTTCATTCTCATTCTCCCTTTTTTAAGGGAAAACGGAAAAGTGCAAGTAAGGAGTGTTGCGACGCCCCACTGGATCCAAAATGTTTTATAGAGTCACCATCTTTATTTTAAGGAAGAAATAAAGAAAAACCAAAAAAGAAAAACCAGAGATTGCAAAAACGGGTTCGGAGGCTAAGTTACAAGTTGGGAAGGTGCTAGGCATCCAACTCGCCCTTTCGGTCTCAAAAGTGGTTTTTGGCTAAAGTATGCTTTTTGTTATATTTATCTAGCAAATAAATAAAGCATTAACTACCTACAAATACATACATATTTACATTATTTATGAACTTGTAGCCGTATCCTTCCAATAATTACAAATATTTAAAAATATTTGGCCATAATAATGGCTCTTTTACATGTTATTTTCTAAAATAATCCGTGCAGCACAACGACTTATATTTTTACATTGGGCCGGATGGAAAATAGTTTTTTTATAAATAAACCCTTAAAGGCTCACATTTAAGAGTGTTGGTGTGCTCGCTCTGTCCTTCAGGGAGAGGGAGCCTTTTTGCTGCTGCTGTGGTTGCTGCGGTTCGGGCAGAGTAACAGCTTGCGAGAGTTGCTTTAGGGACCCGTAAAACGGGCGGAGCAACTACTTGTTTTTTGACACTTGTTTGCTTGCTGCTGGTGGAAATCGGGCAGAATATGTGCTTATTTTTGGCTAATTTGGCCTTTTTACTCGGGCAGAGCAACGACTCTTTCCGAGGTTTTTGGATAGGGGAAATAAGGTGGATACCTAACTGGGGGTCTAGGGATCACTTTAACCGGTTGGCTTTGTGTTTGGAGGAGGTTTGGCAGAGTTTCGAAGCTTTATAGGAGGGGGAACTCACTCTCACTCACTGATCGCTCGCTGCGTAAAAATAACGCAGAGTTTTTTCGGGCTTCAAGCCTTTGTGAATTGTGTCCCCAAAAGTGAGGTCGATCACCTGTATTTATAGTTGGATTTGTGCATCATCAGCTTGTACCGTGCGCTTGAAATTTTGCATAATGCGTTAACGCAATAGTACACTGTAGCACCTTGGGCGCGGCCATAAGGGTATATGGGAGCCGCGCCAAGGGACTATGTTGGTGGCGCCAGGGCACTATTCCAACTTTCATTTTTGCACTTTTAGCCTTTGCATTTTACTGTTTTGCGCATCTTGCTTTGCTTTTTGTATTTTTAAATCATGTAACTTGACATTTGTTAAGTCTTAACATGTCTTGATATCACATGCTAGAGTTACACATCAGGGGTACGAAATTGGGGTGTCTACACCTGGGTTCTTCCCGCAGTCCCTTTGCCAGGATCCCCATCAATCCATCCGTGACCCAGCTTCATTTTCTTTCCCAAATTTGCCCCCAATTCCTCCATGTTTTCCCCAAACTGCCCTTGCCTCCAATTGCTTCTCCATTTATCTTCAAACAACCTCCATTTGCAAAAAAAAACAAGCCCCCTGTAGACACCCCAATTTCGTACCCCTGGTATATAACATGACATGAAATATCAAGACCTGTTAAAAAGCTAACAAATGTCAAGTTACAGGGTTTAGATTGCAAAAAATGTAAAAGAAATGAAAGGATGCATGAACAGTGAATTGCAGAGGCCCAAAGTGCCAAAAATCATAACGAAAAATCCCCTGGGAGCTGCTCCAAGAGCCCCTGCCGCCGCCCATGGTCTCTTTGGGAGACGCCCCCACTTCTATTGTGGGTGGTGCCCAATAGTGCCTCCTGCACTGTAGCCTTGTGTCTTTGGTGTAATTCTCCAAGCGCGTGGTACAAGCCAATGAAGCTTAGTGAATAAAACTTAACAACGAAGGAAGCCAGGATTTTCGCCTATAAATAAAGGCATCCGGCACCAAGAATTGACAACTCTTTCACCGCGCAAGTTCGTGAAAACTCTCCCGAGAGAACGAGAGAATGCCGAAGAAATTTCCCTCTAGCTCCGAAGCTCTGCCAAATCTCCCCCAAACACTAAAACTCACCGGCCAAGGGAAACCTAGTTGCTCTACTAGGATTCTACCTTATTCCACCGGTCCAAAAATCCCAAAAAGAGCAGTTGCCCTGCCCGAATTCAGACGTCAAATCAGCAAAAAACAAGCAGTTGCTCTGTCTGATTTCCGATGTCAACAAGCAAACAACAGTAAAAAAGCAAGTAGTTGCTCCGTCCGGATCCCGAGGCCGAAAAGCAACTTTCGGAGCGAATTCCCCGAATCCCCGCAACAAAGAAAAAAAAAACCCCTCTCCTCGGCGACGAGTGAGCGCACCCTATAATCTACTAGAAGGAGCGTGGTACGAGATAAAACCCCCACGCTTCAAGAGGTAGTCTATTTAAAGTTTTTATATATAAAAGTGCTATTTAGACTAGTCCGATGTAAGAAAAATAAGCAGTTATGCTGCCCGAAATGCTATAGAAAATAGCACTAAAAAGAGTCATTATTATGACCAAAATTTTATAAACGTATTTGTAACTCCAGGAAAGAGGCTGTTGCAAGTTTGTAATAATATATGTACGGGTAAATATATATTTAAATGTTTTATTTCATCCGTTTAAATAAATATAAAAAAAAATATTTTTAGCCAAAACTATTTTGAGACCGAAAGGGCGAGTTGGGTGTCTAACTCCTTCCCACCTTGTAACTTAGCCTCCGAACCTTTTTGCAAATCTGGTTACATTTGATTTTTCTTTATTTTTCCTTAAAATAAAGATGATGACTCTGTTGATCACATTTTGAGTCCACAATTGAGGTCAGACGTATTCCACGCACCTTAAAGATTTTGAAATTACCCGCTTTTCACGAAGTGGGGGGATCGATCGAAAAAAGGAGCACTCACAGTGGCGACTCTGCTGGGGACGTTGTTTTTATTTTAAAGAAAATAAAAACGGAGGGCTAGACTCATTTTCATAAAAAAGGAAGAAAAAAAAGTTTTTCTTTTGTTTTTGGCTAAATATATTTATATTTATTTAACTGTTTAAATATTGCATTTATATATATATATATATATATATATATATATATATATATATATATATATATATATATATTTGTGCAAATAATCGTGAAACTTGCAGCAGCCCCGTTCCAGGTACCGTTGCAAATAAAAAAATATATAGAATTTCTGACAGGATAACAAAAAAAAAAAAAAAACAGGGGCTTATTATTATTGCTTTATTCTGCTTTATATTATCATTATTCTGCTTTATTTATTTATTCCGCGCAAAATATGTAAATATTCTTTTATTCTGTCATTTTATTTTGGGGATTAGGACCAATATGTAATTAATAGGAACAAATAGATTTCCCACTTTTCTTTCTATTTATTGATCTGAATGGCCGTTATACTTGCTCGCGCCGTCCTTTCGAGGATTCAAACTAATTAGTCGAGAAAATCCACAAAGAACAGAAAGACAGTCCATTTACTGCTTTATTTACTGTTTTATATCTGGAAAAAAAAACATTTTACTGCCTTTTAGATACCTCACACATGCGCACGTACGTAGAAATATTCTGAATTGCTACCCTATACCATGACCTGCCCACCCCTTGCATCAGCCAACATTAAAAGCATATAAATTCTCAGGACACTTCAATACTTCATGGACCAATCGGTTTTTATATCTCTGAATTATTAACCAATCTCTGTTGAAAAAAAAAAACAAAAAAAGAGCAAAAAAAATATGAATAAAGATATATGCACAGGGGCTAACCAATGATTTTTATGATATTCGACCTAGACCATTTAAATAGTGGATCCCGGAAAGAGTATATGCCCTTCGCTTGAGATCAGTCCAATCTTGAGGAGTCGAAAGGTAGGTGGAATACAAAGGTCATATACTCTAGAGAAAGAATCCACTATTCAAGGAATAGTCCCGAGACTGTCAAAATAAAGCGATTGTTTGTCCGATTAATCTTAGGAAAAATTGGATAATAATAATAAAATAATAATAAGAAAGACACACTGTACTTGAACCTAAAAGCCCAGAACCTTCCATCCTGATACCTTCAACCCATTTTCCTCAGAAACCTAGCACGAGTTTGGAAAGGAAGAGATAGCACCGGTCGGTTGATACGGGATACATGCACATGGGTCAGATCAGAAAATATCATAATCAGTTCAGAGAGTACATATTTGGGGAAAATGGCCGCCAAAAATGAACAGTCTACCGTAGGTATTGATACAGGGAGCTCTAGGGTACGCTCCGACTCTGGCTATGCAGAAATGGTTAGATCAAAGTTTGGATGCACAGGTTGATCACATAATGAGTCAGATAGCAAACCTCATGCAAGGTCCAAGACCCAGTAGTGAGGGAGCCACTTTCCCTGCAACCCCTCAAGAAGCATTTACTTCTCATGCTCCTCTAAACCCAAACCATCAGCCAAATACTAACCTTCCACCAACCGCCAACACCCCAATCATCAATTTCTCATCAAATACTTATTACCAAAATTTTAACCCTTTCTTACCAAATCCACCATATCCTTTTCCCAACACCCATATACCCTAAAATCCAAGTGGCCTCCCATTTCCCATCACCAATCCACTCCAAAATAACCCATATATGGACCCCAGAAGCTATACCCGACCAGGACAAGTAACGACTTATTTACCTTTCAATAATCCTGGTCGTCGGGCAAAAACCGCCAATAACCTATCTCCTCAAAATTCCTATCAAATACCCCAGCAAGGAATAAACCCAATTACCCCCAATCCCTCCAATATATACCAAACCCAACCACCTGCCACAAAATTAGAGGCAGATATGGAAAATCTAAAAAGTATGATGCTCAAAGTATTGAACAAAGGGGAATTTTCTACGTAGGCATTAACGCTACAACCCTCAGATGTATTACCCTCAAAATTTAAAATGCCCAACATAAAAAATTTGATGGGACTGGATGCCATATCTCCCACCTAAAATCTTACTTTACCGCTATGCATTCAAGGGGAGCTAGCTTCGAGGCTATAGCTTCCAACTTCCATCTGACCTTGGTAATGGGCTGCTGAACAATGGCTCATGTTAGCAGATAATAGTCGCTACTTGGGATCAAATAGCTGAAGAATTCCAAAAGAGATACAAAGACAACAATAGCTCTGAAAATAAAAGGGAACTTGAGGCATATACCCAAAAGGAAAATGAAACCTTTGCAGACTTTGTAGCCAGGTGGAAGAGAAAAGTTGCCCAGACTTTAGACAGACCTGATCCATCTGAATCAACCCGGTTGTTTATAAAAAACCTAAAGCCAATTTATCTTGAACGCATGAGGTATCTTCTTTACGGTGATTTCAATGCCATCATGGAAATAGGAAATCGTATTGATGAAGAAATACGTACAGGGTCCCTAGAAATTGATACACCTCCAAGTTCATTCTGCTACTCTGAATTTGAGATTCGGAGGAAGAATCTACGGAAGAAGTCAACATTGTTGAAAGAATCCCGACTGAAGAGTATAGTAATGTGCCATGGTCATATGAGACATATAAGTCTGCCAATTCTATTAAGGGAAGCAGTGGCACTAACCGAAGCTGCATAGGACCTTACAAAAGAAACAGGAGGCATTACGATGAATTGCATGTTCCAATGTCACTAATACTACAAGGGTTAATAGCACAAGAAGTCCTTAAGCCCCTTGAAAACTACAAACCTCCAAACCCATTACCCGCCAAATGGAGCCACAACAAGTACCGTGAATACCATCAATCCAGTGGTCATATCACCGACAAATGCTTCTCACTCGATGATAAAATCATTGAGAAGCCGCACCCATGATTGATTCTGATAAAAAGTGACCAAGCATCGCCCAAGGAACTACATTGAGAAAGAATTGGGATAGGGCAGAACGTTAGTATAAGAAGATGTTGGCCACTCAGAAAAAGACAAGGGAAGACTTTGAGACTCATAGAACCCTAGAATACCCTTTTGTATAAACCTCTTCAAAACCTTTTACCTTTGAATCTCCTCTCGCCAAAATAAAATCTTCAAGAAGCAACTTTTTTCAACTCAGCGTCGGTTTTGTAGATTTTCTATATATATCTTTCCTTTTTGATTCAGGTCACCTATTTCCAAGTAACCCTGGACAGGTTTTCTTCTAAGGATGATAAATTGACTCACTTAAAAACACCTAAATCTACACGAGTTGATAATGATTCATCCAGAAGATATGGACCCGCAAACTATTAAGAACACATGAAATCTAAAGCAGCAAGTCGTCTTGATCGGAAATCACCTTCGACCCATTGCGGCTGAGCTATTAGTAGCATACTGGGGCTTCCTACCATAAACACCAAAACCTCTCCAAAAACTTGGAACCCTTTTTCAAGATCACCATATACCAAAACCCTATTGAAATTAAGATCTTCCAAAATCCCCAGCCAAACAACTATCCCCATGATCCCGCTTCCCAAAACCGGGGTTGTTTCGCCTGTTTATATCCACCAAGAATGATTATCCTTTTGTCCCAAAAGGAGATATTTCCTCAACTGCTATGATGATACTCCGAAAAAAAAGGGAGAGAAGAGAAAAAAAAAAGAGAAAAAAGAGAAGAAAAAAAAAGAAAAAAAAAAAAAAAGAAAAATCTCTCTCTGGAGCAAGTCCATCATTTGTCCATCTCTCCCTTACACAAATTACTATGGGGCTTCTTGGGAAAAACAACACATATATACTTCTTCAGGTGTGAATCAAAAAGCCAAAGCTATACCCAAAGCCAAAGCCATACCCAAAGCCAAAAAGCCAACCAACGATCAAACTTTTGATTGCCTTTGTTAAACAGAAACCAATTCCATGAAAAGACCTTCTAACCAGAAACCTCAAAGCCAATCCATCCCTAAAAACTTAAACAATACACCATGAACCGGTCGCGATCAACAACTCTGTCTCAATCGGTTATAACGTGATCTGAGTCGAAGATGGAACTCCTTGCTAAAACACACAAAAACATTAAAAGATAATTACCAAGTAAGGTCCATAACCCACCAAACCTAGTGATACTCAGCAATAAGGTGAACTCTGAATTCCGGCTCTCTTTCTTGTTCAGTAGAGTCGTCCTCATATCCTGTGCCTTTGTTTCTCTCTTCAGCAAAAAAAAGAAAAAAAACCAAAAAAAAAAGGAAAAGAAAAAAACAAGGGGTTTTCCCTCTCCATCCACTTCCTTATGGGGCCATTTATATCCATAAAAACGTATCACTTGAGTATGCTGGGGCTTTTCCCACCGAACTCATGAGTCTTGTCAATGCAGTCTCATATCTCATGTTCCACGAGTCATGAATTGTTGGTCATAACAGAAGATATCCCGGTTAGGAAATCTTTGAAGAATCTGAGTCCCGCTATGAGCAAGATAAAAAAAATATTCTAGGTCTTGGTATAAAGAGAAGGCATTTTGGAAACTCATTATCAACCGAGAAATTTTGCCTCGACCTTATTGGGCAAGGACTTCTTATGTTTGGATGACATGATCACTTATTATGTCTAATCCTAATCTGAATCCAAGGTTATCACACACAACATATTGCAAAATTGATACACTACTAGAGGGTCCCTTATGATTCCTGCAAGCCCTGGTGGATGGTTTCGGATACACTTTGCCCCTACCTTCCTGTTGATGTCAGACTGGTTATCTACCAGTTTTTTTTGTCCAAGAATACCAAAAGTTGGGAACCTCACTTACAAGGTTAGACTATTTGTTTCGCTTTGGCATCGCACCGATTTCTCTAAGTTCTATCATATCTGACTGCTTGACCGTCGTGGTATCTCGTCCCATGGGCCCAAAATTTGAAGCCCTTCTTACTTTCTTTGCCAAAAACCATGATATTTTGTTATCAAGTCAAAAGAAATAAGCGGAAGCCCTCCATTAAATTTCTTCACTGAGAAAGCCCCACCAGATACCAAAAACCAAACAAACTTATATATGTCACACCTCCTACGATTGTGGCCAAAGCTTCGAGTAAACCCCAACAAAAACAACCTCAGCCATTTCACTCACCAGCTCGAGAAGTACAATGTGTTTATAAAAGATAATTTAGTTTTTCTTAAAAGAGGGTCAATCGCGTACAGGTACTATCAACTAGAGTTTGCATGTAAACTAAATTGCAAAGTGATGGAGTAAGTAATTCAGCGATTTTGTATCGCACCACTATATCTGATCTCGAAACTTTTCCCACATATTACTGACCTTATCATCATCCCTGCATTGTAGAAACAATTGGCGTCATTCCATCACAGGGCTTCATAATCATCATTTTCCCTATGCTGGGGAAAACCCATTTTAAAAGTTGCATCACTTTCCCTATGCTGGGAAAGCCCGTTTTAAAAGGTTGCATCGTTTTCCCTATGTTGGGGAAAGCGCATTTTAAAAGGTTGCATCGCTTTCCTATGCTGGGGAAAGCGTGTTTTAAAAAGTGGCATCGCTTTCCCTATGCTGGGGAAAACACGTTTTGAAAAGTGGCATCGCTTTCCTATGCTGGGGAAGGCGCGTTTTAAAAGGTTGCATCGCTTTTCCTATGCTGGGGAAAGTGGTTTTAAAGGTGGCATCGCTTTCCTATGCTGGGGAAAGTGCATTTTGAAAAGGTTGCATCGTTTTCCCTATGCTGGGGGAAACGCGTTTTAAAAAGTGGCATCGCTTTCCTATGCTGGGGAAAACACGTTTTAAAGTTTTGAAAAGTGGCATCGCTTTCCCTATGCTTGGGAAAGTGCGTTTTGAAAAGTGGCATCACTTTCCCTATGCTGGAGAAAGCGCGTTTTAAAAGGTTGCATCGTTTTCCCTATGCTGGGGAAAACACGTTTTAAAGGTCCCACCAGTTTTGCCTATGCTCGGCGAAACACACCATTCATCCCACCCAGTGCCTGTTGCTGTTTGTTTGCTTGAGGCCGAACTACGTTTGGTCTGATTCCTGAGAAAGGGATACGTAGGCAGCCTATTTCGGTAGGTGCGACCATCAGAGCATTTAATTGCACATCTGCTTAAAAACTACGATAACCTGCTATAACCGACTAAATATGTCTAGGGTATGTGAGATTTGAACTGCATCCTAAACCGTCGCATCTATAAATTGCCTCATATTGCATTTCTCCCCATTATAATTTTCACGAAATTTAGGAGTCTATTTCTTATCAATGATGTTCGTTTACTTGGTAAGTTTCGGTTTACCCATAAACTCCATCGTTGAGGGCTCTGTAGACACCCCAATTTCGTACCCCCGGTATGTAACATGACATGAAATATCAAAACCTGTTAAAAAGCTAACAAATGTCAAGTTATGGGGTTTAGATTGCAAAAAATGCAAAAGAAATTAGAAGATGCATGAAGAGTGAATTGCAGGGGGCCAAAGTGCCAAAAATCATAACGAAAAATCCCCTGGGAGCTACCCCAGGACCCCCTGACACCGCCCATGGTCTCTTTGGGAGCCGCCCACTTTCATTGTGGGTGGCGCCCAATAGTGCCTCATGCACTGTAGCCTTTTGTCTTCGGTGTAATTCTCCAAGCGCACGTAGAAGCCAATGAAGCTCAGTGAATGAAACTTAACAACGAAGGAAGCATGATTTTTGCCTATAAATAAAGGCATCTAGCACCCATAATTGACAACTCTTTCACCGTGCAAGTTCATGAAAACTCTACCGAGAGAACGAGAAAATGCCGAAGAAATTTCCCTCTAGCTCCGAAGCTCTGCCAAATCTCCCCAAACACTAAAACTCACCGGCCAAAGTAAAATCTAGTTGTCCTGCTAGGATTCTGCCATATTCCACAAGTCCAAAAATCCCAAAAAGAGTAGTTGTCTTGCCCGAATTCAAACGCTAAATCAGCAAAAACAAGCAGTTGTTTTGCCCAATTTCTGACGTCAACATGCAAACAACAGCAAAAAAGCAAGCAGTTGCTCCGCCCGGATCCTGAGGCTGAAAAGCAACTTTCGAAGCGCCACTCGCCTCGAATCCCCGCAACAAAGAAAACAAAGAAAAAGACTCCCTCTCAAGGACGAGCGCACCCTAGAATCTACTAGAAGGAGCTTGGTACGTGATAAAACTCCTATGCTTCAAGAGGTAGGCTATTTAAAGTTTTTATATATAAAAGTGCTATTAGACTAGACCGATGTAAGAAAAATAAATAGTTATGCTGCCCGAAATTCTATTGAAAATAGCACTAAAAAGAGTCATTATTATGGCTAAAATTTTATAAATGTATTTGTAACTCCAGAAAGAAGACGTTGCAAGTTTGTAATAATATATGTATAGGTATACATATATTTAAATCCTTTATTTCATCTGTTTAAATAAATATAAAAAAGCATATTTTTAGTCAAAACTATTTTGAGACCGAAAGGGCGAGTTGGGTGCCTAACCCCTTCCCACCTCGTAACTTAGCCTCCGAACCCTTTTGCAAATCTAGTTACATTTGGTTTTTCTTTGTTTTTCCTTAAAATAGAGATGTCGACTTTGTTGGTCATATTTTGAGTCCACAATTGAGGCCAGCCGTATTCCACACGCCTTAAAGGTTTTGAAATTACACGCTACTCACGCAGCGGGGGGATCGGTCGAAAAACGGGGCACTCACACCCCCATTTCGGGTTGTTAGCCCTAAATGGGGCACCACTCCCATTTTCACCAAAATTTCTTCCTCTCTTCCACTGATTGATCACCTTTGAAGGTTTTGAACTTCAAATCAAGAGCCAACGAAACATTTACAAAAGATTTCAACCTAGGATTTGTTCTTCCATTTGGTTTAATTCTTTCAACCTATCTTTTGAGATATTTATTGTATTTTCTTGGGTTGATTAATTTTGTAATTGTGGAATTGGTTTATGCTTAAATTATTCATGGAATGCAATTATTTTTCTATATTAAATCTAGTGATTTAATTTAATCTCTCTTTATTTACTATACATTCATGTTTGGTTATTATTTTGTGGGTTTAATGTGTTTAATTAATTGATAATTAGTTAAATGATTTTAGAAATATTTAGGATCCGCGAGAGCTACTTTTATATTTCGGACCAATCAATTTAATAGTTGGTGTTTTGTGACACACACCGATAGCCATTGTGAGACTTGTTTCGACACGCGATCGAACCACCTTAACCATTCGCAAGGTCGGGGATGTTAGGGTTGACTATAAGATGTGAGAGCCTGTAATTAACCAATTTTGTTTGTCTCGACTACCAACATGATTTGTAGAAAAATAAAGAGAATTTCTTTTTGCAAAGTATTACACATGTGTTTGGTTATTATTATGTGTTCTTCATGTTTTTGATGGCGTAGCAATCCATTAGATGATCACTAGAATTATAGGATAAGATGTAAGAGTTCATCCTATTAATTCCGAAAATCGCAATAATTGTTTGCGTTATGTGAGACCGAGAGGAGATCGTGTGTAGATAGTTATTGGGTGCTTGTTTTGACATGCGACTATTTTCTCCTATGTTATAAGATGCGAGTAGCTAGGAGTTGTAGCTAGATTTGTTATACGTCGCGAGAGCCCGTAGTGAATAATGTTATGCGTCCGACTACCAAGACTTGAGTGAAAGAAAAGCAGAAAGAGGATTAAAATTAAACACCGGCTAGACTATAAATATTATGCTCCTATATTTTTATCTTGATTTGATGTTGCCAAACGACTTGCGCATTAGTTTAAATTTTAATTGTTTTTTTAGGTTGTTTATATTTTTAGATTTTAATTCATTTTCCTTTCGCTTAAATATAATTATCAAGATTTTAATTCATTTTCGCTTAAATATAATTAAATGTTAGCTATAGTGGAAATTGATTCAAATTTTGGTATTTAGTTGAAGTGAAAATTACGTACATTCTCTGTGGAATCGATAAAAGGGAATTATTTTTTGAAGCTTGGCCTTCCTCCCAAAGTTCGAGGTCTTTGCTCGATAAATTAGTTATGCATTTATTAGTTCTTTATTCCTTTATTTGTATCTTGATCCTTTGTCCTCCCATTTATAAGGGCCAGGGTTGTCTCCTCAGTTTGTATTCATTAATAAAATCTCGCCCGATAAAAAAAAAGGCCAAATTTTGGTATTTAGTTGAAGTGAAAATTACTTTTGCGCACATCAATTACTTGTTTTTGGCGTTGCCGGAATGATTTAATTTTTTGCTCATATATGCTAATATCGATACCAAGCGAAATTATTTCTATTTTGATCATGCTTTTGTAGTTAGTTTACTTGATTTTGTATTTATATGTTTTGTATGTTGAATCGCTTTTTGAAGCCCTCCCGAGTTTGTGGGTTTGTAGGAAGGTGTGCATGGTAACCCCACACAAAAAGATTTTCTTTTCTTTTTTATTCCATAATTACATTCCTACTCTTTTCTTTTGACCTTGATTTAATGCAGGGGTTAGTGTTTCATTGTAGTGGTTACTCGAGGAGATTATTTGAATGGATCTTTTCGGCTTGGAATTCCATAAGAAATCAACTTTAAGAGAGTTTCTTTCCTTTCCTTCTCCTTATACTTTAAGTTTAGGAGTATGGTTTGGTTGGTAAACTTTGAAAATTCTGAAAATCTTGAGCTTTATATGCCCCAAATTATTTATGCTTTGATCACTCGCCTCTCGATCTTGGTGCTCTTTGAGTTGTGCTTGCATTATTTTCTAGGAGTCAATTTTGATATTACTATATGTATAGTTGAGGATATGTTTGTGATTGATGTGGTAGCATCACCTCATTCATGATGGATAATACCCAAGTTGTTTATTGAAATATTTTTTATGTTTTGCTCTAGTGATGGTTGTGCATGTCTAAGATTATCATATTGTGAGTCTAGATGCCGAGAGTTATGTTTTGATGATTAAAAGCTTGGCGTGTGCATGTGGGTATGACAAGAGCATGATATAAGCCATCTTTGGACCGTTTGAGCCTTTCTCTATCCTACCCATTTATTTCACATTAATCTCTAGTGTCCCCGTTGAGCTCATATATAGAATGGCGTGTGCCTAGAGCACACAATGACCCCCATTTGACTTCGTTTCTTATACCCGCATCATCTTATCCCGTAAGCCTAAACACTTGCCGTCGCCCTTCAAGAGAGCATGATTTGAAATGAATTATTTTATTTATATAATCTTGTTGGGAAGGGTGTGCTTCATGAAGGTTTTATGCTTATTATTGTTGAAGTTGATGTTTGAAATTGTTGAATGGTAGTGAAAAAAAGTAAAGAAAAGAAAAGAGCCCCCTTGGAAAGTAAAGAAAATAAAAAAATCTAAAAGAAAAGTCAAGGGTGGCCACAAAAGAAGAAAAAAAAATGTCATTGTTTCTAATTTTTTCAAGGAGATATAAGGGTGGAGCTTAATTGTTGTAGTAGTGGAGACACTTTTACAACCCAAAGTTTAAAGTTTAAGGGGTTGTTGAAGTGAGGTTATGGTATTTGAAGAGTTGTACTTTCATGAAGCTAGTCTTCCTGTGAAAACTTCAGACTCTTTGCTCTCTTGACTTCCTATCATATCTTTCATTTGTAGCCCAAACCTTGGCCGAATATTATAAGCTTGAAAAGTCTTATTGATATTATCATGTCATGTGTTCTTGCCTTGCCTTAGTTTATAACTCTTTTGGTTTGACTCGCATTTGGTATCTCGATTGGTCGTTCAATCTAAGCTAGAGCATTGCAACTTTTGGATAAAAATATGTTTTTTGAGTTTAATGATTGTTTGAGGATTGTTTGCTAGTATATGAATCAATTCATACTTCAATTATGTATGTTTATAATCTTGGGTTGATCTCTTAAATGGTAATGTTTGCAGGATTTTAATTGAGTGTTGCTTTTATTTCATATTGTTCTCGAGTTTTTTCATAATTCATTCTCTTTGCTCGGGACGATCAAAGTATAAGTTTGGGGGTGTAATGAGCCCAAGATTTCCACGAATTTTCCTGAGAATTTCCTTCTATTTTGTGTTATTTTTGAGTTAATTATGTCTTGAAAATATTACTATTTATGTATTTGCGCTTAATGTAAGTTTTTATGCATAATCGAGTATTTATATGGTGTTTAACACGAAGTTCAAGGCAATTCAGGTAGCAAAGTTGAGCTTTGAATTATTTGGTTAAAGTTCGTTAAGTCCGTCAAGTATTCCAAGGTAAAATAGGGCTAACGGCAGCTAACGGGGCTAACAAAGGACTACATTGCAAGAGCTGGGAGGGAAAGGACCCACGGGGCGCATCCCATAATCGCAAGGGGTACCGAAGTGATAATATGAAATGCAAGGGGAGGCCGACACAAATGCTGGATTCTCCTTTATGTGTTGTCGGCTGAGGAACGCGCCACGTCACCCGCCTTATCCACAGCGCCTGACCCACGTTCTTCTTGTCGGATCCAGCCTAAACCCGCGTGCACCCGGCCCAATCCTTCTCCATCCAGCCCGCCTTTTCACCCTCTCCTCCTCACAGCCACGACCCATTTATCCCTAAGCTGCCCCACGGTCCCTTTCCAGGAGCTCCATTAATCCATCCGTGACCCATTTTCATTTTCTTTCCCAAATTTACCCCCAATTCCTCCCTATTTTCCCCAAACTGCCTTTGCCTCCAATTTGTTTTTCCATTTATCTTTAAGCAGCCTCCATTTGCAAAAAAAAAAAAAAACAAGCCCCATTTCGGGCTGTTAGCCCTAAATAGGGCACCACCCCTATTTTCACCAAAATTTCTTCCTTTACTCCATTGATTAATCACCTTTGAAGGTTTGGAACTTCAAATCAAGAGCCAATAAAGCATTGACAAGAGATTTCAACCTGTGATTCGTTCTCCATTTGGATTAATTATTTCAACCTATCTTTTGAGATATTTATTGTATTTTCTTGAGTTGATTAATTTTGTAATTGTGGAATTGGTTTATTCTTAAATTATTCACAGAATGCAATTATTTTTCTATGTTAAATGTAGTGATTTAATTTAATCTCTCTCTTTATTTAGTACACATTCATGTTTGGTTATTATTGTGTGAGTTTAATGCGTTTAATTAATTGACAATTAATTTAATGATTTTATAAATATTTAGGATCTGCGAGAGCTACCTTTGTATTTCGGACAAATCAGTTTAATAGTTGGTGTTTTGTGACACACACCGATAGCCATTGTGAGACTTGTTTCGACACGCAATCGAACCATCTTAGCCATTCGCGAGGTCAGAGAGGTTAGGCTTGACTAAAAGATACGGGAGCCCGTAGTTAACCAATTTTGTTTGTCTCGGCTACCAACATGATTTGTATAAAAATAGAGAGAATTTCTTTTTGCGAAGTATTACCCATGTGCTTGGTTATTATTGTGTGTTCTTCATGCTTTTGATGGCGTAGCAAACCATTAAATGATCACTAGAATTATAGGATAAGATGCGAGAGCACGTCCTATTAATTCCGAAAATCACAATAATTGTTTGCGTTACGTGAGACCGAGAGAAGATCGTGCGTAGATGGTCATTGGGTGCTTGTTTTGAAATGCGGCTATTTTCTCCTATGTTATAAGATGCGAGAGCTCATAGTTAGGAATTGTAGCTAGATTTGCTATATGGTGTGAGAGCCCGTAGTAGAATAATGTTGTGCGTCCGACTACAAAGCTGAAAGAGGATTAAAATTAAACACTAGTTAAACTAGAAATATTACACTCCTATATTTTTATCTTAATTTGATATTGCCAAACCACTTGCGTGTTAGTTTAGATTTTAATTGTTTTTTAGGTTGTTTATATTTTTAGATTTTAATTTATTTTCTTTCGCTCAAATATAATTAGTTAGTCAAATTTTGGTATTTAGTCAGAGTGAAAATTACGTACATTCTCTGCGGGATCGATAACTCGTATTTATGTACACTTTATTACTTGATACAACCGGGTATTCTTACCCGAGTTACGTTTTTGTGCACATCAATCATCTCTTTATGTTGCAATAACAATATTATTAGTTTATTCATAGTTTTGAAGATCAAATCATGTGTTCTTCCATTCAATCCATTGTTCCATCAATTGTGATGAGCTAAACTCATCAAGTTTAGGAATTGGAAGTAACTTGTATCGAATCTTATATTCTAATTCATAATGATATTCAATCAATATCTTGTCTATCACTTAGCTTATATCTTGTATTCTCGTGAAACTCACACGTCCGATGGTGTTTATGGATGTTTAGACATTTGAGTATGAATAAATGCATAATCCGTGCATATGTCATATGATGGCCAACTTTTATGATAATTAGATCTCATTGATTTCTTGATCGGGTTAATGTGAGATCTAGGTTCTTTGTGTTCTTGTGCTTCAGGTATATCCTCGATATTGATTATATGGACTAATCAGGAAAGCATAATAAATTTAGTGACAATAAGACTTCAAACCGTAATTTAAGCATACCACTATTTGCCTTCGTGAACGAACTCTTGATGATTGATTGATATCATATCAAAAAAAAACATAAGAATAGATACAAGTGAATCATAATTCCTGGACCTCCTCCATAATCTGATTTTCGTGTTATAAATTGTGCTCTCAAATACCTGCTGATAATATGCTTTCCCTGTTAATTAGTTAAATTACTACTTAGTTAATTTAGTTTATAATTAGTTTTAATCAAACAAAACCCCCTAGTTTAATAGTTTCTTTTACTAGTTTAATTACTCATATTGTTACTTGTCTTTGTGGTTCGACTATTGATTATGCATCGCTATACTATAAGTTGACTTGTGCACTTGTGAGGTTAATTATTTCTTACATCAACCGTCTTCAGGTATAAATAAGAGGCATTTCCTCTATCGATCATTCCTCATGTTATTTTGATATCCTACAACACTTATCACATTTATACAAATCTCTACTATTACATACACCGTCTTCCATCTTCATTATTACATTGGTTTCATCGGTTTCATCGGGGATCTCATTATTACGTCGGATGGTTTGAGTTGGGCAACCCCCAACTCCTTCAACGACGATGTTCATTTTGTCAGGTCAAAGGTCTTCACTTCCAGCTTTGCAACTTACCTGGACAACACGATAAGATCATAGCATTTCTAGTGTGATCAAATTTAAATAAGTTTGATTGACGACATTAACACTAAAGTTTGTAAGAACATCATGAACTCAAACTCGTAATATCATACCTCATTCTATTAATTTAGCACAACATAGGTGCATTAAAAGAATTGTATGAAATCAAATAATGCCTCTGTTCTTAGAAAAAAAAAAGTTTACTATCTCTTTCTTCGTCAGACATTCCAAAATAAGTGTTTGATTTATAATCGTTTACTTTTGATGATTTCACTTTTACCATGTTAATTCCTATTTTAAAAGATGGGTTTCAATTGTACATGAGATTTATTGAAAAACATTTAATATCTTACATAATTATAATATGGTCAATTAACTATTTTGGTTTGTGTGACAAATTAAACAAGATAGTAGTACTCCATCCGTATTGGATAAATGTTTCTACCTTTTATTTTGGGATAATATCACTTTTGGTACCCTCAGTTTATCTCCTTTTCACTTTTGGTACCCATTGAACACAAAGTATCAAATATCATCCTAAATGATTGTCAGTTTCATCAATTTTCATACTTTCCATTACCAATTTGTCAAACCCAAGCGGAAGACCTGCTGTTCTAGGTTGGAAAGGCAGGAAACCGGCTACGTCACTTGGTCTTGGTAGAAAAGTGAGAGAATCAACCTCCAACCCTCATTTCTTCCCCAATTTCTCCCGCCATTTCAGCCTTCTAACCGTAATATCCCTTTCCCAAGTGCGAGGCTATGAGAAAGTGAATTAGAAGCCATTCTCCTGAATTTCTGGTCCAAAGTGAAGGAAATGCAGAGATTTCATCCTTATTTGTAATCGTATCACTCACTCTGTCCTAGCTTTCTTGAGCAATTGACGGGATTGGGACTTCATTCCTTCCCCAATTTCTCTTCATTCCAACCCTAATATTTATGGATGTCCAATTTCTTCAAATCTTAGCCTTTACCAAGTAATTCCCTCCTCCAAATTCTTAATTCATTTTCTCTCCCATTGTATTCCCTTTTCTCAATTCGTCTTCCCCAATTTCTTCCTCAGCTTCCCTTAATAAGCAATTCCCTTCAAATTCTTACTTCAAATTCTTCCATTTTCTCAATTCGAGTTCATTCTGCCCCCACCTACCTTCATCTGATTTCTTAAGCTATTGATTTTGAAAATGAACAACTCCACACCAACTTCTTCAAATGGTAGTTGGAGCTCAAGTAATATGGAAGACATGTACTGTAAATGTGGAATAAAGATTGGATTGAAGATTTCTTAGACTAGAAATAATCCAGGAAGAAGATATTGGGCATGCCCAAAATATGGGGTAATTTTAATTTTTATTGCATTTGCCTCTTGTTTTGTTTGATATGGTAGATATACCTGACTGTCTTTTTTCTTTTCTTTTTTTTAAATTACAGCACATGTATATTGTGGATTTTTTAAATGGTTGGATGATGAATGTAGCATAAGGTCCAAACAAATTATTCCAGGATTGTTAGCCAAGTTGAACAGATTTGAAGCTGAAGTAGAGAGATTGAAGATGAAAGAGGCTGAAATGAAAGCTGAGTTGATGATGGCAAATACCATGGTTGAGGCCATGAAGACTGAAGTCATTCAGTTGAAAATAAAACTCAGTTGTGTGTTTATTGTAATGACAATTATAATTGGTTTTTGTATGACCATGATGTTTGATTTGTAATTATAAATATGTAAGAACCTTGCAATCTTCTAAATACAGTATCTTTTTTGTTAATCTATTGATTGCAATGGAAGTTGTATTGGCAATTCTATTTGGCAAGTTTGAAGAGTTTGGAAAATTTTGTAACCAGCACAACAACTGACAACATTATGAACCAAATGTCCTACCTGACATTACTGGAAATTATGAACCAGCATTGACACAATCAAAACAAAAGTGTTGACATTAGCAAAGTCTAATTTTGTACTGAAATTCCAAGTACCAAATCCATACAACAAAAATGGACATACATAACCAAATACTAGAGTACTGAAGTACTGTAAATTAACTGTAAAAAAGCCAAAGTTAAATCCACAAGTACCAAACATAACATGTATAAATGGACATAACATAACATAACCAATTTCATTAACATAACACAAATCCATACAAGAACATGGTTTGATAAGTCAAATCCACAAGTACCAAATTCCTACTCAAATCCATACAGAGCTTGATAACTACCAACTACCAAATACCAAATTCCAAATCCATACAGAGTTTGATAACATCAAATTGTTTAACAACAACAAAGTTTAACACAAATTCAGTCTTCATGTCCTCCAGATCCACCTCCAATTTCATGTCTCATTCCCTTCAGTGGTTATATCTTGTCTTTGCCACTTGGATTATCATTCCTTTTTGCATTTGTTGAAGTTCCACCTCCATATCCACCTCCAATTGCATGTCTCAAATTGGCCATTGTAATGTAATTCACTCTCCCCTCACAATAAGTGGAGTGTTGATTGTTGATGTTTGATTCACCTTAAAAATAAAAGGCAAAGTCAGAAATTTTCAATCAAAAAAAAAAGAATATAAAATGGTGAAATTATATTTCTTACATTTACAGAAGCAATCCAATTTGTATTGCCCCTTATGTTTACCCCCATACTGCTTGAACCTCTCTTTCTTTTAACTTGAAGATGATTAGAAAGTCAAGATTCAATTTCACAAAAGTTAGTATAATACATATCAACAAAAAGTCAAGATTCAATTTCACAAACTTACTGTGTAATTTTGAAGGATTTGATGACCGAGGTT
>CM028377.1:88793247-88971269 GCA_013146195.2 Codonopsis lanceolata | reverse complement strand
AATGAAGAGGCTCAAAACAGTGAGAGTCGAATGGAGGAAAGAAGGTTTATACCCTTGAGAAAGTAGGATCACGTAAATGAGTGAGGGAAATATGAGGGACCGTTTGTCACCACCCGTTTCAGCCATGGATGATATCTTCCTAAAACATACGGTCCTAGATCAAAGGGTTTTTGAGAGCCAGGAGATACAAGATTTTAGCATGCTCTTCGGTTATGACATTTGTGTTTTTGGACGGAGACCAATTTGCACTTGATTTTGTGCAAAAGGCATAGAGAGGGACATACGTGAAGTACTAACAGAAACACCCTTGGCTGGCCATAATTTAATTCGACCACCCGAAAGTTCACAAATGCACAAATTTAGGTCAACATTGAAATCAACAATACTAGAAGGATGAGAACCAAGCATGGAATTTATGACGGTGGGGAAAAATGAAAACCATCGACCTCTCCAAACACTTTTTCAAAACTAGAATCAACATAATCATGAATTCTCTTTCCAGATTAGCATAAAACTCATGAATCGGTTCACGAGAATATGACTACAAGAGACAAGGTTTTCAAAAGATGTCGGCGAGAAATAAGCGAGGCAGATTAAAATTATCCAACATTGAACTCGAGAACATTTCGTTCATCAATGATATTTCTAGAAATATTATATCGACGAGAAGCAGTTTTGGAAATAAACGAAGATGAGTAGGGAGTACCAAGAGGTTTCATTTTTCTGGATGTTGCAACAATCGGTGCAACATTGAGAAATTCAGGGGGAGATGAGATTTTCTAACCTATGCAGGTTAGATGGTTTGATTGGTCTTGTATAAACACTTGTTTTTGATTTGACGAAAAGGTTTCAACAAGGGAGATTGTAAGGGTAAAATAGGCATGACCTATTTTATCTTGTTTTCACCTTTCTTGGTCAAAGAAGAATTTTAATTTAGTCAATGTTTATTTTAGGTGTTAGATTTTGTTTAGATTATTTTTGGTAGATTGATTTGTTTTTATAGGAAAATCTTTCAAAAGATTTTGGGTATATTAGTTAGGTAACTAAATCTTTGCAAATAATTTAGTTATTTCATGTATCATAGTTTTTGTTAGGAAAGATATCTTGTGATATATTTTTGGTAACTAAATCTTTACAAAATAATTTAGTTATTAGAGGTATTATAATAGGAAACATAATCTTTTGTAATATTGTGCTAATCTCTTACCCGCTTGGAGAAAGGTTTCCTTGTCGTGTTCTTGCGAGGTTTGTGCCCTATATATGCGGCGTGATTTTAGTTTTTGAGACTACGTAGAGTTTGACACAGAGAAGATAGACGGGCCAAACTTGCAAGGAGAATATATTCGAGAGCTTGAATGAGAGTGAGTTTTACTTCTTTGTGTAGAGCTTGAGAAAGTAGATTGAAAGACCATAAGCGAGGAGACGTGCATAGCGGTTTTCTCACAAGCATGTTGGTTTGAAACTACGTGAAACGGCCGTTCTTCTGAAGTTACGTATTGTGTGCTTCTTTTTTCGTTTCTTTGTTTGAGGCTTGTTTTGGTTCTTTCTTTCCCGTTTGGTATAGTGATTTATGTGGGTTTTGGTTCTCCAAGATTCTATATCTTGTGAGAATTTTGTGTTACTTAGGATTAAAACTTGGGTGTTGGTTTTAATATATTGTGTTGCCTTGAGGCTTGATCTACAAGTTTGATACTTGTAGATTGTTTTATTGATTTTCTGTCTTTTATATTCTGTTTGGTTCGATATGAGAAAACAAATCTTCGCTGCTATTTTAAAAATACACTTTCAGTTCACATTGTTCTTGTCATTGTTGCAACATTCAACACCCAACATTAGCGCGGTAACATCGTTCTATCGAGAAATCAGTGCATCAGCGTTCTTCAGTTTCTAACTTTTTGAAATCGTACCTAAACCGTATTAGATCAAAACTGAACCAAATCATTGATTTAGTTTGGTTTAGTTAAGTGGTTCGGTGGTTCTAATGTGCACCCTTATAATTAATTAGGTCCAATTATTGTTTCGTCCCCTAACAACGAGGGAAGAAATGTGATTTTCTAAACAAAAATGAGTCTTTTTGGCATTTGTCTAAACGTGAAGGGAGGTAAGAGATATAGTCTGAAAGAAGCTTGGCACTCAAGTGTGATGATGGAGTGGGGTCAAGTTTTCGCCTTCCCCCCACTTCCATTGTGTACCCAAAAAACGTAGGCATCTTGGCGTTTGCCATCCACGTAATTAAGGGCTGAAACCGCTATTTAATTTTTCAATGATATAATTGAAAAAGAATAAAGGTATGATAAAGATAATGAAATCTATGAGAGAAATCTTTCACTTCCTAAGAGATAAATAAAAAATTGGTAAAATGAAAAAGGAATAAAATCACATACCGAACCACTAATCGAAAAAAAAAACACGCCTCCAAAAAGCTTCACATAAAGCTTTAGATTTGTTAATATTTATTTTTTAATCGCGACACTTACACTTAGTATTACACTATGTGAAACATTTGACATTTCCACTGTCTCATTTATAATGATCACTAAATTAAAGCGTATTGTTAAAAAGTTTCTAATAAGAATTAAATTTTAATTTATTAGCGATGTATTTTTTTTTTTTTTTTTACAAACAGTCTTTGGAACATAACACGTGCCCAATTAAAGATTGTAGTTAACACGTGTTATGTTTCAAGAGTTGTTTGTGTAAAAAAGACTATACACTATCAATAAAGAAAATTGTACATAATAATAAAAAATAGGTTTTATGTGAGACCGTTTTACATATTTTAAATCATAAGACGGAGAGTCGGAGACCCACTATCCTACAATTCAATTTATCAATACACGGTGGGTCAGGACAAGAGATTTATCTTACATAAAATACATGTAAGATCATTTTTCCTAAGTTTTTTTTTGATAATAAATACCTCAACAATCACCTTTATACATACATGCAAACATACATACATAGATATATATATATACACACCCTTCATCTAGTCCAGTTAATAAATGTATATTATTTACATTGTAAATACTCAAATTGATGAGAGCTAGGACAATAGGGTTCTTCCCAAATCTAACTCAAATCTTCCCTCCTAATGGTGAATCTTAAAATATCTCTCCCAAATGAACCGGTGATTTTGAAAAAAATAATCACCGGGTGAACTAAGTCTCAAATCCAAGGTCCCCTTTCCATGTGTCATATTTGTGAACAACATTTTATTTTTCCCATTGTCTTTCTTGACCAATTTTACCCAAAAATTATTTTTTAATTTTTTTCTTAAATTAAATTACACATTTTTACCAATAAATACAGACTTGATTTGTTTCCTTTGAACATCAAAAAAATTATCTATGATTTGTTCAAGTTTCTAGCCATTATTAATGAAGATAAAGATGGTGAGACATGTAATTGTGTTGGATTTTGTATCACCATTGAGAAGGTTTTTTTGGTTTTGAAGAGTATCTAATGGATTATTTTAATAATTTGTTTTTGATTTTTGGTTTGATTTGGCAAAATCATTCTACATGCTAAGGTGCCGTTTGGTAGCTAGAATATGATTAATAAACCGAGTTGCACGATGTTTGATACGCAATATGTGGTCGGGACTAATAGTACGAGTTATCCGGATAAAGTCATTATCCCTTCACTATTAATACCAAGGGGAAGATTGGTATTATTAGCGCCCTCACTAAAAAAAATTGGAATTAACATTTGTAATCTCAAAACTACCCTCAATATACAAGTGAAGATTAATAACGATGACACTAATAATACTGGGATTAATAATATTGTTTATCCTTGTCCGACTACCAAACAAACTCTCAGTGTATTATAAAGAATAAAACAATTAATTAATATATCAAAAGAGTAGAAAAAAACAAAGTTCTAAAAAGGGAATACTGTTGGAAACTTGGTTTCAAACTAACTTGGATAAGCTAAGTCATGTAAGGGAAAAAGTGGGAATCCCACATTGGGAATAAGATGAAACAAGCTCTACTTTATAAAGTAGAGCTTTGAGGCTTTACTTTCGGCCCTTGGGCCACTACACTTTTGTGTAGGAGGGAAGACCCAGCTAAGTGCAGGTCTAAACACACGCGCCGCCGCCCGCCTGTCCCAACCCGGCTCGGCTGGTTGGTTAGTTGGTCGGCCGGCGTGCTTGCCTGCCTGAACCTTATCTTTGTGCGACTAGTTCAGTTCAAATTTCAAATGTGTATGACCTTTAAAGACATAATAGGTCCGCGGACCTTTGTGATTCACGGGCGGTTATATGCAGCGGTGTGTCCGTTTCAGACAGCCGCAACTGCTACGGTTGTGTCCGTTTTCGGACAATCAACTGATCCCAACTTCCATCTCCCAAATTGCCATATATATACTGCATCAAACCACAAATTTTGGTACTGAAAAAACTTTCCTCTTTATGCACTACCTTCTGCCCTGATACAGAGATACATCAGCGTGTTTGATTCGCCAGGTGACTGAAGCTTGGAGGATTGGCCTCTTCACTCACGTAAGTATCCTAAACCACAGGAGACTATTTTGCACGTCCTCTCCGCATACGGTGCCAGATTTTGTCTTAAGGGAAGAGCTTAAGTGTCTCGAGGATCTTTAACTTTCTGTGCATAAACACACTGTCGGAAATAGAAACAAATCAGGCCATACCCCAATAACAATCTTAAGACAAAAAGTATTTTTGGCTTGCTATTTTGTTTCAATGAGCGATGCAGATCTTCTTCATCTCTAAGTGTCGATTCTGCCTTCTGTTTTAGTCCTTTAACATATTTTGATTTCTCCACTAATCTGTTGGTGTTCACAGATTCAGAAATCTGCTATAATCTGTTTCTATTAACAGATTCAGACCATATACGAATCTGTTTATGTTACAGATTCAGAACATATATTAATCTGCTTATGTTCAGATTCATGCCATATGTTATAATCTGCTGCACTCATTTGTTTCTGCTCACAAATTCAGAAATCTGCATTAATCTGTTTCTATTAACGAATCAGAAGATATATATATTAATGCTTTTCGAGAACATACATTAATTTGTTTCTGTTACAGATTCAGACCATATGTTTTAATGTGTTTAAGTTACAGATTCTGCTTCATGTTTTAATCTATTTAAGTTACAGATTCTGCTTCAGTTTTAATCAGTTTGTGCTACAGATACAGATTCTGCTTCAGTTTTAAAAAATGTAATCAGTCAGAATCCTTACAAACTATAAAGGCCTATCAGCCTGTTTCTGAAAGTGCATTCAGCCTGTTTTTTTTAATTAAGGCTGTTGATATTCTTATTCTTTAATCGGCGATAACGTTTGGTTTTAAGCTGTAATAACTTGTTTAACAAATTCATTACCTTAATAAAAACACTGATCATTACCTTAAACTGCTTTGGTTTAAGGTAATTAACAAATTCATTACCTTAAACACACTGATCAGTTTGGTTTTAAGCGATCAACCAATTTTTTAAAAAATCGATCGGTCGATTTAGTTTAAATCGATCTATTTGTATGCTTATTGATTACATAATTTCGTACTTAAACGGCTTACATCTTATACTTCATTGTATTATCTGTAACAGTGTTTAATCTATTTTAAGTATAGATAGTTTTAATCTGTTTCACATACATAAACCAACATAGGCGCAGAAGAAAGTCTATTAAAAATGGTTCAGCGATTGTATAGAAACATAAGTGTTTCATATATCTTAGCATTTTACTAATCATGTTTTGTGTGTCGCATGGCTTCCAACTCTGGTAAGGAATCCGCTGTTGTATAACAGCCCATGGCAGAAACTCAAATGATGCATGCCACCGTTCACACTCATGGTGAATGCCAGGAAAAGTTTCTTTGGCTCGAGAATTCAAACATTGGCGGTAAAATATGCTCTTCTACCTTACGACATTAAACTGTCAAAGTGCTGAAGGAAACAACCCTATCTTGAAAGAAGGGGAAAGCGGACCGAACCACCATGGCGATGTCGAGTCATGGAAACACTCGACTTCCTTTGCGGGAACTACATCTTAAATGGCACGGATAACTCGTTATACGATGTATCTGACCCATTTAAAACGACGAACAACTTTGGGAATCGTTGGAAAAAGAAGTACAAAACCGAAGATGCTCGAAGAAATTTGTAGTTGCTAGGTTTTTAGAATTTTTATGAATGATTCCAAAATGTAATGACACAAGTTGAACAACTCCAACTAATCTTGCATGAGATAGTAGCAGAAGGATGATAATTTCGAAGCATTCTAGGTTGTGGCAATGATCGAAAAGCTACCTCCGCGTGGAAGGGCTTCAAAAACTATCTCAAGCATAAGCGTAAAGATATGTCGTTGGAGGATTTGATTCTAAGGCTAAGGATTGAAGCGAGAATAATCGGTCGCCGAGCAAAGCGACTTCGCCCCATAGAAGGGGCACATGTGGTCGAGCAAGACTCCAAGAACGGGAAGCGCAAAAGCTCGGTGAAGGGACATCTACACAAAGGAAGCAGTATAAGTTCAAAGGAAATGCCTCAATCAACTGTGATAAGAAAGGCCATAAAGGCTGCGGAGTCGAGGAAAGAAGCGAGTCCCAAAAAGCCAACGTGGTTGATGAAGACATCGGCATGATCTGCATGGTTTCCGAGACAAACTTGGTCGGCACGGGTCGTGAATGGTATGTGGACACTGGGGCCACACGTCACATATGTGGCGATGCAAAGATGTTCTCATCTTATTCAAAAGTGACGTCGGCGAAGCTATTTATGGGCAACTCCTCCACCTGCGGGTGGAAGGAAAAGAGGCGAGTGATATTGAAGATGACCGGCGGACGGGGTGGTGCTTACCAATGTCCTCCATGTCCGGATATTAGGAAAAACCTAATCTCGACTCCCTTTTAATAAAACATGGGTTCAAGTTGGTCTTCGAGTCCGATAAATTTGTACTTACTAAGAGTGGAGTTTTTATGGGCAAGGGTTACCTCAATGAGGGCTTGTTCAAGTGTAATATAATGGTGGTAACCCCACCCAACAGTAGTAGTATTAATAATACAACAACTACATCTTCTTCTTACTTGCTTGAGCACTCTAATATTTGGCATCTTAGACTAGGTCATGTTAACCATGAATCTATACGACGATTAATGCAAATGGAATTAATTCCAAAAGCACGAATCAACACTAAGGAAAAATGCCAAATATGCGTTGAGGCTAAACAAACAAGAACCTCCTTTCAAACAATACAACGTGACACTCGACCACTAGAGCTAGTTCATAGCGACCAATGTGATTTTAAATCCATAGAGTCATGTGGCGGGAAAAATTATTTCATCACTTTTATTGATGATATCACATGTTATTGTCATCTTTGCTTGCTAAATAGTAAAGATGAAGCGTTCGAGGCATTTAAAATGTACAAGAACGAAGTAGAAAATCAACTTGAGAAAAAGATAAAAATTCTCAAATCTAATTGAGGATGTGAGTACGTACATCCTTTTAAAGACTTTTGTATAGCACATGGAATAATTCATCAAGTTACTCCTCCTTATACTCCACAATCCAATGGGATTGCGGAAAGGAAAAATCGTACTCTCAAAGAAATGATGAATTCATTACTAATTCAATCATGCCTACCCGACGAAATGTGGGGGGGAGGCAGTGCTCACAGCAAATTACTTGCTCAACAAGTTACCACACAAGAAATTGGAGCAAACTCCTTATGAATTATGGATTGGTCGAAAACCTTCCTACAAATTCATCAAAGTGTGGGGGTGCCTGGCCAAAGTGGCAGCACCATTACCTAAAAAGATGAAAATCGGTCCAAAAACTGTGGCTTGTATCTTCATAGGATATGCAGCTCGGAGTAGTGCCTATAGGTTTTTAGTGCACAAGTCTGACAATCCAAATATTGAAGTAAATACAATACTAGAATCAAGAAATGTCACATTTTTTGAAAACATATTTCCATTAAAAAATAACCAAAATACTAATGGAAAACGCTCATTTCCTTGGAACACAAGCGAATGTGAGAACGAGGCCCCCACGACCATTGGTCCCATGGACATAGTCCAAGAAGACCATACAGCTGTACCGGATGATGAACCAAGAAGGAGCAAACGGGCAAAAATAACTAAAACCTTCGGATCCGACTTTATGACCACATTTATAGTGGACAATGAACCTCGCACGTTCAAAGAAGCAATGTCTACTCCCGAAGCTCCTCAATGGAAAGAAGCCATTAATGGCGAAATATCTTCCATTATGCAAAACCACACTTGGGAATTAGTTGATCTTCCCAAGGGGTGTAAACCATTGGGCTGTAAATGGATTTTCAAACGAAAATTAAAAACCGATGGTTCCATTGATAAGTATAAAGCACGATTAGTCGCAAAAGGGTTTAATAAAAAAGAAGGTGTTGATTATTTTGACACTTATGCCCCTGTAACCCGAATTACGTCGATTCGACTAATAATTGCTTTTGCAGCTCTGCACGGTCTTAACATACATCAAATGGATGTTAAGACTGCTTTCCTAAATGGGGAACTCGAAGAAGAAATCTATATGAATCAACCCGAAGGATTCATAGCTCCGGGTAACTAAAAGAAAGTATGTCGATTGGTCAAATCGTTGTACGGATTAAAGCAAGCACCAAAACAATTGCATAAAACGTTTTGATGACGTAGTACTTGCAAATGGGTTCAAGATCAACGAATGTGACAAATGCGTGTACGCCAAAAATACACAGCATGGTTACGTCATTATCTGCCTCTACGTAGATGACATGCCCATTATAGGCAGTAACGACAACATGATCAAGGACACCAAGAAAATGTTGACCAACAGGTTCAACATGAAAGACCTTGGGATAGCTGATGTCATCTTAGGTATTAAAATGTCTAGAACATCCGAGGATATCATATTATCATAATATCATTACATCGAGAAATTACTGGAGAAATTCAGCAATGGTGATAATAGTATTGCAAAAACTCCAACTAACCCAAACTTTCATCTCAAAAAGAACCTCCACGAAAGTGTATCACAAAATGAATACTCTCGTGTCATTGGGAGTCTAATGTATCTCACGAATTGCATGCGACCAAATATTGCCCAAACAGTTAATCGTTTGAGCAGATTTAATAGCAATCTCGGACATGATCACTTGAAGGGTATTGTAAGAGTTCTTAGGTATCTTCGATACACTAAAGACTATGGGTTGCACTATTCCAAGTATCCAGCAGTAATAAAAGGTTATAGTGACGCCAACTAGATATCCGATACTAACGACTCAAAATCCACAAGTGGATTTGTATTTATGCTTGGAGGTGGTGCTATTCGCATGGAAATCTTCCAAACATACTTGCATCGCAAGATCTACAATGGAATCAGAATTTATCGCCTTAGATAAAACAGTGGAAGAAGCCGAATGGCTACGCAACTTCCTAGAAAATCTTCCAGCATGGCCACAACCAGTGCCAACTATATGCATCCATTGCGACAGCCAAGCCGCAATTGGAAGGGCACAAAATAATATGTATAACGGTAAATCGTGACACATACGAAGACGTCACAATACCGTTAGGCAACTTCTCTCAAATGGAGTGATCACCATCGATTATATTCAATCGAAAGACAACCTAGCGGATCCACTAACTAAAGGTCTGTCTAGAGAGCAAGTATGCAACTCATCGAAGGGAATGGGCCTAAAGCCCACGAAATAAAGAATAATTTAGCGGCAAACCCCACCTAGCTGATTGGAGATCCTATGGTCTAGGTTCAAAGGGACAACCCAACTAAATTAATCTCCAAGACAACACTACGAGACTTAAGTCCTACCCATTCCTATGGTGAAACACACTAGTGTTATCTGTCATGGTAAAAGATAAGTTTTACTTTTAATGGTTCCTATGACTTGACTCGTCAAGCGGAGTTCTGACAGAACAACTCCTTATAAGCAATCACCTATGTGAATGTAAGACTGGCCGATCTTATGAGAATTACGAGGCTGAAATTCTCTAACAAACATTCACAGAACCATGTATCGTTCAGGGCCAAAATGAACACAAATGAAGAATCACACCTTGTTTGAAGTTAGTTGTGTGATTGCTATTGTCTTGGTTGACATCAAACAATAATCAGTTCAAGACACTCAAGTCACTAATTAGTAAGTCATCCCGATAGTATATCATAAGGAAAGGTTCAAAGCCAAAAGCCACCTATTCCAGTACAATTACTCTTAGTTGTATCTCTGTAAATATCAATATGTCATCAACTTACATGATATCTCATTCAATGTGGGGGATTGTTGGAAACTTGGTTTCAAACTAACTTGAATAAACTAAGTCATGTAAGGGAAAAAGTGGGAATCCCACATTGGGAATAAGATGAAACAAGCTCTACTTTTGTGTAGAGCTTTGAGGCTTTACTTTCGGCCCTTGGGCCACTACACTTTTGTGTAGGAGGGAAGACCTAGCTAAGTGCAGGTCTAAACACACGCTGCCGCCCGCCTCGACTTGGCTGGGGTTGGCTTACCTTTTTGCGACCAGTTCAGTTCAAATGCGTATGACCCTTTTGAACCTTTTCTGAACCTTTAAAGACAGAACAGGTCCAACGCCCTTTGACAGTTACGGACAGTTATGTCTGAAATGGGTCTGAAACGGTGTGTCCGTTTCGGACAGCCGCAACTGCTACGGTTGTGTCCATTTTCGGACAATCAACTGCTCCCAACTTCCATCTCCCAAACTACCATATATATACTGCATCAAACCACATATTTTGGTACTGAAAAAACTCTCCTCTTTCTGCACTACCTTCTGCTCTGATACAGAGATACAACATCGTGTTTGATTCGCCAGGTGACTGAAGCTTGAAGGATTGGTCTCTTCACTCACGTAAGTATCCTAAACCCTGGGAGACTCATTGGCTGCACCCGTCCTCTCTGCATACGGTGCCTGTTTTTGTCTTAAGGGAAGAGCTTAAGTGTCTCGAAGATCTTTAACTTTCTGTGCACACACACACTGTCGGAAATAGAAACAAATCAGGTCATACCCCAATAACAAATACCACATTTTTGACCATCGTACAAATTGAGAAATCTAATTTGATTAACGACGTTTCATAACAATCAAATTAACCAACCAACTTTTAATTTTGTTGTAATGTCGTCCTCACCGTGAACCCTCCGTTCAATTTGATAATTCTATGTACATGCCACGTAAAGAGTCAACTAACGTAAAAAAAAATCAAATTAAATCGAAGGTTAACAACGAGGACGACATTGTAACCAAATTAAAAGTTAGTCGGTTAATTTAGTTGTTATAAAACGTTGTTGGTCAAATTAAATTTCCCCAAATTTATACGATGGTCAAAAAAAGTGATATTCCATTCTAAAAATGATTTTTAATCTTTTGCTTGCTTTCAAAACCAAACAATTTCCTAGTATAGTACTAAATACTTTTTGAGTAGATTAATGAATATATCTAAAAGCAGAATTAGTCATGACACTAGGCTAAGAAAAAGTACAGTGAAATCATGACCTTGGCTATATCAAATAAAATCAATTTGTTTTGATGGAATAAAAAGACTAAATAGTTAAAAGAAGAAAAGATTGCGACATGGAAACAGAGGAAAATGTAAAGATCTTGACCTTGACTCAATTTATGCAGCGTGGAAGTCGAAAAGGTCCCCTGCTTCAATTTTCTTTTCCCAGAAAGAGCCCTCACTGTTTTAAATTTCCCACCTTATCTGTCTCCCCTTCATTTTGATTTATGATTGACTTTGCAAGAAAGCTTCTGTTCATAAGAAAAAGAGAGAGTGTGTGTGTAAGTGTGTGATTGCCCAAGATTCTTTCGTTTTTGGTTCTCCTGGAAAAAGGGGGACTGTGAACCAGGTATTTAACTTCACCGTTGCAACTAAGGAAAACTGGTTATCTAGCTTTACCTTTGCAACTAAGGAAACCCATTTTTGGTCTCAATAATTGTATTGTATTATTGATCATCCCCCAGCTATTATCATTGGACACTTGCAGGCTGATACTAAAGAGATGGGAGAAGCTTCTCTTGGGAACCAGGAAAGAATGTCTAAAGGGTTGGACATTACTAATTTGATCTTCTCTTGGTCTCTTGATGACATCTTTAATGAGGATCTCTACAAGAATCAGGTTTGTTTCTTTGTTTACAAAGTTTTACGATTTTCATGGTAATTCTCCAGGCACAAACTTGGGTACCACGGTATATTTTTTTGGAAGACGGAAACTATTTACTCAACTTACCGAGTTTTAGTTGCTTAAACTAATAGTTATATATTTTTTTTGTAAGACCTGTACCGACCTATCAAGTGTTAGTGGGTTAAACTGATAGATATATATTTTTTGTAAGCCCTGTTATTGAGTGTTGGTGGGTTAAGCTGGGTGTGGTGCGACTTACAAGAGACCTACTCTTCTCCTTAAGTTGTCCCAATTGATCATCCCCCAGCTATTATCATTGGTGTATGTTGCAAGTGATTAAGTGCTCGTTTGTTAAGTAACAATGGTCACTGTGTCTTGTTCATTTTGCATGGAAAGGAATCACGATTGTTGATTGCTAAATAAGCACTAAGAGTGATTGATGCTCCTTAACAAAGATCATATTTTTATATTTCGTTTCTTAATTTGTTTCCTGGCATCAACTTATGGCTTATTGGGTAAGGTTTTTTTCCTGGTCCAAGCTCTTCATTTCTTCAAGATTCAACATTTTAATTTGTCATGTAAATGTATAGAGCAGAGTCAGTTCTTTCAATATTACTAATACGGATTTGCTCTTGATTGTTTCTGAAATTGAAATTGGTTTCACTTTAAATGATTGGATATGCTCCATTAAGCATGACTGTCAACCCCTTTACATCTTCCTCTTTCCCCCACTTCAGTTTCCTTCCATATCAGTTTTATGCTTGCAGTCACGAGTTTTCGAAAATCGAACAGTATGACAGTGGCGGGAGCATATAAATCGAGTCTAGTGCCATTTATCTCTTTGAAGGATTTGTTAGTATTTATGACTTTCACAAGGTTACCGAGTTTCCAAATTGGGGCTTTGAGGCCTTATATGATTGTTACTCGATACATTAATGGAAACAGATAGAATCAAAACTTTTCGGGTTGTTTGCAACTTGCAAGTACTCGTGTAAGGCAGAGCATTGTGATTTTTATATTTACTCTGTTTCTATATCTCTTTGTTGAATGAACTAAAACCCATCAACAAAGAGAGACTGAACTAAAAAACTACAGTATGTACTACAAATTTTTTAAAATTGGCATTAAATAGCAAAATATGCATTCCAAGTTTAGGTGAACACAGGTTGGCAAAGTCACATAGGATAATTATCAAGCCTTCTCTGTTTGAACAGAGAATAGTTATACCTGTAAGATGTAATGTCTTGGAAAATGATGCACAGATTAGTCTCAATAATTTGTTTGGTTCTACTTTGTGTTCAAGTGACGCATCTAAGGCTATAGTGAAGGGCTAAATGGAAGTAGCTCCCACTTGCCAACAAAGAAACTTATGAATAGCATCTCCCTTAACATATCTTAGAAACAAACTGTTGTAAATGTGCAAAAGTATTTGTTTAACTCCAGATCATATTAATTGTGTAAACTTTAGAAGTGGATATCTATGCTGTTTCTGTATGTGTTATTAACTCATAAGATTGAAACCTGAGTTTTTTAATGATGAATCTACAGTGGAGGTATGCTGTGAATACATAACCTCAGTCAAGCCTATGAGCATTGCGAGTTACCAAACAGCTTTATGCCCACCTTAAAGAATCAAAAGCAAATTTAATTTTCTCTTTTGCCCGTAAATTTGCTAATGAAATATGATCATTTTATGTGATTTGTTTTATTTTAAAAAATACTTTTCAATCTCAGTATACATGCAATAGATTTAGTTTAAAAGTATGAATAGGTGCTGAGGAGGCAGGGGTGACCAACCTGCCCAGCTGGACACGGTTAGATGTACTGCTGGGAGTTTCTTGAAAACAATTTGGCTAACTTTGGGCCGCTTCCTGGAAATTTTCTCGTTGGTAGATGCTACTCTGCAAATATTCTGGCTTATGACCCGTTATTGTGTCAAGCAGCGGCAGGTGGTTATGAGAGATGGTGCATGGTGACTGAAGAGAGTCTCAAAGTTTAGCCTGCTCATTTTTATTACTGCTTAGTGCTTATTGAATGTTTTCATTCAGAAGTTACTTCTTCCAAAACACCAGCAAATTTGTATGTTGGAGTGAATTGAGAGGTACTCCATTTTGGCAGAAGTAAAGCAGCCAGTTGTTACGATAGCTAAAGGGGCTTTGTTTTTCAATAAAATGCCAGAATACATGAGCCTGCTTGTTCTTAGTGTTTGTCTTCTTTCTTTTCCTTCTATCTAGAGGTGAGTATTTTTTGCATGCCATAACTTACTTCATTGGTCTGCTGTCTAGGAGTTTATTTGCAAGAATTCACTCGTTAACGTGGCCAGACACAATCTAGGCATTGAGAGCAAGCGATCCTCTGGATTTGTTGTTAATTTTGTAATTACTACTTCCACTGCTCCAAATTGAGTGTACTTTTTAGGTTTTTGATAGAAGTTAAGGACGTTGATTCTATGACATTTTAGTAGAACATAAACTTAATTACTCTTCCTATCCACATGGAAAAAATTGTAAGTGAACATTGGAAGACATGGGGTTAGTAAAGGTGATTTTGGTAAATTTATTGTAATGTGGACTCTCATTTTTCAACAATTTTTTATAAAAGAAGGGACACTCATTTTCAGTAAGAGGGAGTAGTACTTTATGTAGGTATTTTGGACAATAAATGGTACTCCAAGACGAGTGACCCCTTATTTGTGAAAAAGTTTCCCTTTACAATTAGATTTTGACCCCCTTAGCATTGACATAGTGATTCGTTTTAGCATGAGATACCCTTGTGTCCAACAATCCTGGTTGTTGGGGGTGTCATTTGTGGCTTACTATAAAAATGTTTCATTTTGATTCGTGTACATCCATTCTGATCCAAATCAAATTTTAACTCTCTTTTAGCTCTTTTTTTGTTATGATGCAATCTTCCATTCATTCCAACCATTTTTTTTTGTAATCTCGACTCATTAACTTCATGGGGTTATTTGTAGGTGGAAAGAATACCAAAATCTTTTCAGTCAGTGGAGAAATATCTTGGTTCATATGTTTATCCTCTATTAGAAGAAACACGAGCAGAACTAGCTTCCAGTATGGAAATTATGTTCAGAGCCCCTTTTGCTGAGGTTATTGCTGTTGATGCCAGCAAGCCATCAGAGAAGCTACAGTATAATGTCACAATTGATTATTGGAGAAACCGGTTTAGTGACTGTGGCAAGGAACCTTACAAAACATTGCCTGGAGATATTGTTGTGTTTTGTGATGCGAAACCAGTAACTGTATCAGATATGCAGCGGGTGGGAAGGACGTGGTCTTTTGCTTCTGTCACTGGTATCAGCGAGGACCAAAATGAAGACAACACTACATCTACATACTTTAAAGTCAAATCGTCAGAAGACATAGGAGTCCAAGATGGGATGCGGAAATCACTGTTTGTGATTTTCCTGATGAATATAACTACAAACAAGAGAATATGGAATGCACTTCACATGATGGGTAATATGAACATTATCAAAGAGATTCTTTGCTTTGATTCTGCGGTAAGACTAATAACTAAATTCATTATTGAATGAACATTATGGTAGCAGTTTGAAATTTAAATTCACGATGGATGAATGAAAATATGGTACTAGTCTGAATTTTGTGCAGCAACTGAATATGATCTAATATACTCCTTAGAAAAGTTTCCTACTCAAAATGGAAAAAGAAAAAGAAAAAAAAATCAAAACACAAAAAATATGAAGTTTCTTTGTCTATAACATTTAAGATATAATGTAAGAATTACAAAGATAAGATAGCATGGAATTAATTTCTCTCCTGAATTATTTGGCTTAAAGCCTGATGCCATGCATGCCTAACACAATGATGGGTGTTCCGTATTCATTTATAACAGCTTACATTTGATATTTTTTAACTATTCTTTTTTCACCCTCTTAATGGTAATGTGATTTCTGATTTCACAAGTATTTGTGACCATTATTTTCAAAAAGTAACCTTGCAATACGCCAGTTTCCTTTTTTATTGAGGCATACTATGTTTTACTTCTATTTTATGTGGATCCTCAAGACATTTGAGTGTTGATTATACAGGTTGAGGAGAAGTGCAGTCTTTGTCCAGTTTATAGCAATGCTGAGCTAACTGAAAAACTTGATAAGAGTCTCTTTTCTGGTCTTAATGAATCTCAAACAGCGGCAATCTTGGGTTCTCTCGTCAAATTGAAATGCGAGCATAGGTCTTCTGTTGAACTTGTATGGGGACCACCCGGGACTGGGAAAACGAAAACCGTTAGCACAATGATTCTCATCCTCTTGAACATGAACTGCAGAACTGTTGTTTGTGCTCCAACCAATGTGGCAATATTGGAAGTGGCTAGTCGTGTGGTGAAGTTAATATCTGAATCTGAGGAAGCATTTAATAATTTTGGAGATATTATCTTATTTGGGAATAAAGATCGGTTGAAAGTTGATTCATATATTCAGGAAATTTATTTGGACTATCGTGTTAAAATGCTTATAGAGTGTCTTGTACCCCTGACTGGCTGGAGACATTGTATTACTTCAATGATGGATTTACTTAAAGATGGGGTTTCTCAATATCGTGTATTTGTAGAAAATGAGATGATCAAAGCAGAGCAAGCTATGGAAGAAGTTGAAGTAAGCAAGTTGGAAATCAAAACATTTCTGATGTACTTGAGAGACCGTTTCCGAGCTACGGCACCTCAGCTTAGAAGATGCATTCTAATTTTATGTACTCATTTACCAAGAAAATTTCTTGAGGAAGTGAACTTTCAAAACATGTTACTCCTTGTATTCTTGCTTGAGAAATTAGAGACGCTGTTGTTCGAAGAGAACGTAGTTTCTGAAGAACTAGTGGACCTTTTTTCACATCTGGAAGTTGCTGAAGATTCTTCAAACTTTCCGGTAAATGCATCTCTTATGTATGTGAGAAGCAAGACCTTTTCTATTCTAGAAACTCTTTGGCGGTCTCTTGGAAAACTTAAGCTTCCTAATGGTATGAGCGAAGATTCAATAAAGCAATTCTGTTTTGAGCGAGCTTCCTTATTTTTCTGTACTACCTCTACTTCATATAAGCTTCATCGAATGGAAATTGAGCCTCTAAATATTGTGGTAACCGATGAAGCTGCTCAGTTGAAGGAATGTGAGTCAACCATACCACTCCAACTTCCGGGTGTAAGGCATTCTATTCTCATAGGGGACGAGTGCCAGTTGCCAGCGATGGTTAAAAGCAATGTAAGTCGAATTGATTACAATTTGTTATAATCCTTACAAATTCTACTGACCCACAATTTCCTCTTCTTTGGCTTTTCTCAGATTGTTTGCTTTCTTTTCTTTTCATTTTAGTCTATTCAATTTATAGTTTTATGTTTAACTAATTTAATGTACTTGCAAAGATTTCTGAGGAAGCTGGATTCGGAAGAAGCTTATTTGAAAGATTGAGTTCATTGGGGCATTTTAAGCACCTGCTTAATATACAATACAGAATGCATCCATCAATTAGTTTCTTTCCAAATTCAAAATTCTATCTGAACCAGATCTTGGATGCACCAACTGTGAAAAGTAAAAGTTATGCAAACCGTTATCTTCCAGGGCCAATGTTTGGTCCTTACTCATTTATCAATGTTATTGGAGGAAAAGAAGAAGTCGATGACGTCGGTTATAGCCGACGAAACATGGTTGAGGTCGCTGTTGTTGCAAAGATTCTGCACTATCTCTATAGAGGTATGTTAATTAGGGTATGATTATGTATTTTCGCTTAATTTTGTACTTTATGTAAGAGTTATAGGTTCCATGGTTGATGGTACATAATTCAAGATTTGTGTGGGTTGGCCTATCTTTGTCCTGAAATTAAGAAGTTTGTTGATAAATCAACCTTATTCAAGTTAATTTGAACGAGAACTGTGGTTCGTTTAGGACAAATAATTCCTCAATATATGCTGGTGGTGCTCGTAGATAAAAACGAAATATTTGTTTGCTTGCTTTAAAAACCCGTGTTAATTACAGTTCTTGCCAGCATTATATTGAAGATTCCTCGTTTACTTTGTGAATGGGTTGGCATTAGTTAAATTATCAATTTTTTAATTTTTTTACTTTGCCTAGATTTGTTACACCTTTCTGCTGTTAGATTGTCCTTCACTACTTCTCTAATTTTGGTTTCCATTTGCAGCATGGATTCCATCCCGAAAGAATGTAAGCATTGGGGTGATATCTCCATATGCTGCACAAGTTATAGCAATCCGAGAAAAAATAGGACAAAAGTATAAGGAACTCAATGGATTTTCTGTGAAGGTGAAGTCTGTAGATGGATTTCAGGGTGGGGAGGAAGATATCGTAATATTATCTACTGTGAGATCTAATGCTGGTTACTCTGTTGGTTTCTTATCCAGTCTGCAGAGAACCAATGTCTCACTGACAAGAGCACGGTAAAAGTGATATTTAAATAAGATTTTCTGAAGATAATCTATTATGTTTTGTTATAAGATTTATATGTTCTGTCTTTCTGTTCCTGTCTAGGCAATGTCTTTGGATTTTGGGAAATGAAAGAACCTTAGCGAATAGTGAATCTGTTTGGGAGGCTTTAGTCTGTGATGCTAAGAGTCGCAAGTGTTTCTTTGATGCTGATGAAGACAACAATCTTGCCAAGGCTATATTAGACGCCAAGAAGGAGCTTGATCAACTGGATGATTTGCTGAATCCAGATAGTTTCCTCTTCAAAAATGCGATCTGGAAGGTATTTGGCTTATATCGTTATGGTGCTATTCCTCATCATCATTAAATAACATATTCTTCCATAATTTTTGTTTTTTCCTTGAGTTATTGCTTTCTTGCTTCGTGCCTTTCCCTCACCGGATTTCCACAGGTTCTCTTTAGTGACAATTTCAAAAAATCATTTGGCAAGCTGATATCTTCTCGAATGAAGAAGTCTACTTTAAACCTTTTACTGAAGCTTTCCTGTGGTTGGAGGCCCAAACACAGGAATGTTGACTCATTTTGTGAAAGCTCTTCTCAAATCATCAAGCAATTCAAGGTTGAAGGGCTTTATGTTATTTGCACGATAGACATTGCGAAGGAGTCTACCTACATGCAAGTTTTGAAAGTCTGGGATTTATTGCCTTTAGAAGAGATCCCAAAATTGATTAAACGTCTTGATAGCATTTTTTCCATGTACACCGATGAACTCATCAATCATTGCAACGAGAAATGTTTAGAGGGGTATGCGGATTCCTTTCCTGTCCACTCAATATTAGATAGTGTTGTTAATTTCTGAATTCTTATTACCGCATACTTGATGATATTGATCGTTCTATATTGTCTTCTTCAGTTGAAAAGTAACTATTTCCAATTTTTTTTTGTGTGTTTAGGAATCTCGAAATACCAAAGAGTTGGGTCCTTTCTCATCGTATTGAGCGGTTTAAGAACCCTGGTTGCCAGGAATCTGTGTGCGACCCAAGCGCTAGCGTGGTTGATGGGAGAAGTTTTGTTGAAAATTCAAAGGTTAGTGAAAGTTTGTTGCTTATGAAATTTTATTCGCTGTCATCCGGTGTGGTGAGCCACTTGCTTTCTGATCGGGATGGTAAAGAGTTAGATCTCCCATTTGAAGTAACTGATAAGGAGCGAGAAATGATTTTATTTCCAAAGAGCTCCTTCATCCTAGGGCGGTCAGGCACTGGGAAAACAACTGTATTGACAATGAAATTATTTCAAAAGGAGCATCATTTCCACATTGCCTCAAAAGGATTTTATACAGCTGAGAGCAGTGCTGCTATGGATGTCAAGAAGAAAAATGACATTGTTGAGTCGGTTGGAGAGGTTGAAGAGAGTGTACTCAGGCAGCTTTTTGTTACTGTTAGTCCAAAGTTGTGTTATGCTGTCAGGCAACAAGTTTCCCAGCTGAAAAGGTACAAAATATGTTTATCCTCGCTTTGCTAGTGACTGCCAATTGTTTGATATTATATTTCTTAGAGTTTCATGATATTGAGTACCCACTTGATATCTCATTTTGTTTTGCTATTGTCAAGGAGACTCTTGTCTCTAATGTTTTACAATCTATTATTCAACTATTGCATGAACATGAAGTTTATGTTTTATATTTCCAATGTATATTTCCGTGAAGGTCAATTAAATGGATTATGTTTTAGGAAATAATATAACTTGACAAGACCACGTCAGAACTAAAACCTGACTAAAACCTTGACTTTTTAGGATCATTGGGTTACTTGACTTAAACTTCACTAAAGCCTTAGGATCATAGGGTTACTTGATGATTAGGTGCTGGTCTCATGGCATAGATACTCTCTACTTGTAACTTAATGTAAAATGTGCTTTTCTTCAAGTACATTGCTGCAGAGGTAAATAATAGGGCTTGATCTATTCTTGGCAGTTTTATTCCACGTTCAAAAAAATCCTTTTTCTGCTGCTGTTCAGCTGATCGATTTTCCATTTCCTTTGGGCTTCAATGTTTTTAAATTCTGTGATTTGGAGTATTTCGACACATCCTGATTCTTACCTGATGACCAAGAACTAGTACTTGTTTATGATCAACATTTTTTCTATGCTTGGCTGTATAGCTATAAAGACAAAATAGTTGCACGTTTCCTTATTCACATTTATGGATTTTGATGCATGTATGACTTTCATTATTATAAGCTTTTGCCTTATATTTCAGCTTTGCGCATGGCGTGGATACCTCATCAAAAAACACTCCAGCTGATATGGACGATCTGGATGATTCATCACAATTTGAAGATATTCCAGATTCTCTTGTTAACATCCCTGCTAAATATTACCCTCTTGTTTTGACATTTCGGAAATTTATTATGATGGTTGATGGAACATTGGAGAATTCTTACTTTGAAAGATTCCATGATCTGAGGGATATATCTCATGATAAATTAAGAAGCACAAGATCCGTTGCACTTCAGGGTTTCATTAGAATGAAAGAAGTGACCTATGACAGGTTTTGTTCGTTTTACTGGCCTCATTTCAATGCAGATCTGACGAAGAAGCTTGATCCTTCTCGAGTGTTCACTGAGATAATGTCTCATATTAAAGGAGCCGGGGAGGGTCATGCTGCCGGTAAACTTATTCGGGAAGATTATCTTTTGTTGTCTAATAGTAGGGTATCCACTTTAAGTTGGCAAAAGAGAGAGATTATCTACGACATCTTTCAAGATTATGAAAAAATGAAGATGGAGCGTGGAGAATTTGATTTAGCTGATATAGTCAACGACCTGCATCTTCGACTAAGAAATCAAATTTATGATGGTGACAAAATGGACTATGTCTATATTGATGAAGTGCAAGATCTTACTATGAGACAAATTTGCCTTTTCAAATATGTTTCCCGAAACATTGATGAGGGCTTTGTTTTTTCGGGTGATACTGCACAAACCATTGCAAGGGGGATTGATTTTAGGTTTCAAGATATACGGTCTCTGTTTTATAAGGAGTTTATTTCAGAATCAAGTAGCAATGACTTTTCCGGGATGAAAGATAAAGGAAAGATATCAGAAATTTTCAAATTGCAACAGAACTTTCGCACTCATGCTGGTGTGCTCAATTTAGCACAGAGTGTAATTGATCTTCTTTATCGTTTCTTTCCTCAATCTATTGATATATTAGAGCCTGAGACTAGTCTCATTTCTGGTGAATCCCCTGTTTTGCTCGATCCTGGACAAGACGAGAATGCCATTGTTACCATATTTGGAAACAGTGGAAGAGCTGGCGGGAAAATGGTTGGGTTCGGTGCAGAGCAAGTTATATTAGTACGGGATGATGATGCTAAAAGGGACATTTCTGGTCATGTTGGGAAGCAAGCTCTTCTTCTCAATATAGTTGAGTGCAAGGGGCTTGAGTTTCAGGTACTCACTAAATTCTTTTTGCTTTATTTATTTATCTAACAACTCATTTATTAACAATGTTTCCCTATGAAATGAGGAAGTGGTTTCAAGTTAAATCCTATACTTTACTGATTTAGTCATGCCATTAATAGTCCATACTAATAAAGGGAAAATTATGCCATGTAACCGTTGACGTTAGTGCGAGTAGCAAGTGAATTCATGTTATATTTTGCTGATTTACTCATGCCATTAGCAGACTAAACTTATCAGTTGACCTCACAGAATATCACCTGTCAAGCTTATTCCATATTTACTAGTGTTTCAGTCGAATCGTTTTTCAGTAGATGGAGTAACATTATAAGACACACAAGAACATGTACATTCAAGGGATGGACTATAGAAGATGTAATTGCCACCAACTAAATATGACATATAAGTATTTACCTAACAATGTCCAAATTTCCTCATGGCACGTCTTCAGCACAAGGAAGAGCTGACAGTTCCATTGATGTGCCTCTTGTCTCGCTTCCCAGAACTGGTAGAGGTGTCCCAATTGCTTTCTGAACCTCAGGAGGCGGAGAATTAAAGAACAGACTATCAACTTTCTTTGCTTTAAGGAGTTAATCGGATTGCTATCATTATTGGATTGTTCAAGTTTTCTTGTTCTTGATGATTGATTACCTGCTTGCTTTGCTACCTAAAATCTGAATCACAGGATGTTTTGCTCTATAACTTTTTTGGATCCTCACCACTGAAAAATCAGTGGAGAGTTGTATATGAATTCATGGAAGAACAAGATCTGCTTGATCCTAGCTGTCCCAAGTCCTTCCCAAGTTTCAACGAAGCAAAACACAATGTATTGGGCTCTGAACTTAAACAACTATATGTGGCTATCACTCGGACAAGGCAAAGGCTATGGATTTGCGAGAATAGAGACGACCTCTCTAAGCCTATGTTTGACTATTGGAAGAGGAAGGGCCTCGTCCAGGTACGGAAGTTGGATGAATCACTGGCACAGGCAATGCAAGTAGCAAGTAGCCCAGAGGAGTGGAAGGCTCGTGGTATCAAGGTTTGCCTCTTCTCCTTTCTATTTTTACTAATATTTGTTCCTAATTCAACGATTTCGTCTGTTACTCTTTTTTTTGTGTTCATTAATTATTTTTACTGTGTTGACTATCTTTACGAGGTTTTGTGTTCTGCAGCTATTTTGGGAGTGCAACTATGAGATGGCCACAATGTGCTTTGAACGTGCTGGTGACATAATGTGGGAAACAAGAGCCAAGGCCTCTGGCCTTAAAGCTGCTGCTGACCGACTGAGTATTTCAAAACCTGAAGTTTCGTCAAGTTTCCTGAGGGAAGCAGCTGATCTATTTGTTTCTATTGGGAAGTGTTCATCTGCTGCCGAATGTTTTTATGACTTGGGGGAGTATGAAAAAGCTGGTACAGTTTTCTTTCCCCCCCCCCCTCAAAGTGTTTATTGAATATTTATCTAATTGAGTTTTATAAATAAGGTTTTTGTTGGGCCCTAAATCTAATCTAATTAGATAAAGGATTTATTTATTTATGTATTAGTTTTTAACTTAGTTGGGTACTATAAATATGTGTGTCATTGAGGTTTTCTAATAAGAGTGAGAAAATAATTTTCAGCCCTAAAATTGTTTTGTGCACGGTTCTCCGCCTGCTCTATTTCCGCCGTTGCTCTCCACTCCATTCTCTCTTCAATATTCCAGCCCCAAACAATATATTAATACAACAGCCTCCAAGCAAATCAATTCCTTGGTTTGTGTGTGCTTGTGTGCTGCCTCACAACTCCTTAGTCCAATTCGTTCCACTTCCTTGGTCGTCCATCAGACGGTTTGTTTATTAATAATACTAATTAATCAATTAGTATTATTATTGTTCACTCTATATTTGGTATCAGAGCTAGTTCATGGTCAAGATGGTTAGTAGCAATGTTTATATGGGTCCCAAGTTTGATGGAAAACTTAATTTTCTTGATTGGAGATGTCAGATGTACAATTTTTAGGTGGTCTGTGATTTAGAAAAATACGTTGATGAGAAACTTGCGGAGAATGTAGCTAAAGGGGAGAAAATCAAGTCTGCTGAAGCACTTGATTATATTTTTAATGGAGTTGAAGATGGTGTTCGGAAGATTATTGGTTCTATATCAACACATGATGTGTTCGATGTTTTGACAAAGACGCACAGATGTGATGATAAAGTTAGAGAAATATACAAGTTTTGACGAAGAAATTTTCAACAATAAATATTGAAAAATCAGAGAAAGTTTCAGAATATATCTCTTGTGTGAGCGATCTTGCTTCAAATATGAAGGCAAACGGAGATGATGTTTCAGATAAAGAATTTGTTCGTTGGGTGACGAAAGCTTTTCAAGGTGCTGTAGAAAGACATATGACGACTAAAAATTTGAAGACGTTGATGCAGAATTAGAATTCGCCCTTGTTAGTCATGAGTTACTATTTGGTGAAAGATCGTAGAAAACAGAAGAAGCTGCATTGCGAAGTCAAATGAATTTGAAAAACGTGAACGATGGATCAAAGAATAATAATGGATCAACTTAGGGAAGCCAAAACCATGGTGGTAGAGGCCATGAGTATAATAACAGAGGTCGTGGTTACAACAATTGAGGTGGTCGCGGTAACAATAATGAAGGTGTGGCTACAACAACAGTGGTGGTCGTGGTTATAATATTACAACAATAATGGTAATCGTGGTTATAATAATGGTGGTGGCCGTGGTTACAACAATCGAGGCAGAGACAATTACAACTCTGGCGGCGGACACGGAGGAAATAATTATTGGCATGACATATGAGGTGGTGGTAATAATTACAGAGGTAACAATACTAATTGTTGTTATAATTGTGAAAAATCGGGTCATAAAATCACTAATTGCAGATATAGAAGGGAAAATAATGAAAATTATCGTGTCAATAATTATGCTAAAAATAATGTTGTAAATTCGAAAACTTTGTTGTTAGTTAGTAGTAGTGAGAACTCAAATGATAAAAATGCATGGTTTTTGGATTCGGGGTGTAGCAATCATATGTGTGGGAGCGAACAATTATTTTCAGATTTGGATGAGTCTTAGATCTGAGGTAAAATTTGGTAATAATGCGAAAGTACCGGTGATATGAAAAAAAAACATTTTGAAATAGAAAATGGATAATGCTTAGGATGTTCTTAGAAAATGTTACGGAAAACTATATATGAATAAATATAAAAAATATATTTTAATATTAATGCACATATTGAATATAAGATAGTGTTGAATTTTAAAAATGTTTCTTTATTAACCCTCAATTTATCATTAGTGATATCAAATCAAGATATATCTTTTTTCAATCTCATAATTACAATTTTTTTTTTGATAATTGATATGAAAAAAATGTTTTAAAATAGAAATTTGACAATGTTTAGGATGTCCCTAAATAATATAGTTGACATTAATTTTAGGACGTAGTAGTTATTTATTAAAATTATAATTTATAAATTGTGTGCATAAACTTCATTTATATTTCTAAACAATTTATTTGTTAGTGAAATTTTGTGTGTAAGTAAATATGTGTAATTGTGAAAGGGGGTGGAGGGTGCCCGAACATTTGGAAAATGACCTACAGAAAATGTATCCGTAAGTCATTTTCCAGAAAAGAAGCCTTCATTTTTCGTTGACTAGGAAAACGTTTTTCATTGACTATATTTTTTTTAAGGTTATCAAACACTAGAAAATGAGGAAAACCTTTTTCGAAAGTTATTTTCCGTGAAACAAACGGAGCCTCAATTTCATTGAAAGATGGTTCTAAATTTTTTTATCTACGATGTTTACTATATGTTCTAAGTCATCAGAAAAATTTGTTGAGTATGGGGCAACTTTTAGAAAAGGGCTATGATATAAGAATTTTTAATGGAGTTTGTAGTATTGGTGATGTGCAGAGAGGACTAAGAGTAAAGGTAAATATGTCCCCTAATTGCTTATACCTTTTGACGTTAAATTGTAGAAGTTTATCATGCTTTAGTTCTATGATTCATAATGATAATTGGTTGTGACACATGCGCTTTGGGCACGTTAATTTTGGAAATTTTAATTATCTTGCTCGTAAACGAATGGTTAGTGGATTGCCTGCAAGTGATGTTCCTAATGGTGTTTGTGAAATATGTATTTTGGACAAGAAACATAGATGTTTTTTCCTACAGGCAAATATTGGAGGGCAAAGAGAACATTAGAGTTGATTCGTTTCGATTTATGTTCAGTTGAAGTTGCTTCTAATGGAGGTGTAATTTATCACTGATGATTTTAGTAGAAAAACTTAAGTGTATTTTTTGAAAGAAAAATCTGAGGCTTGTGATAAGTTTAAGTATTTTGTAGAGAAACAAATTAGAAATAAGATTAAAGTTTTGAGAACTGATAGAGGCACGAAGTATCTTGTTTGTATTGATTTTCTTGAGAAACTTGACATTGAACATTAGTTGATTGATAGATATACTTTGCAACAAAATAGTGTAGCAGAGAGAAAAAATAGAACAAATATGGATATAGTTAGGGGCATGTTGAGTTTCAAGAAATTACCCAAGAATTTTTGGGCCGAAGCAGTTGCGTGTGCAATTTTATGATTTGAACAGGTGCTCAACAAAAAGTGTGCGTGACAGAACTCCAAAGGAGGCATGGAGTGGTCGAAGGCATTTTATTGAACATCTTAGGGTGTTTGGTTGCATTGCTTAATGTTCAAGGTGATGTTCCAACTCCTATAGTTACACAGGGAGAAAGTTAGGGCGTCCTCAAAGAGACAGCGTAACTTAGCGTAAAGATCATTGGATTCAAGCAATGGATGATGAGATTCATGCGATTAAGAAGAATAATACATGAGAGCTTACTACTTTGCCAAGTAGTAAGAAGGTGATTGGTGTGAAGTGGGTTTACAAGACTAAGTACAAATCTAGTGGTGAAGTTGTTCGTTACAAGGCAAGGTTAGTTGCAAAAGGTTACATTGCTAGACTTAATATTGTTCGTATGATTATTTCTCTAGCTGCACAAAATAGTTGGAAAATTTATCAAATGAATGTTAAGTCGGCTTTCTTGAATGACCCTTGAAGAGGAGGTATACGTTGAACAACCTGCAGGGTATGTTAAAAAGAGCCAATGAAGATAAAGTTTACAGGTTGAAAAGGACTTTGTATGGTTTGAAAAAAGATCCTAGAGCTTGGTATACTCGCATTGATTCTTATTTTGTGGAGAATGGTTTTCAAAGATGTCCGTATGAACATACTTTATATGTTAAATCGTTGCATGATGAGATTTTTATTGTTTGCTTATATGTTGATGATTTGATTTTCACCGGCAATAATCTGAAGTTGGTGGCACAATTTAGGGTGACTTTGATAAATCAATTTGAGATGACATATTTGTGGCTTATATCTTATTTTCTTGGAATTGAAGTTTCTCAAGTAGATAGATAAATTTTTATTTCGCAGAAATAGTATGCTAGTGATATTTTGAAGAAGTTTAAAATGGACAAGGTTAAACCAATTTTGACTCTACTTGAGGCGAAGTTAAAGTTTGTGAGTGATGGTAATGGTGGTTTCGTTGTTCCTACTTATTTTAGAAGTTTGGTTGGGAGTTTAAGATATTTAACTTCAACAAGACGGGATATTGTTTATGGTGTTGGATTGATTAGCAGGTTTATGGAGTCTCCACGTCAATCTCATTTCCAAGCTGCAAAACGGATTTTACGCTATATCTATGGTAAGTGTAGTGAGTGCATTTTTTATTTGAGTTCTAGTGATGGGAAGCCAGTTAGTTATACAGATAGTGATTGGGTTGGTGATACTGAGATATGAAAAGTACTTCGGATTATGTATCTTATCTTGGCTCGGGCGTGTTTTCGTGGGCTTCAAAGAAACAACAGGTTGTCGTTCTCTTTACAACCTCAACGGATAGTGCTATTCAAGCGGTGTGGTTGCGTAGCTTGCTTAATGTTCTACAATTTAAGTAAAATGGGCCAACGAAAATTTTGTGTGATTACAAATCAGCAATTGCATTATCGAAAAATTCAGTTTTTCATGGTTGAAGCAAGCGTATCGACATCATGTTTCACTTCATTCGTGATTTGGTTCGAGATAAAGAGATTGTAGTTAAGTATTGTTCGACTAAAGATCAAGTTGCAGATATTTTTACGAAGCTATTGAAGACCGAACTATTGTGGAAGTTGAAAACTATGTTGGAAATGATCAAGTTTGAAGACTTGGTTTAAGGGAGTCAATGTTAGACCCTAATCCAAATTCAATTAGATAAATGATTTATTTATTTATGTATTAGTTTTTAACCTAATTAGATACTATTAATATGTGTTATTGAGATTTTCTAATAAGAGAGATATAATAATTTTCAGTCCTAAAATTATGTTGTGCACCGTTCTCTGCCTGCTCTATTTCTGCTGTTGCTCTCTCTATTCTCTCTTCTCTCTTCAATAGTCTAGCCCCAAACAATATATTAATACAACAGCCTTCAACAACAACTCCTCAACCCAATTCGTTCCACTTCCTTGGTCATCCATGGTTTGTTTATTAATAATACTAATTAATCTATTAGTATTATTATTGTTTACTCTATAGTTTTCATTCCGTATAATTTCATGTTGTGTTCCTCGAGTATTTCACACTTCATGTTTCTCCATAGCTTTATTTGTTTGAAACATTGTTTGTTTAGTACCACCGTCCTATTGAATTCACTGTACCTGCCTTTAAAAACGTACAATAGATTATCAAAGTGAAATTTTGTTCCAAAAAAGGAAAGTGGACAATTTTAAAACACTGGGTCACCTGGAGGTTCTGAGTACTGCTTGTCTGCTTGATGGTTGGGTTTCCTGTAGATCTCGACCTATCATGCAGCTAGGTTACATGGATCGAACGTGGTTTCAGGCTGGGAGGAAACCTTTCGAGGTGGTGAAGAGTGGAAGCTTGGAGCTTTTAGAGGTCAAGTGGATAGAGAGAGGCAAAGGTAGGGTGAACGAAGTTGTGCTCTTTTTCAGGGATTTTCTTTGGGTTTGCGGATTGTTAGTGAGATATATCCGATTCATTAGGGATGTATAGATACATCCCTAATTAACCGATTCTAATGAATCGGATATATCTCACTAACACGGATGAATGAGGAAAGCTTCAAGCTCTAAACACAATTTTTGGAAGAAACTTGAGTCACAAAGAGGTCCGGAAGCTTTCTTAGCATCAAAGTAAGGAAACTTGGTAGAAACCTTTTTGTGGATATGGAGGATAGTGCAATCCAATTGTAATTTTGTTTAGTATTCTTCTCGTGTACAGGGTTTCGCCTCCCTTTTTGGGGTCGTAATTAATACAAACTTTCTTTATCAAAAAAAAAAACTCCCTAAAATGGAATAGTGGATACCGGTGTTCTAAAAATTGCTAGGTAGGCGCCAGACGATGCGAGAGCCTAGTGCCTAGGCAGGGTATAGGTGGGGCCTAGAAATAAGATATAATATCTGGTTTTTAATATTTTTTTTATTATAACCTAATTATTAAGCATTTTATTTTTAAATATTCTAGTAGTAAATATCACCTTATAATTTAAAAATAATGATTACATTATAATGTTAAATTTTAAAAGTAAAACCAGAAATTTAATATCATTCTAAGGTTCAAAATATTACAAAAATAGTCAATAGTTTAATTGTCCATAGGTTCGTTAAGAAATTACAAATTTACAACAATAAATTAATAATTTGAAATTGTTATATTTTTATTATTATTTTAAACCCTAAATGACATTATTTTGGGTCAAAAAAATTTTAAAAATTAAAAATATGAAAAATCAGCAGTTGGCCGGCTGGAGCGCCTAGCCGATTTTTTCGTTGATTTGCCGAATTTTTAGGCGCCTGGGTGGGGCCAAGGTCGATTTTAGAACAATGGTGGATGGTGGGTACTGATTTTGGTATGGAGGGGGTATTAATTATTTACACACAAGTACCTTCTAGTAAATGTCTGATTCTAAAAGGAATGAATCATTGCTCCACGAGTTCTGCAGACAACAAAGATATTTCAACCCAATAGAAACGCTTTGTCGTAAGCTGCTCCATGATTGTGCCACACATGTGAAAGCTTAAGAACACATATCCCGTCTACATAATATTTTAGAAACACTAGAGTTTTAACGGATTATAATTAGAAATGTGTAGCTATAAAATGTCAAAGTAACATGAATTGTAGACGATGGACATGATGTTATGTGAAAAAGAGTGATTTTATGCTGAGGACATGTTAAGAAAAATGTTGTGATGGAACAAACAATTGAAATGTCTGAAAAATAAAATGTGTTAATGTAACCAAGAAGCGGGAATGTTTATAATAATTATACAAATGTGACACTAGAAGTGTAACGGAGGTTGTTGAAGTGCAATATAAAAAATATACTGCACTCCGTATTGATTTTGATATAGAGGAGCTTATCCAAACTTGAATTATCTTGGGAAGGAGTAGAGATTGAACATGTCAGATCTGACCTATGAGTGGAAGGACGAGGAAGTTAAAAATGTATCATGAAGAGTTTCTTTTAAAGAATATATAAGTAGCTTATGCTTCGAAGAATTCTTGAAATTTAGGATAAGTCGTAGTTCCTTTTGAGATTTGGTAATACCTGGCAGTTATTTTTACTGTATTATATTAAAGTTCTGTGTCCTACTAAACTTACCAAGTTTTAAGTTGTTTGACAACTGATATATTCCCTCTCTTCCTGGCAAAGAGTCCACATGTGTTGTAAATATATTGATTTTTTTTTTTTTTGTATTTTTGTAATTATGACCAACTACAATGAAATTAGTATATCTCTTATTGATTAAGTTTTCAATCGTGGGCTCTTTGGGTGGAACAGAGGGAGTATAAGATAAGGTAGATATCCAGAGTCGTAATATTATCTACTATTTATGTACTGAATGCTGCAGTAAACCTTTCAAGTGAAGTGTTGACTATGATGTGATATGAAGATATTATACTTTTAGTTTTTGAGAAGCATAAATCTAGTTTGAGATCACGATTTCGTCAAAGAAGAATGATTATAAGTAACAAACATATCTAAAAGCAAAGTCTAGTTGAAACCGCAACTTGAAGAAATGGACAGTACCAATTCATAAAAAGAAAGAATCATTTGCATCTGACATTGAGTTTGGAGGACAGCAAAGATACTGGAACCCATTCTGTGTCAAACGATGCTAATCTATATTGTCATATACATGATCTAGAAAAAATATCTAGTCTAGAATATATTGTAGATACACTGGAAATGGCTTGGGGAATATGAAAGGAGAAAAATTAGTTGGATCTTACTGGATATATCAAAATATGCAACGTTAAAATGTACTGGATGAACCTGATGTTATGTGAGATATAGTGATGTTATGTGAGATATAGTGATGTTATGCTGAGGACGTTTTGTTGTGAAAAATGAATTTGGAACAAACTATTTTAAATGTTTATATAATTAGGGGAGCACTATTCACACTCCCAATTATAATCCATTCATAAAAAGAACGAATCATTTGCATCTGACATTGAGTTTGGAGGACAACAAAGATACTGGAACCCATTCTGTTGAATCAAACGATGTCATATACATGTTCTAGAAAAAAATATCTAGTCTAGAATATATTGTAGATACGGAAATTACTTGGGGAATTTGAATGGAGAAAAATTAGATTGATCTTACTGGATATATCAAAATAAGCAACATTAAAATGTACCGGATGAACCAGATGTTATGTGAGATATAGTGATGTTATGCTGAGGACGTTTTGTTGTGAAAAATGAATTTGGAACGAACTATTTTAAATTTTAAATGTTTTTAAAATTATGGGAGCACTATTCTCACTCCTAATTATAATCCACGCATCCACAAAGAATTAGTTACAAAATTGCCATTGTAAGAAAAGACTAAATAGTGCCATCATGTCGCGTTTGGCCACATTAGTGACGTTCAGCTATTGCTTGCCGAACACCACAAATGTGGTCGGCCAACTAGGGCCGAACACTTCAGCAATGTTCCTCGCACCATGGCCAAATATGGCCCAGTTGGTCTTGAAACTCCTTGGACTTGTACTGTTGTTGTTGCTGCTGTTTGGTTGAGTTTGTGTTTCCATGGTTGTGTTTGCTTCTTAGTTTTTTATCCATGGCACTGTCCTTCTCTTCTGCTGTCTTCTGTGGTGTCGGGAGGGAGGCGAAGTGATGGGAGGGAGGATGAGAGAGGGAGTGGACTGAAGAGAGAGAGAATGGGAGGGAAGCAATTGGTAGGTGTGTATGTAAAAGGGTGAAATAGGGATTATAGGGGGGGGTGTTTAGAAACACATGATACAGGTCCTTGAGACTAGTTTGACTGGAAGTACATAGTTGGTATTAGACACACTGAATATGATTAAGGATGTAAAAGTAACCAACTTATCTGATATAGTAAGATGCTAGAGAGAGGACCTTGCAATGTATATCATATAACTCTCAACTGCACATATGCAAACTTAACTACACAAACAAAGGCCTTTGCAACTGGAGTGCTGAAACCAACTTATCCAAAAGATCAAGTTGTAGAGAGTGCGGGTCAATGTTTTCCTTCAAGTGTTGTTCTTATTATAGTTTGACATGACAAAATATGAATTTTAATCTCATTTATAGCTTGTAATGCTTGCTCATAATGAACCAGTACACAGAAAAAGATTAGAAGGGAGCACATGGCTATAATTAAGGACGTATTTTGGTTCCTCCTTGAATGTAAACCCAAATCTAGTCTCTACTTGTATTTTTGCCAACCATTAGTGGAAGCAAAAGGTGCTTTGTCTCTTCTTTCCAAAGGGCAAATTATAAAATTTCCAATTCATGTATTCATATTTTCTTGCAAAAGTTTTATCTTAAGATTCTTAAAACTTATTTCTTGTTGCAGGAAGAACTTATGAAAAATGTGGGGAATCTGCAATGAAGAAAGCAGCAGAATGTTTTACTCTGGCTGAATGCTATAATCACGCAGCTGATGTTTATGCCAAGGGTAATTATTTTTCGGAATGCTTGTCAGTTTGCACCAAGGGGAAACTTTTCGACATGGGTTTGCAATACATTGAGTACTGGAAACAACATGCATCTAAGGATAAAGAAATAGAGAAGATGGAGCAAGAGTTTCTGGAGAGTTGTGCACTCAATTATCATGAGTTGAAAGATCACAAATCTATGATGAAATTTGTCAGAGCTTTTCACTCGATGGATTTAAAGCGCAACTTCTTGAAGTCACGAGAATGCATTGATGAGCTATTGCTGTTAGAAGAAGAATCTGGACACTTTGTTGAGGCCGCTGAGATTGCCAGATTGACAGGAGATATCCTTCGCGAGGCTGATCTTCTAGGAAAGGCTGGACGATATAACGATGCTTCCTCACTCATCCTTTGGTTTGTATTTCCAAACTCACTTTGGGTGTCTGGAAGCAGTGGTTGGCCATTAAAGCAGTTTGCCCGGAAGCAGGATCTCTTAGCAAGAGCCATGTCCTTTGGGAAGAAGGAATCAGGTGTCTTCTATGAATTTCTCTGCAGTGAGGTCAGCATGTTATCACATGAAAAGAGTAACTTGTTTGAGTTGCTGATGTCTTTAAATTCTTCACGGAAACACAAAAGCTTGAGAGGTGAAATCCTATCTGTTAGAAAATTACTGGATACTCATCTTCATTTGCACTTATCAAAGTACGAGTGGGAACATGAAGTGCCATTGGATATAGCTAAACATTCCGAAAACAAGATGTCACGGAACCGTGTTTCTGCTGAAACTCTGGTTTATTCTTGGAACATGTGGAAAGTCCATATTGTTAATGTATTTGAATATCTTCAATGTCTTGAATGTCAGGAACCTGTTAAACATATGGATCATGGTGAGTTCTGTTTGAACTATTTTGGAGTGCGAAGGCAGTTCCATAATTTGAATGTGATTTACATTTTACTGAACCCTGAAGCCAATTGGGTCAAAAGAATTGACAACAGATCTCTTCAAAAGAATGGAAAAGTGGTATTTGTTGATGTTCGACACTTTGTCTCTGAAACGAGGTCTTATTGGCAATCTGAATTACTGACTGTCGGTATGAAGGTCTTGGAAACCCTTGATGGTCTTCACAAATTGTCAACTAAGAGTTCTGTGTTCCGCCAAAGCATGTGTCTTCTTTATATCTTTGAGGTTGCCAAGTTTCTTTTGGAGTTCAAGTTTCTTGGCCATACATACCACAACGCTAAGACGTTGCAGAACTTTCTTCAGTTGTCTACCAAAGGGTACGTTGCTAATGTTTTCCCTTTCGACTGGCGAATGTCAGTGAACGAAGATATGTTATCTCTGAGGTTGATGGATATTTCCCGTAAGGTACTTCAAGAAGTTATTCTTGAAAACATAAACGTCAAGGGAGAATTGACCTACGGGATGATTGGGAGGGTGCTTATGATTTGGCTTGGTTCTGGAAGACCAGACACTGGTATCTCCAAAAATATCATTGAAAGGTTTGGTGGGAATTTTCCATGGATGGAATTTGTTAAGGATCTCAATGGAAACATTGATGAAGACTTCTCCCAAAAGTCTGGTATGAAAAGTGTTTTTTCTGATGCTCCAGTTAGGGTATCTCAAATTTTCAATTTCATTAAAGCATTGGAAGTTACGTATGGTGCCAACTGGAGGACATCCGACTATATTTCTCCTAGTTGTTTTTTATATCTTGTTGATCATCTTGTTATCATGGTATCACACTTCCAGGGATTGATTTTCACCACAAAATCGTCATTTCTTGAATGGTTTGTTTATCAGCAATCTGTTGCCAACTCAAGGACTGATTCGGTTGTGGTCACTCAAGTCTCTTTCGAGCCTGTATTTGATTCTGTAGTCAACTTGGTCCATCAGCTTCTAAATAATAAAAAAGATACGTCAGCATGGATTAGGCGTTCTAATATCAATGTGGATTACTACTATCCACTATTGGTGTTGAAACTGTTTGTTATACTTTCTTTGCTTTGTCTGAACTCCAGAAAGTACTTTGGCGCACTCTTTAATTTACTGGGGAGGGGTGATATTACTTGTTGGCTACCAAGGGAATTCTACAATTCACTTCGTAGAAGCAGGGGGCACAATTATTTGAACTTAACTCCCAATGTTGTTTCAGAAGCATTTAAAAGGATTGGAGATCCTCTTGTGATAGCGAGCTTTAGAAAACCCTCTCCCAAAGTCGATGCTCTGGATGCTATTTTTGTGGCCATCGAATATCCGATGAGTAAAGAGGATATCATCAGGGTGTTGTTTCCTGAAACTAAACCTTGGCAACACAATACTGCAGCTGTTGAAGTGGATCCTACTGGTAATGATGATGCAGGGAGGAATTCAGTTGGGCCATTTTCGAACAATGCTTCCACGTCAGATCAAAATGTCGACGCCAAGAATGCCAATGAAATGCTGCATATGAATTGGGAGGTTTTTCAGGAAATATCTGATTCTGTAAAGACAAGTGGAAATAAAAAGAAGGGGAAAGTGAGCTTGCCCAATGCCTCTAAGATAAAGGTAGTAATAAATTGGTTTGAAACTTTTTCGTTGAGTTGCTTTTTAATATTTATTGCCATTTATTTACCATAGCTAGTATCATTTTTCCCCCGCATCTACGTTCAGGTAAAATTGGAGAAAAATATACACGTATTGACTGCTGCTACAACTAAATCCTTTGAGAAGAATGGAAGTACATCTGGTGAAGCGAAGAGCATGATTGATGAGTTGAAGCAACTTTCTTCTGCTTTGACTGTGAGGTCAGTATGAGCTCACTGCTAACTAAGAATCTTCAATTTAGGCATATTACGAGTCGTTATGTAAGAGTTTAACACCTTAAATTAAACCTGGACACTAGTCTTTACTTCAGAATTTAATGCACTAAATTGAAACTGGGTTGATTTGATTGAACTAAGCTGTTTGATACACATTGAATATATATATATATATATATATATATATATATATATATATATATATATGTGTGTCTATATATATATATTTATAAATATATATCCATGCTGGAAATCATGATAGTTGTTTCCAACGAAGATATTTTAATAAAATTTTGCTGATCAATAAACCTATGAGAATTGTGCTTTCAGTAATCAAAATGTTAATAGGAAGAAGACAGTTTACAAGATTGAATATATATAGTTTTCCATTTGAAGATTCTCATTTGAAAGCTATGCTTTGCAATGTTCCAGGATGGTTACTTTACCACACCCTCACATATGACAAATAAAATAAGATACAACTATTATAATTTTTATAATGTTTACTTCAAATGCGAGTATAGTAATGCCTTTATTTTTCAGTGAAATCAATCTTGGGAACATTTCAAGCATTTTGGAGACGTTGCAATGGAGAAGGCCAAAAGTGGAGAATTTTTTGAAGAATCAGTCGTTGATTCAGGCAGTAGGTACAAAAGGAAAGAATGAGGTGAAAGCCTCAGAGAGCAGTCGTGTTGCTGTAGAAGCAGAACCTCACAAGGAAGAGAATGATGACGTAGCCGAAGAAACTACCAAGAGTGGTGATGAAGGCAAGGGGAAGACAACTGCTGCTGCTTCTGAAACTCAAAGCACCGGAAACAAGGGGAAGGGGAAGTGGAAGGGGAAGTCAAAGAAGAATAAAAAGGGTAAAAGGAAGACATAGAAGATAAACAGCCATGTGTGTATGCACATGCATGTCGCAGTCACTTCGTCTACTTTTTTTGTTTTCTTTTTGGGTGGGGGAAGGTATGGTTTTGTTCTCGGACTCTGGTATACTTAGCAACATGGCAAGTAGTCCTTTGATGAAAACATGTCGAACTTGTAAACTTGGTATGTGAGGTTGAGTGGTTGATCAGCAAAGGGAGCTCTGACAATGGTGAAAAAGATGAACTTGTGAATGTGCCTTGCTGTGTTACGACTTTGGAATTCGGTTTCTCTTTTGGCCCCAACTACGGTCTTCCAATATCTTAAAAGTTTGAGCGGTACATAGATTAGCCCATCCATATACTTGATTGAATTGAATGAACTGCACCAATACCAAGTCTTTATTGCGATTTTCACCTCTCTAAAAGGTTATTGCCCTTGAATCTTCCTCCCATCAAGCTTTTCCGTTAGTTGGACGTTATCTATGACGTGCGTGAACTCTTATTACAGATTGAGCAACCTCGATGGAGTATTAAACAAGTCTTCTGCTTGCCTGAAACTCTATTAACTGTACTATATGTATATATATAGTACTCTTTTTGTTCCATTGTAAGTGTCTTCTACTAACTTTATATGTTTCTATGGAAAAAAATTCTGTCAATGTAATTTTCCCTTATTGCCCTTGAAGTATCCCCTAGTTGTGTCAAATTAATTGTTCTTTTTATTTTATTTTTTCAATTTCACAATCGATGAGAGTATTGTCGACAGCTTGTTCAAGTAATATTTTTTATAAATATTAAAAGGATGCACATATTTTGAAATGTCGCACTTTGAAACAAGAACACATTCTGAAATGGAAGGGACGAATAATCTACCAAAGTGGGACACTTATTTTGGAACAGATGGGATGTGAGTGTATCCGTCAAGAACAACCAACCAGAATGAGTGGAAGAGGTACTGACAGGGAAGTTTCCACTCCTGAACTATCAGAAGTTTTCAAACTTGGGGAAGTAGGTAATAAACTGAACAAGGTAAGGCAACTGTGATAAGGATGAAAGAATCATTAGAATAGCAAGGTTTTGGTAAACTAGAAAAACAGGACATTCAGGACTGTTTTTCCTCCTAAATTTCTAGAAATGAAGGTCACTCAAAGATGCATTACAGACTTATTTCTGCCTGACCTCTTAGTACCATTTTCAAGGTATAACAGAAAATAGCACCGAACACATTAATATAATCTCTTTAATGGCTCCTCAAAGCAATTTCATAAGAGCGCCATCGCTAATACAACATCTCTCTTGTCCATCTTATTTGTCTACTCCGCTGAATCTCGCTCGAAATCGTTCATCATCTCTCTTTGCCGCAAATGTTCACAGCAATGCAATTACAGGCACAGCTTCAGTTGGTACCTGTTCTTTCGTGAAGATGTCTTCGTATACCTTATGAGCTTCTAGGGTCTCTTCCATTTGTCTTAGAGGTCAACACATGTCCTCAGTGAGGACCCCCATATTGTTTTTGTGATCTATGATTCTAACACTTACAGTGGATCCCATTTCGGAACGATCATGGAGTATTTGCACTCGGCGTGATGCTTGTTGAATATTTTTTGCTGATGCTACTATGCCTATGTTGTATTTGGGATTGTATGCGTTTGGCCATGTTCCAATCGGAGGTACTAAGGAATAGTGAATCTGTCTGCCCTTGTAGGGTACTACAGAAGTCTCATTCCTCCATCATATGTTTAACCCACATTGCCACTTCAATGAAATGTATATAGTAACTAACAATAATTAAGTATACCTGTAATTCAATTATAAACTAACCTTGACTCACCAGAGATTTGCAAATGTAAGAAACAAATAACTGAATAAGTCACCAGTCTTTTTAGCCAGGCTCAAGCGGCCCAAGTTTACACCAGAATGATTTTGAATTTCTTTTACTAAACTTTACATGATTGCTAAATAATTTCATTCAAATGCACACCATTACAGGTTTGTGTGCTAGTATTGAGCAGATATTTAGATCCCATGGAACTTTGACATCAATATATTCCAGCTCTAGTTTTCTATTTCAAGGACTTCAGTATCTACTGCTACCCAACTTCTATGTACTCCGGTTAGACCTGGGAATTGGGTAGGTTGGGTTGAGTATGAGTCGGATAATGAGTCGAAAAGAGTTGAAACCCGTTAACCCGAATATTAAATTGGTCGAAATAGGTCGGGTTGAATCGTGTTAGGTTATAATGAGAAACAGGTTAAAACAGGCTGACCCGCCTTAACCCGGATCCCCCCCAAAAGGTATACATTTATAGAGTAAAACTATAAATGTAACTGATTTAACCCACTTAACTCGACCCGAACAGTTAATATTTTTTAGGTGGGATTACCCGTTTCGACCAAAAAATGTTACGGGTTGGGTTAGATTAAATCGGTTAATTTCCAAGTCGAGTCAGACGAGTTAACGGGTTTCGAGTTGTAATTGTCATGCCTAACTAGAGTTATAGATTTAGATAAACATGACGAGTTGCTCAACGATGTCGATATCTTTCCCTTGCAACTTGTTCATTTAGTAAATATTTTATGGCTCCAATCATTCGGTCTTTGCTTTTGCTCCAATTTTCTCATTTTAATTCCCTTCAACAAAGAACTAAAACTTCCTATTATTAAAAAAAAAAGGTATTAAATGTTATCCAAAAAGAAAACATGAGCTTTACATAAGACTTCGGAAAAATTGTGGACTGATCCATTTTTTAAAGTATTAATTCGCTCCAGTAACGTGTTTTTTTTTTCAATCGGAAAATGACATATTTTTTTGGGGCAAAATGACAGCGATACCTTTAATGAGCCTGAGGCGCGTAACAAAAATGCACCGCAATTCATAAAAATTATGAACCGCGATTCAAGAATGTATGAAACCATAATTCAAAAAATTTATGAACTGCAATACAATTTTTTTTTGAAAATGCATCGCGATTCAAAACTTTATGCACCACGATTCAAGAAATTTCTGAACCGCGATTCAATTTGTTTTGAAAATGCACTGCGATATAAAATCATAAAAAACCAGACCACCTGTTGAAGGAGACAATGATATTTTTGGAATAATATTTCGAAAAGTAATCTTTTGTGGTCGAAAAAAAAACAGTGAATTTTTTAGATTATAAACTATGAAAAAGGACGTGACAGAATTTTAACTTTCAAGACTTTTTCTTCTTTGAATGCAGTGAAAATAATGTGTACTTGGAAGAGCAAGCCCAGTTCCAGAAAAGGAAAGTGACAATAGGTCCTTTACAAGTTATCGTGTGGGCTTTTTGTTTCCGACGAAGGACCTGGCAGTGGCTGATTGCACTTTTTAAAGTAAATCGAAAAGAGTGACCCTAAACATAACATTAAATTTCTTAAACGCAACACCATTTAATATATTAAATGACCTAAATATCCTTTTAATATTTATTAGATAATCACTTTTTGTACACACTAGCGATTGTTTTGTCCGAAATTGAAAAAACATGCAAATCAACGGTTTTTTGTTCGTAATTGAAAAGAAAGAATAAACCGAATCAAAATCAATTTAATTCACATGCGATATCATGCGAATTAATAATGGAAATCGAATCAACAATGACACGTAATCAAAATTACATGAAGGGAGAAGGAGGGAGGAGGTAGTATATTTTAAATGTAAAGAGGGGTAGCAAAGTAATTTTATCTTTTAAATGGTGTTGCGTTTAGGGATTTTGGTGTTACGTTTAGGTGTTTTGAACTGAAAAATGCTAAATTCATAAGAAAGACTCTTTGCTTCTCTTCACAATAATTAACAACATATGTTTACCCTGATGATACCTACCAAGACCAACGCTTCAAAAAAAATTCTAGGGAAAATTACACCATTAGTCCCTGAATTTTGCGAAAGTCCACTAAAAGTCCCTTACAGTGCAAATGCACGCGACTGACCAATGTAGGTGAATTTCGCACATCAATAGTCCCTCCGTTTGATGCCGTTAAAGGCTGCTCTGTTAAATGATCTTGTGTTCATTAATGATCATTTTTAAGGGCAAACCTATCTTTTCCACCAACTCCTCCATCGGCCTTCTTCAACCTCACTCCCCCCTCCACACACACACACACACCCAATTGAATCTCAAAGGAGATACTCTTGAGTGGGATTTTCACTTTGGAACTTAGATACAAATTGAAAAAATGTATGCGAAGACAAGGTAAATTTGGTTTTCTCTCTCTCTCTTCCTCTCCCCCTCACTCTCACACACGCACAAACACTCACAAAACACAACAAAGAAGAAGCATCCAAGCCATCGATGACATCCTAAACCCTCTCCGATGACAACTTCCCCTCCTCCTCCGCCGCCAACCATGATATAAAAGCTCTCAAGCAAGCCAGATCCTTCCATCTTCGATCGTATCCGGATCTTATGCGGTCTGCTCCTGCAGTATGGGCATCCGGAATGCGAGAAGCTCCATACTCCAATTTAGAGATGTTAATAAGACCGAGAACAGCATATCTGAACCTATCAAACCGATTTTTTTAAGGGTTAGGTTTGCAATTTCAGCAGTCGTTTAAGCGCTTTAAACTTAAACAGCAAGATTAGGGATCGAAACCGGGCTAGACCGAAATCAACAGGATTGGACCGATTAACATATTTACTGGTCACGCTAAAATTTAAGCTGTCATTCCAACATTTCATCTGCTTTTTCTTACTAACATTTATGTTAGTCTTACCTTCAGTGGTACAATTTAAATTTTATCTTTTTAAAAAAAATGTAAAATTGTTTTATAGTTTTTCTTTTTGGTCATCTCTATTTTATTTTTTCGATCATTACACAATAAAAATCTAAAATTTAAATACTAACCCAAAAACAACTATGCAAGTCAAACTCATAATGAATCAAGTTATTCAAAATTGGATTATGTTTGGTCTAATAAAAGTTTAATTTATGATATTTATGATTCTGAACTTATTTTATTATTTCATGTTTGATTAGGACTTTTTAGTTTTAAAATAGTAAAACTTGAAGTCTTGAAGTTTGTTTGTATTTTAAACTCTATCACGTATGTTTAATGTTGTTGACTCGTTGTATGACTCATTTGAGTCATTTTGTTTTGGATTGTGTGTTGTTGAATGTTGATTGTTGGCTCGTTGCCCAATAATTACTTGTTTTCAAACTTTATATTTATATATTTAAGTTGTTCTATTTTGTTTAGGTGTAATCCGTTAGTGACCCGTTTAAAACCGAAATCTAAAGGGGTAGGTCTAGGTTTGCAATTTTAGTGAACCGTTTAAACCGCAACGGATTAGGAACCGAAACCGACAGGATTGGACCGATTAACATATCTAATCCAATTACGTGTCATGAACCTCCTCTTCAGAAGCGCTGGTATGGAAAAATGAGGTGATTTCGCTATCGGACCCAACAATACATATCTATCGATCTCGCTTTCTTTCTCCTCTCCGTACCCCACACACTCCAGTTCCCCAATTTGGTTGATTTCGATTTGTACCCCTAATTTCTAGGGTTCTCCAGTAATCATCTGTTCCCAATTTTATCAACCTTAACCTCTAAAAATGGTGAGCTACAGCTATTGAAATGGCTTTCAATTTCAATTTAACTTAGATCTGATTGTAAAAATCCAATTCAATTTCGTATTGACATTTGATCTCATGAATCCGCTAACGGAAGTGGACAATTCGTGTATATGATTGTATTTAGACATGATTTGTTCATGGATTGAGATTTAGTGAGAATTGGTCTTTGATTATTTACTGATCGAAACTTGATTTCTTCTCTTCTTGAAGAACAATCTAATTTCAGGTAAGGTTCTCTGCATAATGTTTTAATTCCCCATCGTACCCAAAATTGTTGCTTTCTTGTACAGAGGTTGAGGATAAGATTGAAGGAGGTTGAAGAAGGCTAAAGGAGAAGTGAAAAAGACATGATTGCCCTTACTAAAAATCATGTGAGTAACACATGTCCACTTAACGGAGCTTGAGCTAACTGCGTCACATCCAGGGACTACCGATGTGCAAAATTCGCCTACTTTGGTTAGTGGCGTGCATTTGCATTGTACAAGGACTGCTAGTGGACTTTCGCAAAGTTCAGGGACTAATGGTGTAATTTGCCCAACAATCTATTTACATTTTGATTTTTCATACGATCATGCCTTGAAGATCCTTCTCATGCTTTGTATGTATGCTGCTAGTGATACAAAATTGTCGGCTCAATTTGGGTTACTCCATGATGGGTATGCATAACAACAACCGTGATAATGGGCACCACTACTTAGTAAAACTGACCCAAATCATTCACTCACCTCATGGGTACTCAAAATTGGGTATCCAAATTGATTGTCCTTGGCATAAGCAGATCAATGTCAGTAGGACAAGTTAAACTAGCTAATGCTAGTCAAGAAGGTTCCGGATTTTGACAATTGAGGTATGACAAGAGAGTGAAGTATGCATTCAACATTTCCAGACCAATCAAAGTATCCAATCTTGCTTAGCTTGCCACTAGAAATACATGAGCTACATAACAAGATGAACTAGTTTATGATAATTGAAGAGGTAGAAACATTAGAATTACAAGATATAAGCAAACACTTTCTTTGAGTTGAGACTTGAGACTGCAGGTTTATATCTAGCTCAAAAATAGCTGTCGCACATCAGGATTAGAAATCAATTGTTATGAGAGTCGTGATACTCATGATAGCTCACAAACTATCCCCTCCCAACATTATCATACTCTCTTCAAGTTAACTACTCAACAAGAGCTTTAATTGTGAATAATTCACTAAAAACAAAAATCTACAGAAATTGGATTAAGCACATAGAAAGCATAAACATTGATCATATGAGTGTATGACAAATCAATCAAACAAATTGATCACATGATAGGACATGTAAGCCATATATAACATGCTGAAATTTATCTTGAGATCAGTAGAACCAAAGTCGTCATGCTCTTTATTTTAAGTCACTATATGAATTATCTTCAGAACATTAATAATACTATAGTGAGAAACCAATCAAAATTTTCCCAACTCCCTCACCAGCTAAGAAAATTCAATAGAGTTGCAAATTACATACCCGATAGAGCACCTGAAAACTGCCACCTTCTCTCCCTCCAGCAGCTATTCTTCTATACTTGCAATTTCAAAAATGTCAAAATCCATTAAATCCTAACTCAGTTCAGTGCATCCTCAGAGCAACGCTACCCTCATTGTTTCTCTGATAAAATCTTTGTGAACTTATTAAGTTTCTTCACAGTCTTCAAGAAGCTCTCGACATCAAATTTCTGCCCAGAAAGCTCCAGGAACTTGGTAAATTCCACTCGAGCCTCATCGATCTTACCCAATGAACTATAAATCACCCCTTTACTAAAATAAGGCCGATAATCATTCGGATCCTCCAGAGCAAGCTCTTCAAATCTCCTCAAAGCCTCCTCGTTGTTATTTAACATGAACTCAAGCTCCGCCAATATCAATTTCACCTCTCTAACTTCTGACCCCTTGTTTTCATCCTCCGCAATCTTCAATGCTTTCTTTAGTCTCTTCATCAATACCACTATCTCTCTATCGTCTTCAATTTCGTTCAACAACAGTGCATATTTGGATAATGCTTCGATAGAGAGTGGATCTTTTTCTAAGATTTCTTTATAAATGTTTTGAGCTTCTTTGACATTCCCCATTTCGCTTAACAGTCTCGCAGTCTGGAATCTCCATTCGGTTTGTTCGGGTTGCGCCGAAATCAGGGATTTTAAGATGATTAAACACTTTTCGTAGTCGCCTGCTTCAAGTTTTTCCTCAAGTTGGGCTTCTAAATCGGTGATTGGTTCGGGGTTTGATTCCAGAGATGGAATATCTTGGGATAGAGTTTGGGGGACTTGGGCTATAGCTGGGTATTGTTGGAATTTGGTGAAGAGGGAGGCGGCGGTGAGGGAGAAAACAATGGCGCGGGCGGTGAGTTTGAGGTTGTGGGTGATGGGATTAGATGAAGTGGTGGAGGAGGCGGTGATTCTAAACAGCAGCCGCGGCGTAGATGGGGAGGCGATTGGGGATAATTTGGGGGAGGGGAAGGATCGTAGACAGTTGGTTAGAGCTAAATCCATTGATTTTGAGAGTGTTTGAGTGGGTTTTTTGGAAGAGGCTGTTTTGTTAGGGTTTTTAGGAGGGTTGGTGCCGGTGGGAATGTGGAAAGGAAGCGTCAGAAAATATTCAATGCTTATTTGGTGTGGGGCTGTTTTTGTAATTAAATGTTTTACTAAACATGAGAGACTACTCATGTTCTTCCGATCTTCTAAAATAAAAAAAATCCTACCGCCAAAAGATTTTCTCTAATTCTTGCCAAACCAATTCTCATTCCTTTAAATTAGAGTTAACTAGTTTTACATCCGTGCGTTAAACGCACGATCATACAATTTTTTCAATTAACTTATTTTCAAGCGAAACAAAGAAGAAAAACAAAATTTCAAAAAAGAAAAAATAATATTGGAGGCAACTACTTTCGATTAAAAAAAACTGTTGTTTTGATTTAAAAATTAGAAACTTGTATATTTAAGATCTGAAAAAATAAAGTCATTTTTTTAAAATAAATACAACTTTGTCATTCACTAAATTTTAATTGTTGCAATAATTTTAAAAATAGTTGTAAATCTAGCATTGTAATAAATTAAAATATGGTAAAAATATGGTCATATAGTAATTGCATTATATGAAAAGTAATAAACAATTAAAATAATATACCTCAAAAGAAGAGAAGCTAATTATAAAGAACTGCATCGAAAAATAATAACATTATGAAAAAATCGAAATGTCATCGTGGTTCAATAATCCCCCGTTAACTACATAGAAAAAAAGGAAGAAAGAAGGAGAGGAAAATAAGAAATTAACCTCACTGGCAATATGTCTTCTTATCCATCTCTCTCAAGAAATATCTCTTATTCTCATTGATGATCTCGATCTCTTATACTCACCGTCCACACCATAGTATGTTTTCGTCTTCTCGCTCCATATCTCACTCGATCCATCTATTTTTCTCTAATATCCAATTTTATTCTGAGGGAAAAATATTGATTATATTTTCTCGGTGATTTTTTATTCGGATCTAATGAAATCACATAAAAACATTTTGTTTAATTATTTCGTATAAAAAATTATTTTTGACATTCAGATCTACTGTGAATTTGTTAATATTTTTTATACATCGATTTTTGTTATTTACTTTTAGATAAATCTTTGAACTTGTTTAATCATTTAGTATTCTCGAAAGATAATTTTTTATGGTAATTTTTATTCCATACTACTTCGAATTTGTCAATGCTTTTTTTACATCTCAATTTTTTGGTATTTCTTGATTTACTTGATTTTTTAGTATAATATTTCAATATTTGATAGGTTCATATTGTGAACTAATCCATTTTCATTAATCATCATTTACAATGTGTTGATTCAATTCCGTTTGACACAACCGAGAATTGAAAAACTGTGCAAATTGGGATAAATGATGGTGGAAGTTCCAAGGAGTTTTTGAATTGTTTAATTAAAGAATTCATTAATTGTTTCTTGTTAATAGGAGTTTCTATTTTGGGAAACAAAGTTTTGGCGGGATTTTTCTCTGTTTAGACTACCCTACTTTTATATATATATAGACTTCATCATTACTCCCTCTACTTAAGACCTTTCTAGTGATCATCCCTCGATTCAAAAACTAAAAATTTAGGTTCAAAGTAATATCTTTTTGCACGCTAGAGGTTCCTCAATTGGATGCCGGTAGGTGATTTACCATTAAGTTGGCATGTGCAAACCACGTGAGATTTTTTTAGGGCAAGAAAGTCATTTCCTGGGGAGTGATGTTTTTTTTCATCTTCAACCTTCGGGCTCCAACCCTTCTCTCTAACCCCTCCACACACCTCCACCATCACAGCATCACTGTGACCTTCTAGTCTTCTACCCACCTTTGACACCACCCATCTTCGTAGCTTGACGGGAAATAGCTCTTTAGGCAGCTTCCTTCCTTGGCTATTAATTTCAACCGGACAAGGCTAAGTCATATTCTGACAGGAGATGGGAAAAATGCATTCCATCTACTTAACCTTTCGGCCATCATTCCATGAGCATTTTTTCTTTTAAGTTAGTTTTCAAGGAATAGATTAAAGCTCACGATCAAGGAATAGATTAGTCAGAATGGGAAGGAAAAAGAGAGTGTCGATTTGGCCTTTTTAGTCACGTAGGTACTTGGCCCACCTTTGATAATTAATACCATAAATGACGAAAGAAAATGTATGTTGTTGATTTGGATTGTATATGGAAGAAAAGGCCATTCAAGTTGATTTTCTCGTGCTGGGTAAATCATCAAACAGATCATGGAGTTACAAGCTACTTAATAGCTCCAATTTTTGGCCCCCAGATTTAACCTAGAAATTTCATTTGTTCATCAGATTCTGTCGCGTTGTGACGTTGAGAGGGCTTGAAAATGTGAGGGGTTTGTGGGCTCTTCAGATCTGGACTGGTCTTTTATTGTTGGACCACTGACGAATTCATTGGAGTTCGCCATGGATGGTGGCACACATGGGCAAAGGTTGTTGGGGTGTCTTTCGCGGTGAGTCATCGAACTTGGGTTGACGACGGGGAATAGGCCTTTTATAATCGGTGTTGCTAACATGCCATGGGTGTTTGTTAGAAGGAAGAGGTTGAAGATGAACGAGAAAATATCTCCTATGAAAATGACTTTTGAGAGCTTGACAATTTTTGCTAAAATTTATTTTATGATTACCATAATCCCACTAGAGCCTTCGTTTGGTAATTAATACTCTGCACCCCCACTTTCCAATCTTTTTACACTTATCGTTACAAGGTACAAGCATCCTTCCCTCCTCCTTTTGCAACAAACCCACGTGTGGCGCTATATAGACCCTATATCCTATGAGTATACCCCCCAAAAATGCTAACTTTACCTCCCTTCTATAAGCATACACCTTCCTCCTTTCTCCCCCCATCACCCCCTTTCTTATTCTTCTGAGTTCCGGCCTAACCACCCCATACTACCTTACCGTTCTCCCTTCCTTCCTTCTCTCTTCTCCCTCCCTCCCACCACCCCCATTGCCACACCGTTCTCCATCTCTGCTCCTTCTTCCATCTCTCTTCTCCAATCAATGCTCGAAGTAAAAAAAAAATCCAAATGTTCAACCCTGGTTGCTGTAGGAAATAATAAAGTTTATGAAGAATGAAATAAGTCTTTCATTGATTGAATCACTTATTTAAAAAGAGTTACAATTAGGGTTACTCTAAGAGTAGAGTACAAGAAACCTATACAAGGTAGGAGTTCTAATAAGGTAAAAACTATACAAGGAAAGGAAATATGTACGGTAGTTATCACTAAATAATAATTACAAATAAATAGAAATATATTATTCTCGAGAGGAGAGACCAATCTTGTGACGAAGATGTTGAAAGCGTTGCTGAGAAAGAGCCTTAGTGAGGGCATATGCAAGTCGATCTGTCGAGGAAACATGGGAACCCGTAAGAACCCATCTTGGACTTGTTTGCGAATGAAGTGATAATCCAGTGCAACATGTTTCATGCGAGAGTGAAACACATGATTGGAGCATAGACTGGTGGCACCAACATTATCACAGTAGATGACGGGTTGTTACGAGGAAGATATGCCGAGCTCACCAAGGAATGAAGTAACCCAGCTTGTAGAACGGTGTAGTCATCCTTGTTTCCCGTCCAGTCAGCATCAGTAAATGCATGAAGATTAAGAGGAGACTTCCTGTGAAGAAGAATGCCATTGTCAATGGTGCCACGGAGGTACCGAAGAAGACATTTGGTTACTAGCAAGTGATCCATGGTCGGCCGATGCATGAACTGAGAAAGCTTGCTAACCATATATGTTATATCTGGGCGAGTGAGAAAGAGATATTGGAGACTCCCAATGACTACTCTAAACTCGTTCGGGTCAGTGAGAACCATGCCCGATTGAAAAGAGAGAACTGGTGAGGTGGCAAGTAGAGTGGTCACTAGTCGAGCATCAGTCATACCAGTACGAGCAAGCAGGTCGGTAATGTATCCTCATTGACAGAGCAGTATACCAGTAAGATGAGGAACCACCTCTACACCGAGGAAGTAATGTAGGAGGCCAAGATCTTTGAGCGAGAAGTGAGCTGTAAGGACATTGGTAAAGTTCTAGACAGCCTTGGTGTTGTTGCCAGTGATGATGATGTCATCAACATAAACGAGCGACAAAAGGGTGATACCCTGCTCGGTGAAGATAAAGAGAGAGGTATCAGCCACTGAGTTCTTAAAGCGAGTAGTGAGTAGAAACTGGTGGAGTTCATTATACCATGCCCAGGGTGCTTGCTTGAGACCATTTATAGCCTTTCGTAGGCGATAAACATGTTAAGGGTGGTTAGAGTCAACAAAGCCCTGTGGTTGAGCCATGAAGACTTCCACGGTGAGAGTTCTTTGTAGAAAAGCATTATTTACGTCCAGTTGACGAAGATTCCAACCTCAACTGATAGCAATGGAGAGAATGAGATGGACTGTGGTGGGTTTAACGACTGGGATAAATGTTTCATGATAGTCAACCCCCGGCCGTTGATGAAATCCTTTGGCGACCAGACGAGCTTTGTACCTATTAATTTTGCCATTAGGAAAACGTTTAATCTGAAATATCCATTTACAATCAACAATATTAGGAACCCCAGTGGGAGGTACCAAATCCCAAGTATCACTTTTAATGAGAACATCATATTCCTCAAACATGGCCTGACGACATTTGTTGTCTTTGATGGCTTGGGTTACAAAGGTCGGTTCTATGTCCGAGGAGAGCTGAGCAGAAAGGCTAAGTTTGTGGATGTTATTTTTTGAGCGTTATAATAGGTGAGGTGCGAGCTGCAACTAGGGGAGGTCGGGCTGAGGAAGTTCGGTGGTAGATGGTTCTTTTGTAAGGATGAGGATTGCTCGGTGGTAGATGGTTCGGTTCTGCCTGCATGGGTAAGGGTTGCTCGATGGGCCATGTCACTATGAGAACTATCTATCGATGGTGTGTATGAAGTCGTAAGGATGTCATGAGGTGGAAATCAGGTGTTGTAGGTTGAGGCATCAGACCGAGGAAGGGCTAGAGCGACCTTGGACAAGGGGAATTCAGACTCAACAAATCGAACATGGCAAAAGATAGATAGATTGGTGGTGGACGGATCATAACAGAGATAGGCACTCTGGGTGAGAGAGTGCCCGAGGAATACACAGGGGGTTGACTTAGTATCTAATTTGTGAGATGAATATGGTCGTAGCCAGGGGTAGCAAAGACAATCAAATGCTCGAAGTTTGAGATAGTTAGGGGCTGTAGACACCCCAATTTCGTACCCCTGTTGTATGACATGACAAAAAATATTAAGACCTGTTTAAAGAACTAACAGATGTCAAGTTACAGGGTTTAAAATACAAAAGATGCAAAAGAAAAGAAGGATGCATAAACAGTAGATTGCATGGGGCCAAAGTGCCAAAATTGGAAAAGAAAAAGGGTTGTGTGCTGCCCCAACCCATTCTGGGCGCCGCGCCCAATCCTGCCATGGGTCGCGCCCACTTTACCCCCTGCACTGTACCTTTTACCTTTTGGTGCAACCTTTTTAGCACGCGGTACAAACTGCTCAGGCACGATTGATGATGCTTAACTGCTAAGGAATCCCCAATCCTCATCTATAAATAAAGCCTCCAGACTTCAGAAATTCACACACTTCACGCAGTAGTTTGTGAAAGTTCTCCTGAGAGAACGCCGAAGTTATTTCTTCTCCAGCCCCGAAGCTCTGCCAAATCTCCCCCAAACACTAAAACTCTCCGGTCAAAGTGAACCCTAGCTACCCAACTAGGTTTCCGCCCTATTTCACCAGTTCAAAAATCCCAAAAGGAGCAGTTGCCCTGCCCGAATCCAGACGTCAAATCCAGCTGAAACAAGCAGTTGCTCTGCCTGATTTCAGACTCAGCAAGCACGAAAAGCAAGCAAATCAAGCAAGTAAGCAAAAGCAAGTAGTTGTGCCGCCCGGATCCCGAGGCGAAAAGTAACTAATTGGAGCAGTCACTCTGCCCGAATCCCCGCAACAGCAAAGCAGCAAAAAAAGACTTCCTTTCTCAAAAGGACAGGGGAAGCACATCTAAAAACTGTCTAGTGTGCTTAAGCCCAAGCATACCGGGTTCAAACACTCACGTTCCGGGAGGTAAGTTCTGTCCCCGTAGTTATCTATTATAATCTATCTATAAATTAAATGCAAATATCTAATTAAGTTTTATTTCGATTTATAATTTAATGTAATAATAGTTATATTTCATTTTCATTTAAATTAGTTTCTTTTCTGTCTTACTTTAAATGTAATAATAGTTATATTTCCTTTCTGTTTAATTAATTTATTTTCTGTCTTTCTTTAAATGTAATAATAGTTATATTTTTCTTTTATTTTAATTAGTTTATTTTATGTTTTACTTTAATATAAAGTAGTTATAATCTCTTGCAATTTAATCAGTTTCTTTTCTGCACATAAATTAAATATATAAATGGTTATGTTTCTTATTATTTAGTAAGGTTATTTCCTGCTTTTACGAATAATGTAAATAAAGTTTATTATTAGTATAAATGTTTTATCCTTAAAATAGCTTATGAAAATGTTGTAATTATTCTTTAAGTTGTATTATTCCAGTTGTAATTTTACTTTCTTTTCTTTAATAAAAGTAAATTAACTTATCTTTATTTCTCTCTATCGCATAAATGTAATTTTCTGAGCCAAAGTGTGTAAAATAAAACAAGCATATTGGTAAAATCATTGTGAGACCGAAAGGGTGAGTTGGGTGCCTAACCCCTTCCTAACTCATAATTTAGCCCCCGAACCCATATAATCTGCTATGTTTGGTTTTTTTTGTTTCACCTTAAAATAAAGATGGAGACTCTGTTAATCACATTTTGAGTCCACAATTGAGGCCAAACGTATTCCTACGCGCTTTAAAAGGTTTTTAAACCACCCCGCCTTTTAGTGGCGTGGATCCAGTTAAAAACGGGGCACTCACAGGGGCAGACCCGAATAGTTTATGATAAGGTGAGAGCATTTGGAGAGTGGGAGTGGGAAGATGATTTATGTGATACGTGGTTGTAAGAAAGGCATACGACCAGTAGGTAAGAGGAAGATGAGCATTGGTCACGAGAGAGAGATCGGTTTTAACAATGTGGCGATGATGACGTTCAGAAAAGTCATTGTGCTCGGGAGTGTGGGGATGGGAGGTAAGGTAAGAGATGCCATTGGTAGCGAGGTAGGTGACCAGACCAGTGGCTTCTGCAATGCCAGTATACTCCCACCCCCCCCCCCCAATTTTCGGAGTAAAGTGTGACAATTTTCTATTTGAAGTGGTTTTTAACCAAGGCTTGGAAGCGAGGAAAGATAGATGCTACATCTGATTTCCGTTTGAGCGGGTAGAGCCGTATGTAATGCATGTGGTGATCGACAAATATAACATAATATTTGAAGGGGATGGGTGAATATAATAGTAGATTAAGAAAAAGGAAGTTTGTGGCTTTTATTGCATAGACACGCATTATAAAACGAGGAAGTAACTCTAGTATTTTTAGGAGAAAACTTAGACTCTAGATAAATCTGGACTTGGTTGGATGGGTGACCAAGACGATGATACTAGTTAGGAGTAGAAATCTTGGAGCTGGCAAAGGCAGCATGTTGATGAGGAGGGAAGGAGCTCGACCATTCATACACACCGTCCTTAGATTGTCCTGTCAGCAGCAAGGTCCTTGTCTATAGATCCTTCGCATGAAAAAAATTAGGTATGAATTCAATGGATGCTTTATTGGATGTACGAAATTAAAAAATAGAGATAAGATTTCTTTGCATGCTAGGAACAAACAAGACATTATGCAAATGAAAGGTAGTGGAGCGTGTAGGAAGAGAAGTAGAACTCGTGTTGGTAATGTGTAACCCAGTGCCATCACCAATAGCCATGTCATTAGTACCCGAGTACTGATGATGGAGAGATAGATTGCCAAGGTCATTGGTGACATGGTGGGAAGCAGCACTATCCAGGAGCCATCTGGGCGTAGAGTTTCCCGAGGTGGTAGCTATGTTTTCTTGTGGTTGCCAGTTGTTGCCCGCATACGAGGAGCGAGCTGTATTCGATGTCGAAACTGAAACCAGCTCAAAAGCAGGACACTGAGCCACCATGTGGCCGATATTTGCCGAGGTATGGTCGACGAGAACCCGAGTTGGTTGACTGCGAGGAGCAAGTGTGGAAGCTAGAGCTGTCAAATTGGGAAAAAGCCTGTAAGCATGCCCGCCTCACCACCCATTAAGAGCGGGTTGGGCAGATGTATTAGATACTTGTTTGGAAAATGAGTTTTACGGGCTTTGCCCGTGCGGGCTTTACGGGGCGTGGCGGGGAGCAGGCAGCCCGCACTTTAATAATAATAATAATTCTTAAATTTTTTAAAACATTGCACAGCCCAAGCAGCCAAACCCATTTTGGTCATTTCCTTTTCGTCTAATTAGAGTTAGTTAGGGTTAGTAGTTGTATTCAAAAATCAAAATTGGGTAAAATACTCTCAGTCTCTCACTCTCTCTCTCACGCACGACACCGTCAATTTCCTCCGGCGATTGCGCTGCCTCTGGCCTCCAGCTCACTGTCATTGTTGGTCCAACACTCAAGCGCCTCTCAAGTCACAATTGCAATCGACAATTCGGCACCACGATTCATGCAGCCGCCAACCAGTCACTCTAACGAGCAGTGATTGTGCAATCAAAGTCAGTCACGTTCCGGCTCTGCGTCTCCATCCATCCAGATTAGTCTCATCTCAGTTCTTACGCCTCTCTCTCTCCCATCCTGCAATTCTGCTTCCAGATCTCGAGATCCGGCACGACGGCTCCTCCAGTCGCTCACCATCTACACCGGCATCATAGCTCAAGCTCGTGGCTTGTCTTCCTCTGTTTGACTTCGAGAATCTCATACTCTTCTAAATCAACGCTGGAAAGTAAGTGTGGGTTGCCTGGATTGCGCCCGCGCCCCGCGCGCCCTTGGATAGGGGTGCGCGTACGTGTGGATGTGGGACATCACTGCTCTCATTCCATCCTCCCTTGTTTATGGGAAAATGAAATTAAAAGTGCGAGAGGAGTGCTGTCTAAAATAGCGTGTTGGAATGCGCCTCGGTTAACTTTAGTGGATTTTTAATCCAATATGGGAACTTTGGGTTTCCGCATCAAGTTATCCCTTGTTTAGGGGATACTAGGATATGTGAATGCATCACCCTTTCATTCTCATTTTCCCTTTTTTAAGGGAAAACAGAAAAGTGCAAAAAATGATGTTGCGACGCCCCCACTATGGATTTTATAAAAATAGCCTTATGGCTTATTTCGGATCACTATGGGTGCTTTGGGTTTCCCGCATCAAGTTATCCCTTGTTTAGGGGATACCGGGATATGGGAATACATCACCCTTTCATTCACATTCTCTTTTTTAGGGGAAAACGGAAAAGTGCAAGAAAGGAGTGTTGCGAGGCCCCATTGGATCCAAAATGTTTTATAGGGTTGTCATCTTTATTTTAAGGCAAAAATAAAGCAAAACCAAAAAAGAAAAAAGAAAAACCAGAGATTATAAAACGGGTTCGGAGACTAAGTTACGAGTTGGGAAGGTGCTAGGCACCCAACTCGCCCTTTCGATCTCAAAAGTGGTTTTTGGCTAAAGTATGTTTTTTGTTATATTTATCTAGCAAATAAATAAAGCATTTAAAGACAGAAAAATAAAAGTAAATACATCCCCGGCTACATTATTTACGGACTTGCAGCCATCTCTTTACAATAATTACAGATATATTTAAAAATATTTGGTCATTATAACGGCTCTTTTACATAATATTTCCTAACTAAATCCGGGCAGCACAACGGCTTATATTTTCTACATTGGGCCGGATTTAAAGAAAAATATTTATAAAATAAATAACGCCATTAAAGGCTATTACCTTTTAGAGCGGGGTGTGCTCGCTCTGTCCTTCAGGGAGAGGGAGTCTTTTGTTGTTGTTGTTGTTGTTGTTGTTATGATTTGGGCAGAGTGACTGCTTGTTTTTGGTAGTTTTGGCTCGTTCACTCGGGCAGAATGACGGCTTATTTGTGGTTGTTTTGGCCTTTTTGGTTGGGCGGAACAACGACTTATTTTTGGTGTTTTCGGTCTGCTTACTCAGGTAGAGTAACGGCTTACCTTATGGTTTTTAGGCCGGGGAAGTAAGGTGGATACCTAACTAAAAGGCTAGGGATCACTTTTAATCGGTGGATTTTTGGTTTGGCAGAGTTTGGACAGGGTTTCAAAGCTTTATCGTCTAGACACTCCCTATCTCACTTCTCTCACTATATCTCAGCGTTAGGACGACACAGAGAAAAAATATTGGAGTTTCTTTGTGATCTTTTCTTCCGTCTCAAAAGTGAACCCCAACACACTTATTTATAAGTGGACGAAGAGATACATCGGGGATTAAAAAATCCCTCAATGCGTTGATAAATCTTGTACACCATCCTTCGATTCTTGTACAATGCGTTAACTGGGAGTGCCACTGTAGTAGCCTTGGCACGGATCCTACCCTCTCTTGGCACGGTGCCAGATGGGCCTTTTGGCCGCGCCAAGCTACTGTTGGAGTTTCAGATTTGTCACTTTTATCCCTCGCATTTACTGTTTTGCGCATCCTGCTTTGCCTTTCGCATTTTTGACTCATGTAACTTGACATTTGTTAAGTTTAAACAGTTCTTGATATCACATGCCAGAGTCACATATCAGGGGTACGAAATTGGGGTGTCTACAGTAAGTCACAACCTTTTTTGGATGACCGGGGAAGCACTTTAGGTTGTTGGATCTTGGATTCAATTTTTAATAGTTTAATAGTTTCCATCTTCATAGCAGACTTTCATTCTCCATTTCATGTTTAATAATTTAATAGTTTCAATCAGATTGATGTTTCATTATTCTCATTTCCCTGTTTGACTGTTTGGATCTTGGATTTATTGTTTTGAATTTGTTTTTTGTATTTTAATATAGATTCAGTGATTCAGTATTGATATTTGCTCGCTCAAATCTTGCAGGCATGCCCGTTTTGCCTACGGCCCTACGCGGGGCGGATTGGGCCAAGAGATTCAAGGACCGTCAAGTTTGCGGGATTTCCCACCCCAACCCGTTCAGCAACGAGCTTTCTAGGCCTGCGGGCAAACCCACCGTGTTTGCCTGTTTTGACAGCTCTAGTGGAAGTTGGTTGCTGTGAGCGAGGATACTCGAGATTAAGCAGATCCATGTTGCCTCATGGTCACTGTATTGGTCGTGGCTGGGTGGGGAGTGGAGGCAGATTGCTTGAGAGCTAGCTCGTGATTGATGAGCTTCTAATGGAGTTCATCAAAGGGGATGAGGGTGTCACGGCTTTCAACTACGTTAGCGACCTGACGATAGTCCTTGCCCAGGCCACCTAGCACTGTGTCGACGAGGTCTTCATGTTCGAGGGGTTTGCCGAGGGCTGCAAGCTCATCAAATTTGCCTTTAATGAACTATATGTACTCGGAGATCAACTGAGAACCCTTTGTAGCCCACTTGAGCTAGTCTTTAATCTGTTTTATGTACCCATGAGAGGGGCGAGCAAAGGTGTTGGCAAGGATGGCCGAGGCATCCCGAGTGGTTGACGCCTGACCAATGAGCGATACCAAAGGTGGTGTGAGGAAGCCAAAAATTGCTCCAAACAGTAGTTTATCTTGTCACGCATCCATGGGATGTAAATCAGGTTAGGGATTTGTACATCATTAGCGGTGATGGTGGTTGGTGGACAGGGGAAGGTACCAACGAACTTGTACAGATCGTAGCCGATGAATGTGGATTCAACCTGAAGTTTCCAGGAAAGATAGCTGGTAAGGGTAAGCTTGGTCATATTGTGGTTGGAGATGTTGATGAGTTGGCAGGTTTTGGTGGTGTTTGTGGGGTCTTGGACAATGATGGTGTTGGAGGCCATGCTAAACCTAGGAAGGGAAGAAGGGCGGCAGCCAATTGAAAGGGGTGACGGTGGTGATTAAGGGTTGCGGAAGTTGGTGGTTTTAGGGTTTGGAGAGTCGAAGCTTTGATACCATGTAGGAAATAATAAAGTTTATGAATCATGACATAAGCATTTCATTGATTGAATCACCTATTTAAATGGGTTACAATTAGGGTTACTCAAGGAGTAGAGTACAAGAAACCTATACAAGGTAGAAATTCTAATAAGGTAAGAACTATACTAGGAAAGAACTATATACGATAGTTATCACTAAATAATAATAACAAATAAATAAAAGTATATTATTTTCTTATAGTTGCCCGAACAAAACAGTGTTGTTCGGTTAGGGCTAGCCGAACAAGCTTGGGTATTTTTTTTATACTGTTCTGTCATGGATAAAGTTGTTCGGCAAGGGCTAGCCGAACAACACTCTATTGTTCGTCTAGGGCTAGCCAAACAACACTATAGTGTTTGATCATCCATGACTGAACAGTGTAAATCAAATTTTTTGTTGTTGCTATTTTACCTGTATAATTGGGGGAGAGATTGGGGAAAAAATGGGGAAAAAAACAAACATTCGAGAAAAAAAAAATCAAAAATTGCTTTAGATTTGATTTATCAATGGAGTTTGGAAATGGTTCATGGAAGGAAGAAAAGGAGGAAAGAAATCAGTGAAAGAAGGAAGGGAGTGTTGGAATGTAGCGCACAAAGGGAGGAGGCGGGAGAAAAAAAGGGGGGAGGGGGAGGGGGAAGTAGCGCACAGAGGGATGAGTGAGAGGGAAGAAGGAAGGGAGGGGGAAGGAAAACGGTGAGGCAGTAAGGATGGTGGCTATGATGGAAGAAGAAGAAGAAGAGGGAGGGGGAATGCAATATAGAGAGGGAGGGAAGAAGGAGGGAGTATGCTTATAGATGGGAGGATAAAATAGGAAGTTCGCTTTTTTTTTTTTGGGATAGGGAGTTCAATATAGCGTCACTCTAAACCCACCCAAATTTACTCTTTGGTGTTGAGGGATTGGTCAAATACAACCATTTGACCCGGCTGATGAACATATATGGCCTTTGACTAACTAAAGGACCGGCACAAATGGATAAACGGCCCCTGGGACATGTCGTGGTCGACCTTGGTCGTCAAGTGGTCGACTAGTCGACCATGAGTAAATTTTAATTGACAATTTTTTTAATTACATATACACTCGTTTATTAGTGGTTTATCCAATCAACCACTTGACGACTATGATATACACCGATTTATTAGTGGTTTATTTAATAAACCAGTTGACGGCCATGAAAGGCTGAGAAAAAAATACGTATACAAGTGAAACTGGAAAAACATTTAGTTCATTTCATTTTGGTATAACAGAGCCTTGTCGACCTAGACCCCTCTCCATGACGACCATCGATTTCAATTTGATTTCGATTCAAAGCTCAAGAGCTCTCAATTCTAGTCAACCCTAACTCGTTGGTGATCATCACTTCAAAACCAGGTAAACCTCACATTGTTTTTTTGCTTAGGGTTTTAGTGTTGTATTTACGGTCGATTATTTTAGTCGACCCCCACTTTAAAATATTTGAAATGAACATGATGACTTGAAATAAACATGAAAACTTGTTTATATTGAATTGTATTGCTATGTTCATGTTCATGTTCATGTTTATGTTTATCAGTTTGACATGTAGTTGCTTTGTTAAGGCAAAAATGATTTTATTTTCTCTTGAATGCATCTAGCTTATCAATAAACCATGTCAGTGAACCGTGTACTTGGTTTTTTGTTTATATTGAGAAAACCATGTGTTTTATAACCTGGTTTATGAATCAACCCTGTCAGTAAAACAAGTGTAATTTCATATGATCACTTGAATCAACCATGGAAGTAAACATTGTTTTAATAGTCGTATATTATAGTTCCTTTTTTTAATGTTTAATTTATATTTTTATTACAGATGACATATATTATTTCACGTGATGACTGGTACAAATCCAAGGTTACTGCCAGATGCAATTTGTCAATGATAGATGAGGTATATAATGCATTAGATCGTGTACACAAAACCCTATTCAGGAAATCAGCTTTTGGTAAACTGTATAGGATGAGAAAAAATATGAATAAGAGCAATGTGTTGGCACTTTTTAGGATTGAGTCACCTAGAAACAATAAAAAATGAAATATGGTTCTATATAGGTGGTAAAAAAGTTAGATTTTCCTTTTTGGACTACACTTTAATCACAGGTTTAATACCTGGATTATTGGAGCATTATGTCCCTGAAATCCCTACTACCAAGGCACTAGTGGAGAAATATATTCCTGGACTAAAAGGAAAAACAGTGAAGCCTGAAGATTTAGGAAAAATATTTAGTAAGGCAACTGACATGGATGATAAGCTGAAGATTGGTCTTGCACTTATTTGGGAGTATGTGTTGAGGGGTGCATCACCTAATACTGGTATTGATGTGGATGTTTTGAGTATAGTTGAGAACTTGGATTTGTTCAATAAATATCCATGGGGAACAAAGTCCTCTACCCACCTGCTCAATTCAGTGATGAAGATGGCTAGTTATGGTGCTAAGACTTCTGTATGCAACGACTTTCTGTTGGCATTACAGGTAACCAATTTCATTTTAATTATATGGTTAGCTGATTTTATATTAAATGGTTAGCTATTTTTTTTCAATTTGATATGCTTCTAATATGTAACATTTTGAAAATGCAGGTTTGGGTATTTGAGTTGTTCCATGGTTTTCCTGGATTTAAAGAACTATATGAGCTATCAAACATCAATAGTGAAGTGCCCAAAATACCTAGAATATGCAATTGGAAGTCATGCCAAAATCCAAGCTATGAGGAAATCATGGAGATATTGGATAACACAAGGGTAAATGTAAAGTTTGATTAATAAAGTTGTGTTATTTAATCCAAACTATGGTATTTTATAAACCGTAGAGTGCCCAATATAGTTTATTAATCAAGTTGAATGCTTGTTCCATTGAGACCCACCGAAGCCGAAAAACAAAAGCGCTATGTTGTTGAGTATGACCGTCAATTTGGCACTGATTGAAGCACATCCTTCCATGTTGAGGTTGAACATGTTGAAGGTGAAGGACGTCGGTTCCCCACGATACCTCCCCTCCCGACAACATCCCTCTCCTGTTGTGACTAACACCAGCACCAGTACTAGCACCACTCTTCATCTCAGTGCAATTTTTGATTTATTGGAGAAGATGGACCAAAAGATTGATGATCTTAGTCACTTCATGGACCAAAAGATTGATGATCTTAGGACTGAAGTGACGGCCTTGGATCGAAAAGTGGTAAATTATTTGACCTTTTGATTTTGAGTAATTTGTGGAGATATTAATTAGTTTATACTTACCTAAGCTTATTTACCTACTTGAATTGACAGGATGATCTAAAAACAAGTTTAGATCCTGCTCGAGAACAAGCATCACCCCCCAACTTGGCATGGACTCCCACCTGTTACTCTTCTCCTACTTTTCCAACTTTTGCTTCCTTTTCGAGAATCCCAAATGCCAATTCCACCATCTCTACTACTCCCCCCACCACCACTCTCATCATTTCTACTACTCCCCCTACCACCACTCCGATCTCTACTACTCCCCCTACCACCAGTCCCATCTCCATTACTCTCCCTACCACCACCACTCCCATCATCTCTACTACTCCCCCTAACACGACTCCCATCTTCACTACTCCCCCTAACACGACTCCCATCTACACTACTCCCCCTACAACCACTCCTACCTCCACAAATCTCCCTACCACCACCACTCCCACCATCTTTACTACCCCCTACTACCACTCCTCATCTTCACTACTTTCCCTACCACGACCACTCCCACCATCTCTACTACTCCCCCTACCACCGCTCCCATCTCTACTACTCTCCTTAGCACCACCACTCCCACTATCTCTACTACTCCCCCTACCCCCACTTACATCTCCACTACTCTCCCTACCACCACCACTCCCACCATCTCTACTATTGTCCCTACCACCACCACTCCCATCTCCACTACTACTGCAATGAAGAGTATAAGTGTCTTCCAAAGGAAGAACATAAAAAGAAGTGAAAATATGAAAGGGATGTTGGAAGATTTGGAAGAAGTATCTGCATATGAAGCAGGTAAAAATGATAAGGATGCTGAGAATAAGCAGGGAAAAATAAATGAGGTTAAGGGTAGGAAAAGGAAATGTCTCCTTGGTATTGAGGCTGACAATATTTTGGAATTGAACAAAAAGAAGGGGAAAAAAGCATCTGCACATATCTCTTCTCCCTACATTACGCCTGTGCTGAAACCTGATCCTAAAGCATAGAAACCTGATCATTCAGTTGTATACTTTGGTATTGCTAGAGACTATGTTATATTGTTGTAATTGGTACTTAAACATTGGTACAAAGTATGTTATGTTGTAATTGCAAACTGGTTTTGGTACATATTTTGTTGGTTTTGGTTAATGTGTATGGTTTAACAGGTTTATGAAACTGGTTTATTGATAAACCAGTGATAAACTAGGTCAGTGTCTATTAACTAGTGTGTGTTGTTTAATTAAACATGATTAATCAACTTGTTTATCAACTAGTTTAGTGATAAGTCATAGATAAACCATGTTGACAGATAGGTTTATGAAATTGGTTTATGAAACATGTTCAAAATGCAACTGGTTTATTGATAAACCAGGTCAGTGTCTGTTAACTTGTGTGTGTGGTTTATGAAACTAGTTTATCAACTGGTTTATTGATAAACCATAGATAAACCTTGTTGACAGATAGGTTTATGAAACATGTTTATGAAACAGGTTCAAAATGCAATTGGTTTATTGATAAATCATTGATAAACCAGGTCGGTTTATGATGTAATTTGGTTTTGCTAAGTCAAAATTGGTATTTCCTTTCAAAATGCAACTGGTTTATTGATAAAACCATGTTGACAGATAGGTTTATGAAACATGTTCGAAATGCAACTGGTTTATCAATTGGTTTATTGATAAACCAGGTCAGTTTATGATGTAATTTGGTTTTGCTAAGTCAAAAGTGGTATTTCCTTTCAAAATACAACTAGTTTATTGATAAACCATAGATAAACCATGTTGATACATAGGTTTATAATTGATCAACTGGTTTATTGATAAACCAGTGATAAACTAGGTCAGTGTATGTTAACTGGTGTGTGTTGCTTAGTGAAACATGTTTATGAAACTGGTTTATCAACTGGTTTATTGATAAACCATAGATAAACCATGTTCACATATAGGTTTATGAAACTGGTTTATTGATAAACCATGTTGACATATATGTTTATAAACTGGTTTAAGAAACTTGTTTATTGAACTAGTTTATCAACTGGTTTATTGATAAACCATTGATAAACTAGGTAGGTTTTATGATGTAATTTGGCTTGCTAAGTCAAAAATGGTTTTTCCTTTAAAAATGTATTTGGTTTATCAACTGGTTTATTGATAAACCATTGATAAACCACGTTCATTTAAAGATTTATGAAACTGGTTTATTGAACTGGTTTATCAACTGGTTTATTGATAAACCATTGATAAACCAGGTAGGTTTTATGGTGTAATTTGGTTTGCTAAGTCAAAAATGGTTTTTGCTTTGAAAATGCATCTGGTTTATCAACTGGTTTATTGATAAACCATAGATAAACCATGTTCACATATCAGTTTCATAAAACTGGTTTATTGATAAACGATGTTGATAGATAGGTTTATGAAACTGGTTTATCAATATTGGTTTAATCAACTAATTTATTGATAAACCACGTTGACAGATAGGTTTATAAACAGGTTTATGAAACTGGTTTATTGATAAACCATGGATAAACCATCTCACTTTCAGTTAAATGGTTTATGTTGGTTAAGTTACATATTATGTTGCTTAATGAAGCTGGTTTATCAAATGGTTTATCAAGTGGTTTATTGATAAACCATAGATAAACCATGTTGATAGTTTATGGTGTAATTTGGTTTGCTAAGTGAACAATGGTTTTTCATTTCAAAATGCACCTGATTTATCAACTGGTTTATTGATAAACCATAGATAAATCATGTTGACAGATATGTTTATAAATTTGTTTATGAAACTGGTTTATCAACTGGTTTATTGATAAACCAGCTCAGTTTCAGTTAACTGGTTTATGTTGGTTCATTCCTTGCCAAAAAGCAAAGCAAATGAGAGCAATATTTAAGTGAGAAAAGAAAAGAGTAATAATACATAACATTGGTGCACATTATTTGCAAAAATAAATGTCAATGTGGCATGAAATTACATCTCCCCTTCCTATTAACAAAAACAAAGGATAGGGACACATTGTTTGCAAAATACTTACAACCTTAGTTCCTAAATAATTACTTACACTACAAAACAAAGGGCAATGTGTATTCAATATGTTTAGTCAAACAGACATTAAGACACCAACAACTAGCAAGAACAAAGCAATAATTACACTTAAAATCCACTTGAAAATTTTCCTCTCTTTAACAACCTTCATTTCAAGTTCGCAATTCTCTACTTTCAACTTATTGATTTTTTGTAAAAGTCCTGGAATCACCACTGTTGATCGAGGGCACATTGGTGGGTCAAACCACGCGAAGTATCGATAGCCACCATCTGATACGTTATAATATAAACCTAACACGAAAACCCTAAAACGAAATAACACTTACATAGGAATAGTTGCTACAGCCTAGAAATCGTCTTCTAGTATAGGCTCATGTCCATGATGCCTTCAAAACTGTCTAGTTGCCACAATAACAAGTAACATACGTCATCGCGATTTTAGTGTAGAGAGGAGAGGAAGAATTTGATTCGGTAGAGAGAGTTAGCGCACAAGGGAGATGGAAGTTGGAAGTGGAGAGAGAATGATGAGGAACTGAATGATAGAGAATATATAATCCAGGGTTTTATATGTCATTCAAATTTGACTTGCAAAATTGGGAGGCAAATTTGAAATCTGAACAAATATGGAGGGATTCTCGTTGGAGTTTCAAAACCTTAATTCATTATTATTAATGTCTTATTGTATTTGATTAAAATAATATTTTAGTGTATTTGATTAATAATGGTTAAATTATATGTAATAACATAATATAATATTTTAGTTTATTTCATTAAGATAATGTCTTAGTGTATTTGGCAATTATAGGCCCAATTTTTGCACTTACAATCATTTCAGTTTAGATAATTCGGTATGTATTCAAAATTACAGCCGTCACTTGGTAGATGTGCAATTGGACTACTATGGACCATTATACTGTCAAAATACATTATGCCTAGTGGCGAAATGATATTATGGACTACTATGGACCATTATACCATCAAAATACGTTACGCCTAGTGGCGAAATCATATAATAGACTATTATGGACCATTATAACATCAAAATACGTTACGCCTAGTGGCAAAATGGTATAATGGACTACTATGGACCATTATATCATCAAAATACGTTACACCTAGTGATGAAATGATATAATTGACTACTATTGACCATTATACCATCAAAATACGTTACGCCTAGTGGTGAAATCGTATAATGGACTACTACGGACCATTATATCATCAAAATACGTTACGCCTAGTGACGAAATGGTATAATGGACTACTATGGACCATTATAACATCGAAATACGTTACGCCTAGTGGCGAAATGGTATAATGGACTACTATGGACCATTATACCATCCAAATACATTACGCCTAGTGGCGAAACGGACTATTATATGAACCATTATAACATCAAAATATGTTACGCCTAGTGGCAAAATGGTATAATGGACTACTATGGACCATTATAACATCAAAATACGTTACGCCTAGTGGCGAAATGATATAATTGACTACTATGGACCATTATACCATCAAAATACGTTACGCCTAGTGGCGAAATGATATAATAGACTACTATGAACCATTATACCATCAAAATACGCTACGTCTAGTGGCGAAATGGTATAATGGACTACTATGAACCATTATACCATCAAAATACGTTACACCTAGTGGCGAAATAATATAATAGACTACTATGGACCATTATACCATCAAAATACGTTAGGCCTAGTGGTGAAATCATATAATGGACTACTATGAACCATTATAACATCAAAATATTACGCCTAGTAGCGAAATGGTATAATAGACTACTATGGACCATAATAACATCAAAATACGTTATGCCTAGTGGCGAAATGGTATAACATCAATCAGTTTCATTACTGATAGCATATTAACCTCGTTTATTTATGGTTTATCAATAAACCAGTTAATAAACTTACGTAAACCAGTTTCATAAATTCACACACCAGTACGTCATAAACTAACCTGGTTTATCCATTGTTTATCAATAAACCACTTGGTAAATTCATAAACCTATCTGTTAACATAGTTTATCAATAAACCAGTTGATAAACCAGCTGTAAACCAATTCCATAAACCACACACACCAGTATCTCAGACACTGACCTGGTTTATCAATAAATCAGTTGATAAACTAGTTTTATTTTGAACCAGTTTCATAAACCTATCTGTGAACATGGTTTATCTATGGTTTATCAATAAACCAGTTTGATAAACTTGTTTCATTAAGAAACACACACCAGTTAACAGACAATGACCTGGTTTATCATTGGTTTATCAATAAACCAATTGATTAAACTAGTTTATAAACCTATCTGTCAACATGGTTTATCTATGGTTTATTAATAAACCAGTTGTATTTTGACTTAGCAAAACCAAATTACATCATAAACTGACCCGGTTTATCAATGGTTTATCAATAAACGAGTTGATAAACCAGTTGATTAAACTTATCTGTCAACGAGGTTTATCAATAAACAACTGATTAAACCACATAGACACAAACTTTTGGTTTATGATAAACTGTTAAAAGATGGTTTATATATGGTTTATCAATAAACTAGTTGATAAACTACACAGACATAAACCAATTTCATACCACAGTTTCATTTTGCATATTCATACCATTCATGGTCTATATATGGTTTATCAATAAACCAGTTGACAAATCACACAATTATAAATTAGTTTCATAAACCTGTTTATCAGTGAAGCAGTTGATAAACCAGTTTGTAAACCAGTTGAAATAAATATGAAATTACACATCAATAACACTAACGCTAAACTAAAATTAAATTGAAATAAATCTGAAATAAATTTGAAATTACACATCAATAACACAAAAATCTAAACTTAAATTAAATTAAAATTTGAAATCTGAAAATGTTTTTAAATATGTGATTGTCTATCAGAAATAGGTTGTCTATCATAAATAAGTGTTTGATTTCGACATGAAAGTTGATTGTGCCCTACTTGTCCACATTTACTGCATCTTTGTCTTTTGCGAAACTCTCCGGTGGATGGAATTCTCGATGTTCTAGGACGTCCAGCTCGTGGTCGGAATATAGGTGGCAAGACAGTTATTGCCTTAATTGCATCTGACATGTCTCATTCCTCTTCATTGGACATTAAGAAGATGTTAGATGAATATGTCATTCTCCAAGACGATGTTGTATAGAATGATGAGCATAATGGTACACTGAAAAATGTGTCTTGATGCAAACTGCAACTGCGTGCTCGCATAGTACATGGTTTAATTGAAGCCGTTGGCAAATGCAAGTATGTTTATCAAAATCCATTGTGTAATGCTTATTACCACCCCTCACCACTTACATGGACTAATTGATGGCTTCAATAACCGTATACTTCTCGGCCATCTCTTTGGGTTTTGCTAGTTTTGCTTCAATTACAGGGGTTAAAACTGTTGTACACCCTGAAGCTGACTCACGCCTCACACAAAACCATTTATGCAAGGTTTTTCCAATACTTTGAAACAAGGAAAGAATATGAGTCTTTCGAGCTTCCTTGAACGCTGAGTTGAGAGACTCCACATTGTTTGAAGTCATGATATCATAACGGTTTCCTATGCAATATGACCTCGCCTAAGTTTCAAACTTTGTCTCACTAAGATATTTCCAACCATTCTCATCGGCTTTTTGAATTTGAGACATATGCGTGTTGAACTCTTCTATGGTATAAGCCTCTGTTGCTCTCATAAAAATAGACACCGTGTCAGGCTTACATGTTACAATCCTTAAGTTTCCTTTTATATGATAAATACAATGAGCATGATGTGCACTCAGATAAACATTTTGGACTGTAGTAATAAGACTCCTATGTCTGTCGGAAATGATCACAAGTGATTCATTATCACTTGTTATTTCTTTTAACTTCATAAAAAACCAAGTCCATGATGCATCATTTTTAGAATCGACAATAGCCCATGCAAGAGGATATATCTGCATATTACTATCTTGACAAGTTGCAATAATCAACGTACCTCTATATCTTGCAGTTAAAAGTGTTCCATCCACAATCACTACTGGACGCATTGCAGCGTGGAATCCGAGAATGCAAGCCTCATACGACAAGAAGAAGTACTTGAATCTGTGGTCATTATCAAGCTCTAAAGAGCAAACTGTTGATGGATTGACCAATTACAAGTTGTGGGCATATGCGGTCAGCTTCTTGTAACTATCCTCAACTGAATTCATGAGTTGTGTTAAGGCATCTTCTCTAGACCTCCTCGCTTTTTGGTAGTTTAGTGAAACCCCCAATGTTCTAAACACTTCCGCAATGATTTCCTTCGGTTGTAACACATTGTCGCGGTCCTCCAACCATGGTGAAATATGTTTCCCAATGATACACGTTGTCGCTTGCCTATGATCAACCATGCACATATTTTGGGGGCAACAATGTTCTGGTGTATATTTTCGAATCTCAAAATAATCACTTTCTGAGTACTTTATTGCAAACAAATGTCATTTGCAATTATCATCAACACAAACTAAAGTGTACACAGTCTTATTCAATTTTTTTTGTTTTGAACTCAAACTTGTGGTTCAATGCAAGCAAGTGCACATCATCATGAAGCTCCTTCTTGTTATTGAATACTTGTCCAAAATTCAAATCAATCTCTTCCAGTATCACTCGCGTTGTACTTGCAACCAAAGAAGTCCCTAAATTATCGCTTGTGAACTGATTGTCTTGATCTCTGTTGTCTTGACTAAACCGATCAAACAACTGTCTCGTGGGTGTAGCAAAATCATTAGGGTTATTGGATAAATGTTCATCTATGTTCTCTTCATCTCTGTTCTCTTGACTGAACCCATCAAACTGTCTCGACGATGTGGCAAATTCAGTAGGGTTATTAGAAAAAAATTCTTCATGTTTCATTTTTTCCTCTTCTCCAGTGTTTTCATCTTCTCCATTAGTTTCCATATCAAAACTAGTTTCATTATTTTCTCCTCAGTTTGAGTCTAAATTTTCCATAATCAAACGGGTTACAAAAAGTGGAGATTGAAACCCCTAGTTTGTTAAGGTTAAAGTATCATTCAAAATCTTCATCTTTAATCATTAAAACAACAAATTTTAAAGCATTTGTCGTTGCTAGAGTAAAAAATCTTATATTTATGTCATCAACTTGGCAAATGGTTTGTATTTTAGCATATAACTCTTCACATGTACTTTCATTACTGATATCAACTCCTTTTGGATTTCGTTTGTCAATAAATTTCCACGAGCATCCGACGATGTCTTCAACAAAATGTCCAAAATAAATAACTGAGGGCCAAAAAACTGAAGTCATATCTGCAATATTGAACATAATAAATAAGTACATTCATATATTGAATGTATTCCAATGTTAAAGGAATAAATTGCCTTAACAAGCCATGTGCATTTTGCAACCATAAAAAAGAGGTACTAATACATTCATGCCAGTTTGCAAACCTGTTTGGTAACCTGTTTCATAAACCACAAAACAGACACATACAAACTAATTTATCTATGGTTTATCAATAAATCAGTTGATAAACCAGTTTGCAAACTTGTTTCATAAACCACAGACCAGTTAACAGACACTGACAAACTGGTTTATCAATAAACAAGTTTCATTAACCAGTTTGCAAATCAGTTTCATAAACCACAAACTAGTTAACAGACACTGACAAACTGGTTTATCTATGGTTTGTCAATAAACCAGTTTGCAAACCTGTTTCATAAACCACAGACTAGTTAACAAACACTGACAAACTGGTTTATCTATGGTTTATCAATAAACCAGTTTGCAAACATGTTTCATTAACCATAGACTAGTTATCAGACACTCACAAACTGGTTTATCTATGGTTTATCAATAAACTAGTTGATAAACCAGGTGCATTTTGAAAAGAAAACTCATTTTTGACTTAGTGAACCAAATTACATCATAAACTGTCAACATAGTTTATCTATGGTAAAAGTTCTAAAAATCGTTAGGCGGCCGCTAGGCGGCACACTAGCACCTAACACTTAGGGGACTAGTCGCGGCGTAATCGGGGCTTAGGCGGGGCCTAGAATTAAAGTATAATTACAATTTTTTTTTAATAATTTACATCAAAGATAAAACACATTGACTATAAATTATTATTTTTTTATGTTTGTTATTTTATCAAACATTTGTCTATATTTGTAAAATGAACAAAAATATACAAACCTACCACTAATCTCAATTCCCAACAACCACAAAGCAATAAACCAACCAAGTTTAAAACTAACAACAAAAAAAAAAATATTAATCTACCTACGTACTACCCCTACAATGTACCCACAGTCTAACCTATCCTCCCTAATCCCTCCCCATTCTAAATTTTGAGTCCCGAGACAGCCCCCTTCTTCTTCATCTTTTTTTCTTCTTCTTCTTTCTTTTCTCTATTTGGCAGACCAGTAATCTATTTTTCTTCCTTCATTTTTTTCTTCTCTCTCTCACCGGCAGACCGACTCTCCTCATTTTTTCATCCCCGATCTCTTTCCTCCTAGATCTAACCATTTAATATATCTCCTCTCTAAGGCCACCGAATATTCATAAAATCAAATCCATTTTCTTTCTACCTCCATATCTTCCTTACCCTTACCACTCCCCCTTCCTTATCCAGTTCATCCCCCTTCCTTCTCCGGTCACCGCACGCCACAAAATCAAAGTTACAAAAATAAATTAAGGTTGGCGGGATTTTGCGTAGGCGCTGACTTGACCGATTAGACGGCGACAAAGAAACTCGCGGCGGTGTGGAGAAGCGCCTAGCGCCTAGGCGGAGCTAGGCGGGGAGTTTTAGAACATTGTCTATGATTTATCAATAACTCAATTGATAAATAAGGTCATAAACCAGTTTTATAAACCTATTAATCAACATAGTTTATCTATGATTTATTAATAAACCAGCTGAAACCATGTGCATTTTCAAAGGAAAAACCATTTTTGAGTTAGCAAACCAAATTACATCATAAACTGACCTTATTTACATATGGTTTATCAATAAACCATTTGATAAACTAGTTGTAAATCAGTTTCATAAACCACACACACCAGTTAACAGACATTGGCCTAGTTTATTAATGGTTTATCAATAAACCAGTTGCATTTTGAAAGGAAATACTATTTTTGACTTAGCAAAACCAAATTACATCATAAACTGACATTGTTTATCTATAGTTTATCAATAAACCAGTTGATAAACCAGTTTATCAATAAACCATCTTTATTACTAAGAGCATATTGACCTGGTTTATCTATGGTTTATCAATAAACCACATGATAAACCAGTTTCATAAACCTATCTGTCAAGTTGGTTTATCAATAAATCAATTAATAAACCAGTTTAATTTTGAAAGAAAATACCATTTTTGACTTAGCAAACCAGATTATATCATAAACTGACATGGTTTATCCATGATTTATCAATAAACCACTTGATAAACCAGTTTCATAAACCTATCTGTTAACATGGTTTATCAATAAGCATAAACCATGTGCATTTTCAAAGGAAAAATTATTTTTGATTTAACAAACCAAATTACATCATAAACTGACCTGGTTTATCTATTGTTTATCAATAAACCACTTGATAAACCAACTGTAAACCAGTTGATTAAATTAGCAATGGTTTATTAATCAAAAATATTTTTTGTTGCAAGCTGATATTGTGGATTAATAAACCAGGTTATGTGTCAATGTATAAGATACCAGTTCAAAATGCACATGATTGTCCAAAAAAATTTGCACATGATCGAATTTGCAGAAAACTAAAATGGACTCAAATAAAGGTTTATGGAAACGAACCTGAATACTTAACACACAGGCTTTAAATTTGGAAAAGAACTTTGGATTTCGAATGTTACGGCTTTAAGTAACGACCATTACGAACTTTGTCAAATTCCACGACACGGCTGAGGGAGGAGGGAGTATTTGACGAGGGAGACAAAGCTAAATACTTAGCACATATTTGATGAGCTTCGAATTTGGGAGAGAACTCTGGATTTCGAATGTTACGACTTTGAGTAACAATCCCAACGAACTTTACCGAACTCCAAATCACGATTGAGGGAGGGAATATTCGACGGGAGTATTCGGTAATCGGTATACGTATATTGGGGATATTTACACAAATGGGTGTATATAGGTCTACCAGATTTCTAATACCAAAAAAAAAAGGATAAATAAATGGTATTTTAGATATTTCACGGCTGAAGTGGCTATATAAATATAATTTTTTCAAATTTGGCTAAAAGTTATCGAATTCATTTTTAACTCGCCGTTTTTGTAAATATCCCGTCTATATTCGTCTAGCGAAGAGGAGGGAGAGAGAGAGAGGGGAGAGGATGTCGTACTTGCTACCGCACCTGCACTCAGGATGGGCCGTCGATCAGGCCATTCTCGCCGAGGAGGAACGCCTCGTCGTCATCCGATTCGGTCATGACTGGGACGAAACTTGCATGCAGGTACAAATTGATATTACCATCATAAGCCCACCCCACTACTTAATTTGCTTGTTGTTTTAAAATTAGCATTCAATTCTGGTTATCAATCACTAATCCCTACTCTATACCCAAATTAAATCTTTATGTCAGCCCTGCTTCTGCGGTTTCATTTATTTCGCCTTTCATGTTTCAAAAACCCTAATTACATCATACCCGCTGATCGTGTTTGCTCTCATTGGTGTGTATTTGGTAAATTGTTTGGTGTATATTTCTTAGTTTCTTTATGGTATTTAATTCCATTATATTTTATTTCTTCAAATTATTGTTCTGGATCATGGGCTAACAGAAAGGGGACACTTGACGCGGAGGTAGTAAATAATTGTACAAGGACTTTAGAAGCAGTTCCCATAAGAGCAGCGGTGAAGTCAGGATTTCGCTTGAAGGGGTCAAGATTATTTTAGAGGTAAAAAGTTACCTGGTAGTATGTGAATTTGGCACAAATAGGGGTCCAAAATTATAAGTGCAATTTTTTCCTAATCGAGAGTCAACATTGAGTAATGTTTTAAGAGAGTAATAAGGCAACTAAGCCATTTAAGCTGTATGTGGCTTTGCCACTGTATAAGAACACTTAAAGACTTACTGCTGCTGCAACTGAATGCTACCCGAAGGTCCTCTCTTTGCACTTTTGTTCCTGTTTAAGAAAAGAAACGAAAACAAGTATGTTGTCTCGAGTTTGATTAGCCTGGGAGGGGCCTTGAATCTTACTAACCAAAGGTGACTTTAAAATCGAAGTTGAAGGTAATATTAAAGGATATTCTTTTTTCTGTTAGTAGAATGAGTTAATTATACAATGTTATGAACTAGTGGAATACTTGAGCATTTGAGTCGATCCCCAATAGATGTTATATCTCAGATGCTGGATCTACATATTAGGCTCTATTTGTTCTACTTGACTTAGATTAGTTGTTGGTTAGCAGCTCAACTTTTCTTTCTCCATTTCCACTTCCATGTAACAGCAGAATCTTTTGGGTTTGTAGATGGATGAAGTACTTGCTTCAGTTGCCGAGACCATAAAGAATTTTGCTGTCATTTACCTAGTTGACATAACGGAGGTGCCCGACTTTAATACAATGTACGAGCTGTATGACCCATCCACTGTTATGTTCTTCTTCAGGAACAAGCACATCATGATTGACCTTGGCACTGGTAACAACAATAAGATCAATTGGGCAATGAAGGACAAGCAGGAGTTCATTGACATTGTTGAAACAGTCTATCGTGGGGCCAGGAAGGGTCGTGGTTTGGTCATTGCACCTAAAGACTACTCCACCAAGTACCGCTACTAAATCATTTTCTTGGGATCGTTGTTATTGTAAATTGTGTAATCCATTGATACATTCTCTGCAATTAACTTTGGCTCGTCATTCAGTTTGTAATATTCGAAGCTTTTTGCTTTGGACGTGGGTCAGGCGTGAGGACACACATTTACTATCTGGTGGGTGTGACGAAACCCAATTGAAATACCAGTGGTATTAAGCATCTACTAATTGTGTGAATATTTTGGAAATCAATTATACCCAGATCATGTGAAGCATTTGAGGAGAATTTTTGTTCTAAAAATTACTAAATTGGTGTTTGTTTTAGCATGTGAAAGCTTTTGAAATGCCAAAATTTTAAAGCTTTTGAAAAGTAGGGATGAAACAAGGATGAAAATCATAATGCCCTCGGTTATATTTAACTATTCTGGGAAGTCAGTACTATACCCCCGTGATATTTTTGACCATTTAATAGGCGCATGATTAAACCTTTCTCCTTTTACTAAAGGAGATACAATCAGCCTACGCAGCCATCCCAAACTACTTTTGCTAAAGGAGACCTTGTCTTCAAGGTTTAGTGACTGCTTCTGGCGAATCACTATCTCAGAGTACAAAATGGAGGTGTGCATTGCGTGATCACAACTCCGGTAGAGTTTGACGGTGAACTTGCTATATTTGGATTTAACAAAATGTTCATCCACTCTTAGGTCGTGGATGAAGCCAATCTAAAGGACTCAATCGCACCTAAAATTTCATATGATTTCATTAGTAACAATGATATACAAGTACCTACACAAGACTAACTTCTCAACTGTACAACTGAACTATCACAGGGCTGGAAAAGATCGAAAAATACAACAGAAGAGGAGAAACTAACACATAATACCCAAAAAAAAAAAACCATAAGCATGTATTGACAGTTTCCTTTTTATCTTTGACGCATTTTGAGACGGGTTAATCTATCATTGGTACAAAACGGGATTGTCATAGTCGTTAGTTGTTTAACTAGACACTTTTGCTTTGAGCAGCATTGAGGGCGATAATTTACAGCATTTCTCCTGCAAAAACAAGAAGTGAAGTGAAAAGCAAATCAGATTCAATGGAAACATCTTTGTAGCTGTAAACGAGTATCAGTATCCATTATTATTAGTATTGTCATATTATCAATCAATAAAAGAAAATGATAAACAAAAAGGAGTGACAGATGAAGAACTTTCAGGAGGTTGTGTCCTTTCACTAATCTCGCCCAAGCATGTTTTGATACTGGAGAACATTTAGATTGATTGCAAAAAGTAACTGAGACCACAGTGCTTGATTTGTGGGACCCAGGATGGTGGGTTGGAAAGGAGAAGTGAAACTGATTCATGAATGGAAAGGGTTAGAATTGAAAAAGAATTTTGTAAACAAGTAACCTTTCATTTTTGTGCTCTTATAAGAAGAAACTTTCAGGGTTTAATTTGCTTTAATATTGATGTGATTTACTGTTTTACCCTTCAAAAAGAGGTCAACACATACTTAACGGCTTAAATTAACAGGTGCTACCATGTTAGCCTTAGGGACTTGAGTACAAAGAAAACCAACATAGAGGATTTTAATCAAAACTTTTTTTGGTAATTTTTGAGGATTTCCGGTGCACGATTCAACTATATATATATATATGTGTGTGTGTGTGTGTGACACACATATATATATATAGACACACATACAAAACCCTAATATTACCACATGGTCTATACTACACATAGTACCCAGACAATGTCGCCAGTCTAAATAGACACCTAAATCAGTATTGCCATCCAACCCCAATGGCAGTCCTCCCATGCATATTTAAGGTGACTTCTACCACCATTCTGGTATACTAGTTGGGAAATGGTGTTCACTAGCACTTGCATTTGGAAATTCTGAATAGAAAGGACTTGCATAGGGTTGGCTGCCTTGTCTATCAAAACAAAAACAAACTTTGTACGGAAAAAGAAACAGTAAATGGAATCTCCACTTTGATTGGGCTGGTAAAGAGATAGTTTTACAATCAGCACAACCAATAATCAAATGTGTAATGCACCTGGTCAAGCGGTCAAGCCATCTTTCTGGCTATAGTGGTTGCATAGTGAGATATCTTATAGCTACAACATGACCTCCTCAGTGGAATTGGCATAGCTGAGATGGATCTGCCAAACACCAAGAAATGTTCATTGAGCACAGTACAACTCCAATGCTACTCATAGTTGGTATCTTGTTATTTGCCAGCTTTCATCTCTCATGATCTCATCAGAACTTTCTTCCACATTGCCATCAATATACATGCTCCAGCAGACACCTCAAAGAGGGAACATCGAAGGACCTAGTGTTGGGGATCAAATTTCTCTCTCCAATGCAACCTACCAGACCAGGCTGTCGCCCCTAACCCCCACCCCAAAAAAGGAGAAAGAAAATAAGCAGATTATACTCCATATATTATGCGGGGGGGTTTTCGTCGCAATTGTTCATTCCTGGGAAGAGGAAGAAGCAGATAGATCAAAAGCCTTCTTTTTCTTTCCACTCTTTCCTGATAGACTGAATTCGAGAAGGCCTAAGAGCCCCGGGAATCAATAAGAAAAGAAGTGCTAAGTTTCAGATCAGTTTCATGTGTTTCTTTCAGATCATAAATACACCAGCTGCAGCAATATATATTTAAGGAGCAGCCTACTTGATACTATATCAATAAAGTAAAAGCCAACAAGAAAAAGAAAGATACGAGTAAGACTAGACAGTAGACAACACATTTTACTGGAAATTCCAAGAAATAGGGAAAACAAAAACGACATACTGATGATGGTCTCATCTAACGGAATTATTGCAACTACCTATTTATTTATTTATTTATTTATAAGAACTACTATTTATAGGTCTTGGGAAATCCAACTTTATACTACAATACAGCTTTTTATGATAAAAAAGGAAACATGATGTAACCATATCCCAAACAGTATGAAATGCCACCTATCAATTTACTATCTAATATATGTCGTGTATATCAGAACTTCATTTTCACTGTCCAATAGAAAAATAATTTATTAAATTGGTTGAAGGCATAGAAAAACAGTAACTTGATAGGTGTGATTATTATGTTCAGTTTGGACTTCATATGCTACACTTGTGAAGAGAAACAATTACCTCTGGGGCAGAAGAATATATCTAAGGAGTATGTCAAATTCCCAATCTCTTAAAACCACATTCGGAGCAGAATTTAGACGTCTCTCTCAAATAGGAAGCTCCACATTCATCACAAAACTTTGCAGGGCTTGATGGCTAAAATCCAAAAGAATTAATCAAAAGGTTAAAGAAAAACATTGGTAAACCCACGATTATGTGGAGTAAACATCAAGTTCTTTGCGAAAGTATAATAGAAAAATGATTCAAAAGACTAGACCAGGCCATCTGTAGCTGCAATTTCCTTTATTCATGAGGCAAGTATAAATTAGTAACAAAGGCATTACAAATTATAAAGTAAGGTTACTACGATAAATGGTTGTTAGGAAAGAAGGACCAAAAAAAAATGAAGAAAAGCTTTGGCATAACCACCAGAGTGTTTGAATGCACAACCAATTATAAAGAAATTACAGAGTAGAAATAAAACATGGGGGTAATAGAATATATCCGAGTTATAAATACAAACATTATACAATGACAAGTTGTAAAGTTCCTCTTGGTGACGAACCAGAGAAAGCCACAAACCAATAAATAAACAGAAGTAATCCAGTAAAGACACTTCAAATGACAGGCCTGGGTCTAACAATTCAAACTACATGAATGGAGCCTCAATCTGGAGACATACACTGGCACTTTAAGACATAAGAACACCCCCATCTCGCGTTAGTTTTAGACACAAGAAAACACCCAGGGGATGAGACCAATAAGGACAATACAAAATACTCCCTCCAATAGAAGGAATAACAAGAGATGTGGCATAGCCTCCCCCTCTACAACCTAAATTATCCTTTTGGTGTAAGGGTTAAACTTTGATTGATTTTTTTTGAAAAGAAATAAGGGTTAAACGGAGATTACAAGGAAGTTGGCAGATTAATTATAGAAAAGGGAATGTAATGGGACAAGAAAAAAAGAGAATATGGACTCTCTTCAAATGGGACAGACGGAGTAACAATGCTAGGCTCAACATGTGCCTTTGTCCCAACTACCAGGGTCTGAGAGTCTTGACACCATGAATCCTTTTCTATCACACCAATCTATCCAAAACAAGATTTTTGGGGAAACCATAGTCACTTGTATCCTTCATAATCATCTTCAGCTATGTAAGTTTGGGTATTTCCCTACCTCGAGCATAGCTGCAAATATTGTTATAATCGCGCCTCATATCTTGCACTTACTGGTCCATGTTGTGAGTAGCCAAACCATCGCACACGATTCACTTATTTAATCTCCTATTGGAGCTACTTTAAGTCTAGTTTATGGTCCCACAAAACTTTATCTTTTACCACACTTCCATTTTGGCATTCTCACTTTGGCTACACTCATTTGATTAACATGCTGCTTCTTCTGTCCTTGGATAAGTGACCTTTTTTTATAATTAAATGTGGTAGTGGTACAGAATTTAAGACATACCAACGGAGCATCTTGGTGGGTCAACATGCAGTACCACAAGGTAAACCAGGTTTGATTGCAGTACCATAGAATACCCCATTCAGCTTTTGCTGCACTGCTCTGCAGCGAGAGAGTTATGGAGTTTTTTCTTCCTCTTAGCTGGTATTTCTTGGGTTATGCCAAGATCAGTAGTAGAGCTCCTCCGTGAATAGTTGCTGTATAAAAGGAGAAGAAGGAATGTGGTATGGGACTCAGCTCCATTGGCTATCTGGTGGTGTATCTGGAAGGAGAGGAATCAAAGAGCCTTCGATAATGTGGAAGATGGGTTAGATAAGATAAAGAAGAATATTTTGCAGCTTCTGCGCTTGTGGTGTGCGGAGACATCTTTGAATGGTCGGACCCCTTTTGAGGATATGGTGGATAGTTCTACTCTATTGTAATTTTTGTTTAGTATACATCCTGTGTACATGATTGCGCCTTCCTTTTTGGCGTCGTAATTAATACAATCTTTACTAATGAAAAAAAAAAACTCTGCACTTCTCTACTTCACCCAACCTGATTATTTACTTCTTTCTTTCTTTCTTCTCTGATAAAATATTAATTACTTGGTTCGTATTTACTTATAAGAGAACTTAATTGATATAGGAGTTAGTTTCAAACTAAATAGATCCACGAATTGGCCGGCCATACGGATAGGAAGTCCAAGGAGCTTTCTCTTTTGTGCATGTCCCACTACTCCCTCATGACTAATAACTGGCCCTAAGTAGCAATATTGGTAACTTTTTGGTCTTAGTGTCTTACTAGATCATCTAACTTAGGTGTCTCCATTTGTAATCCTTGTGATGCTAAAGTAACATTGCATAAACTCTAACTGGCTAATTATATTACTTAAGGTGGTTTGCTCCAAAGAACGCAATAGCAAATACCAATACCTAATACTCCCTCCGTTTCGGGCAAAGAGTCCACATTTTGGGATGTTTCACTTAAAGAGTCCACTTTAAAAAAATAAGGCATGAAAGTGTCATTTTATTACTAATGATCTACTAAAAGTGGTATTTTCTTAAAAAATTTGACTTTCAAAGTTTCAAATGGGGACTCTTTGCCCGGAACGAAAGGAGTATTTCATTCTTGCTTTTGATATAATTAATACTCCTCCGCTCCCAAAAAAGTGTCCACATTCATTTAGTATGTTAGTTTGGCACTGAGTTTAGGACACGAGAATGGAGGAGTTATAGTCAAAATATTTTACAAAAAAACAATCTTTGGAGGTTAAATATGATATTTGGTAAAATATTTGTATAATTTATTATCTAGATGTATTTTCGAAGTACTCCCTTTGTCCTAATAAAATAGTCTCATTTGACAAGTCAAACCTTTTAAGATTGTAGCTTTACTTGTTTGTACCTTCTTTGAATTACACTATAAATATATCCTCTTTTAAGAATGAGACTATTTTTTTGGACAAACCGAAGTGGAAAGTGGGAAAACTTTTTAGGAGGGAGGGAGTATATTAGAATCTGTGTTGGACTTTAGCAAAAGAAGTAGACACTTATTTGAGAACGGTGGGAGTATAAAGCATCCAATTTAATTTTGCGAAACTTAGAGAACAAAATTACTACATAAAACAGATAATGATTGATAAGAAAAATAAATATTTTCTTAAAAACTCAAAAGTAAATGTCATTTAATTACATTTGACATTCAGAAAAACTATTACTTGGGATAGGTTTGTACCAAAAGCAGACAGGAAAAGAAAGAAAAAAATAAAAAATCAAAGTCGCATGCACAACACATGCTCCACTGCTAGTTTCCTAGACCAAATGGGCCATGTCCTTGTAATGCCCTCGTCCCCAGTCAATGATATCCATTTGTCTCATCCATTGACAAACTATATATAGATCATCTTTTTAGACATGGTCCATACTCCATATATAGCATGATCCGTGTATAATTTGTCAATGGATGAGATAAATGGATATCACTAACTGGGGCATTTTGGACTAGAGCACATATACTTCCCATTGAGTGTTGATCAATGAACACCGCAAGGATGCCCAAAGTATGTTAAACAATATATATGGCTCCCTAGTCCCTCCATTCCTAAATTATTGTCATCAATGTCCCATTTTGACTTTTAATAGATTAGGAACGGGAAAGTATTATTATGCATATGAGCAGTGTGCATGACTGTATTTAAGCACATATATGCACGCATTAGAAAGCGAAGGAACAGCACCAAACAAAAAGAAACCTCACCAATACATGCAAGCGTGCCCCAAGATGACCGAGTGGCTGTAAGCAAGCCATGTGTTGAGGAATGGCCGAGGACGGTTGAGCATGAGCAATTTCAGGCAGGTGGGATGGTGGCCCACACTGATGGTGTTGAGCAAAGTGAGTTGTATGTTGACTTTGGTTCATGGGTTGCTGATGGTTTTGGTTCATGGAATGGAACTGACCCTGGTGTGAAAGATTTTGCATATGCTGTTTTAATGGACTCTGCTGCTGATTTTGAGGCTGCAAAAGATAATACAGATATTTAGATTCTGCATAAGCTCATGTGCTAATGCTTATTTCTCTTGGTTACCAAATACATAAAAACATTCACTTCTTTGTAAATAAACTCGCCTCAACTCAGGTCTCATCCTATCAGAGACCTATCTGATCTGGGAGATCTAGAATCTAAAACTATTCCAGTTTTCAAAACCAGAACTATCAACCCCTCGACCGTCTCTCAACAAAATAATTAAGAATGTAAAGAATGAGGTGTATAAACAGAGTGACAACTTCTGCACTAACAATACCAGCGGAAATATATGCGAGTGCAGGATGACTCAAGGCTAAGTACTAAGCTCTAATACCATGTTAAGTAACAAAGTCATCTAAAAGTATAAGCATTAGAGAGAACGCAGTGTAAATAATGCTTTATTTACCGGTAAACATTGAAGGTTTACAGAGAATTAGCTCAGAAACTTATTCAAGGCTCGCAGCAAATTGGACTGCATTTCGAAAATTATATCCACTCCACTTAGGGAGTAAAAGCCACGAGCATACAGCCCCGGTAAGAAAATGGGATGAGCTTGATCTCGTTTTGTAAAAAAGATGGTGTTGTTTCATCTGATTCTGGCATTATGGTGAGTCATTAGCAAGGAGTACTGATGCCCTTGTATCACTCGAAACCAAATGCATCGCATAGCAATTTGAGAAAGGGGAATATGAAACAATGGGTCTATTGAAACATATGGCTGAGAATTATGAAAGTGTTAATATACGCTTAGGGCTTGAAAGGGCCAGTAGCTATAATTTGCAAAGTATTCCTCCAGTTATTTTCATATGGATAATAAAAAAATCATACAAAACCAATCTTCAAGGAAAAACTTCATTCATTGCTGGGGAAAGAAAACAACCAAGCTGTTTGTTTCACAAGAGCCAGCTTAATTTATGTGCCTCATGGCATGCTATAGCCGCACAGATGGAAGCCTCGGGAATTCTCTTCCAAGCCAGACTGAAGAATCAGCCATTCACAATCGCATCATAATAAATCAACGATCATGGCAGCTTCAGTGATAGCATCTCTTTGATCAAGATCAACACGAAAAGATAAAAGAAAATGTATTTTTCACTGCTTGACAGAAAGGGTGCGAGTGACCAACAAAATTATAGGAATCTCCATGCACATAACCATAGCAACATCAGTCAAAAGAGGGACCCATGAGGCATATATGGCACGTGTGAAACTAGAAACCCTTTTCGTCAAAATACATGAAGCCTAATGGGGAAAAGAATATGCTTCTACTCCAAAAAAACACATTCATAAGTACAAGCAAATGAGCATAGAGACATACATCCACACACATATCTATATGCATATGTTCAGGAGAAAAAAATTCTTACTTCAGTAATAGAGCGATAGCTTTGAGTCGATGACATTGGAGAAGAATTATCGGCGCCAAATGCCTGGAACATGTATTAAAGGGTTGATCATAAGCTTTACATTAAAGCATAATTATGGTTAGACAATCAACATGTTGCCAACAGGTGAATCAAGCTTACTGGCAAACCAGGCATGCTAGAAACAGAGTTTGATGCAGCACGCCTGTACTTGTGCCTTGGAGCATAAAACTTGTAGTCTCGAGCAGAAACAGCTACATCACTTCGACCAGTCAGTCTTTTAAACCTAAATTTGAGCAGATTAATTATATAAGAATAAATTTATGCTCCCAACTTCAACAGAAACTATGCTCTGGTTCAATACCTTTCATGAAGTCCTTAAATTTTGTATTTCTTACATAATAATGATAATTTTGGAACAAAGACATATAATTGAACAATTTGGCACAATAAATCTTTCATCAATGATTGCAAGAATGTGAATGTCACTGCATAGCAAATATAGATGATTAAGTGAGACGAATTTTTATACTTATGAAGGGCTGTTACGCTTGATCTACAATTTCATATCTTTTTTATTATCTGGAAAATTAAACTTCTTATATAGTATGTACCATTTTTCAATGTCTAGCATTCTTGAAATGTTATCTTATTCATGTCGCTATAATAAAAAGTATATATTTATTTACCATTTGACCCCGAATATACCTTTCAAAAGTTGCATTACTTCCCTTCAAGCGTCCATGTGTGCATAAGCACATATCAGCATGTCGAATAGCTAAAAGTTAAATTAAATTACAAAACTATAAGGGATGTGTCCTCCATGTATCCAAACATCAATCGCCTTCACGCTTTGAAACCTAGGATGAGGCATTCAAGAGAATGTTGGTGCCTCTAGCTTCTTATAGGTCCATACATAAGGTGGATGCTTCAGAGATTTTTCTTCCGAGTTCCTTTTTCTTTTCCTTTGAAAACCGTTTTTACCCAGTAATCGGATCTATCAGTTCTACTCTGCCACAGAAATCAAATTTATGAACCCTAATTGTTCCTTAGCCTAACAATCCAAAGTCCCATGAATATTCATGGCCACTGCTAAGAAAAGCTCCTGAACCTTCTTCGTTGCATCCCAAAACAAGCAATTACCATAATCTTTTCCTAGGTCTATAATTTCGAACCATTACATATATTGCTCCACCAACATAATCCTCCATGCTGCTTCTGACCTTTGTCTGTCTAGTAACTCCTACTTTTCACCAAGGAACATTCATTTGAAAAGCTAAGATGCGTTCCAAACATTAAGGTTTCACATGGTCTTTGATTCATAATGCATTCAAAATTAACTACAAGAATCAATGTCAAAGACTGAATCAGACAATTTGCACCTACACATGTTTCTTAGGTTCCCTTACACCTGAACTTAAGTCTGTGAGCCACCAGTTGTGAGTACGCCACTTAAATATCAATAGGCTCAAGTAGCAGCATCATATTTAGATCTGCAGCTATGCACTATTTTCTTCTTCCATTATGGTAAATTTTGGACTGAGAGCATAGTTGTCAAAGTCGAGAGGCGCCAAAAAGGCGATAGGTCTAAATTTGAGGCGAGAGGCGAGGCGCTGACGGAAAAAATTCTAAGGAAAAATACATACAAGTATATAACTTAAAAAATATCAACAAAACATGTTATAAATGAGCATAATACATGAAACTAGGTGTTGGAAAACTAGTGTTTTTAAGTGAAGTAAATTGGGACTTTGAGGCACTAATTTATTTTAGAGTCATTTATGTAATGACTAGGGTAATTGTGGAATTATGTTCTTCTCCATGAATATATAAGAATACTATATTTATTTGTCCAATTCGGATTTCGGATGAATAAGTTATAGAGGTTTAAAGTATGGCATTGGAAGTGTTGGAAGTGGGTTATCCCACATTAGAAAAATATGAAAGGTTTGAATGGTTTATATACAAAGGCTCCCTTGTGTTGGGTAAGCTTGTATAGAAAGAATTATGTCCTAAACCATAGATGATTTAACTACAAACAGCCATAAAGGTTTCAAACATACCACTCTGCATCATCAGTACGCATTGGTAGGTTTCTCAGCAATATCCAAACCATTAACTACCACAAAACGAACCCGCTTCTCCTCTTGTATAACTAGTTCAGGGAATCTTGATCTTGTTTCAAAAGAAGTAATGGAGGGTAGAAATATGCATAACAAGAAAGCATAATAGCATATATGTCCTAAACCATAGATGATTTAACTACAAACAGCCATAAAGGTTTCAAATTCTGGGTGCAAACATACCACTCTGCATCATCAGTACGCATATTGGTAGGTTTCTCAGCAATATCCAAACCATTAACTACCACAAAACGAACCCGCTTCTCCTCTTGTATAACTAGTTCAGGGAATCTTGATCTTGTTTCAAAAGAAGTTGCTAGTTCCCTTCTTTTAAATACGCATGTCCCTGTTTGTCACATATCAATAAAAAGGCAGTAGAATAAAGTGTTATGAGTTAAAGCTTGGAAACAAACCCTAGATATTCCCCTTCCCCAAGCATAGAACTACATAAATCATATCCAACTTTATACGAGTTCTCTTTTTGGAGAAAGACAGGCAAAGAAAGCAAAAGGAGGGAAACATGGGTTGCTGATAGAGAATGATTACCATGACTGAATGTGAAAATAAATAGATGCTCTAAGAGATTCATCACCTGGACAAGGAAATCACTTAGATTTCTATTACACCAATCAGTCATGGCCATAAATAATACCCCACCACACCCCACCCTTTGAAAGGAAAGACACGTGAAGCAAATAGAGACATACAATAGATTAATCCTAACACATGGATCACTTTCTTACTGATTGGTCTGAGCACCGACATAAAAGGTGCCCAAACTAACAAAGATATACACAAGAGAGAACTAAACAGATACCTTTCCTAGGAAATTTCTTGGCAAGCTTCCTGTACAACCCACCAGCTGCTTCAAGTGCAACGCTAACAGTTTTTTCACGCATACCATTCAAGGAAGAGATCCTCATGTTCACTTCATTAACTAAAGTTTCATACATATTTGCGACATACATCAAGGGCAAGACAAACCGAGCATCGCCTTCATATCTAACCTCTCTTGACTTCCTCTTGCTCTGTTTATCTGGGGTAGATAGAGCCGTATATTCAGCCTCAGCATCTGTTGCTTCAACGACATGCGAGCTAATGAAATGATCCACAATGATGTCCAGAAACCTTGCCCTTGCTGTTTCTATCGGTGAAATATCTGTTTAAAATCAACTTCCATTCAGTAAATGGAGGTTCACCAGTTAAGTGAAATTTAATACTCATCAATCCTAAAGCAACGACGAGGACCATTACCATCTATGGATAAAATATTGTAAGGATCCCTTGAAGACCCACTGTTGTCAAGGCTAGAGAGATCTTCATCAGCCCCTACACTGTGAAGGGGTAAAGAATTCCTGTATGATTCATTCATGCATTCCTGCAAATTTTATGATTATTCAAGGCAAACTTAGTTATGAAGAGTTAAGAAAAGGGGAAATACCCCAAGGGATGGGAGAGGGGGCAAGGGCACTCAGGCAAAAACCTTAAAGTTCTTGGTTCCAATCCACATACCAAGGGGCCAAACTTACCAACAACAACAAAAAAGAAGGGAAAATGGCCCTTGCCTGCTGCAAGACCATAGAAATGGAATAAATATAACTTGCAACTCCAAATGCCGAACAATTTGATTGAGAAAACACAAAAATGTCAACCAAGTACAGATGACACAATAAGTTGGCACAGCAGAGGCAAGGTTTTCATCTGTATTTTTTTCGTTTCTTCTTTTTTCCCCTACTATTGGGGGGGCAACCACAATATTGAACAAAAGACTTTGATTATATGAGATGCTGTCACCTCTGATTATAAACTAGTTTTTTTATGCGTCAAATCAATAACATCTAACAGTTGCTAATGGTCACTTAAACAACTTATTAAGAGCATAAAAGTGAAGAGTTCAACTACTGAACATACTAAGTTAGTTTCTTAGCAAATGGGATAACCAAAAAGATAATCCACTTCTCACATGATTATGGAAGAAACCATGCCTTAAATGGTCCATAATGAGAGCCAGCAAATGTATTGGCAACAGTAAGAGCTCTCAAGCCTTCTGGCTCCAACTCAGATCCTCGTGTAAATGCAAATGCATCATGATGCTAGTGTTGCATTCTGATTTCTAACACCAGCTCAAATTATTGTATTTTATCCACAGGGTCCAGATCTAGATTCGAACCCGACCCAACCCATACATTTGAGGCTCATGCCAACTGAACATGTTCACTAGGTTTAAATACATTCCACTTATTCATTCTTTCTTCCTGATCCTAATAAAGTTTTGGGTTCGTGAGCCCTCTAGTTATTCTAATAACAGTGGTATTGTATTTATTATTAGTCACTTACCCTAACACAAGAAGAATTGAGAAGCTATTTGTCGCATGTCCTCACACTAGTAGATTTCGGGTAGTAGAGAAATCAATATTAAAGTGAAATCCCCGTAATGGATTTCCAGTAACTGAACAACGTAGTTTTCTCTGTTCTATCTCCCTCTCTTCAGTATAATTTCAGCCACTTGCATGACCCAGTTTACGCGCTATTCGCTTATATTAATCCAATTGTAAGAATCAAGTGAAAAAAAAACAATTTCCTTTTTTCTTGGGTTGAAAACAAATTACTCCCTCCCATTATTCATTTCTAGGCTGTTCCAAAAAAAAGTGTCCAAATCTTTCAGCGCCTTAGTATTTAATATAATAAAGTCAATTATATTTTTTTAATATATGTGCCAAGTCAATCGGGACTTGTTTTCTATGAACTGATGGGGTACAATTACAGCATATACAGAAGTGTAGCAAACACACAAATGACAAAACTAATAGGATATCTCTTTTTTTGATCTTCCACAAGGTGTCACCAAACCACATCAGACTAATCCATGTTCGCCATAGTCAAACATACGACATCCAGTTAAATGAATTCAAGCCACACAAAGCTGAGCCAACCCATTGAGTTAGACATTCATTCACTTAAAAGTAGATTTAAAAAAAAAACAACAACAATACTCACAACAGCACTGGAGTCGTCGTCATTGTCCAAGCTATCCTCATTGACAGCAGCCCCAGCAGCATCGCGATCGACGATGCGTTCGATAACCTCGCCGGAACGGGCATCGACGGCGTTGAGGTCGTGCAGAGAGGTTGTTGAAATGTATGAATTGGCTGATCTCAAATTGTATTGCTGAACTGGAACCCTAGTCCCCATCTACTATTTAATGTAAATTCAAACCCTAACAACAACAAAGTCCTTGTTATTCTTAGTATTCCCTTGCAGTCGCAGATGAAGCTTAAATGTACAGTAAAAGAGAGATGATCAGTCTCAACATAGTGAAGCATTTGGAAAAACCTCAGTTTGTGCATGTAGAGTGTGTGTGTGCGAAGTTCAAACATACACGCACACGCTTAACGGCTATACAGACTTGCACGGTTGCACCGCTACGTGTGTGTGCGCGCGCGAATGTGTGGACGAGAGACCAGCGACCCAAACCTGTCAACCTACCTGGGCGTTAATGGCAGCAAAAGTAGTCTCCGAGCCTGCCACCGTTCTCCACACCAGCTCCCAAACCGAACGGCATGTTTCCCGATTCTTTTGTTTTAAGGTCTTTGTCATTTATTTTTGGGTGCCGCTGTTCAACCCATTTTTCGTATCGGACGACCCTAAAAATTTCTCAATAGTATAAACTCTTCATTTTGTCCCTTTAATTAACCCCTAAAAAATTCTAAAATATTTGGACAATATTGGCGGAACAATACTGTGTTGTTCGGATAGAACATACCAAACAATATTGTCTTATTTGACCAAGGAGGTTCGAATATTTTGGAAATATTTTAAAAAAAATTAAACTTAATGTTGTTCGGCACGTCCTAGGCGAACAACACAGTGGTGTTCGGCCAAAGAGGTCCGAACATTTTGGAAATATTTTTTTAAAAAAATTAAACTTAGTGTTGTTCAACATGTTATAGCCGAACAACACAATTTTATTCGGCATACTCTAACCGAACAATTGAGGGCGGGGGGCAGTGGAGGAGGGTCAACTTATAAGGAGGGTAAAATAGGAAGGATGAGTTTTGAGAATTTTTGGGGGGTTAACTCATAGGAAAAGGGGGGCTTAATAGTTGCACCCTTTATTTTTTTATTTTTGTCATTGTATTTATATTTAGAGTGGACCTATTTAGACCTCATTTTACTATAAGTTGATCTCCAAAACCCAAAATTCATAATTTACTCTTCTTCATTCAAACTCACTTCCCCCATTCACGCTTCCTCCTTTCCCCCAGCCCAGCCAGGCAGCCACTACGTCCTCCCTCCCCTCAGCCACTACGTCCTCCCTTCCTCTCCCACATCACAGTATCCCGCCACAGTCCTGTCTCCGCCTCCCTTATTCCTCATCTCCTCGTTTTTTTTAAAAAAATCAATTTAAGGGTTGTTCGGTCATGATTGACCGAACAACCTTGTAATGTTCGACCATGGTCGATCGAACAACCTTGTGTTGTTTAGTTGACTATGACCGAACAACACAAGGTTCTTCGGTTAACCATGATCGAACATCACAAGGTTGTTCGATCGACCACGACTGAACAACCCGAGTTAAATCAAAAAAAGAAAAAGAAATAAGATGGGGGAAAAAGTGAGTTAGGGACGTGTACTCACTAAGAGGAGGAAGGGATAATGGAGGAGAAAGAGTGGGAGAAGGGGAGAGGATGAGGTGGGTGGAGGAAGAAGTGAATAGGGAGCAGTGGGTGGGGGAGGGAAAAGGGAAGAAGATGTTGGGCGGGAAAGAGGGATGACGGAGGAAGAAGGCAGTGGGAGGGAGAGTGTTTGGATTAGGGAGGGTAAATTATGAAGTTTGGGGGTTTTTTTGGGGGGGTCAACTTATAGGAATGGGAGGTCTGAATAGCGTCACTCTATATTTATCTTTAGGGTTAATCACAACATTAGTCCCTTAACTTTAGGAAATTCTCATTATTAGTCCCTTAATAATATTTTATCAAAATTGAATCCTAAAAGTTTCAAATTTTCATAGCCTTAGTTCTTTTGGTGGATATCGTTAGAGAAATATCGTTAAGTTGCACATGTAAGGGCTAAAATGAAATTTTCTCAAGTATAAATTATATCACAATTTGCAATTGAGTTCCTAGGGTTTGAAAAAAAGACTATAAGCCCTTTTTCCCTTTCTTCTGATTTTGAATGGCCTGGCATGCTATATTATATGGAATGTCAAGGGCATGACATAGGTATGCTAAGATTTTGCATTTCTTTTTAGAATTTCGCATTGATTCTGATTTTGGAGCCTAAGCAATTTGGGATAAAAATAAAGAAAGTAGGTTAGACAGATTTCTTTTTCTTCTGCCCATTCCTGGAAAGCCATCTCAAACCTAAAGACCTTGTTTTCTTCTGCTATGTTTATGATCTCCAACAAACTAATATGAGTATTGTTACGCAAATTCTTCTTGGCACAAACTATAATCAATGTAAACGAGCTATGCTGATTGTTTTGTCTTCGAAATGGAAATTCGAGAGAGTCACGGAAAGCAGATTTTGTGAAAGAGTTAGATGAGAGGGGGGATTTAGGAGACATTTTACTCTACGGGAAGCATATAATGTTGGAATCATGTTTCAACATAATTGAATAAGCAAGTCATGTAAAGGAAGGAAGTGAGAATCCCACATTGGGAATAAGAAGAAAACAGCTCTACTTTATAAAGTAGAGCTTTTAGGCTTTACATTCGGCCCTTGGGCCACTACACTTTTGTGTAGGAGGGAAGACCTAGCTAAGTGTAGGTCAAAACGCGTGCGTCGCTGCCTGCCCGGCCCGGCCTAGCTTGGTTGGTTGGTCGGCTTGCTTGACTTAAACCTTATCTTTTTGCTACCAGTTCAGTTCAAACCCTCTGAACTTGTTATATCCTTTTAAGACTGAACAGTTACAACACAACCGTTTAAGCCTCAGACATTGGCAGTTACCAAACGGTTCTGTCTGAAACGGTGTGTTCGTTTCAGACACACGCAACCGCTACGATTGTGTCCGTTTCGGACACACACCAACTGCTCCCAACTGCCACATATATACTGCATGAAACACAGATTTTCATCACGGAAAAACTCTCGCTTTCTACATACCACCTTCTGCCCTAATAGAGATACAACAGCCGTGTTCTGATTGGCTGGTGATTGAAGCTTGGAAGGATTGGCCTCTTCAACCACGTAAGATTCCAAAACCCTGGGAGACTCACTGGCAGCACCCGTCCATTCCATACATGGTGCTAGTTTTTGTCTTAAGGACAGAGATTGACAATCTCGTGGATCTTCATCTTTTCTGTAAACTCATCATTGCAAGAACCAGATCAGGCCACTCACCTACAATCTTAAGACAAAAATATTTTTGGCTTGATTTTTTTTTCTACAGACAGTGGCGGATCTTCTTCTTCTATTATCTGTTTATGCCTTCTGTAATAATCTATCTGTGTTACAGGTTCCTGCAACTCAGTCCATCTGTCAGTTTCAGTACTTAATTTGTTTAACAGACCATTTTCATTTTAATAAAAACACTGATCATTCTGTTTTTACCACACTGATCAGTTTGGTTTTATGAAACTAATCAGCTTGTTCTTACAAAACTGATCAGTCATGTTTTATAAAATCTGCACAAGCATGTTTTCAAAGTTTAATCAGCCTGTTTTTCGAAACTTGATAAGCATGCTTACCTTGTATTACTTAGTGTATTCACTAATTAATCTGTAATAAGCAAATTAATGATTAGCATGTTTACACTTTATACTTAATTGTATTGATTGTAATAGTGTTTTAATCTGTTTTACAAGATTAAAACAGTATAAACTGCATAAATAAGTCTATTATTTGGTTGCTGATTGTATAAGAAATAAAATTATTTCATACAACTTAGCATTCCTAATCACTGTATTGTGTGCAATATGGCTTCCAACACTGAAAAGGAACCCGCTGCTGTAGAACAGCCCGTGGCAGGCTGAGCAACTCAAATACTGCACCCCATCGTCCACACTCATGGTGAATGCCCGGAAAAGTTTGTTGCCTCATAATTCAAACGCTAGCAACAAAAGATGCTCTTCTACCTGACGACGCTGAACCTATCGAAGTTCCTGAAAGAAACAACCCCTATCTTGAAAGAAGGGGAATCGGACCGAACCACCATGGCTGCTGTCGAGTCATGGAAGCACTCAGACTTTCTTTGCATGAACGTATTATATCTTAAATGGACTGGATAACTCGTTATACAATGTATACAACCCATTTAAGACGGCAAAAGACCTTTAGGAATCATTAGAAAAGAAATACAAAACCGAGGATGCCGGCTCAAAGAAATTCGTAGTTGCTAGGTTTTTAGAATTTTTTTTGAATGATTCTAAAAGTGTAATGACACAGGTTCAGCAACTCCAACTGATATTGCATGAGATATCGGTCGAAGGAATGATTATTTCTGAAGCATTCCAAGTTGCAGCAATGATCGAGAAGCTACCTCCCGCTTAGAAGGACTTCAAGAACTATCTCAAGCACAAGCGCAAAGACATGTCATTGGAGGATCTGATTCTCAGGTTAAGGATCGAGCAAAATAACCGGGTGGTCGACAAGAAGTAGCTTTGCCCCATTGAAGGGGCACATGTGGTGGAACAAGACTCCAAGAACGGGAAGCGTAAAAGCTCCGGTGAAGGGACGCCTAAACAACATAAGCAGTACAAGTTCAAAGGGAAATATCTTAACTGCGACAAGAAAGGCCACAAAGCTACCGAGTGATGTGGGAAGAAACGAGTCCGCCGAGAAGCGAACATAGTTGATGATGACATCAGCATGATATGCGTGGTTTCCGAGACAAACATGGTCGGCACGGGTCGTGAATGGTACGTGGACACTGGGGCGACACGTCACATATGCGGTGATGCGAAGATGTTCTCTTCCTACTAAAAAGTGATGTCCGGCAAGAAGCTATTCATGGGCAACTCCTCCACCTCTAGCGTGGAAGGCAAAGGGCAAGTTACATTGAAGATGACCAGTGGACGGGAATTTGGTGCTAACCAATGTCCTCCATGTCCCATATATTAGGAAAAACCTAATCTCTGGTTCCCTTTTAATAAAGTGGGTTCAAGTTGGTCTTTGAGTCCGACAAGTTTGTACTAAGTAAGAGTGGAGTTTTTATGGGCAAGGGTTACCTCAATGAGGACTTGTACAAATGTAATGTAATGGTGGTAACCCCACCCAACAATAGTAGTGTTAATAATACAGCGATTACATCTTCTTCTTACTTGCTTGAGCACTCTAATATTTGACATCTTAGATTAGGTCATGTTAACCATGAATCTATAAGAGGATTAATGCAAATGGAATTAATTCCAAAAGCACGAATCAACACTAAAGAAAAATGTCAAATATGCGTTGAGGCCAAACAAACATGAACCTTCTTTCAAACAATACGTGACACTCGACCATTAGAGCTAATTCATAGCGACCTATGTGATTTTAAATCCATAGAATCATGTGGCGGGAAAAATTATTTTATCACCTTTATTGATGATAGTACTCGTTATTGTCATCTTTACTTGCTAAATAGTAAAGATGAAGCGTTCGAGGCATTTAAAATGTACAAAAATGAAGTCGAAAATCAACTTGAGAAAAAGATAAAAATTCTCAAATCTGATAAAGGAGGTGAATACGTACATCCTTTTAGAGACTTTTGTGCAGCACATGAAATAATTCATCAAGTTACTCCTCCTTATACTCCACAATCCAATGGGATTGCGGAAAGGAAAAACAGTACACTTAAAGAAATGATGAATTCACTATTAATTCAATCTGGCCTACCCGACGAAATGTGGGGGGAGACGATGCTCACAGCCAATTACTTGCTCAATAAGCTACCACACAAGAAATTGGAGCAAACTCCTTATGAATTATGGAATGGTCGAAAACCTTCCTACAAATTCATCAAAGTATGGGGGTGCCTGGCCAAAGTAGCAGCACCATTACCTAAAAAGGTAAAAATCGGTCCAAAAACCGTGGATTGTTTCTTTATAAGATATGCAACTCGGAGTAGTGCCTATAGGTTTTTAGTGCACAAGTCTGAAAATCCAAATATTGAAGTAAATACAATATTAGAATAAAAAAATGTCACATTTTTTGAAAACATATTTCCATTAAAAAATAATAATAATGGAAAACGCTCATTTCCTTGGAACACAAGCGAAAATGAGAACGAGGCCCCTTCGGAAATTGTTCCCATGGACATCATCCAAGACGACCGTCCAGCTGAACAAGATGATGAACCCAGAAGGAGCAAAAGGGAAAAAATAACTAAAACCTTCGGACCTGACTTTGTGACCGCATTTATAGTGGACAATGAACCTCGCACGTTCAAATAAGCAATGTCTACTCCAGAAGCTCCCCAATGGAAAGAAGCCATTAATGGCGAAATATCTTCCACTATGCAAAACCACACTTGGGAATTAGTTGACCTTCCCAAAGGGTGTAAGCCATTGGGCTGTAAATGGATTTTCAAACAAAAATTAAAACCTGATGGTTCCATTGATAACTATAAAGCACGATTGGTTGCAAAAGGGTTTCATCAAAAAGAAGGTGTTGATTATTTTGACACTTATGCCCCTGTAACTCGAATTACGTCGATTCGACTACTTATTGCATTTGTAGCTCGACAAGGTCTTGAAATACATCAAATAGATGTTAAGACTGCTTTCCTAAATGGGGAACTCGAAGAAGAAATCTATATGAATCAACCATAAGGATTCATAGCTCCGGGCAACGAAAAGAAAGTATGTCGATTGGTCAAATCATTGTACAGATTAAAGCAAGCACCAAAACAATGGCATAAACATTTTGATGACGTAGTACTTGCAAATGGGTTCAAGATCAACGAATGTGACAAATGTGTATACGCCAAAAATACACAACATGGTTACGTAATTATCTGCCTCTGCGTAGATGACATGCTTATCATAGGCAGTAACAACAACATGATCAAGGACACCAAGAAAATGTTGGCCAACAGGTTCGACATGAAAGATCTTGGGATAGCTGATGTCATCTTAGGTATTAAAATATCTAGAACATCCGAGGAAATCATATTATCACAATCTCATTACATCGAGAAATTACTGGATAAATTCAGCAATGGTGATAATAGTATTGCAAAAACTCCAATTGACCCAAACTTTCATCTCAAAAAGAACCTACACGAAAGTGTATCTCAAAATGAATACTCTTGTGTCATTGGAAGTCTTATGTATCTCACTAATTGTACGCGACCAGATATTGCTCAAACAGTTAATCGATTGAGCAGATTTAATAGCAATCCCGGACATGATCACTGGAAGGCTATTGTAAGAGTCCTTAGGTATCTTCGATACACTAAAGACTATGGGTTGCACTATTTCAGATATCCAGCAGTAATAGAAGGTTACAGTGACGCCAATTGGATATCCGATACTAACGACTCAAAATCCACAAGTGGATTTGTATTTACACTTGGTGGTGGTGCTATCGCATGGAAATCTTCCAAACAGACTTGCATCGCAAGATCTACAATGGAATCAGAATTTATCGCTTTAGATAAAACAACGTAAGAAGTTGAATGGCTACGAAACTTCCTAGAAAATATTCCAGCTTGGCCATAACCAGTACCAACTATATGCATCAATTGCGACAGCCAAGCCGCAATAGGAAGGGTACAAAACAATATGTATAACGGTAAATCACGACACATACGAAGGCGTCACAATACCGTTAGGCAACTTCTTTCAAATGGAGTGATCACCATCGATTATATTCGATCAAAAAACAACCTAGCGGATCCACTAACTAAAGGTCTGTCTAGAGAGCAAGTATGCAGCTCATCGAAGGGAATGGGCCCCAAGCCTACGAAATAAAGAATAATTTAGTGGCAAACCCCACCTAGCTGATTGGAGATCCCATGGTCTAGGTTCAAAGGGACAATCCAACTAAATTAATCTCAAAGTCAACACTACAAGATTTAACTCCTACCCATTCCTATGGTGAAACACACTAGTGTTATTTGTCATGGTAAAGGATAAGCTTTGCTTTTAATGATTCCTATGACTTGACTCATCAATCGGAGTTCTGACAGAACAACTCCTTATAGGCAATCACCTATGTGAATGTAAGAGTGGCCGATCTTATGAGAATTAAGGGGCTGGAATTCTCTACCAAACATTCACAGAACCAGGTATCGTTCAGGGTCAAAATGAACACAAACGAAGAATCACACCGTGTTTGAGGGTAGTTGTGTGATTACTATTGTCTTAGTTGACATCAAACACTAATCAGTTCAAGACACTCAAGTCACTAATTAATAAGTCATCCCGATAGTATCTCAAAAGGAAAGGTTCAGAGCCAAAAGCCATATATTCCAGTACAGTTACTTTCAGTTGTATCTCTGTAAATATCAATATGTCATCAACTTACATGATATCTCATTCAATGTGGGGGATTGTTGAAACCATGTTTCAACATAATTGAATAAGCAAGTCATGTAAAGGAGGGAAGTGGGAATCCCACATTGGGAATAAGAAGAAAACAACTCTACTTTATAAAGTAGAGCTTTTAGGCTTTATATTCGGCCCTTGGGCCACTACGCTTTTGTGTAGTAGGGAAGACCTAGATAAGTGCAGGTACAAACACGCGCGTGTGCGCCGCCGCCAGCCTAACCCGACCCGGCTTGGCTGGTTGGTCGGTCGGCTGGTTGGCTTGCTTGATTTGAACCTTATCTTTTTGCTACCAGTTCAGTTCAAGTGGAGTGTGACCCTCTGAACCTGTGAACCTGTTATGTCCCTTTAAGACAGAACAATTACAGCACAACCGTTCAAGCCTCAGACATTGGCAGTTACCAAACGGTTCTGTCTGCTCTTTCTGCACACCACCTTCTGCCTTAACAGAGATACAGTAGCCGTGTTCTGATTCGCCGGTGATTGAAGCTTGGAAGGATTGGCCTCTTCAACCACGTAAGATTCCAAAACCCTGGGATACTCACTGGCAGCACCCGTCCATTCCATACACGGTGCCAGTTTTTGTCTTAAGGACAGAGATTGATAATCTCGTGGATCTTCATTTTTTATGTAAACTCATCACTGCATGAACTAGATCAGGCCACTCACCTACCTATAACAGGTGGGGTTTAGTTTGAGGATATGAAGCAACCCCCGATTGGAAGTGAAGTTCTGTTTTTTTATGAGCTCTTTGCCAATTTTTTCTAGGGTCAAATAGAATGGAGAAAGAAAGCCTATTGGATTTCTTTGGAACGTTGCTATCCAATCAAGGAAGGGGGTATTGGGACTTCTAACCGAAGGAGCTACTGAAGGATCGGACTTTCCATTTCTTCTACATATGTAATGTCGAAGTGCTCTCTTCGCTTCTTGGTCTGCCTTTCTCTTGCACAAAGAACTTTCACTTCCAAATTCTGTATAGGATCGGGGAAGAAGAGACTATGTCGTTTATGAAGTGCACCCTCGTTCATGGCCCATTGTCAATGGTGAAATTAACCTTAATTTTAATGGGGGGAGAAATGTACGGTGGTGATAAACAGGGGAGTGGAATTTGGGGAATTTGTTAAACATGAAACATGAGAATTGGGGGAAGAAGGCCATTTGGTCTTTTTCCAGACCATAGGGACTCAATTGTTAATTAAAAAAAACTTAGGTGTGAAAATTTTCAATTTATCCCTTACACAAATATTTGTGCAAGTTAATGATATTTCTCTAATGGCAGAGGCTTTGAAAATTTGAAACTTTTAGGACCCAATTTTGACAAAAGATTGTTAAGGGACTAGTACTAAGAGTGATCCAAAGTCAAGGGACCAATAGTGCGATTAACCCTTTATCTTTGTATTTTAAGGGATCGCGATATTTAGACCCCTGGATCCTCCAAGTTGACCCCCCATCTAAGTATGCACCCTCCTTATTTTAAAATACTTGATACCTATGAGTGTACACCCCTTGTTTTCCTATTTTACCCTTCTGAATTTTTAACAAACAATGTTACATTACACACCCTCAAAACCCAAAACCCCACTACTCATCTTCAAATAAAAGATACCCCCACCCCTCCATATGACGGCCTTGCGCAATCTCCCCAGAATAGCATTTTTCAATCCTTCTGCTCCTTCTGTGCAATGCTTTCCCCAAAACACAAAGTCATCTTCATTATAACTCATCTTCATCTCCTCCTTCAGGTGAAAAATGGGCAAAAAAGGTATTTAGGTGGAACAGTGTTCAGCCGCCACCAGTTGAACATTTACAAAAAGTTCGATCATCTAGGGTAGAACAAATCAGAAATGTTCTGACACCCAGGGTGGAATAAATCAGAAATGTTCGGTACTCTAGGTTTGAACCATACACGACGATGACGTCTTTTTTAAGAAGAAAAAAATATTTTTTTAACAATTTTAAGCAAAAAAAAAAACGTTTTAAATGTTTACCACAATAGTCATATTAGCTTCTTTTTTTATTCATACTTGATTTCTTCACACCCAATATTGAAGTCCTAGGTTTTTTTTTTTTTGAAAGTTGAAGATTTTTGGCTGTGGAAGAGGGTTTTCACAACAAAAGAAGGGGAAGACGAAGGAGAACAAGATATGTTTGGGAATAAAGAGATATATTTGTTGGAGGAGGAAGAAGAGTTTGAAGAACAATGGCTTGGAAAGAATGAGTATGTGTTGGGGAGTTCAGTTAGAGATGAAGGAGATGGACATTTTGAAGTTGGGAAGAAGAGGGTATATTTGTTTTGGGGTGGGGGTTTACTTAGATGTTTTTTGGTTTAAAAAAATAGGACGGAGGTCTACTTATCAACTACAATGGTATAACTGTCTTTAAACTTAAGGGTATTTTTGTCATTAAGAAAAAAATAAAAATGGGGAATCAACTTGGAGGAATGGGGGGTCTCAATAGTGATGCCCTATTTTAAGTTCAAAATAACATTTTACATACCATCAACAAAAGAACCTCCATACTACAAACTTCACACCATGTTCCATTAAAAAAAAAAAAAAAACCAAGTTCCATACTACAAACTTCCATCAACAAAAACCAAAAACCTCCATACTATATAACAAGTTTCATACTACAAACTTCCATATTAATTCACAACTACCAAAGGCAACGTGAATTTCCTAGTCATGTCGACATTCTTGTATTTTAAAAACACAGCCAATCACAATAGATAGAACCATCGATTTCTCCTTCCAACCATTTGTAGCCAACTTTGACTTCAAAATAACATTCTCTTCCTTTAATATCAAATGTGGAAGGTAAATTTAAAATTTTATAGAAACTGTAGACAAAATTATTAAAAGTAGACTCGTTAAGTGTAACATCAAAAAATACAACATGCATACTCTCATCTTATCTCCTTTATCTCTCAAAAACTAAAAACAATGTACGAACCTCGTGAATCCGCCTAGTTCCTAACCCTCTCTACGTCCAATAGCATCGTTAACTTCTGAATCATTAGTTAACTGTTATGGGTCACTTTTCACTTACAGAGACATTTCGCCTACTTGAGCTTGAGCAACTCATATTTACATTGAAAAGGGTTTAGTTGTACGGTGGCTATTGAAGTTAGAGTCAGTCTCCCATGAGACACTCTTACATAATATATATATTGGCAAATGTATATTTCTCCCTCCAAAATCATATTTTTTGAATTTTTGATTTTTGAGTTACCATTCCACTATTTCTCTCTAATATCTTCTCTCTTCTGGTTGTATTTCTCTTTCTCTCTCTGTCTTCTCCATATTTTCTCTATCATTACCAGCATCTCATCTCTTTTAATTATGTTTAAACATTTTTCTCTCTTTAAACAAAAAAATAGTAACTAAAACAAAAATAATAGTTCTGGAGTCAAGAAAACAAAAATATAAGAGGTTAGTAAAATAAAAAAAAAATTATGGAACAAGCCACTATAAACATATAAGTTACAGAATCAACAAAACAAAAATAATTTAATGCGAAGGTTAGTAAAATAATATAATTTACGGAACAAAAGTTTTAAAAAAATTCTTATAAAAAATTAAAACAAAAATATGTTAGTAAAATAAAAATATTTGATGGAACAAAAATAATAGTTACGAAGTCAATAAAACAAAAAAACAATTTAAACTAAGGTTACTAAAAAATTTCGTTATTTTTTATTTTAGCTTATTTTCTTATCAGAAATTTATTTATTCATAAAATATAAATATAATTTAATAAAAGTAATCATTCAAAATGAAGAACTTATTTGAGTTCATATTTTAATTGTAGGACGAAAAAAATTCAAGTTTGTTCGAAAACATTCAGAGTTTTTGAATATTATAAAGTGTTCAGGGTTGTCAGTTCATGAATTGACACTTAAAATTAGTGTTCCAGTAATCCTATTGAGAAACATTGACCATGCTGCAGGGTTGTGCAATAAAATAAGACTAAACATCATAAATCTTGGGGATCATTATGGAAACAATTTTTTTAAAAGAAAGCAATGTTGGAGAAAATGTTTTTATCCTAAAATTGTCATTAACTCCATCCGATGTAAGACTGTTTTTCATGTTTCAAAGAAAACAATTACCATTAGTGGTATCATATATAATAACAATTAACAAGTATCAAAGTCAATAATTACATGTAGCCGTAGGTCTCTTTTGAAGAAACTAGATATTGATATACGGTGAAAAAGAAAAACCAACTAATAAAATAACAAATGTTGTGTATAAGAATTTTTTTTAGAATCTATAATATTAGTGATATACTTATGTATAACTGTTAATAAACCAATTATTCTTATTTTGTCTTTAAAGATTTTTTATCCTCTTTTTGTTGTTTATGTATGATTTAATTGACGTGCGTTTAACGCACTGGTTAAAAAAACTAGTTTGATTATAAAGATTTTCGTTAAAATTAATAATTAGAAAAGCTCTAGAAATCTAATTACTATGTCCATACCTTTGTCAATGAATGAAACCCTCTCTTCCATTTGAAAACAAGTAATCATAATATATTTTTATCATCACTGGTCACTACTACGCTAGAAGATTTTTTCAAACTTTAAGTTGCAAAGAATTGAAATCATAAGGATCTACTTGCATTGTTGAAGACCAATAAGGAACTTAAAATCGAAGAAAATTAATATAGTAGAGAATTAAAACCATTATGCAAACGAGATATGTAAGACCACCAAACCATGGTTACATTACATTCCATTTCTGGTCTATGTGACGGAAATCAACCCAGAAAGGGAGGGAGTTACCACCGAATAACAAGCTTGGTGAAACGGATTAACGTCGTAAAGTAACAACTATTTTTCACAGATACATATTATCTACGTGGCAGAGCGTCTTTCTTCTTTTTCTTTTTTTTTGTACAAGGCAGAGCGTCTTTCACAGCTGCAAGTTTGTGCGACTTCCAACTAAAAACCTTGCGGAATGAATCTTCATGAATTAGCTGACATTGACATATATACTAGGAACAGGGTGTAGAAGACGAAACGAGTTGATAAAGATAGGATACTTAAGTATGCATCAATTGTTGGAGTATCACCCTGTGCAAATGTCCGCATTTATAAGTCCCAGCAAACTCTGTTTGCTATATTCCACCCTGCATTTAGGAAATAGATGGTTCAGAAAATTCATAAGCTCCAAATACACAATGATTTAGACAATTCATAGCATCAGAAAATGTGACAATGGGTATCAAATCGCTATATAACTTTGGCCCTTGAATCACGATTTCAGTAAAATACTGGGATCCATATTTATTGAAAAGTAGTTCAATCTTATTATCCTCCTATTCATGCAAACTCTAGCCTAACTTATTTGAATTGTAATGTCACAAAATGATTGTCTGACGCATCTGCTCATGATTGGCCATGTGCATGAGCAATGCAAATACCATTTGTAATTTACGAGCTCCCCAACCTCGAAATTTTGAAAATTATATCTCAAACTCAAAGAAACTATGTCATTGAGTTTTCAGAAGCATGGAACAAGCCAGCAAGTGATTATTTAGGAGAACTCCTCACTGTAGTCATAGATCAGTAAATTGACTGGCATGACATCTTGATACACGAGATTGGAAAAGACAACAGCTGGCCCCATTTCTGATACATAAAAGAAAATGCAAAAAAAAATTCTAATGGTTTATACCTGATTGAGAGGTCCCATGATTTACATCTTCAGAATTTCAAAGAAAGTCTGGTGATAGATTTATTTTAATTAAATGCAGGAACTTCGAGGCCATGGTATCATTTAACCAGCATAATCAAATCACTGCAAAGACGTGAATGTTGTTTAATAAGAAACAATCAGCACCAGAGATGGGTTGGAAGTGTAAAATTCAAGAAAATCCTCACTTAGTTTGTCTTTGAGTTTCACGTACTTGGATTATGAAAAGTCTTCTTCATTTCAACACTTCAAAAGAATGAGCCCTTCACTGGAAGAAGTTATTAATCTCATCTACCATCACACTCCTTACATATAAAGAACGAGGCTCCCGCCATTGCAGAATCAGCAAAGGTTTTTGTGTACACAGTTTTCTCACTGCAATCTTAAGCTTAACCTGCTTCATTCACAATTTAAAGGCAGCTAAACCATCAAAAAACTCTCAATGCATAGGAGAGTTGCTCTTGCACATAAACAGATAATTTCAAAAATATAATAGGTAACATAGATTACTTACACAAGAAGCATCTGCTGATTAGCCGAGTTGCACTATGGATGCTTAAGCATACTGGTTATACTGCTCATGAAATTCATTTTATTTTGGTATCAAGCACTAACCACAAAAGTTAAAAGCCTTCGACAATACTGTAATCAATTGGATTACAATTAAAAGAAGATATTCCATGATCCATCTCAAATAAGGCCACCTTCACCATTTGGCACGGTAGCAACGAGAGCCATGGATAAAATTATATTCATTTATTGGGGAAAAGCTTCACCAAGTTTACCCTTTTATTTTTTATTGAAATTATTTACTGAAATTCAAAATATAAGTTGTCTGCACAAACTTGGATCAATGAGATAGAGAAGACTGGATGCTGAAATACAGTATTATAGAATTATAGGAGAAAGTAAAAGGTTAGTGAAAGATCAATCAGAGAGAAAATATAGAGTGATAGGCTAGAAGCACTCAGTCTCACCAAATACCAAAATAAACTTTAGAGGTGAATATTTTATTGGAAGCACGGAGTTGAACAAGCGGTGGATCAAATATTGCTCGGTTTGCACAATGCACACTAACTTAGAAGGACAGAAATTTCGTTCTAACCGACTAATTAAACACACTTTCAAAGAGGTGGATATTTCACTTTCTTGGAGATTCTCCCCGTACATGTTCGCTATATGAGGATGGATTTAAACTACAGGCCCGACTGCCATCGCAGGCCCTATCGGTTTATAAGAATGGAAAGTACAGTTGAAAATGTGGATTTTTTTATCTTTGTTTACTCACACACTGGACAAATGCATATCTTAGCTTTCAAAAATTGTAAAATTTGTATTTGATGATAATTGACTTATATTATTCTTTGAAAGCATAATTCCAACATAGATATACTTTAATTCAACAAATATGTTAGCTCAATTTGGCAATTAACTAAAAATCTATTAATGTAAATATATTTTACGCGGAGATTGTAGTTTGATTGATTTTCTAAATTATTGTTTATATACTTCATACATTAAAAACAATATTTCCTATGAATATTTAACTTACTTTGTATTAATTCTTGTGAAATACAGTAAACTTTGGCTTGTATAGAGTATAATCAAATAAAAGGCTATTTATAAGTGAGCTTTGTTCAGTTAATAACAATTTCTTTTGTGCTACAGCTACAATAAAAATCATATTTTTTATTAGTTATTTATTCTTTTGATAAGAAAAAAATGCATAAATAAGAAAATAAACAGATTCCAAGAAGATGGATGAGAAATCCATCATGAAAAAGCAAACAAAGAAAAAAAGAACTACTCTTCTAAACACCTTAACTAGAAAATCACAACCTTCTAATCTTGTTGAAAAGCTGAAATTGGAACCACACAAATGAGCCTCCCGCTCATACTTCTAGTGTACTAAGGACGCGTCACCTATTTTGACGCTCGTATTTATATACTCTTTACTTATCAAAAAATAAACAAATGAGCCTCCAGCTGAATCCCATGGCTAAACGCACCACCCTATCCCATAACAGAGTCCTCGACAAGCTATGACTCTTAAAGACCAAGCATTTCTCTTGGTCCAACTGCACCATAGAACCGTGAAAACCCAACATTTTCATAACAACTCTTATCTCTCTTATTATCAAAACCTTGAATTTTACCTAAAGAAATAGAGCCACGGCAAACCCATACCTCACCAGCTACCCCAAAAAGCCTCTGCCAATGCTACCTGGCACCTAATGGTCATGAGATTCAGAGGAGGACTTGCACATTACAGGCCAATCTGGAGAAATCCTCTCGTAACACCTGCGCAATTGAAGCACATCATTTGTATTAAGTTTGTTATGAACCAAGGACCAAGTTGAAGCCCCATCTTTAAAAGGAGCCCCAGCCTTCCAAATAAATGGACAAAGAAGGAACAACTCTGAATTAGATCGAATCAGATGAGCCAAGATGGATTGAAAACAGAACAACCCCGAACCCTCTAAGAACCAAGATCGAGACTCCAAGGCATATGATAAATGTACTCGAGACAAAGTATTAAGACGACCCACCACCGCCACGGCGCCACAGGCACATAGCTTCCTGATCATTAAGATTGCGAAAGAAATGGAGGTCCCAAGAAACAATATCATTCCCATCCCAAGAATAGAGCTCGGATATAGGAGCAAGGTGAACCGAGGTATCACCCACCCAATCATCTTCCCAGAACCGCAACAAGTCATATTTAACATATGATTAATCCAACTTGCTTATTTAGAATTAGTAAGTATTTGCACTATGTAAACTTCCTTGATACAATTTAAACATTTTCGTGAGCCATTTCACTTATAATTATTAAAGAAGAGAAGAATGAGTTGGTTAAGTTTGATTGTTACAACTTACAAGACTGTTACAAGAAGCAGCAATGATTCAATGGCAAACACAATAATTATATGTGAAACTCACCAGGTCTGACTCCTGTAAAGTCATTATTTTACAGCTTAAAAAAAGTGGGTATACAAGCAACAGCAAAACTATAACGTGAATATGTATCAGGTGCTCTGCTGTTACTTAACAGTAGCGGTCTGTTTGTCATGAATGCAGTTGCACAAACCTAAAATGGAAAGTAACCAAAATGGTGTTCATTGTTAAAGGTACCAACAGATATTTAACATGATATATATGAATGTCCCTTTTCTAATTTTGCCGAAGTTAAGGGGGTAAAACCTTGGTCTCATAAATAAGCCTAAAAGTGATTTAAAAATGACACTCATGAAGGACAGAGGTCGTATATACCAACTAGCAATATGACTGAATACTATGAAAGGCTTTCCTAAAGGTTCTGTACACTCACTGGATGATTTCTATGCAACTTGAGCTGCAACACTTCAATGGACCCGTTCTCCATCCATCTTGCAGCCAGAACAATTCCCCGCCTGTGAAATGCAAAGCATTTCATAGGGGTGTCAGCGAAAGAAAAACTGAAAGCATTGCCAGAATTAGGAATAATTTAGTAAGCTTTTTAAAACTAAAGCAAACAACCAAGTATAGCAGCTTCAATATCAGCTTTTCGAATAGAAAACCTAGAAGAATTCACAAAGGTGTAACATACCTCAGTTATGACAATGAAACATTGATCCGGAAAAAACAATTCCAATCTGTTTGTGTTAATGATTATCCAACCTATAAGTAAACTCCGTAGCAGGTTTCACATGGCCACATTATCTGCTCTCGCTAGAAGATACTGAGGGACTGGAAACAATCCATGCTGATTTATCTGAGAACCGGTATAAAATTTCAATATCCCAAGCTTCACCCAAGGAAGAGAGAGACTCATGTTTCGAGTCAAATCTTTAATACAACAGAATGCGCATTTAGAGCCTCTCAAACTTGTACATCAGGAACATCATAATCGGCAGCACTATTAATAAGACCCCTTTCCACCATTTCATTTAGCATTTTCTGAGCTTCATCCATGTTACCAGCCTCAGAATACTTTTTTAACAGACAACCGTAAACAACCTCATCCGGTTGAACACCCTTCACAATCATCTCATTAAAAAAATTCCTGGCCGTTTGCAATTGACCACATCTAGAGAGCCCACAGATCAAAGAAGTATAGGCGTGAAGATCAAGCTCCAAACCATTTTCTACCATTTGAGTTTGTAAATCCAAAGCTTCCTGGATATTTCCATGCTTCAGGTTTCCATCAATCAAAGACGTGTAAGCAATTTTATCTGGAAGCATACCCTTGCCAAGCATTTCCTCAAAAACCTTCTTAGCAACTTCAAAGCATTCATTTTTACAGAGCCCATCAATAAGAGCTGTATAAACAAAGAGATTAGGTTCTAAACCAACACTTGACATTCGATGAAAATGATCAACAGCCTGTTGCACAAATCCAAGTTTGCAGAGGCCATCAACTAACACACCATATGTGACAACTGTTGGGCTAATACCTAAGTCTTGCATCTCTTGAAGTAGATTAAGTGCTTCCATGACTTTTCCTGCCTTAAAGTAGGCTCCCATAAGAGTTGTGTATATCACGTTATTTGCTTCTATACCAATCCCTTTCATTTCACTGATTAAAAGCTTAGCCTCTTCAACCTTTTCTTGGTTACAGAGTCCCCAGATGATAGTTCCATACATCAATATGTCTGGTTTAATATTTACTCCTTTCATTCGGTCCCAAATATCCATTGCATCACCTGGCCTTTTGGCTTTAATATACCCATGAACAAGGGCAGTATAGATTTCCTGGTTAGGAGTTATCTCAGCCTTCAGAATTTCCTTAAAAACATCTTCCGCTTCCTTCATCTTACCATCTTCACAAAGGCCATCAAGTAATGCCGTGTAGGTAACAATGTTCAACCTGACACCTGCCTCAACCATCTCTTTGACCAGCTTCAAAGCCTCGCCTACGTTACCCAATTTACAATTTGCATCAATTAAAGAAGTATATGTGAACTCATTAGGAATAAGACCTAATCGCCTCATATCCACAAAAAACTTGATTGCATCTTGCATCATTCCTTCCTTGCAAAAAGCATCAATAAATGTGCTGTAAGTTACAACGTTTGGTTTCAACCCACTCTCTTTCATGTCATGAAGAAACTCAAACGCCTCTGGCAGTTTTCCAAATTTACTGAAGCAATTTATTAAAGCATTATAAGTTATTAAGTCTGGTAGACAACCAGCATCCTTCATTTCTTCAAATATACACATTGATTCTGCTAATTGCCCGACTTTACCATGCCCATCAATAAGTGAATTGTAAGTAACAATATCCGGTGTAATGCCCCTCTCTTTCATTTCCATGAAAAAGCTTCTTGCAGTTTCCGAATCTCCTTCTTTACACATATAATCTATCATTATATTATATGTAAACACTGATGGGGTAATTCCAGCCCCAACCATATCTTTAAAAAAAATCCTCGAGAACTCTCCCTTACCCACCTTAGTAAGTCTATGCAAAAGTAAATTACAAGAACGCACTTTTGGAAGAACTCTAAATCTCTTCATCCTCAAAAAACACTCACCCACTTCCTCAAACTTCCCCAGCTCCACCAATACAGTAAACAACGTATCAAAAACTCCAAACCCTGGAACACAAACATTCCTTGTCGACCACAGGATATCAAACACATCACCACCCGGAAGCACCCGATTCAAGCTGACCAAATGTTTCAAAACATCATGGGTATCATTATACATTCTAGAGTAAAACAAAATGTGAGCTAGAATACAGTAGCACTCAGTAGTATGACAAAACCCATCTTGGGTTTCGGCCCATTTGAAGAATTTGAAAGCTAATCTAGGCTCTTCCTTCAAATCCAATAAAATCCTCGACACCCAAATCGGAGCTAAAGCCGACGCAAACAAGCTAACAATCCTACAATCATTCCATCTCTCTTCCTGAACTATTTTATAAATTGATTCTCTGTCAAGAACTTGGTCAAAATTGGGTTTGGTGGAGAATGGGTATCGAAAGAAACATAGAAAACTAGTGACCCAGATCAAGAAAGAGTACGGAAACGGTGAATAACTATTGCAAACACCAAAATAATTTAAAGGGTGGTCAATTGGTATTGAAGGGGTTGACAAGCAAAGGCTTACGCGATAAGAGCTTCTTCTTCTACCCATAGTGAAGAGACCGCGAACAAAAATTAACATCGTCTGAGCATTCACGAATTGACTCCTTTTCCAAATTCAAAGACGAAGCTACCAGCATTCATCGCTGCCCCAACAAAAAGGGTTTTTATATGTTTTAAATGTAAATTCATAGAGTATTTGAGGAGCGGGTGGTGGTGAAGCGGTGGTTGCCGTCGACGAGACGGGAATGGTTAGGGTTTAGGCGCTTGAGGTTCAAGAGGGACAAGCAGTGAAGGAGAGATTCTGAAAACAGCTTTTGGGTCCATTCTTTTACATTGGCCCAAGTTCTAACTCTTTTGATGGGCCAACATAAATTCTAGTGTTCAAATACAATTTCTTTTGTGGTAAATTTGAGCCGATCAACTCTCGTATGTTTGGTAAAAATTTAAATAAGACGGTCTGAAATATATTTTTAGTTGAAATTCGGGTCAATCTACTTTTTGAAGTTTCTAACATCTTCATTCCGTGGGTTTTTTTAGAGGAAAATTATGGTCGGTTATTTTTTAAAAGTTTCTAACCCCAAAAGTCCATCGTTTTTTTTCAACAACAAAACATCATTTTTCGAAATATTGTTTCAAAAATGTCATCGTCATCTTTAACAGCTCCGGAAACACATTTTGGATTTGAAAATCACGATTGTTTGCAATGAAACGGGGATCGACTTGCCCTGTCAGGTCGAGGGGGCAGCGCCCCTTCGTGGGGGTTCAGGGTTAAAGCCTCCGAAAGGTAAACGAGTTTTTTGATTCATGAATAACGAAACTATAATGGATCTGTGCTGGGTTAAATAATTTTTTCGTTGGAACAAAGGTAGAGAAAGTGGAGGAAGAAGAAGGCTTACGACGGAGGAGATGGAAGAAGCAAGTGGAGGACATGGTCTGGTTCTTTATGATTTTGTATCGCGGTTCAAAAATTAATGCACTAAAATTGATGAATCGCGGTTCAAAAATAGACTAGCAATTACACTATTGTATTGCGATGCAAAAATTAATGCACTAAAATTGATGAATCGCGGTTCAAAAATAGACTAATAATTACACTATTAAACCGCAGTGCAAAAATTAAGTACTAAAAACGATGAATCGCGGTACAAAAATAGACTAGTAGTTATACTATTGAACCGTGGTGTAAAAATTAATTCAATAAAAATTTATGAATCGCGGCTCAAAAATAGACTAGCAGTTACATTATTGAACCCACGGTGCAAAAATAATGACCTTCGTAGCGCGCCTACGATTCATTAAGAGTATCGTATTCATTTTGCCACTAAAAGTGACTTTTTCGGTTGAAAATAAAAAAAAAGTGTATTTTAACGATTAAAAGTTTTAAAAAGTGAACCGGCCCGCATTTTTTTCTTTTTTTAAACCGGAAAAGACGACTTTTTTCGAAATATTGTTCCAAAATGTCATCGTCTCCTTCAACAACTCTGGCAAAAAAAATAGATTAAAAAATCATCATTGTTGGGCAATGAAACGGGAATCGACTTGCCCGATCAGGTTTAGGGGGAAGTACTCCTTCGGGGGGGTTTGGGGGCAACGCCCCCGAAAGGTAAACAAGTTTTCTAAATCATTAATTAACTACAAAACTTTAATGAAAATATGTTGGGTTTGAGAATTTTCACTGTAGGGATGAAGGAGAAAGATGAGGAATAAGAAAGCTTACGATGGAAGAGAAGGGAGAAGAAGACTGAGGACATGGTCTATTTCATTACGATTTTGAACTGCGTTACAATTAGATTATGCAGTTAAACTATTGAACCCCGGTATATATATATATATATACATTATATGTATATATATATATATACCGGGGTTCAATATATATATATATATATATATATATATATATATATATATATATATATATATATATATATAAGCAGAGTAGTCTATATATGAAAAAAAATCCCGCCAAAACTTTATTTCCCAAAATAGAAACTCCTATTAACAAGGAACAACTAATGAATTCTTTAATTAAATAATTCAAAAACTCCTTGAAACTTCCACCATCAATTATCCCAATTTGCATAGTTTTTTAAATTATTGGTTGTGTCAAACGGAAATGAATCAACACATTGTAAATGATGATTCATGAAAATGGATAAGTTCACAACATGAACCTATCAAATATTGAAATATTATACTAAAAAATCAAGTAAATCAATAAATACCAAAAAATTGAGATGTAAAAATTCATTGACAAATTTGAAGTAGTATGGAATAAAAATCACCAAAAAAAATTATCTTTCGAAAATACTAAATGATTAAACCAGTTCGGAGACTTATCTCAAAGTAAATAAAAAAATTGATGTATAAAAATATTAACAAATTCACAGTAGATCTGAATGTCAAAAATATTTTTTATACGAAATAATTAAATAAAATATTTTATGTGATTTCATTAGATCCGAATGAAAAATCACCGAGAAAATATAATCAATATTTTTTCCTCATATTAAAGTTGGATATTAGAGAAAGAGAGATGGATCGAGCGAGATATGGAGCAAGAGGACGAAAACTTACTGTAGTGGGGTTAATTTCCTATTTTCCTCCCCTTCTTTCTTCCTTTTTTTTTTGTGTAGTTAACGGGTGATTATTGAACCACGATAGCATTTCGATTTTTTCATAATGTTATTATTTTTCGATGTAGTTTTTTTATAATTAACTTATCTTCTTTTGTAGTATATTATTTTAATTATTTATTACTTTTCGTATAATGCAATTACTATATGACCATATATCCACCATATTATAACATTGCTAGGTTTACAACTATTTTTAAAATTATTGCTACAATTAAGATTGGGATAACTGCATAAAAACCTCCGACCTATTTTAGGTATTGCAAATTGAACCATGACAATTGTTTATAGGCTTATTGAAATCCAGCCTATTTTTTATGTTTCAATTAGAACCCTCCGTCTATTTAACCCGTTAAATGGTAACGGCCTGCTGAGTATGATGCCAACGTGGCATCCTACGTGGACTAATTATATTTCATTATAAACCTTGCACAAATTTTGTAATTTCATATAAAAAAAACCCTGACATTTATTTTCACCAAATAAAGTCTTAAATTTTAAAATAAATAGTTATTTATATACACATTTCATTTTAAGAAAATAAAGTTAATTTTATAGAAAATAGGGCTCAAAATATGATGTAAGTTTCAATGAGTATTTAATATTTAATACACATCCGATCCTAAATAATCGTCATGTTTGATTTCGCACACAAATTAAGAAAAACAAATTATCTCTATTATAAATATTGGTATAATTTGTATAAAGTATTTGTTTAATATGTAATATTTTAATAAAAATTTAAAATTAATATATTTGTTTTAAAATTTATTTGTAATATTTAATATTATGTTTAAAATTGTAATTTATTTTATTTATATGTAATTTTTGAATATGTAATATATTAATTAAAATTATAAACTAATTAATAATTTTAAGATTTCTCCCTAACAATTATCCAAATTTCCATATTCATCTGCTTGATCTAACTAGGCCTACACACACAGATGTGAGCACATAAATGAAAAGGCCATGTTGCCCTTTTATTTTTTTAAAATTATTTTAGCACCTCTCTCTCTCTCTCTTTTACATTTTTTCCCAACTTCGAAAACCCTAACTCATCCGACAACCACATATCTTTCGGTGACAAACTCTCTCTCTACCCTTTTACCCTAAATTTGGGCCTCGTCTTCGAATGATCTGCCATTGCTTTCATTACTCCGAACAACGATATCACTGCGCAGCAAGGCTATCGATCAAGAATGCCGATGTAGCAAGCTCGCAATCATGGCCGCCCTTCGCAAATTGAATAGGGTCGAATGACTTCTTTTGTTTATCTCAAAATCAAAAGCCACCATCATCGATTGTGAGTGGTTTTGGTGATTTTTACCATTTGAATCAATTGAAATCGATCAAAACTTGCTATGCTATTGAAGTGGGTTTGTTAGATTTTTTTGAATTGGTTGATGGATTAATTAAATCCCAATTCCAGTTTTATGTTCTAGTTTATTGTTCCTGATTTAATAATTAGGGTACTTTTAGAGAAGAAAAAAAATCAGACTTTTTAAAAGGATCATTGAGATCGAATTTAAGATGTTTGCTGATGAATAAATACATAGATGTTCCTGGAAATTGTCCAACTCATTTATATTTGTTTTTGGGTTTATATCTCAACTCTTGCCACATGCAGGACTTGATTTTGATGAACCGTGAATCAAACGATTCATGGTGGAATTGGAGGGGATTAGGAACGATTAATCAGTGGAGGAGAATATCGAACCTGCAACTACATGTCTGTTCATTTGTTTGGTTTGATACAGTTAAGTTGTTGAAATGTTGAAGTAATTAGTGAAGCTAATGCGGAAAACATGAAAGTTTGTAATATGATATTGTGTTGTATTGTCAGACCATCGATTAAATATTTTACTAAACTGTATGAAAAAAGGTTCGAACGTTATTTGCATATTCATTTTCTTTTATGTGCTCACATCTGTGTGTGTAGGCCTGGTTAGATCAAGCAGTTGAATATGGAAATTTGGATAATTGTTAGGGAGAAAGCTTAAATTTATTAATTAGTTTATAATTTTAATTAATATATTACATATTCAAAAATTACTTATAAATAAAATAAATTATAGTTTTAAACATAATATTAAATATTACAAATAATTTTTTTAAAAAATATATTAATTTTTAATTTTTATTAAAATATTACTTATTAAAAAATACTTTATACAAATTATACCAATATTTATAATAGAGATAATTTGTTTTTCTTAATTTGTGTGCGAAATCAAACATGAAGATTATTTAGAATCATGTGTGCATTAAATATTAAATACTCATTGAAACTTACATCATACTTTGAGCCATATTTTCCAAAAAATTAACTTTATTTTCTTAAAATGAAATTGGTATATAAATAACTTTTTTTTAAATTTAAGACTTTATTTGGTGAAAATAAATTTTAGGGTTTTTTTTTTATGAAATTATAAAATTTGTACAAGGTTTATAATTAAATAAAATTAGTCACGTAGGATGCCACGTTGGCATCTTACTCAGTAGACCGTTGCCATTTAACGGGTTAAATAGACGGAGGGTTCTAATTGAAACACAAAAAATAGGTTGAGTTTCAGTAAGCCTATAAACAATTGTCAGGGTTCAATTTTCAATACCTAAAATAGGTCGGGGTTTTTTATGCAGTTATCCCATTAAGATTTAGTGAAGGACAAAGTTGTATTTATTCTCTAAAAATTGATTTTATTTTCTCAGATCATAAATATACAAGTCTCTAATTTTTAATCAAAACAAAACAATTTTTTAAATCGAAAGTAGAGATATGCTTTTGTTTCTAAAAGCATAAATTTGATTTTTCAATTACATTAATCGAAAATATTAATTATTATCGATAACCCAACACAAAAATTGTGTTTCTCACATATTTAGTTTGGGTGTAAAATTGGCATAAATTTGATTTTTCAATTACATTAATCGAAAATATTAATTATTATGGATAACCCAACACAAAAATTGTGTTTCTCACATATTTAGTTCGGGTGTAATATCATTGGCATTAAAACAATGAGTAATGATATGGGTACCTAATGGAGTAATGATATGGGTACCTAATGAGTACATAAAATAATACACCTAATGATGTGGAATCTGATGTGGCATTGATGGACCCCATTTTTTACTTAATTACTAATTCAATGTTTAACTAACATTCATTAAATTTCAATCCTAAAATGTTTTTTTTACAAAAGAAAAGAAAGCGTAAAACAGTAAAAAGCTAGGGCTGCGATCTCTGTCCAAACACAAGCCATTCTGCTTCTGCTTCTTCACCATTTTGCTTCTGCTTCTACTTTTTCACCGGCATCGGCAACCGACGACGACATCTCATTTTTCTGCTTCTTCATCGTCGCCGGCAACCGACAATGATGATGACATCTTTTTCAATTACTTGAGCTTATAATGTCATCCATTTATGTTACTGCATAATACATTCAAAGTAAAAAAAATCAATGGATCCATGTACTCCTAGAGGATTTAAATACAATGTTAGTTAAACATTGAGTTAGTAATTAAGTGAAAAATGAGGTCCATCAATGCCACATCAGATTCCACATCATTAAGTGTATTATTTTAGGTACTCACTAGGTAGAGTAATGATATGGGTACCTAATGAGTACCTAAAATAATACACCTAATGATGTAGAATTTGATGTGGCATTGATGGACACAATTTTTTACTTAATTACTAACTCAATGTTTAACTAACATTGGTTAAATTTCAATCCTAAAAGGTTTTGTTTTAAAAAAGAAAAAAAGCGTAAAACGATAAAAAGCTAGGGCTTCCGTCCAAACACAAGTCATTCTGCAACAACATTAATGAAGTAGATCTGCACTCCGAGAAGTTACCACTGGAATGTGGGGAAGACAAATGCTTATTTGTTTCCATCAAAGAACTAGGAGAGAGTTTCTCCAACATCAGATTGTATTTAAATCCTCTAGGAGTACATGGATCCATTGATTTTCTACTTTGAATGTATTTTGCGGTAACATAAATGGATGACATTATAAGCTCAAGTAATAGAAAAAGATGTCATCGTCATTGTCGGTTGCCGGCGTCGATGAAAAAGCAGAAAAACGGGATGTCATCGTCGGTTGCCGACGCCGGTGAAGAAGCAGAAGTATAACGACTTGTGTTTGGACGGAAATCGCAACCCTAGCTTTTTACTGTTTTACGCTTTCTTTTCTTTTGTAAAAAAAACCTTTTAGGATTGAAATTTAATCAATGTTAGTTAAACATTGAGTTAGTAATTAAGTAAAAAATGAGGTCCATCAATGCCACATCAGATTCCACATCATTAGATGTATTATTTTAGGTACTCATTACGTACCCATATCATTACTCCAATGATATTGGTTCTATAATTAACCTAGACAAGGAGATGATAACTAGGATTTAATTGTAATGTCCTACACGTGTCCTTATTATTTTACTTGGCTTTCTTTTAATAAGCAAATACATCTCGGGCTAAGATTAAATGGGACAAGGGGCACGTGGTGAGATAGAAGATTTCAAGTAAATTTTGATATGCCGACAGTATTTATTATAGAAACAAGGCTTAAATTGCAATTAAGTCACTCTACTTAGACGAATTATTCGTTAAACTCACCATACTTATTTTTTTCAATTTAATCACTCCACTTTGACATAAATAGCACGTTTATCACTACATTCACTTATTTGGATGAAAAATGTAAATCTTTTAGGAAAATCCAAAATACCCTTACTCGATTTGGAGGTTTTGGAAGGGTCTATCTACTTCTCCTCCCAAACATCAAAGTGAGAAAATAAAACCCAGGGAAGGTTTTTCTTCCCCTCTCTCTCTCTCTCTCTCTCTCTCTCTCTATATATATATATATATATATATATATATATATATATATATAAATATATATATACTGTGATGACTCGATTACCCAGACAACAAGCTAGTTGTAGGACTTGATTGGACCTCGAACAGGGGTACGGGGGTGTAGCCCCCCACGGTACGGATTGTCGGGTTTTAGACAAGGCGGTCGCTCAATGTTGGTACTAGGCGACCGCCTTCTCTAGTTATTTCGGACCAAGTTTATGTCAAATGTGCGATTGTCTAGTGTCGATGTTAGGCGACCGCCTTGTCCCGTTCTGACAGTTTTATCTGGTTTCCTTATTTAAGGGTTTCTATTGTATCCATATATAGTTGTATCCATAGAACGTTTTTAATATTGGTTCTAATAAAATTTCGATAGTCCGTTGTTATACTCTGTTAAATTGTTTATTCTTTACAAAGTCTTCCAATGTGCATAACAATGTGTGTGTGTGTGTGTGTGTGTGTATATATATATATATATATATATATATATATATATATATATATATATATATATATATATATATTATACAATACAGCTCAGTCTCATAAAGAACGGTTGAGATTGATTATTTTACTTTATATCAAACGGCTGAGATTGCATATTTATACTTATATCAAACAGTTGTAATTTATTCTGCCTGGCACATGTGTCCCCGAATCCGAAGATTCCTAATATAATCTAAAGCTTTTGATCATATATAAATCTCATCTAAACCGTTTTTATCTCATATAAGCGATTTTAAATAGGTCTCTATTTAATTTACACGACTTATTAAATCGACTTATTGGATAGTCGAATTTCAATCCGACGCTTAGCATTGAGATCTTACTTAACGAGTCCAAGATAGATGAATAAGTTAAGTCCTTCATTCTCTTTTGAATAAAATTTTGATAAGAGAAATTACGTAACGAGAGAATTTGACGATAAATAAATAAAATAAAAGACAAAAATTTAGATAAGACAGTTTTGTAGATATCTATAATAAAATACAGTTCAGTGTTGCACGCTTATAATTGACTTGGGATAAAAAGGGGTCAGGATTTACTGTTTTACGGTGATCCAACGGCCCTTATTTCCCTCAGCTCTTACATGTGCGAATGACTACATTATTAGACTCCGTTTGTTTCACGGAAAATCATTTCCAGAAAATGATTTCTGGAAAATGATTTCCGGAAAATCAAAAGATTTCATTTTCAGGTGTTTGGTAAATCTTTTGAAAATATGTCAGAAAACATTTACGGGTGTTTGTTAAACACATGGAAAATGTTACGGAAAACAATATATGAATAAATACAAAAATAAAATAGAAAATAAATAATGTTTAAGATGTCCATAGAAAATCAATAAGGACCATCTTTTTTTAATAAGATCCATCTTTTTTTAATCTCACAATTACAAATAATTTTTTTGATAATTGATATGAAAAAAAAATGTTTTAAAATAGAAAATAGACAATGTTTAGGATGTCCCTAGAAAATGTTACAAAAAACTATATATTAATAAATACAAAAAAAATATATTCTAATATTAATGCACATATTGAATATAAAATAGTGTTGAACTTTAAGTAATTTTTCTTTATTAACCCTCAATTTATCATTAGTGGTGTCAAATCAATGTCTATATTTTTTCAATCTTACAATTACAAATAATTTTTTTTGATAATTGATATGAAAAAAAAACCGTTTTAAAATAGAAAATTGACAATGGTTATGATGTCCCTAAATAATGTAGGTGACACTAATTTTAGAACGTAGTAAACATTTATTAAAATTATAATTTATAAATAGTATGCACAAACTTTATTTATATTTCTAAACAATTTATTTGTTGAGTGAAATATTGTGCGTGTAAGTAAATATGTGCAATTGTGAAAGGGGACGGAGGGTGCCCGAACATTTGGAAAATGACTTACGGAAAATGAATCCGTAAGTCATTTTTATTCATTTTCCGTTGACTCGGAAAACCTTTTACGTTGATTGCATTTTCTAAGATTACCAAACAGGAAAATGAGGAAAACATTTTCCGAGTCATTTTCCGTGAAACAAACGAGCCTTATTTTACATTTACTCTTTTCGAGATTTTACGGTTTCTGATTAATATTTTACGTTTTTATAGTTTCTGAGTTTATGATTACAAAGTTTGTATTTGTATTTTTTCTTTTAATTGTTATCGTAATTAACTTAATCAATTAATTTTTTCCGACCGTAATTTCATATACAAAATTAAAAATTACGTAAGTTTTGTAATTTGATTTTTTAATATCGTAATTAACTTAAGCAATTTAATTTTTGTCCGGCCATTTTGTAGCAATTTCGTATACAAACTTTTAATTAATCAAAGAGGACGTTTGAAAGTCAATTTTTTAAAGAAAATAATATTTTTAGTAGTTAATTTCCACATATATTTTGTCGGTCCGTTTTGTGCAGCGCAATTTATATACAAATTTTTAATTAATCCCTCTGTTCCAGGCAAAAAGGTCTCGTTTGAAAGTCAATTTTTTTAAGAAAATAATATTTTTAGTAGTTCATTTCCACAGTATCTGCTTCATTTATTGATAAATTTTCAAATTGGTGTCGTGCCATCGGCACGGGCAAGAGTACTAGTATATATATTAAAATATATATATTAAAAGAGATCAGGGGCTAACTGGCGGCCCAGATCGAATTGTGTCAAACACAACTAGCGGTCCATATTGATTCGTAAATATGTAAGTTACATATAAACCCCTCAGTTATAGTTTTATTATTATTATCCTTTCCACAACCAATTACATGAGTTACATGAATGTTTTCCTCTAACACATTTTTTTTAACCACATCCTTCCGTTTGAGTTGACGAGGTGGTTATCTATAATATATCCCGAGCATCCATTGAGTTGTTTTAATGAGATGTTTGTTTGTAAGTTTTGGAATTACCTTTTGCAATTTTAAATATTTTTATTTTTATTTTATTATTAATATTTAGTTTGTAGTTTCTTAATTAATTTTTACCGTAATCAACTGAATCTCAATTTAATTTTTGTCCGACCTAGATTTTTTAAAAAAAAAACATTAGTTTGTAAGTTTTGTAATTTTAAATATTTGTATTTTAATTTCTTTCTTTTTTTAAAACGTGTGCTAAGTTTTCCTTAATAGTCTGAAATATTTGTGATTTCAAAATAGTCTTTTGTTAGTTCACTCAGTCTCATTCAATTTATTTTATATTTTTTGTTTGCTACGATTTTCATTTTTAAGTTTATTTCAATTAACATGTTTTGTGTTGGTGTGTGTAAGAGAGAATGTTTTTGGATGCTTAATTATACTCTTTTTGGATGAGTTACAAAATTTTACAACGAATAAAATGTTTTATTTCTTTAATTTTCAGGAGGTCGTTTTTTTGTGTAGTGTACATTGATCCGACCCCTACAAAATCTCAAGCATATACTAACACCGTGTCATAGGCACAAATACGAAATCTAGTGTGTGTATGTGTGTGTGTGTGTGTATATATATATATATATATATATATATATATATATATATATATATATATATATATATATATATATATATATATATATATATATATATATATATATATATATATACTTACTCTCTATACTTCTTGATCACGCAAAATCTGTGGTGACCTTATCGTTTTGTCCACATAAGAAGCAAAGGTGACCGTGCTGTCCGTTCGGATGATAACCTGGATAAGACAAAACAAACGCCGTTAAGGAGTCGGGAGTGCCTCGACTAGAACCCTCTGTCGTGAGAATAAGATTTCAGGTGTGGTGAATAATAAATGTGTAACAATTATGACTGTTTGTCTCTTAGATCCAGATAAGTGAATATGATAAGCGTGTTAGGATATCTGAAAAATGGCTTGGCTTTCAACAGTGGAGAATGTCTCCTATTTATACCTGAATGGTCTCATGAGGTGGCGGCCTTTGATAGGGGAACATGTTGCGGCTGGTAATAAATGATGTGCAACCGTGTCAGAGACGATTGGACTAGGCGCTGTCGGGGAGTTGGTGATTGCGTGTATCAGCTCCCTCGGGCTTTGGGAAGCTTCTTGTCAGGGTCGGTGATCATTGATAGTTTTGTTGAGGCCGAGTTGGTTAAGACATAAGGCAGTGGCTGTAGATTGTGCCTTTCCTCGGCTTCAACATCCTTTACTTGCATATGCTGAGATCTCTTTGATCTAGCAATCAGGCCGACTTCCCCTCGGTGGTTTTTATCATGAGTGGGTCCCATAGTGGGCCGAGGGAGATTTCCTAGGCTTCGTCCTTTCAGTGGCCCCCAACTTCTTGGTTGTATCTGCCGATTTAAAGCCTATAAATTTTTACCTTGAACTCTTTATGACGAGTCGATGATGCCAAGGCTAGGCATTCCACCTATCCTGTTTTGATCTGGGGCTTGGTGGAAGATAGCATGATGTTTCTAGATGACCGTTCCATTATGCCGGCTTTTGTCTTTCCAATGTCTGGTTTATCATTAAATGCTTTGGGCGGCTTTTCAAATTTCGAAAAGCTTTATTGCCGCTCTTTTTCCCAGAGCGAAAATATCTAGGGGAAGAACGCTGCCGTTTAGAGTCAGGTGTAGAGAAAACACGTGGGTTGACCCGATGAAAGTGGTTTACCCGTTTGTTTTGCGACGTCGTTTTAGGTAGGGTATAAGAATTTTCCCCTTTTCCTTTTTTTCACTTTTACCTTTTTTTCCAACTTTTCCAGCTTTTCCCTTTTACTATCCCAAATGATTTCCGGTGATTCTTTCTGGCAATCCTTCTCGTGCCTCTTCTTGCTTGTACCGTAGGCTTGCCTTTTTCTTTCTTCTCTGTTCTTCTTCTGTTTTTCGGGTGGTTTTCTTTGTCATCCATTTTTTGGAGCACTACTTGTTTTGTTTGAGGGTTTTCTCCCGTTTTTGATATTCTGTCGACTTTCTGGTTTTTTTCAGGCGTATCTTCATCGTTTGTTGGTTTTTTCGGCGTTCCTTCAGGCTTCGCTTCTCGCTACAGTATTGTTTTTGAAAACCCTTTTTTTCTTTCTTTTTGAAGTATGCCTCGTAGATTTCCTTTTCCTATTTTCTCGTCCTCCTTGTCCAGCAACTCCTCCATAGAGTTGATAGATTACTGGAATAGGGTTATTCGCATACCACTGTTAGTTAGAAGCCCTCTACTTCCCCTTCCTAGTAATGTAGTTGGGGTTTCCCCCTTGGCCGAGGGTGTCTCTGGTTCATCTCCTTGTGCCGAGGACCTTTCTCATGTCGAGGTCCACCCATCATACTGTGATTAGCCCTCGTGCCGAAGTTCCTCTTCGGACCAAGCTCAGCCCTCGCACAGAGGTTCCTCTCCAGGCCGAGTTTAGGGAGGATAAGTTAAGTGACAACGAGATTGAGTCTACTCCTCGCGGCATAGCCTGGAAGGGTGTTGATGTGAGTTTGTGTTTGGTCGAAGAGAGAGTCGTATATAACACTATTTATGTAGAGAAAACTGTGGACCCTTTGAGCTTGGGTACCTCTTCTTCGTGCTCGGTCTCCTCCGTGGATTCTGATGATGAGGGTCCGTTTCTAGAGTCAGTTTTTGGTAAGTCTTTGGGGCCCCATGTACTTGCAGTACTAGGGTAGGTGGGTAGTAGTTACTTCTCGGCAAGAGAGGCTCCTCGCGAGCTTTGAAGTGAAGGTTAACGTGCATTGGATGTTTGGTGATGAAGTTTTTTCTGCTCCTTATTACCTTTCTAGACTTCTAGTACTCCTATGAGGGTGTTCGAGGGCAAAGACCGTATTGTGCTAAGTCTGATTACTCAATTTTTCACCAGGGAGAGAGTTTTGCATTATCGTCAAGTTGAGAGGATTCTGCATCGTCGGCTACTTGGAAGAATGACGAGTGGGCTCAAGGCTTCTGTGTCTGGACGAGCTGTTAATGATGGCGAGAGGGTTCCTCGTTTCTTGAGGCCTTTTGAAACTAAGATAGCATCTCACGATGTAGAGGAATGGTCTCGCGTTTACGGCTCTGATTTTTTCCAGGGTTCGGTCCTAGATCCTGCTTTGGGTCTTCCCGACATGCGCGGCCTTCGCAGTTATGTGGGCTTATATTCGAGTCTTTTTGAATCATCGAGGTTGCGTCTTCCCCTCGATCCTTTTATTTGCGAGTTTTTGACTCAGACGAGCTCTGTTCCATTGGACCTGACTCCTAACTTGACCCGGGTCTTGGTCAGTTTCATAATTTGTACCCGGTCGAAGGGGTTCGAGCCTACCCTTTCACTTTTCTACAACTACTATAAGGTTAGCATTTCGATGAATCGGTTAACTGCTCTGAGGCATGCACAAGCGGTTTCCTTGTTGTCCAGTTTTGGGAATATGGATCATCGGTGGTCCGAGAAGGTGATCCTGGTTGAGTCGAGCTGAGGATGGAATTTTGAGGTTCCCGAAGGAAAACCTCAGGACCTTTTGAAGACCAAGAGTCTAAGTGTTGCTGACCAGGAGATAAAGAGTGTTATCGAGGCCCCCTTGCTCAGTGCCGAGGAGGAGCAGGTTCGCTCCTACAACTGGAAAGCCATAGTTGGGGATAAGGGCCTGTTGTCCAAGTTTAAGGTTTCTGCTGCCGACGTCGAGGGGGTTGAGAGGGATTACTCGGATTTCGAGTATGTGAGCCGAGATAACTGGGCCCTTCATCGAAGATAGATGTTTGGCTCGGATTGTTCGGAGTGTAGGTGTAGATGGCCTGGCTGCCCCGTGCCAAAGTTAAGACTATTATTTCTCGCCTTTGTTTCGCTTTTGTATGTCATCTATTTTACTTCTGTCTTTTTTGGTTTCTGATACAAGCCTTTTTACTTGTAGATATGGGCTTGACTTGCGACGCTATCATGGCCCGGAAGAAGGCTGAGATGGAGATGAGGGAGGCCGAGCTGAAGGCCTCACATGAGTGAGCTCTAGCTCACGGCGATCATGAGTCCTTGTCGTTGGTCGGCATGTTGGAAGATCCCTCCAAAGCGACGATCGTACGCAGCTCCGGTGGCCCCCAAGGCGAAGAGCAAACAACCCGTCCCTGATGCTCCAAGGCCCAAAAGACAGAGGCTCGGCCCATCTCATGGCTAGGCCACACCTTCCTCGATTTCTGTCGAGATAACTCTAGCCTCGACCCCTAACAACCCTCCTTCTGTCGAGGATGCTAACGATAATGACTACATTCTCGGTCATCTCTGTAAGTCGGCCAATTCATTCCATCCTTCCTTTGTCGGTTTTGGTCGAAGGTTGATGGCCCATAGCCGCCGAGTCCGTGGAAACGCTTGTTCCGCTCAAGGAGTTCCAGCTGAATGACCTTAGCGAATTGGCTATTAGTGAGGTAAGAGGCCCCAGTCTGGTTTTTGTATTTCTTTTTGGTTTTAACGTTTGTTGCTCGTTGTTTGACTTTTGTTCTTTCAGCTTGGTATCTGTCTTGCTATATACGACACCAAATTAGGTTAGGCTGCCGAAGTCCGTGGTTTCGCCCTGAGCCGGACTTGGCGAGTGTAGTGGGGGAGTTGCCCCGATCGAGAAAGTAGCGTCCTTTGAAGGCGAGCTATCGATCAAGAAGGACGAGCTTTCAAACCTTTATGTTGAGAAGACGACCTGGCTGGAGAGGGAAAAGGTGCTGCAGGGAAGGGCCGACGAAAGAGATCGTCTGAAGGGAGTGGTGGCTGATCTCAAGGCTAAGCTGGAGGGTTTATCAAATGAGAATGCTCGCTTACAAGATGAACTGGTCTCGAAGCCCAATAGCGAGGAGGTATTGGATAAGTATCAAGGCTCGCAGGCATACGAGGAGGAGGCTCTGGATTACATGGAGAGGAGCCGAATCCATACTTTCAGGGTTGCAGTTGCGGTTGACGTGCCTTTGCCTGAGGTAGTAAAGTTGACTAGCCTCGTTTCGTATGGTCCGGAGTGCCGAGGTGTCTCCTCCTTCGTTCCTTTTGATGAGAGCGAGCTGAGTGAGATAAAGGTGGCAGACCTCTCGACCTAGGCTCCTGAATGGCTACCCGCTCTTGTCGATGTGGGGAATTAATTTGCCCAAATGGCCCATGAACGTATCTGGTTCAAGGAGAGCTATCTCCCATATGTGGTACCAGGGGTTGTTTCTTCGTCTTCTCAGGCTGGGTATGTTGGGGATCGACTCATGAAGGAGCTGGAAGGCCAGAAGACCAGCCGAGATGAGCTGTCTCAGCGGTAGTGGGAATCCGAGCGGGTGGCAGCTCGTGAAGAGGAGATGAGGAAGTAGTGTAGTGTCGTAGGGTTTCTTTGAACAAGATACAATTTATGTTTTGTAATTAATTTTTGTAGTTTTACTTTGGTTTTAATGTGGTGCCTCCTTTTCCATGATTTTTTTCTTATGTCATTTGTATTTCGAGGTGCTTCATTTTGTTCTGTTTTGTTTTGAAGGCGTTGGAGCTTAGCCTCTCCTCGGCTAGACGATGAGGTTTTGAAGGTATTAGAGCTTGGCCTCTGCTCGACTAGGCAAAGAGGTTTTGAAGGCATTAGAACCTGGCCTCTCCTCGGCTAGGCGAGGAGGTTTTGAAGGCATTGGTGTTAAGTATAGATTGTGTAGAAGACATATTTTTACTAAGACTTCTTATTTTCTCCTTTAAACAAAAATAAGTAGATTACTGATAGTACATTTTCAAGTGTTCTGAATGCCATGGATTTTTTAGTAGGGTTCCGTCTGGTTTTGCGAGCCTGTAGGTTCCAGCTCGAATGATACCCGTGACCTGGAATGGTCCTTCCTAATTGGGAGAGAGCTTGTTTCTTCTTGGTTTATTTCCAGTGACCTCAATTTTTCTCAGTACTAGGTTGCCGATCGAAAATGTGCGAGGATTCATTCTTTTGTCATGATGAACTTTGGCGAGCTTTTTGAAGTTGATGGCTTTTAGCCTAACTTCTAACCTTCTTTCTTCAAGGTAGTCAAGGTCTAACTTCCTTGACTCGGTGTTGGTTTCTTCATCGAAGTGGATGACTCTTGCCGTAGGTAGGGCCATTTCTACTGGGGCCATGGCCTCGATCCCATAGGTCAAGGAAAACGGTGTTTCTTTCGTTGAACCTCAGTAGGATGTTCTGATAGCCCATAGAACGGCGGGAATCTCCTTGAGCCAAACGCCTTTCTTCTCGTCTAGCCTTCTTTTAAGGGCATAGAGGATTTGTTTGTTTCATGCCTCCGCTTGGCCATTCCCTTGTGGGTGTGCTATTGAGGACTTCAATGGCGGACCCCTCTTTCCTCACAACTTGCTGTGAATCTACTGGAGAATTGCATGCCATGGTCCGACACGATTGCCCTTGGTACTCCATATCTGCACCAGATGTTGTCTCGAATGAAGTCGATGGCCCTTTGTTCGGTGATGCTTGCTAGGGGCCTCGCTTCGATCGATTTCGTAAAGTAGTCTACTGCTACTATTACAAATTTATTCTTGCCCTTTGCTAGAGGAAATGGCCCGATCAGATCGAGGCCCCACATGTCGAATGGCCATGCTACTACTATAGGGGTTTGGGGTGCTAAAGGTAGCCTCGGGATGTTTGCGAATTTTTGACATTTGTCGCATTTTCGAGCATATACCTCGGCGTCCTTTCTCAACGTGGGCCAATAGTACCCATGAAAGATGATTCTGTCGGCCATCGTTTAAGCTCCAGGGTGACTTCCACATACCCCTCCATGTACCTCGGCCAGTAGTCCTTGTATGAATTCTGGGCGAACACACCTTAGGAGAGGCTTTGTGAAAGATTGTCTGTACAGTATATCTCCTATTACTGTGTATCTGGCTGACTTTCTTGCCATGGCCCATCCTTGCTCTTTGTCGCTGGGTAATGTTCCTTGGTCGATGTATTTTTTGATATTGTCGATCCAGCATTTTGTGGCTTGGTCTATCATCATCATTTTTTCTTTATCAATGGCCGGGGTGCTGAAGATTTCGATCCATGTTTCAGGAGGGAGCTCGCCGAGCTCGCTTGTGGCCATTTTGGAGAGATAATCAACTTTTATATTTTCGGCCTTTCCTATTTGCTCCAGTTCCCAGTATTCGAATCGGGTGAGAATGCTTAGGGCGAGATCTTTGTTTTTAAGTGTTGGGTGATTGACGCCATACTCCCCCGAAATCTGCTTCACGACGAGTTGGGAGTTGCTGAAGATCAGGATTTGAGTTGCTCCCATTTCAACAGCTAACTCGGCACCTGCTATTAGTGCTTCGTACTTGGCAACATTATTTGATACTGGAAAGTTCAGTTTGAGTGCTTTGCTGATCTCCGTCCTTTCTGGTGCCGTGAGTAGGATGCCTGCTCCATTACTATTTTTGCTTGATGATTCATCTACGAACAATGTCCAGGGCTGAGTTGGTCTTTTTGGACGAGCCAACTCCTGCCTGGGAACTTGCTCGTTCGTGGCGGGCTCAGAGTCTGGTGAGGAGCTTTTCTCCTCTGCCAAGTTAAAGGAGGTTTCTGCAATGAAGTCTGCTATGACTTGAGCTTTGATAGTTTTTCTCGGAAGGTAGGTGATTGCATATTCTGTCAATTCGACGGCCCATCTCATCATCCTTCCTGTGACATCTGGTCTGTGCAGGATCCTTCGTAATGGTATATCGGTGTACACCCCGATCTCGTGTGGTTTGAAGTATGGCTTTAGCTTCCTTGCCGTCATTATTAAGGCGAGTATCACTTTTTCTACCTTCATATACCTTGTCTCGACCCTGGTGAGTGCATGGGACACATAGTAGATGGGTCTTTGGTGTGCCCCTTCTTCTCGTAGTAGGATCGATGTTATGGTTGTGTCCATAGCCGAGAGATAAACGCAAAGTCTCTCCTAGTACGGGGCAGCTGAGCAAGGGTAGACTACCAAGATATTTTTTGAGCTTGGTAAAGGCGAGGTCGCATTCCTCATTCCACACGAATTTCTTTGCTCCTCTTAAGACTTTGAAGAAGGGGAGACTTTTTTTTGCCGATCTTGAGATGAACCTTCCCAGGGCCACAATTCTTCCGTTTAACTGTTGTATTTGTTTGATGCACTTTGGGGCTTCCATTTCAGCCAATGCTTTGATTTTTTCGGGGTTTGCCTCTATTCCTCGTTCATTCACCATGTACCCCAGAAATTTTCCTATTGTTACGCCGAAGGCACATTTGGCGGGATTGAGCTTCATTTTGTTTTTCTTCTGAGGTTTGTAAGCGTTTCCCTGAGGTCGTCGATGTGGCTGGATTCCCTGGTTTTGATCACCATATAATCTATGTAGGCCTCGACGTTTCTTCCCAACTGATCCCCGAAAACCTTGTTCACCATTCGCTGGTAGGTGGCGTCTGCATTCTTTAGGCCAAACGGCATCATGTTGTAGCAGTAGAGAGCACCTGCTGCTCGAAAGGCCGTATTTCGTTGATCATATTTCCATATTCTAATTTGGTGGTATCCCGAATAGGCGTCCACAAAGCTCAAGATTTTGTAGCCCGAGATAGAATCAACCAATTGGTCTATCCTCGGCAGTGGGTACCAGTGTTTTGGGCATGCCTTGTTCAAATTGGTGAAATCGACACACATTCTCCATTTCCTGTTATTCTTCTTCACCATCACCACATTTGTAATCCACGTGGGGTAATGGATTTCCTTTATGATTTCAGCTCGTAATAGTTTGGCTATCTCTTCTTTGATTGCTTCTTGCTTTTCGGGGGAGAAGTACCTCGACCTTTGCTGGATGGGTTCAAATGTCGGGTCGATGCTCAGTCGATGAACCGCTACCTCCTCGGCTATGCCCTCCATGTCCTCGGCTTTCCACGCGAAGATGTCTGTGTTACTCCTTAAGAATTCAATTATTGCTCTCCATTCCTCGCCTGCTATTTCCATCCTTACTTTGATTTTTTGGTCGGGGTAGTTGAAGTTGACGATGACCTCTTCGACGTCCTCCAAAGGCTGTAATACCTAGTGGTCTCGTATATCGAAGCTGTCAATTTCAGTTTTTTCGCCATCGGCCGTCGAAGGTCCTTTTTCCTGGTGCGGGCTGGTCTCTCCGACCCGCCTTGATTATTATTGGGTGGAGCTTTCTCCGTTGAGTCCTCGAGCTCGCTTGACAATATGCTCGTCCTCCCTCGGCTCGGCCTCTTCTGGCATCTTCATTCTTTTTTCCACCTTTCTCTTGTCGTTTATGATGTATTCCAGCATAGTTCTTATATCATTTTTGAGGATTCCTACCCCACTTGAGGTCATGTATTTGACCCTTTGGTGTGCCATGGAGGCGACCATTCGGAATTTTGCCTGAGACAGTGTGCCGAGAATGGCGTTATATGATGATGGGAGGTCGAGGACTATGAAGGTGATTTCGTCGCTTCTGGCAGTGTCTCCCTCCCCAGGTCAACTTTAAGAGCTACGGTTCCTTTTGCCGACACTTTATGGCCCGTGAATCCTTCAAATTGGATTCGGCTCGGTGTGAGGTGAGAATCGCCAAGCCCTAGTGCTAGAAAGCATTTGTAGTACATCGCGTCTCTTCCTGTGCCTGTGTCCACCAACATTCTTTTGACAAGACTGTTGTGGATCCCAATTTGCAAGGTTAATGGATGTTGTCGAGCTGTTGTATTAACGACTAGTTCGGTATCTCTGAACACTATTTCATGCTCAATAACCCCTTTCATCATGCTGTCGATCGAGTTGTTCAAGCTATTGATCGCATTTTTTAATTGTGCGATACTCTGAGCTTCTTCTCGAATGGTGTTGACCACTGGTCTCTCATTTGGCTGGCGGTTGTCGCCCCCCGGAGTCCTCGGTTCGGGGGCGCGATTGTTTTGCTCTCGTGCTTCGAATCTCCGATCTCCCTCGTTGATGACCCGCTGTTTAGCTCTTTTGAGCTGGATGCATTCCTCCGTTAAGTGGCCGATCTCATTGTGGAAGACACATCTTTTTCTCGGATTTCGGGTCTCGAGGGGTGACTTCATAGGGTATGGTGGTCATATCTTGTTTTCCGTCAGGAGAACATTCATGATGTGTTCTCTTGATGCATTGAGAGGGGTAAAGTTTTCTAACTCGTTGTCTCTTCTTGGGCCCCTAATTTCGTCGGTGAACTTTGCACCTCGTTCCTCCTCCTTTTTCTTTGCAGGGTAGACCTCGGCCTGTCGAGCCCTTCCTTGGTCTTTGCCTTTGTGACCCTTGTCTGTGGTGAGTGGGTTCGTTCGTTAGTTACGCGTTAGACGCTAAGAGGACGCGACGCGAGTTCGTGGCGGTCATGGGTTGTTCGCCATCCAGTAGAGCCACTCTCTGAGCTGCTAGGAACATCTCCCCAATTGTGTCCCGAGGTCTCATGAGCAGCTCAGTTCGGCAATTTCCTCGCAGCAGGCCAGCTCCGAAGCACATTCTAACCGAGGTATCAGGGATATCCGGTATTTGGTCTAAACTTCCTTAAATTGGGACAGGTACAAAAGCACTGTTTCTTCAAGCTCTTGCTTCACATTGCATAGGTTCGTCTCGCTTTTGGGGAGGGCACCCACCGGGGCGAACTTTTTCAGGAAGGCCCCTTTAAAGTCATCCCAACAGGTGATGGAGTCATGGACTAGCCCATTGTACCACTGTTGGGCCTGCTCTTTTAGGGTCCCTGCAAACACTAAACATCATATGTCATCGAGCCTTGTTGCGATGATCATTTTTAGCTCGAACCCTGACACGTGATCCAGGGCAGTCGTGGTCCCATTGTAATCTTCAAAGTATGAGATTTTTACTTTTGAAGGTACTGTCACTTCCCTGATTTGCCTTATGAAAGGGCCTCCTATCTTTTTGATGCCTGCGTTTGTTCCAGTGCTCTGTCGAGCTTCCAATTTTTCCATCCATGCCCTTATCTCGGCATCCGTCATGGGTTTATCGCCTTGTGCCGAGCCTACCACCGGTGTGGGCGTCCCGTTGGCCCCAATGTTCGCCTGAGCTTCCTCGATTTCTTTTTCGACCGCGTTTCTTATTGGAGATCCCAGGCGGGGATCCTTAGCGAGCTGGCGGGAAGGGTGTGGTGATTTGGAGGGACCTTTGTTGGTTGAGGCCTGAGCCCATGGTTGAGATTCTCCTTCCTCACTGCGAGCCGGGTGAATTCCTGTTTCGGGGGGGAACCTTAGACGAGAATGAAAGCTCATTCTCGACCCCTCGGCGGCAACCCTTTTTCCGCGCCTCGATTTGACGTTGGTGGTAAACCTTGCCTTTTTTGGTTTCGTTGTTCCCACCCTTTGCCAGATTGAGTTGGAGTGAGCTTGTGTGCTATGCACGTTGATCATGGGCTCTGGGTCAGGGACTCGGGCCACCTGTCGTAGCTCGTGCATCCTGGCCTCGACCTCTTGTATCTTGGTGTAGAGGGTTCGCTAGTGCACCCAATACGCGTATTCTCTGTCGATTTGATCTTGAGTCATAGGATTCTTTGTTTTAGTAGGGGGTTGCTCCTCCTCCCTATGGGCTTTTGAGGACTCGATGTCCGTGAAGCGACCATCCCTGGGGTCGGCCTCTGGCTCTTTGTTCTTGTCATTGGAGATTCGTTTCGCCATTGCGAGCCTCCTTTGAGCCCTTGTCGACACTTCGGGTACCGAGGGGTCAGAGTCTTGCCTCGTCGAGAGAGCATGACCCTTCTCACCTCTTCCCTCGTTATGCCCCGCGAGCTCTTTTTCTGGATGATTTGACGTAGCGGGTGTGATGTTTTTAGAGGTTTGTTTCTTGGATTTCACCATCTTTACTTGTTCGTGGATACGGTGTGGCTGAGAAACTTAACGATTCCCGGCAACAGAACCAAACTGATCACGCAAAATCTGTGGTGACCTTATCGTTTTGTCCATGTAAGAAGCAAAGGTGACCGTGCCGTTCGTTCAGATGATAACCTGGATAAGACAAAACAAACGCCGTTAAGGAGTCGGGAGTGCCCCGACTAAAGCCCTCCAGCATGAGAATAAGATTTTCTGGTGTGGTGAATAATAAATGTGTAACAATTATGACCATTTATCTCTTAGATCCAGATAAGTGAATATGATAAGCATGTTAGGATATCTGAAAAATGGCTTGGCTTTCAACAGTGGAGAATGTCTCCTATTTATACCTGAATGGTCTCATGAGGTGGCGACCTTTAATAGGGGAACATGTCGCGGCTGGTAATAAATGGTTTGCAATCGTGTCAGTGATGATTGGACTAGGCGCTGTCGAGGAGTTGGTGATTGCGTGTGCCAGCTCCCTCGGGCTTTGGGAAGCTTCTTGTCAGAGCCGGTGATCATTGATAGTTTTGCCAAGGCCGAGTTGGTTAAAACAGGAGGCAATGGCTGTAGATTGTGCCTTTCCTCGGCTTCAACGTCCTTTACTCGCATATGCCGAGATCTCCTTGATCTGGCAATTAGGCCGCCTTTCCCTCGGTGGGTTTTTATCATGAGTGGGACCCATAGTGGGGCCAAGGGAGATTTCCTAGGCTTCGTCCTTTCACTCCCTATGTACAAAGGATGTGTCACCTTTTTTTTGATGCTTTGTTTATATAACTTATCTTACTTCTAAATAAATATCTATTAACTTTATTATGGTTTGGCTTGTAGTAATGTAGCTGGTTCTCTCCTCTTTGGTAATAGAAGAGCAAAATGTAAAAGGAAAAAAAGAAGAAGAGTATCTTAGAAGTTTTAACGATTTTCATCCAACATAATGGATGTAAATAACTGGAGTGAACTTGTTGATTATAAAATTAAAGTAAAGTGATTAAAATATTGAGAGAGTGAGCATAACGAAAAATTCATCAAAGTAGGGTGATCAAATTGAGATTTAAGCACATAAACAAAAACAATAAGGAAAGTGTGAATTGCAAAAAAAAAAAAAAAAACTTATAATATTACACCTATTGCAAATTAAACCATGTGTTTCAAATTTCGACAATTAAAACCTTCATCTATTTCTTTTAAATTTCAACCTTCCGTCTATTAGACGTTAGCAGAGAGAATGAAAAGTTGAGTTAGTTGCTTGTGTGGCTCTGACGTTAGGGGTGTGCAAGATTTTTTCGGAACAAAACCGAACCTATAGAATTGGACCGAACCAATCAAAACCGGACCGAACCAATACTTTTGTTTGTTCATGGATCTGAATTTTCATAAAATCGAACATTTAGGTTGGTCCTGGTTCTCGAACTCAAAAAACACGAACCGGACCGAACCGACCCAATATGTTGTTTATTTATTAATTATATTATATTATATATATATATATATATATATATATATATATATATATATATATATATATTCCTAATACTTTCTTTGTTCTACTTTTTAGTTGGTACTCTTTTTATTATTTTGTTTCAATCGGTTTATTATACTATGAGTTTATCAGTTCGACATTTTTAATTGTTGAATGTACTTTTATCGAATATTTTTTATTTTTTTTTTATGAAGCTTCAGTCTTTAAATTTTTATTATGTAATTGTATTAAACAGTTGAAAAGTAAAAAATCATAGTATTGGTCCAGTCCTTGTTCTCATACATCTTTGATTGGTTCTGGACCGGACCAATGTTTTGGTTCTCGTACATATTGAGTTGGTTCCGGTTCTAAATTTTTTGAGAACCAAACTATTGGTTTGGTTCCAGTTTTCTCTTTTTTTCCAAAAAACTTGACCGAATCAGACCAAGCTCACCCCTAGCTGACGTGGCTGTGGCGAGAGAAATCCTTCCACAACAAACCTTGTACAAACAATTTTTTTGCAAATTAAAGTTTTTTCTCATTTATAAAATCAACAAAATTTCAATTAAATTCAACACTTTCAATTTTTTCAACACTTTCATTTTACATATCATGAATACATCAATTTATTGTCATTGTTAGAGAATATCTGTTCTGAGGACAACAAGGACATATGAAAATTTAGGGAGAAGGTTTTTAGATTGCCAACGATTTAGGGTACGTCAATGTATAAATAATTTGAACTTTTTTATCGGTCTTCATCTTTATTTTTGTGATTAATATTCAGTAAATATAATTTTATATGTAGAAAAATAAAAATAAATTAAAATTATTTATGTTGGGTTTTAATCAAAATTAACAAGGTATAATAACAAAACTTTAATTTCAAAACACTCTCACAATCCATACAAATTATATAAATTAGATTTAGAATACTTACCCGAATATTGGAACGAGCAATATTTGATAAAATCACGTTTGAATCACAACAACTGCAACAAACGATTTGTACGGCTTCTCTATGGTATCCACACGCATAGATTGAACAAGATTAATCCAACAATTATGTACTAGATAATTGTTGAATCAAAGTAGAAAACCATTCGTTTGACGAAGAACTAATCCCTAATTTTTCTCCCTACGAATTTAGTATTTCACCAAACATTAAATTCATTTTGTGTTGATCACCTTTGACCATCAAAAGACTCCCTATTTAAAGGGATGAGAAAGTGGCGCCTAACCTAGTCCTAGTCTTACGAGGACTATGTTTTGGTCTTATTAGTTTATTTTATTTGAGCTCATTAATTCAAGTAATGACTCAAATAAATTTCAGTCCAACTCATTCTAAGTGTGTGACCCAATAGGTTCATAAATTACGTTGACAATAATTAATTACTATATACCAAATATATAATTAATTATAAATAATAAGCTGCATCTAGCAATACATTATTGTTACTCAGGTAATAGGAATTATCAGTGATTACAAATAACTGATTGTAACCAAAATAGTTCTTGTCCCTTTGTTCTAATTTTTTATTAAACACAAGACATGGAACGTGTCATACTTGTTATAGTTTAATCTATATTTCTTCATATTTGTGAGAACCCAAACCCATTACTTGTATTATATCATTATAGCATGTTTATCATATGTCTTAACATGTTAGATACTTCAATTGGTTCATGTCATGCTTGCATTAGAGTTGTTACGTTCATAGTCACTTGAATGTCTTTTATGCGTTGCATACCTTGCCGTTTGTGCTTTGAGTGTTTGCCTTAGCATGTTAGCACTTAACCAAGACGTGTTGGGGTTCTATTACCTTTCATTTATGACTTAGAACGTTCATCTTGATCATAGTAATCTTGATTGGAAGTTTAGAAACTTTCTTGCTTTGTTTGGGCCTTAGCGATTTCCCTCGTTGCTCGTATTGCTTGTATTTCGTCTTGCGAAATGTTTGTTGAGTTCTCGACCATGTATTCAGGACATGACCATGTTTAAACAAGCCTTTTCCATGCCCAAGTTATCCTAGTTTGATTGGTGTTTGATTCGTTAGCCATTCGTCGCATGATTCGAGCCTTGTTTTACCTTGTTCCGGATGTTGTTCGGGTGTGTTTCCGACTTGTTTTGAGTTGGGTTAGACCTTAGAATGGTTGCCCATGAGTTTGGGACCATTTAGGACATGTTTAGACCATGTTCAAGGGCTGGACCTCGCGCTCGCATCGAATTTTGATCACTATCTAGCGGGACAGTGCTGAGAGCATTGCAAAATGGGCATATGCTGGAAATAGGACCATGCGCTCGCATGGTCCATATTGCATGCGACCGCATGCTTCTGTTTTTCACCTACGGGATTTTTTTGATGCAATCTGATTGTGACCCAATTAGACCCTTAAACCCCCATCCTAATTGAACCTAAACCTTCCTATTAGACCCTAATTGAGTTGGATTAACACTAACCTTAATCATCCTCCACTTGACAAGTGGATTTCCATGCCCTCTCGTTGTGACATGTGGAGTTCCACTCACAATTTGCATTCCATATATAATCCTCCCAATTTGTGATCAGCCTATAATCCCACCATATCTGAATATTTCTTCTCTCTCTCCCCAAGCTTTTGTGTGTGAATGGTGAGGGGAGATTAGTGTGTGTTTCTCCCATAACTTGAGCTCCCGACCTCCGATTGCCAAACTGATACAACCAAAGTGAAGCTATCGACGAGGAGCACAATTCCATCCGATTAGTTTGTGCTCATTCCATCTTTTTATTTGGTGTAAGGTAAGCTATTGATTCCCCTTAGGATGAATGCTAGAAATGCCATGTCCCCCTCTTCTTATGATTCCCATGCTCCTACCATGTCCATGCCATGTTTGATGATGATTTGAGTTTATGAGATTTTTGAATGATATGTTCATCTTGTTGATTTAGTCCTATGCTTAGAATTAAAAGTGTTCTATGCCTCCTTAGGAATAATTATTGTTCTTGGACTAATGACTTTTGACAACTCTTAGAGATTGTGATTTTAGGATCCCATAAACTATGAATTGTTCATCCTATTGATTTGGTCCTATGCTTAGAATTAAAAGTGTTCTATGCCTCCTTAGGAATAACTATTGTTCTTGGACCATTGACTTTTAATAACTTTAAGAAATAATGATTCTAAGGTTCCATGAATTATGAATTAGTGATAATTCTTGACTATGGTTGTTATTTGGATTAATGGCCTAGTCTATCCTATATGAGAACTTAGAAAAGGGTTTAGAATACATTTAGCATTTAAACTCTATTGGATGAATTTTTAGAGACGACTCAACGGAGTCAAATTTAGTGAGCCATTGAACAATACCGGCTCAATGATCAATCCCTACGACGTTCTAAACACGTTTCACTAAGAATAATAATTCTAGACTCTTGAATTTGGATTGATTACCATGCTTGATTTTAGATGTCATATAATAGAATGCCTATTTGACATGTTGAGTTCGCTCTTGTCGAACTCCATCCTACTTGATTATTGATGAGAATAATTACTTGTCATGAACGAGATCGCTCTTGTCGACCTCGTTCACTACTTGAGAATTTGTTAAGTAAACACTACTTGGCATTTGCATGAGTCCAGCTGGCATACCCGTCTTTGTTCACACACGCCTCCACTGTGGCCACGGGAAGTAAGCCCCCTGCTGTAACCATTAGAGCATCATTGGTGTGTCTATCCGGGCATCTCCTCGAAGGTCGATGTACTCACACACATCCGACACCTCACATTCCGGATAACGCTTGTATGCGAGGAACTACGTAGCGGGGCTCTCCATATATCCTTATCCTATGTGATTTAATTATAAGCACCTATGTGAAACAATGTGCATTTTGGATATATGTTCTATATGCTTATGTGACGATATCTTGCCTTGTATGTTGCATATTGCCATGACATGCATGATTGATAGCTTACAAGTCTTTATGACTTACCCATTCCCCTTTACTGCTTTAGATCTTAGCAAAACAGGTCCTTCTCGTTGAGGCTTGCGGTGTTCCTGTTCCCTTGTTCCTCTTTTGGTCCGCCGTTGCAGTTTGAAGAGGTGGTTTAGATGTCCTCTTGATGGGAACCCAAAAGTGTGATAAAATTAGCCGGTTTTATGATTTATTTTAGAGCAAAATATTACACTTTTTGGTTGGTTTTTGTGTTGATTATGATGTAGGTACACAGGCAGCTGCAACTGAGGAAAGTGCTGGATTCAGGCCAAGAAGGAAAACTTGGGATGTCACATGGGCACGTGATATTCACATTTTGGAGCTGAGCTGTTGGTTAGTCACTGAAGTTTCGAGCAGACTTGTTAGACAGTTAGACAATACAGTTATTTCTGTCTAATTCAGTTTATGTATAAAATTAAAATACTGATTTGCAAGTAGTGGGAGGTTTTTGGAAGTTATTGGTAGTTTTAAAACTACCAAGTAGTGGTTTAGTGGGAGAGTGGAGTCATATTTATGTATGGATCTTCTGATCAGTGAGAGGGGGAATTCGGCCAGGAGGTTAGGGAGATTAGTCAGTCAGTAACTTGGGAGAAAAACAGTGAGAAACAATTGTGAGGAAAAAGTGCAAGAACTTGTAATTCTTCTTTGAGGTTCATACCTGCTGGGAACAAATCATTTGGTTTTTTCTTGTAAGTTGTTTTTTATTATGTTTATTAGCTAAGTTTCTTCTTCCAGTCAATGAGAGATTAAGTCTCAAGCCTTTTATTTCTGTGAGATCTAATTGATCTAATTCTTATGTGGGTTTTGAATATTTATTTGTTCTCCGTTTTACATGTAGGAAGAATATTGTGTCTCATTAATGTTTAATGGCCAGAATATTAATTAGCATAATATTCTAAACCTAGTTAACACCGTTGATCCGTAATTGTCCTCGGTCTTAACAAAGTGGTAAGTAATACACCATTTAGGCATCACAAGCATAATATGACCGTATTACGGGAACAGATAATCATTGTTACATGCTATTGCTTTAATATGCGTGGCTTTGAATCGGGTCTCTCGCTTCTTAATGCAGCCGAGTTATTAAATCTTACGAGCGTCTCGGAGGTTGTAACTCGGTTAGACGGTAATTAACGAGCGTCTCTTGATTATCAATACGGTAAGGAGAGATTGAGTGTTAGGCGTTTGTCGACACTTTTAACCGGTTTATTTAAAATCCTACAAGATATCTTTGCATCGATGATCAGAAATAAAATGCGAGATGAAATTGACTCATTGGCTGGATTTAATTTTTATTGAGTAAAATTAATTGTTAATCTGATAAGCTTAGTTACATTAGTTTTTAGTTATTTAGTTTTTAAGTTATTCGTAGTTAATTAAAAATATAAACTTGTGTTCAACTGTTTACTCATAAAATTCTAAAAAGAAATAATTTCGACGTTCCCTGCGGATACGATCCCAACTTACCTTATACTCATTATTAAGGAAGGAGGAAAAATTAATTTTGACGATTTGACATTCGTCACCTCTTCCTTCTTTTTGTATTTTCCAAGGACGACGAGTTTTAAAGCAAGTCATTTAGACTATGCTTGGGAATGTGCTAGAACTTGTACTTATTTATTATTTATTGCACAACCCTGCAAGAAAAAATTCTCTCTCTCTCTCGGCCTAGGGTTTGTCCTAGGGTTTCACGGCCATGGCTACGGCGCCAGCCGTGGATCCGGCCATGACAGAACCTTCTTCTACTCCGATCTCTCCTACATCTAAGAAATCCTTTGCTTCCGTTCTCAGCCAGAGCACGTCGCCTAGCATCCCTCTAATTCCGCCTTCTTTCTATAAAGGCGAACCTGCGCTTAGACTTACTCCTGAGCTTGTTTCAACTCTTTCTAAGCCTTTTCAATTCACACTTGTTGGGAAATTTTCTCACGGAAGGCCTTCCATGGAATCTATGCGAAAGGAGTTCTTAACATTCGGCCTCAAAGTTGATGTTACCTTAGGCCATCTCGATACAAAGCATGTCTTAATTCAAGCCAATCATGAAGCTGATTTTCAACGGCTTTGGATCAAAGACCAATGGTTTGTGGGTCAATACCCCATGAGGGTTTTCAAATGGACTCATGATTTTCGTCCGGAAGTTGAAAGCCCTATCGTTCCTGTTTGGTTTTCTCTCCCAAACCTGCCAATTTATCTGTTTAATAAACATACCCTATTTTCCATAGCTAGCATGATTGGGAAGCCATTAACCATTGATAACCCTACAGCTAATTTGCTTCGCCCAAGTGTAGCTCGTGTTTGCATTGAAGTTGATCTCACCAAGCATATCCCCTCTAGAATTTGGATTGATAGCGGCATCCCCTCCTCTGAAGGTTTTTGGCAGTCTGTAGAAGCTGAACGTCTTCCATCCTATAGCACCTATTGTCACCGACTTGGGCATGATGGGGATTCATGCAAGGTCTATCTAAAACAGGTTAACAAGGGGAAAGAACCAACTCCAACCGACAATGCTCCTAATGTGGAGAAGCCTGATTTGGTCTCAAAACCTAAGAACAATGCTCAGTGGAAACCTAAAATTCCAGCCGCCAATACCCCTCCTTCTTCTTCTGTTCAGGACAAGGAAAACCCTAATTTGGAAAAACCTAGCCGCCCTGTTGATGTTATGGATAATGCTGCTCCTGCCTATTCTGTCAATGAAAAGGAAAACCCTATCTTGGAAAACCCTAGTCGACCAAGGGATAACTTGGGTCCACATAATAAAGATGATAGCAATATTCCTAATTCGACATCAGCTGAGGACAAAACTGATGGCCAAGCCCCAAAAAGTGCCCAAGATACGAATCAGGATGTAATTAATGATGTTCCAAACTCGGACACATTTACTCAGCCAGTTGAAATTAATGCAGACATGCATGGATCGGTTCCGAGGGCTCAGTCTTTGCATGCTTCGGACTCTTCTTTTAGCTGTCAGACAATTCACTCTCCCAACCGTTTTGCAGTTCTAGATGTCATTGAAGAAGATGGTGAGTTGGATGAATCTAGTCTGGAACCCTCAACCTTGAAGCAAATATTCCTAACAAGACCAAACATTCTGTTCCTACTTCGGATCGGCTCACAAGATCAAAAGCCAAAGGTTCGACATCCTCTACTTTTGTTTCCCATGGAAATTAAAACTTTATTTTGGAATGCCCGCGGAATTGGTAATGATGTTACCATTGCTCGGATAAAACATTTAACTTCTTCTCATAAAATTTCTTTGGTTGCGGTTTTTGAGCCTATGATTAATATGGATCGAGTTCATTTTATATCTCGAAGACTTCGGTTCCGCCATTATTTCTCAAATTCTACTAGTTCGATATGGTTTTTTGTTAAATCCTCCTTCACTTGCTCTTTAGTTTGCGAATCTTCCCAGCAACTTACTCTTCAGATGAAGCATTATTCGTGGCCTAGTTCTGTCTTCTTTACTGGAGTCTATGCTAAATGCTCTAATCTTGATCGCCAAATTCTTTGGAACGACCTCATTAATCTCGGTGGCCAGATATCAAATTCCCCTTGGATTGTTGGCGGGGACTTCAACATTATTTTGCATCCTGAGGAGAAATCGGGAGGCCGTGCTTGGGATCAATCTGGAGCGTTGGACTTTCATGCTTGTATTTCTGCTACTGGATTAATAGATTTGGGATTTTCAGGTCCTCAGTTTACTTGGTGGAACAAAAGGGAGGGTAACGCCACTATTCATGAGCGAATTGATAGGGTCTTTAGTAATACATCCTGGCTGGACTCATATGCTAATTCGTCGGTGGAACATCTCAACCGGACCTGTTCAGATCATAGCCCTTTATTATTTCGATTCTCCAAATCTGATAATTGGAAATCTTCAGCATTCAGGTTTCTTAATGTTTGGACTAGCCATGCAACATTTTTAGATGTGGTGAAGTCTGCTTGGAGTACTCCTGTTGAAGGTCGCCCTATGGTTTCTTTCGCAAACAAACTGAAGGCATCTAAGCAAGCTTTGTGTGTGTGGAATAAAATGGTGTTTGGAAATATTTTTTCAGCTGTTAAAGTGGCTGAAGAAGAGGCTGTTGAGCAGGAGTTATTTTTTGAAATTAATCCTTCTAATGAGAATCGCTCCAATTTGATGAAAGCCCAGGCTAATCTTCGATTGGCTCTATCTCGTGAAGAAGCCTTTTGGCGTCAAAAATCTAAAATAAAATGGTTTAAGGATGGGGAGGGCAACTCAAACCTTTTTCATTCTTCTATTCGGCAGGCACAACGTCGGCTTCATATTCATTCGATTCGTAACATGGAGGGTACTCTTCTTACCAATGCTGAAGACATTAAAAATGGGGCTGTTGATTATTTTTGTTCCCAATTGCAAGCTGCCTCCCCTCCTATGCATGATGATCTTAACATGATTCCTCGGCTGATATTGGAGGAATGGAATAATGATCTGATTTCTACTCCTTCTTTGAAAGAAATATGGACTAGCGTGACTAGTCTAAGCGGTGATAGCGCCTCAGGTCCTGATGGGTTTACGGGCCATTTTTTCACCACTTGTTGGGATATTATCAAGCTAGATCTCCATGAAGCTGTTAAGGAATTTTTTGCTGGTTTTTCGTTTCCAAGATCTTGGTCTAGTACTCTCATTGTATCTATTCCGAAAGTTGACAATCCTGCATCTTTCAAGGATCTTAGACCTATCAGTTTATGTAATTTTTGTAATAAGATTATCTCTAAAATCCTGGCTGCTCGTCTAGCTAAGATAATGCCTCATATCATATCTCCCAACCAAAGTGCTTTCACTAAAGGTCGAGTTATTCAGGACAACGTTCTGCTCGCTCAGGAGTTGGTTTACAGTTTGGATAAGAAAGTTTCTGGATCTAATGTTGTGCTGAAATTAGATATGGCTAAGGCATTTGATAAGGTTTCATGGGTTTTCCTCATTTAAGTCCTTCGAAAGTTCGGCTTCCATGAAGTATTTATTGATTTGGTTTGGCGTCTTATCTCCGACAACTGGTTTTCAGTCCTGGTTAATGGTGATGTGGCTGGTTTCTTTCCCTCCAAATGTGGACTTCGGCAAGGCGATCCTCTCTCCCCAAGCCTTTTTATTATTGCCGCCGAAGTTTTCAGTCGCGATCTGAATTTGTTGCACAGTGAGTATCACAGACTTTGTTACTCTTCATCGAGCGGTTGTCCCATTGTCTCTCATCTTGCATTTGCAGATGACATAGTGATTTTCTGTAATGGCAGCTATCAATCTTTGAAGAAGCACACATATTTTATTGCTGATTATATGTCTGTTTCGGGGCAGCTTGTTAATTATGACAAGAGTCAAATTTTTGTTAATCCCTCTATCTCTTCATCTCGGGCAGCAAGCATTGTCTCCTCTTCAGGTTTTCGTCTGGGCACGTTGCCTATGCTCTACTTGGGGTGTCCTATTTATTTTGGTAGACGTACCAAACAATTGTTTGATCCTCTAACTATCAAACTCCAGCATAAGATCGATTCTTGGATCGGTAATTTCCTCAAGCACGCTGGTCGAATTACGCTCATCAATCACGTCCTTCAGTCTATTACGGCATATCTGTTTGCTTCTCTCGCTCCTCCTGTGGCGGTAATCAAATCTATTGAAAGGTTTTTTGCCAATTTCTTTTGGGGCAATGTTGATGGTAGATTCAAAACTCACTGGACTGCTTGGCATATATGCTGCCTGCCCAAACATTCTGGAGGTATTGGTATTCCTTCCTTAATGTCCTTGGTGAAGGCTTCCTCGATTAAACTTTGGTGGCGGTTTAGAACGGTGGATAATCTTTGGTCCCAGTTTCTTCGGGCCCGATACTGTAAATCCTCTCATATGGTTGCTTCTTCTAGTAAAGGATCCCACATTTGGAAGCGGCTTCAGGATATTAAATTGCTGGCAGAACCGAATATAGGATGGATTGTAGGAAAGGGCAATATATCCATATGGTATGATAGCTGGATTCCAAATCAACACCTCTCCCCTCCCTCAAATTGTAATGTTGATAAAGTTCGAGATTTGTTTGATGATAACGGCTTTCTGCTTCCTGTAGCTAATTCTTTATTGCCCGAAGCTGCCATTCAGGAAATATCCAGTAGCAATATCTCTATTTCGTCGTACCCTGACCAACCTTTCTGGAGGGGTTCTGCTTCAGGTAAATTCACGATGTCTTCTGCGAAAGAGTTAGTTGCTCCTGTTTCCAATTATTCTTTGTCGGCTAAGTTTATATGGCATAAGCTTCTTCCAAATCGCATTGGTATTTTCATGTGGCGGTTGTTCATGGGTAGGCTTCCTGTTGATGAGGGGCTGTTCAAAAAAGGTTTTAAGCTAGCGTCAAAATGTGCTTGCTGCTCTCATCACCAAGTGGAAACATTTCAACATCTTTTCATCCTCAGTGATGCCGCTGTTCTGACTTGGAAAGCTTTCATTCCTCATGGAATCTCTATTAATGGCACTTCTGCTAGACAACGTTGCATGGCCAACTGGTGTTCGGCCAAGTCTGCTTCCCTTATACTGCTGCCTTCTATCATTTTATGGAACATTTGGAAGTATCGAAATGGTGTGATTTTTGACGGTATCCATAAGCCTTATTCCCAGATTCCCTACGCGGTTGATCATGATCTTTACTGTATTTTAAGTGCATGGAATTTTGTGGGCGTCCAGAAATCTCAAGGTCTCATTTATTCTTATGCATCTCGCAAGAAAGTGATTGTTAGGGCTGTTCATTGGTCTAAACCTCCTCAGGGTTATCTTAAACTTAATTCTGATGGGGCATGTCGCGGAAATCCAGGTAGTAGCGGAGGCGGTGGTGTAGTTCGGGATTGCAACGGTTTGGTTGTATATGCCTACAGCTCGTTCTATGGGCAGTCTTCTTCAACTATTGCGGAAGTTAGAGCTCTTTTACAAGGTATTGACTGGCTTTATAGAAATGACATCAGTGATGTTTTGGTGGAAATAGACTCCAAGATCATATGTGATATGGTTAATCAAAACCTCTCCCATTCTTGGTCTTTGGCGTATTTTATTCGGGACATTGTTACTCGGAAACAGGCATTGAATTTCTCTATTAGCCACTGCTTTCGAGAAGCAAATTCTGTTGCCGATGGATTGGCTAACTTGGCTATAGACTCTGGTAGAAACTCTACTTTTATTTCGAATAGCGACCTCCCTCGTTCTATCAAGTCTAATGTTTTTCTTGATGCTCAAAGCACGGCTAGGATTAGAGTTTCTTCTTAATCTTTTCCTATTGTATTTTTTTGAGGTTAGGCTCCTTTGTCCCCCCCGTTCAAAGGGTAAGGCTGGTTGTCCCCCTTAAGTTTGTATCATTTTCTTTATTTAAATAAAATCTCGCAGGTGCCGTCCTGCTTCTATTAAAAAAAAAATTGTACTTATTTGTTTTAGTTAACTACTTGTAGTATTTTCACCTGTAGTACTTATAACCCCTTTAATGCCGGCATTGTGTAAGCCGAGCTTTGGTTATCATGTTTAGTAGTTCACTACGTTTAAGTCTTCCGCTGAGCATCCTATTAGCTCTTATTTAATTCTTGTCCATAAACTGTTAGCTTGGGTTCCGGCATGTAGTGTCGCCGATGACTTGGTTTAATTGCTTAACTGTTATATCAGGTTTGAAAGGTTTTAAAAATACCGGCCTTTTGGTGCCGAGGCGTGCTACGTCTCTAATGTTGCGTCACGTCGTTTTCTTTAATTGAGTCCTTGCATGTTTATATGTTTACTTGTTTCCCTCCTATTTGGGCGGTCCGACCCGCGGTTCCACCTCGGGCCCGGGTCGGGTCGCCACAATATCCAAGCAGACTTATATAATAAACAAATAAACTCAATATCTCATATTGATTTATTTGAGCATGATCATGCATTTACATAAATCTCATTCATTAAGGAGACCATAAATATTATACTCTTATTATGTAGGAGTGACAACTTCTATCTACATCGTCCATATCCCTCGGTATGATTCATAACATATTCAATATCCGACTTTATAATCACCTTATTACATAATGACATTTTTTCAGTATCAAAATATAGGATTCCTCATCTAGGGTATTGTTGGATATTAATTAATTGAGTTATTATGTTTTCTAATTGGTTTATTTTAATTAATTATTTGTTTTGCCTTTCTTGGTATTTACTTTGTTTAATTATTATTGTTATATCTTTTATAGAAATATTATTTTGAGGATTATACTTTAAATGGCTTTTAGAGTTTATGTGAATTATTATTCTATTAGGATTTTGTGTTCTTGAAACACAAGTCATAGGTGTCGTATGTCTTGTTCTGTGAGACACAGCTGACCTAATTTATTAAGGTAAGGAATCCTACATATTTGGTAACTCTATATTTGATAAGATTTAGTCCTTGTTTATTGCACTAACCTACTAATCTTTTATGGTAAGTTGTTTTCTTATTCTACAAGGTTTCTAGGTCAAGGTTACAAGTATAAATAAGAGGACACAAGATTGTAAACTTAAGAGACGTTGATGCGTACTATACATAGATTGTGAAAAGAAAGAAATCGAAAAACTGATGTTGTCCTATTTTGAATGTATTGCTGAATGAAGCTACATCGAAACATTCATTCATCCTGTTTCTAGCATTGTTTTTCTGTAAACGTCTCCTACTGTTATGTTATAAGCTATTGAGCGTATATTAGTCTATCTGAAGTGTTAGGATTATTCAAAGTCATATCTACTTCATATAGAGTTTTTATATAAATTCCACTTTGTTAAGTCTTTCGAGTTGTATCAAACTTTAACTATATTTTACTTGTGGAATATTTTTATCAATTATGCTCGATCAATATGTTGATTTTACATGTTGATTAAAAGGTATCTCGTGTTCAGTCCTTCGTTCTTCCTGCTTTGTTTTTTTTATTCCGCAAACATTGATATCTCAATGAAGTTTTCAATGAACTCTTCATTGTAAGCTTCATTGACGAGATCATACAAAACATTTTTTTTATATTTTCGTTTTATTTCATTATTCTATTTGTTTTTATCATTGCTTTAATCACATGTCTTTCAGGTATATAACGACTTCAAATTAAAAGACAACGAATACATTTGTCACTATGAAAATTATTTAAGACACTCACGTAACGATCCACGTAGCATTCACATGCGAGTCAATCTAGTACGTCGTTACACGTAACACGCACTCATATGTAAACTGATATCAACTATATGAGTCTCAACACATACTAATTTTCATGTATTATTATTGTCTTTATATATATATATATATATATATATATATATATAAAGCCTATGTAGTCTAAAAATAATAATTTTTCGCCAAAATTTGTATCCATAAAATAGTAACCCCTATTTATAACAAACATTTAATGAATCATATGATTAAATAATACAAATTCAAATACTTATAACTATTTGAAACTAGAATCTAGGAACTAGAACCACTGCATTCATTGCTTTGTTATCCAAACACAACCTTTTATGCATATAACCGTTAGTTTTTCATTGTTGCCAAATAAATTTCAAAAAAAATCATGGATGACTTTGCACAAGAAATTTCACTGAAGTGAATCACAAATACTCACAATTAATTCTAACTGAATGACTAATCTATATATATATGATTTTACTTATGAATTTTTTTGTCTACTTCATCAGATTAAAAGTTATTAAAACAAATACTTCCAATGAAATCACAAAAACTCACAACTCATTATAACTAAATGAAATATATGAATACTTTTTTGTCTATTTCATTGGATCAAAGTTCTTAAAAAAATATTATGAACAAAATTACAAATACTCATTATTGATATTAAATATATGACTAACCAACAAAAATATATAGATTTGAAATTTTATTGTCCATTTTATCATATTCAAAATTTAAAAAACATCAAAAGTTCATCTAAAACACGAATGCACATGATTAATTATAAATGACTGACAGATCTAAAAAATATATCGATTTGAAATAAATAAAATTTAACAAATACTTCAAGTAACAAGAACTATATAATGGTAAATAACAAAACGAAACAAACAATATTGCAACATAATTTTTCCACTAATAAAGAAGAAATGTTTTGGAAGTGCAAAATTACCTATCTTTTTTTTAAAAAAAAATGAACTGACCATTTAATCACGAACGAATTGATTTGCCGTTGTGTTCGAAAAGTAATTAGATTTACATCAAATTGTAGAGTGTCCAAGTATTCTCACTTGGAAAGCTATCTTGATGATCCCTCTCTATAGAGTTTTATATTTTCGAGGATAGAGAATAGGGAGAGTGATAATGAGTAAAGGGAGTGAAGAAGAAAAACTAAAATGAGAGTTGGTTCCATAAGTTAGGTTAATAGTTTGTTTTTCGGTGAGATGACAAGATTGCTGGAATAGATATCATGACAAAAAGTAGCTAACGAGACCTAAGACAAGAGTTTTTAATATATATATATATATATATATATATACTATAAAACGATGTCGTTTTAATATCTGTGAGTGAGGCGAAGTAACAAAGTCAAGAGATTAAATTTGTCTTTTTAATTATTATTGATTATTGATATTGAAATGAGTCATTAACAGACTTAAATCAGTACAAATAGAATTATTTGAGTCAATTTTCAATCGATCATCGTCAATTAAATTTGTTTAGAGTAAGTTTTGTCATTCAATTAATATGTGTCGGGTTATGAACATGTCAGACCCATTTATATTTTTTGTCTTTTAAAGGTTTGAAAAGAATAGGATAAAAATTGGGTCGTTCTCTTTTGATAGATATTCAACTGCTGTCCACTATACTTTTTTAATCGGAAAAAATATTTTTTGATGTGAAAGGATGAGTATACCTTTAATGAATCGAACACGCTTGCGGTAAACATCAATTCATTTATTGCCATGCACGATTCAAAATTGTGTAATTGTCATTCTCATTCCATAGTAGTGCATCGCGATTTTAAATCGATGTCTCACATTCAAACTGGTCTATTTTCAATTCATAGCGATGCATTGTAATTCTAAATTGATGCATCGCGAATCCAAATCGACGTATCGCTACTGAAAATTGATGCAATGCGATACACATTTTTTTGTATTTTCATTTTAATTATTTATTTAATTTTCATAAATTGCTGCTATTCCAATTTATTTATTTTATTATTGTTAATCAACTAACAAGTATATTTCTTTATTTTCATAATAATTTTTAATCAAATGAATCAAATGATATTTTTCTATTCATTGAAATAATCTATTCTTTTAGTTTTGTTTTTTGTCTTCATTTTGCTTGATTATAATTTAACCGAGTATTATTTGATTGAAAAATATATATGTCCATGCGTTTAACGCACGGGTATAAAACTAGTTAATAATTATACTCGATCAGATCAGGGATATTTAAAAATAAAATAAATACATAAAGAAAATAGATTTGCCTTTTACTTTTAGGACATAAACCAACAATTTATACTGACAGTTAATTTTTAATTTAATATTTATACTCAAGGTAGAGAGCTCAAGATAGTGAAGTGAGCCTATCAAAGGCGACAAGTTCAAGCAGTAGGAGAGAACTCAAGCTAGTGGAACGAGCCTCCCGATGAGGCCTTGGTAGTTGCAGTAAAGAAGATCAAGCCAGGCGTGCCACTGCGTTGGAAACGACCGACCCAAGGACTACTGTTTTTCTTACATTCAACTTACAACCATCTTGTGGATACTGAATAATTGTTAAAAAACACAGCCAGAATTAAAGAGATCATATTCAAATTCAAAACACAAAAAAAGATAGGGTATAAAAAAGCAAATAAGATCTTTTCTTATTAACTTTTCTAAATAATACAGTCATGAGCTTCGAAAGCAAACTTTGACTGATGGGTGAATGACCACAGGTCGCCAGGCTGGAGAAAATTTTCTCCATCCAATCTGAGTTCAATACAACTGAAGAAAAAAACTCTAATAATAATACAGGAAAGAAAGAAGGAAAAAAAAGTTTCAACTTATCCCTAACTTCTACAAACAAAATACTTTTAATTCATCGGAACCAACAAACCTCAAAAACAAGCTCGGAAGGTCCTCTCTTCTCTCTCTCCCGCAAAATCATTTTTCAAGAAAACATGACACCCATCTTCTTTGCAAAGTCATCTCCATCATCTTCATCAAGGTATTCCTCTTCCACCTCTCCATTCTCACCTTCCTCCAAGTTGTAGTCTTCCCCATCGCCCTGCTCATAATCAAAATCTCCTTCTCTGTGGTCGAAATTTTCCAGGACATGATCCTCTACTGCATCATCACCGATTGCACCTTCCTCAATATCTTCATCATATACATCATGCTTCATAGAGGATGGACCACCAGTTGTTTTGGCTTTCTCTTCCTGAACTTGTTTTTCTGTTTCAACCAAGGCAGAGTTGGATTCTTCCTTATTACCATCATACACAGTGCTTTTGATCGAGAATTCCTTACCATTCTTCTCATTGTTGTCTTCATTATAATATCCACCACTCTCAGAAACATGGGATTCAGCTCCTCTTTTTCGCTTCAAAATCTCACTAAGAGGTTTTGGCCCTTCAAATGAGAGACCATCCTCAGATTGTTGACGACTCTCTACTCTTGGGTATTTCCTCTTCCCCAATAATTGCCGATCATTAGTTTGCGGTTCATGGCCCTCACTAGTTATGCCACTTTTCAGCTCATATAGTCTTTTGGGGCCAGAGAACTCAGAGTTGTTATCAGTTATTATGTCTCTTCTTATACGACCTCTAAAATCTCTTCCCTCATCATTAGAATCCTCTTGCACCCTTCCTTTTATTCTGTCTCTCAACCTACCCTGGCTGGATGCTATGTGTGGCCTACCCGGGGATGATCTACCTCGATGTCTTCCCACGTCCATATCTCTCTCTGCATGGATAACATTTTCATTCACTGGAGATGTTGATCTCCCTGGAATTTTTATTCTTCCTCTAAGCCGACTACTAAGGGAACCCTCGTGTGAAGCAATGTGGTTTTCCCTGCGAGGGCCCCCCCGGTAATTCCGATCTTCAGCATGGCTGTCATGTGTACGTTCACGGCTAACGACTGATCTCAAACCATTACCCCTCCTTTGCTTTGAGATGCGGTGTCGAAGATCCACCAACTCCTCGGGGCTCTCGTCTCTGGGGTATCGCTTCCTTTCCACATGAGTAGAACCCCCAAGCATCCTCTCAGAAGACCGTCTTTGCTCCTCCCAACCAAAATGCCCTCCTTGCTGCCGCTCATAAGAATCATAATCACGCGGATCACGAAACATATTTCGTTCAACATCTGCCATCGAACTGTAATCCGCGGAGCGACCCAGATCATAGTCATTCATAGGATTCATATTCCGTCCGTCATGACCTCTTGCTCTTCCAAATTGCTCTTCACTGTGGTAATAATCAGAATCTCTGAGCTCATCATCCACAAGAACATCAAATCCAGGGGAAGGCTCCCTAGAGAACTCATCTGCATCTTTACCGTTCAGAACATTATCATTATCTGATACATGGGACTGGTAAACACGGTTAGACCTGCTGCTGTTTGAGATTTCATTCATAGGAGGAACACTACGTGGTCTGTACCTGGGGAGATCATCACCCAAGACTGAAGGCGGTGGTACGTTTTTGTCAACGACAACTCCATTTCTTGCTGCGGCAGCTTCTATCCTGGCTGAAGGTTTCCCTTGAGGAGGTAGCTCAACAGCCTTCGGGATGTTTGACTGTAAAACCTTCTGCTCCTGAGTACCCTTCTCAAGACCCCCAAAAGTCTTCTTGAGAGTAGGTGTCTCTGTAACAGGAGCAGCTGCTGTCGATTGTGTAACTTTACTACTGCCTGAGGTTGGTGGGTGCAAGAAAGGGCATCTATCACCTTTCAAACAGTAGCCTTTCTGGAAGAAAATACAAGGGACTCCTTGTTTACCCGCAACATAAGAAGGATGTCCAGCTGGTATTGCGGGAGTCTGTAGCTGAGGTACAGAAGGTCCGATGGGAGTAGGTACTTCGGCTCCCAACAATCCATCAAGAGGCTGAAAAGACAACATGATTACTCACAATCAATTATTCTCAAAAAATACAATTTTAATAATTAGTGCCAACAAAAAGAAACACTTACAGGATGCCGGAAAGCGCATTTTGGATTCAGGCAGTTTCCATTTAACCAGTACCAACAATCCCTGGGATTAACCCGTGCAATGTCACTATGGCGGTACTCACACTCACTTCCCTGTTAACAGGTGGTAACGGAAAAAGCATCAGATAAAAATTCATGGCTAAATCTTGTGAAGTCATTTACTCATTACATACTGGAATAAAATAATTACTGGATCCACTTGCCACATATGTTGAAACGTCATCTCACTCGTCACCCTCTTCAAAAAACTGAATAAGACAATCACAATTGGACTTCTTACCTAACTGAAATAAATCTAGCTAAAGAACATTCACATCGTTTCCTTGGCTACATCTACCATGCTAACCGTTTCACTAATCCTCTCTCCATAACAAAAAAGGAAACAGTACACTGCATGTATAGCATGTATAGCACGTGGAGGCACATCTATCATACGTTTGATGCCCTAATTCAGTTGAATCAGTAAAAGTGTAAAACTCCACCTTTGACAACGTTATTCTTGTGGTATTTTAGCCAAGTTCAACACAATAATCTCAGAAGGTAAACAACCTCTCAATTTAAGATCAGTATCCGACCATTCCTGAGAAAAACTATCCAATTCTGTGATCAGCTCTCTCTCTCTACACAAACACCCCCCCTACCTCCATCAAAGTTGCAATTGCAAGGGGAAGAATTATCACTAAAAACTACAAACTAGATAGAACCAAGAGATTCAATGGGCTACTAAATGGTTCCATACATCATAAACAATATACAGCTCAAATGATTACGTACACGGGAGTTGATTTCTTGCAATTCATACAATCAGCTTGCAACGATAACGACAAATTACTTCAGTACACACCCTAAACCTAAAACAAGATCCAACAGAACATCGAATCTAGATCCCCCAACCAAATAAATTCAACATAACATAATATCTCACAAAAAGACCAGATCCAACAAGAAAAAATTAACCAAATTTCAAAACCCTAAAATCCAAATTAAAAAAAACAACAGAAAAAATAAAGTAAGAAAAAGAAGAAACGAAACCTTTTTGCAAGTCAAAGGAGAAGCAAGGAAGTAGACGCAATCGGTATTTCTCTTCAAGAATTCTTCTTCCGGAGTCATTGCTACGGCAGCAGTCAATGATGTAGGCGTCGGGGGATGTTGTTGCTGCTGCTGCTGTTGAGGAGTAGCACCAACCATGGCCGCGGTTCCGTTTAATTATTAAAGAATTAAACCCTAAAAAACTGATCTTGTATCGAAATTATCCAGATCTAGGGTTTGCGGTTCCGTCAGCTCACCTTATCAATCACAGCTACATAAAAAATCAATCTATATATATAGACATGTATGAATATACACCGAGAGAAAGAGAAAGGCAAGAAGCTTTAGAGAGAGAGAGAGAGGCGCTGAAAGGAGAAACAGAGTTTGAAGCTTTAAGCTTTGGGGGGGAAAGATAAACAACACACACACAGTTCGCTCGCGTTCCTATTTTCACAGTATTTTTTCGTTTTGATTTTTTTTTCTCTCTCTCTATTTCTTTTATGTTTGGTTTGGGTTGGGTTGGGTTGGGGTTTTTATGAAAAGTGTTATCTGAACAGAACTGAACGTGTGGCGAATCTTTTTACTTAAAAACTCTTTTGACTGTTTTGAACTAATGGGCCTCTGGTTTTTAAGGTATCATTATTCTTGGGCTATTCTTGGTTACTACTTCCCCTCTCCCCATACTTCATCTGGACGTTACATTGTTTTGATTGGACAATATATTTACATGTTTAAATATAAATAGAGTATTCAAATTTGTTATCAAGAGAATGCATGTCACTGTCTCAGTCTTCTAAACACAAGTGAAAAATAATTTCTGTTTTTATTCAAATTTCTTATATGCAAAATTTCTAAAACTAGGATAGCATGATGCTATGCATCTCCATACAAAAATAGCATTTTGGGAAAACCCTTAAAACACCAAAACTTGGTTCGTGTTTTTCATAAAAGTGAAAATCTTTAAGCATTCACATGTGAAAACTAGGGAAGTTGAATGGTGTTATTTTTCTTCGCTCGAGAGCATGTAAAGCTACACAATAACTACATTTGACGGCTATTTCCCTTGCATGTTCTATTTCCAATACATCTCGTCTTCACCATCCCTAAATGGTAGTACCATCAATCAATGTTTTAATAATCGCTAGGCAGCTGCCAGGTGGTACACCGGCGACCATCGCTTAGGGCCTAGAATTAAAATATAATTACCCTTATTTTGATTTTAAAAAATTTATGTAACATGATTACCCTTATTTTAAAATTTATTTTCTTTTTTTATTGAGTTATTAGGAAAAAATTAAAATCACAAAATCTAGTTATTAAATGGTGAAATCAATATATTGTGTTTATTTGTCTTTATACCATTTCCAATTCAATTATTTATGGAGCGTTTGGCAGTATTCTTTCTTTTGAAAGTGCCCAAGTGTGTTTTTTTACAATCTTATTAGCAAAAAGTGAAAAAGTTAAAATATAAAAACAAAAAAATGACACACACACTCTCTCTCTCTCCGTCCATTATTGTGCCTCTTGTGACTCTCGAGTTCAAAGGCAAAAGAAATCAGAAAAGTCCCCTTCCCTTGTCTCACACCTCCAGCTCCGACCAACCTCCCTTGCAAACCCAACTTCCAATTCTCCCGCCTCCTTCCCTCCTACGGTCCAAAGAAAACCTCCTTCCCCATTTTCCCTCTCCCCACCAACCCCAAATTTGATAATAAAAACCCATAAATTGACATTGATGCTGACCCGTAGTAGGCTCTTCTCGCTTCACCTTCAAAGGAATCAAAGAGTTTTCAATCGGCCCTTGAATCAAGATTTGGTAATTATTAATTAGTTCGTTTTATCTTTGTAGAGGGTTCTTGAATATCTTTTTTTTTGTTTCAGTAGGATTGGGCGTTAATTGGTGCCTAGAGTGACTAGTCGACGCCTAGGGCACCTGGTCAGCGATTTTTTCATCGAGCGATTTCTTTGAGGTAGCGTCTAGTACCTAGGCAGAGCCTAGATCGAGTTTTAGAACACTACCATCAATAAAATCTCCAGCTTAAAAAAAGTTGTATCAAATCGTCTCTCCATCATCTAGCATCAACATTTTAAAGATCTTTAACAAACAAATCTGGGAAGGCTTGAACAACCCTAGGTAGACGATTTTCGACTCCTGAACCCACCAATCTTTTACAACGTTGATCTACTTCCATCGACACTTTGAGTTCAAAGTACCCAACCTCAATAGATTTTTCTCCATTTCCAAGATAAGTTTGCCTTTGTTGTACACTCCAAAAAACTTTTGTTGTTATAATACTTCAACAAAAGAGATTTGCCATGAAGAATCTAAATGTTTGACTAATCATCCTGTTGTTTTTGTCATCAATGCTTTATTTAAACGGCCATATTTGTTAGTCATTGTCCTTCTTCTTTCTTGTATTTTCACATGTAATAGAATAATTTTATCAGTAATGCTTGTAATTATGTTTTTATTCCATCATAAGATCTAGCAAACATTCTAGTTAATTTTTCTAAATAGATTGTGTGGCTACTTGATATTGAACATACAATAGATAGGCATATGTTTTATCAAAGGAAGTTTGCCTCCTCTGGACAATAACTTTGCCTTTTGGCTTAGCTTCTTTGCTACTTTCATGATAATGCACTAAATTATTTTTTTCTTTTTCAAACAAAAAATCATATTTAAGCCCCCCCGGTATTTACTATGTTTTACTTCCTACGTTTCCTTCAAAAAGTCATGTTTGAAGAGTTTAATAATTAAGGAATATATTAATGTCATTAGAGTTTATCATAATTACAAAAATACTTAAACACAATCAATATGCTTACAACATAAGTGGAGGGTAAAGATGAAATGTTAAAGAAAATATAAACATAATTTTTTTAAGTAGACTATTTAAGTTTAAATATTCCAAAATAGAATAGTAGATTATTTGCCTGAAACAAAAAGGTGGAAGCATATCTAAGGCATATAGTCACATGGAATATGTTGTACGACCCTTTGACTAAACTAAACCAATTGCTTATAGTTTCTTTCAACTTCATGCGCAAAACATGGTTCTTCATAGAGAGTATGCTCTCATACCACCATCTCAAAACCAATTGGTTTGTGAGAGATGTAGCCATGTGATCTATATTAATTGATTGTTAGGCTTGATTGTATCTAGAGATGACAAATGAGCGGGTATGAGCGGCGTCAATATGGGCAAGGAGATTAAATGGGTTGGTGAATAAGTGCTCATTTAATAACATGGGCATATGGACGTGTAACAAATGGGCTCATACCCATTTAAAATTAAAGGCAAAATTCGGGCCGGTCCATGATAGATGTGTTTTATACGCATCTATTGGGTACTTTTATAGCTTAGAAATAACAATTTCACGAGGCTTTTGGCTACTAATATAGGTTTTGAACTTTATTGTGAGTTTCAGAGTTTTAGGTGAAATTATGAGAATTACAAGGCTTTTAATGTAGGTTTCAAGGAAGGGGGCAAAGTGCAAACATTGGAAAGCTGACTGAATTGAAGAAGGAAACCCCTTGCGGACGCAAAGGCCTTGCAGTTGCATTCTAGCTGCACCTTGCCCCCACAAGCCTCCCAGATCCTGAACGGCAGTTTAACCCTATTGTATCTCCTTCCCCAGAACACCCTAGTATAAATATTAGCCATGTAGCCTAAAGCCAAAGACGGTTTTCTACACTGATTTTAGTGTGTAATACATAGTTTTTAGTATTTGTAATTATAGTTCGAATATCGTTCATGTATTCTTTCATTCCAATGATCTGTTCATTTCCAATAATGAACTAACCGCTCATTAATTTAGGAATTAGGAGGTAACTTGTATCGAATCTATTGCTCAATATATATTTTCATTCAATCAAATCTTGTTGATTATAATGTTTATCAATCTCTTTACCGTATAGCTTTGACCAAATGAATGGAATCGCAAGTAGTAAAAACCTAGAGGTGTGAATAACTGCACGACCATATGCATATGTCGTACACTGACTCACCATTGTGATAAATTGATATTATTGATGCACGAGAGTGATAAGTTAGGGTCATGTTCATATATATGTTCCTAAGTGACATATAGAAAATTCATATGTTCTTGTGCTTAAGGGTATAGATTGGATGAATTATTTAGGATGGAGACTGGATTATAATTTGACAATTTATACCAATCTTAGTGAATGAACCCAAGATTAAATAAATTGATACTTTAATTTAAAGAGCAATAGAGTAGATATAAGTGAATCCACATTCTAGATTTCCATCCACCATTAGATCCTCGTATATGTGATTACAGCTTTAAACTATTAAAATAGACTTCCTGCTTTCTTTAGAATAAATTAGAGTGCATAAATAAAAACCCTCCTTAGTTTAATTATTATCGGTTTATTTGCTATCTGATTACTTCTTATTTCTGTGGTTCGACTCTTGCTATCATAATTTATTCTACAATAGTCTTGTGCACTTGTAAGGCATAAATTTAAGACACATCAAGTTTTTGGCGCCGTTGCCGGGAACAAGCTAATTTATTGGTAACATTCGTTTTAAAATTCAATTTTTATAAAAATAAAATTACAAAAAGATTTTTAATTTATTTTTAGTCTAGTTAATTATTTGTTTTAATTTTTGCATTATATACACGGTCGTAGATCTCTAAATCCCAAGCTTACATATTTAAATCAAAATATAAATAATCTTTGTAAAAATCAGGAAGATCCTGATAATTTGGAGAACCCACCTGTTAATCAAGAACAACGTGAATAGAGAGGATCCTCTGGCTGATCCTCCAATGGATAATAATAATAATCAAAATCCTGAAAATCCGGTTCCTTCGGTGAATCAAAGAAGGGAGGAACTAGCTGCTCGAAATATGGAAGTGGTAGTAAATCAAAAAACGTTAAATGATTATGGTTGTCCCATGCTGAATGCGACACCACCATGCTTAGTATTACCGGATGCTATAAGAAATTTTGAACTTAAAGACCATTTTTACAATATGTTGCCTTCATTCCATGGATTGCCATCCGAAGACCCAGTAACTTTTGTTAAAGAATATAGTTTTATGACTGATAATTTTCCATTATGAGGTCTAACGGATGACCAATTAAAAATGAGATATGTTCAATGCGCATTAAAAGATGCAGCCGAAAGATGGTTTATGAACTTAGCACCTAGAAGTGTTTATACTTGGGCTCAACTATATGATTTGTTTATGGGAAAATTCTAATCAACATGCATCTCTATCTGACTATAGAAAGCAAATTATAGCTTTTCAAACAGAACATGTAGAAACATTCCATGAGGCATGAGATAGATTTAAAAATTTAACTTATCATGTGTCCTCATCATAATCTATCTCAAGATATGTTAGTAACTCAATTTTATCATGCTCTTTCTTATGCTCTGCAAAATATGGTAGATAGTGCAGCCGGTGGTTCTATCAGTAGAATGACACCAGCTGAATTGGAAATTTTATTTGAGATGTTAAGTGTAAATTCTCAACAGAAAAATACTAAAGAAAAAAAATAGAAGTTTGTACCAAGTTCAAGATAATTCAGATACTCAAACACAAATAGAACAGTTGAAGGCACAAATGGAAGCCATGTTACAAAGTAGATCTCAAGTTCAAGAAGTGTGTGTTATTTGTGGATTAAATTCTCATGCTACTAATTTTTGTCTATCTAGTTCTTTGTATCCTGAATAGGCAAATGCTATGAATCTATACCCTCCAAGACAAAGGAATGATCCATATTCCAACACATACAATCCAGGTTGGAGGAATCATCCTAATTTTTCATGGAGAAGAAATAAGCCTTTGCAGCCTCAACAATTTCCCAAGCAAGGACCGTTGCAAATTGAAGAAGAAAAAAATAACGGATTTGAAGGTAGGCAAACTGTTTTCAACAGGAAATTATTGGAAACCATAGACAACTTGAAGAAAGACATTACTCAAGCTTTACAAGGTAGAGAAGAAGGGAAGTTCCCTAGTCAAATAGAACAAGCAAAATCTTTCACTACTCTACGTAGTGGTAAAGTCATTGAAGAAGAGGTAAGTGATCCTACTCATTCTACTGATGTTTTTGATAATGTAGATAATCCTGGTGAAGAAACTCAAGCAAAAGCGGTAGAAAAAGAAATTCAAGATAAAGACACACTAGAGAAAGAAAAAGAACAAGAGGCAGAACCTCTTGAGGAACCGTATGTTGCTCCTCCACCATATGTTCCACCAATACCATTCCCTGGTAGGTTGATGAAAAACAAAATTGATAAACAATTTACGGAAATCTATAATATGTTGTCCAAGGTGAATGTTAATCTTCCTTTGCTCAATGTTATTAAAAATATTCCGACATATGCTAAATTTTTCAAAGACCTCCGCTCTAGGAAACACAAATTTGAAAAGAATGAGAAAATAATTGTTTCTGAAAACGTTAGTGCAGTATTACAACCTGAACTCCCCCCAAAATTAAAAGATCCAGGTAGTTTCAATATCCTAGTCTCCTTGGGTAGTTCGAAAAAGATGAGAGTTGTGCTTGATTTAGGTGCGAGTATCAATTTAATGACTTTCGCTGTTTACAAACAATTAGGTTTAGGAGAATTAAAACCCACTACTATGTCCTTACAGTTAGCCGACCGTTCGGTCAAACATCCTTTATAAATAGTAGAGGATATTTTAGTTCAAGTGGATAAGTTTATCATACCAATTGATTTTGTGGTTCTTGAGATTGAAAGAAAAATATGCACAAATAATGAAGTTAGAAAAAGAGATGTTCGGAGAAGATTATAATCATGGAGACTTCCCCGATTTAGTATTTGATATGGAAGAATTAGAAAGGAAAATCCTTGAGGAGGATGCCAAAAAGGAAAAGGAGAAACTAGAAGCTCCTAAAGATGAAAGTGAAAGTAAAGAAGAAATAGAAATTGATAAAGATCTAGAAAAAGAAGAATTTGAAATTCCTAAGGAGGATCAAAATGAAAAGGTTAAACTTGAAATTCCAAAGTGTATCCCATATATTAAATCGCCTCTTGATTTAGATTTAAAGTCATTACCATCTCACTTGAAATTTACATTTCTTGGGGAAGGTAAAACTTTATTCGTTATAATTGCTGCGGATTTAACGGAAGAACAAGAAGCAAGCTTGTTAAAAGTTCTATGGACAAATAGAGAAGCTATAGGTTGGTCTTTAGCTGATTTGAAAGGCATTAGTCCCTCTATGTATATGCATAGAATTCATTTGGAAGAAGGTACCAAACCTTCTAAAGAACGTCAAAGAAGGCTTAACCCACATATGGAAGAAGCAGTTAGGAAAGAAGTGCTTAAACTTCTTGATGCGGGTATAATCTACCTGATATCCGATAGTAAATGGGTAAGTCCAGTCCAAGTAGTTCCTAAGAAATCAAGAATTAATGTTATTAAGAATGAGAAAGATGAGTTAGTTCCCACAAGAACTATTATAGGCTATAGAATGTGCATTGATTTAAGGAAACTAAAAGCGGCAACAAAGAAAGATCACTGTCCTTTTGGTACCTTAGCATTTAGAAGGATGCCCTTTGGATTATGTAATGCCCCTGCCACTTTTCAAACATGCATAATTTCTATATTTTCTGATTTAGTTAAAAGATGTGTAGAAGTGTTCATGGACGATTTTTTAGTATTTGAGAAATCTTTTGATGATTGTCTATAAAATCTAACATCAGTTCTAAAAAGATGTTGCGAAACTAATTTGACCCTAAGTTGGGAGAAAAACCATTTCACGGTTAAACAATGGATAGTTTTAGGTCATATTGTGTTTAACAAAGGAATTGAGGTAGATAAAGCCAAAATCGAAATTATATCACAATTAACTCCCCCAACTATAGTCAAAGGTGTTAAAAGTTTTCTAGGACGTGCAGGTTTTTATAGAAGATTTATAAAAGACTTTTAGAAAATCTGTAAACCTCTATGCAATCTATTAGCAAAAGATACTGAATTTATTTTCTATCAAGAATGTTTAAATGCATTTAATCTGTTAAAAGAATAATTAACAACAACTCCTATTTTAACTAGCCTTGATTGGTCTCTCCCTTTCGAGATCATGTGTGATGCATCAGATTTTGCTGTTGGAGCTGTGTTAGGACAAAAGGTAGATAAGAAGCCTCATGTAATTCATTATGCGAGTATGACATTGAATGATGCACAACTCAATTACACCACCACTGAAAAAGAATTTTTAACAGTTGTGTTTGCATTAGAAAATTTTCGATCCTACCTGTTAGGTTCAAAAGTTATTATATTCTCTGACCATGTAGCCATAAAATATCTTTTGAGCAAAAAAGATGCTAAGCCTAGGCTCATTAGATGGATGTTATTATTACAAGAATTTGACATTATTATTAAAGATAAAAAGGGAACAGAAAATGTTGTTGCCGACCATTTGTCTAGGTTGGAATTTTTACCTTTGATTGAGCGTCAACTTCTTGATAATGAAATCCCCATGAATGATGACTTTCCTGATGAACAATTGTTAGCAGTTAAAAATTATGAACCATGGTATGCTGATTTTGTGAATTACCATATAGCAAACATCATAAATCCTGATTTTGATTTTTATCAAAGGAAGAAATTTTTGGCATATGCTAAAAAGTATTTTTTTTGGGAAGAACCTCATTTATTCAAAATATGTTCAGACTCTTTAATTAGAAAATGTATTCCAGATCAAGAACAACAAAGTATTATGACATTTTGTCATGAATACTCTTGTGGTGGTCATTTTAGTAGAACTAAGGGTGTGCAAGATTTTTTCTGAACCGTACCGAACCAATCAAAACTGGATCGGACCAATACTTTGGTTTGGTCCTGGATCTGAATTTTCATAGAACCGGACATTTGGGTTGGTCCCGGTTCTCGGACTAAAAAAACACGGAACCGGACCGAACCGACCCAATATGTTATTTATTTATTTATTTTATTATATATATTATAGAAGTATATAAGTGTGTGTATATATATATATATATATATATATATATATATATATATATATATATATATATATATATATATATATATATATATATATAATATTTTCTTTGTTTTACTTTTTAGTTTGTACTCTGTTGTTATTTTGTTTCCACCAGTTTGTTATGCTATGATTTATGATTTGGACATTTTTAATTGTTAAATATACTTTTATCGAATGTTTTTTAATCTTTTTATGAAGTTTTAGTCTTTAAAATTTTAATATATATTTGTTTTAAACAATTAAAAAGTAAAAAAAATCATAGTATTGGTCAAGTCCTGGTTCTCATGCATATTCGATTAGTTTTGGACCGGACCAATCTATTGGTTCTCATACATATTGGGTTGGTTCCGGTTCTAAATTTTTTAAGAACCATACTATTGGTCTGGTTCCGATTTTCTCTTTTTTTCCAAAAAAAATGGACCGAACCGGACCAAGCACACCCCTAGGTAAAACTGCTAGGAAAATCTTACAATCTGGTTTGTACTGACCTACTATTTTCAGAGATGCTAAAATATTTTGCAAAACATGTGATAAATGTCAAAGGACTGGTGGAATTAGTAAAAAGAATGAGATGCCCTTGCATTATAATCTAGTAATTGAAATTTTTGATATATGGGGTATTGACTTTATGGGTCATTTTCCAGTTTCAAATGGTTGTGAATATATTCTAGTTGTAGTAGATTACGTGTCAAAATAGATAGAAGTCATTGCTACCCGAAACAATGATGGTCAAACTGTTGTCAAGTTTTTGGATGACCATATATTTACTCGGTATGGAGTACCAAAAGCAATAATTAGTGATTAAAGAACACACTTCACGAATCGTTTAATGAACGCGTGCCTTAGGAAACATGGTGTGAGTCACAAGTTGGCCACTCCATATCATCCTCAAACCTCTGGCCAAGTAGAAGTTAGTAATAGACAAATAAAGGCAGTCCTTGAAAAGACTGTTAGACCAAATAAGAAGGATTGGGAACCAAAACTCAAAGATGCTCTTTGGGCCTATAGAACTACCTATAAGAACCCAATAGGAATGAGTCCTTATAGAATGGTGTATGGTAAAACATGCCATCTTCCAGTGGAAATTGAACATAAAGCTTATTGAGCTATTAAAACTTTTAATTTTGACATAGCTTTGGCTAGTGAAGAACAGATGTTTATGCTAAATGAGTTAGAAGAACACAGGCTAAATTCGTATTAGAATGCGAAAATATATAAAGAAAAAACCAAAAGATACCATGATATAGGAATTACTAAAAAAATGTTACATCCAGGATTAAAAGTGCTTCTTTTCAATTCTAGACTGAGATTATTCCCAGGAAAGTTAAAATCGAAATGGTCTGGTTCTTTCATAATAGTACGAATTAACCACATGGAACAGTTGATATTAAAAACCCAAAGACCGATGAGATTTTTAAAGTAAATGGTCACCAACTCAAACCTTATTTTAAACCCATGTCAGTAGAGAGAACAATTGAATTCATTCGTCTATCTGACACCGAGCCCCCAAAAGATTAGGTTTGCAGTTAGGTCGAACAAAAAACGTTAAACACGTACGCTAGGTGGGAGGTAACCCACTTTGATGAAAATTTTATTTGCTTTTGTAGTGCAATTTAAATATGTTTTCCAATGCTTGTGTTTGTTGATTCGATAGTAATGCATGTAAATTGATTCCCACTTCATATATTCATATTATTCGCAAGCTCATTGTGTTAGCATAATCTTAGCTATTGCAAGTAATTGGGGTATGAAAACATTGTATGTCATACATAGGAAGTGCATGAGATTGATGTATAAGCATTTGAAATCCATGGTGTTCTCTCTTTCTGTGATAGACCGGGTTCGAATGGTAGATTGCATATTTTGTGTTGCATGTATTTTTATTGAAAATCCTGATTTTTAGAATGAATGTTGTGCTTAGCTTAATAAAACTGTTTAAGTTAAGAAATTTTGCATGACTGATCAGCACACACACACGGAGATGTTAGGACCAGTCGTAGTTTGAGTATAAGTAAGTTTTTTCTGTGAATAAGTCTGCACATATGTGGTGAGCATCTTTCTGAGGCATATATGATATGCCATGCTATTGTGACTTGAGAATTAACCCAAAAAGATTTTTAGTTATTTATTTTGTATTTATTGTTTTTAGTGTAATTCTTTTCTGCTTTTATATTTAATAGCCTTTGTATTTATCTGCATAGTCGAGTCGCTCGTAAAAGTCTCCTCGAGTTTATGGGTTTCTAGAGGAGTGTAAATAGTGTCACCCTCCAAGAAGATTTTCTTAATTTTTGTAATGTAATTGCTTTTGTATTTATTAGTATTGTTTTCTCGTGAACGAGCAAAGTCTAAGTTTTTGGGTATTTGATAGATGTGTTTTATATGCATCTATTGGGTACTTTTATAGCTTAGAAATAACAATTCCACGAGGCTTTTGGCTACTAATATGTGTTTTTGAGCTTTATTATGAGTTTCAGGGTTTTAGATGAAATTATGGAAATTACAAGGTTTTTAATGTAGATTTCAAGGAAGGGTACAAAGTGAAAACATTGGAAAGTTGATTGAATTGAAGAAGGAAACCCCTTGCGAATGTAAGGGTAGGAGGCCTTGCCCCCACAAGGTCTCCAGTGTGTCAGCCCGGTTCCACAAAGGCCGCATTCTAGCTGCACCTCGCCCCCGCAAGCCTCCCAGATCCTGAACGACAGTTTAACCCTAATTGTATCTCCTTCCCCCGAACACCTTAGTATAAATATTAGCCATGTAGCCTAAAGCTAAAGACGATTTTCTACATCGATTTTAGTGTGTAATACATAGTTTTTAGTATTTGTAATCATAGTTCGAAGATCGTTCATGTATTCTTTCATTCTAATGATCTGTTCATCTCCAAGGAAGAACTAACCGCTCATTAATCTAGGAATTGGGAGGTAACTTGTATCGAATCTATTGCTCAATATATATTTTCATTCAATCAAATCTTGTTGATCATAATTTTTATCAATCTCTTTACAGTTTAGTTTTGATCAAATGAATGGAATCGCAAGTAGTAAAGACCTAAAGGTGTGGATAACTGCACTGCCATATGCATATGTCGTATATTGGCTCACCATTGTGATAAATTGACCTTATCAATGCACGAGAGTGATAAGTTAAGGTCAGGTTCATATATATGTTCCTAAGTGACAGATAGGAAATTCATATGTTCTTGTGCTTAAGGGTATAGATTAGATGAATTATTTAGGATGGAGACTGAATTATAATTTGACAATCTATACTAATCTTAGTGAACGAACCAACGATTAAATTGATTGATACTTTAAGAGTAGATATAAGTGAATCCACATTCCTAAATTTTCCTCCGCCATTAGATCTTCATATGTATGATTACTACTTTAAACTATTAAAATAGACTTCCTGCTTTCTTTAGAATAAATTAGATTAAATAAATAAAAACTCTCATTAGTTTAATTGTTACCAGTTTACTTGCTATATGATTATTTCTTATCTCTGTGTTTCGACCTTTGCTACCATAATCTATTCTACAATAGTCTTGTGCACTTGCAAGGTATAAATTTAAGACACATCAGTCTACTTTCCCAAATTTCTAATCGCTAAATGACATTTTTTTATGAAAAAGGAAAAAGTCACTTTTGAACGCGAAAAGACTGTGATACCCTTAATGAGCAATAGGCGAGCTACGTCAAATTTATATATTGTGGTGCAAAGTTTATAAAGTGCAACTTTATATATCGCGGTGCAAAATTTCTTTTATCAATTAATTTTCTATATTTTTGCACCGCGATTCAAAAATTCATTTAAAAATATTTTTTACTGCAAGTTTTTATGTCGCAGTGTAAAGTTTATAAAGTGCAAATTTATTTATCGCGGTGCAAAGTTTCATTCATCAATTAATTTTACATATTTTTGCACCGCGGTTCACAAATATATTCACCGTGATTCAAAGATTTTGAAAGATATATATCGCGGTGCATTTATGTTGTTAACCAGTGTTCATAGCAATTAATATTTATTAGCTTTTGCATTATTTAAGTTTTAATAGACAAATTGAAGTAAATAGATATTTGTATCGCAGTACAACTTTTTATATATCGCGGTTCATAGTTTTTATACATATGTTTTGCACTATAATATATAAAAACTATACACCGCGGTACAAAAAAAAATTATAAATATTAATTGAAATACTAAATGTTAATTTTTTACAAAAAAACTATAAACAAGAATTTATATCGTGTTACAACATTATTATACATAGCGGTACAAATTAAATTTGAAATATAGGTTTTGCACCATAGTATATACAACTAAGAGCTGCGGTTTAGAGGTTGGTCATCCGTTACACGCATCTCGTTCTCATTAAGGGTATCGTAGTCTTTTTTCCGTCCGAAAGTGACTTTTTGCGGTTAAAAATAAAAATAAGGTACTTTAACAAATAAAAATTTGAAAAAACAATTTTTTTTCTAAAATTAACCTATATATCTACGGTTAATGCCCAGATGAGCTTACAATGTAATTGGGCCTCTTGGGCTTATTCTATCTTTAACAACTCCCCTCAACTCGTACACATAACTTTTGTGAAGTGTTTAAGTTGGAGAATTGCAAACAAATGAGCCTTAATAAGCCACAGACTTTTCAAGCCAAATAGAAACAATCTCTAACAAGATGTCAAGCAAGTTATGTGGAACCCATAAACGGTTAACATTTGTAGTAGATGTTGAGAAGCCCAAACAGGAGACAATCCCGGAAAAGCTTACTCGATAAATGGCTAGTAGAAGACGATTGAGTATCTCAGATTGAACTTTTATGTCCATAAGAATACATCCTTAATCCAATAAGAATACATCCTTAATTCAATAATGTGGATCGAACGTCCAAAAAAAAAAAAATCAACCAAGTCACTATTTAGCAGAAATCTCTTTATCTAGCAAATATCTGCCCATTCATATGACACTGAGCCTCTACTGCATCATAAGCATCCTTAAACTACACAAACAAAAACCCACAAGCGTTCCCAAGTGTAATAGTTCTTTGGGAGATAGACATCCCTATCTACTCAAAATCTTTTAAATGGAACTCGAAGCTCTTCCCCCTGCAATTCAAAGGAATATTTCGAACCAGGTGGCTACCATGATTCTGGTCATTGTGCCTCCCATAGAGATGTTAATCGGTCCAGCCCTAACGATTTCCATCCAACCCTAACGGTTCCGGTCCAGAATAGGTCCAGTTTAGTCGATTATCACTGTTGTCCGGTCAAAAACCTAACGGTTTCGGTCTGACCCTGTCGGTTTCGGTTCAAACCTGCGGTTTCCAGCCAATGATTAAACTTGTACGTTTTTTCCCAATTTCGAGGCTTGTACGCTTATTTTAGCGTATTATACGCCTCCCGTATATTATACTAACTATATTAAAGCTGTTAATCGGTCCAACCCTAACGGTTTTCTGTATTATACTCGGTTTTCTGTATTATACTCATCCCGTATATTACTAACTACACTAAACCGTATGCAAGTCGGCTTCCGGTTCAACCCTAACGGTTTTCGGTCTGGCCCTAACGGTTTCGATTCCTAAACGGTCCGGCTTAAACGGTTCATCTAAAATTTCAACTCTAACGATTTAGATCTAGTCGATCAAAAACCTAACAATTTCGGTTCGGACCTACGGTTGTCGACCCTATTAACATCTCTAGCATCCCACCACATTCACCGCCATGTCCCCTTCTTGGAGGGCTTCTGGGTCGACCTCCACCATATCATCTTCCTGGGGGACTATAGTATTATGGGCTAGATCTCGGCATGATCAATTGAGCTGAGTCAACTCAGAAGCTTTAACTCGGTGATTAACAAGAATTTCTCTACCGATTATCTTGAAATCCAATTCTCAATATGCAAAATACAAATCTATAAATCTAACAGAGAATTTAGTAAGAAAATTGAGAATTATTGAAAGAGATCCGAGTCGTCAGAACAAAAAACCTTGGGTAAGAATGGCGACGAACAAGCAAGATCACAATAGAGGCCTTCCGACGTTCACGATCACGACTCTCTCTCTTCCGACATCTCTGAATAAATGCTCTGATTGGACTGTCATTAAGGCATCGACAAGGCGGTTTTCGTGTCAAAGAAGAGCGTGGCTTCGTCGGAATAGTACAAATCATATCGTCTCCGACGGCCGAATTGGATCTTAATCTCTGTTTCTGAGGGAGGATCCGCCGTTGGATCGGACCAATATATTACTAGCAATCATCGGCATTGTGTGGATTCATAAAGAGATTGACGGATGACTCTCTAGATCTACAGAAGCTGATATAATCTATTGCAAATGAAATGGTGATTTTCAGATTTTGAATTTCGAATTGGGTCGGATGAAAATTGATTTTCAAAATGAACAGAGTTGTGCGAAAGAATTGAATCAGAATCAATGCTCTAATACCGTGTTAATTTTTGTCGATTGAGGATGGGACCACGATTAATGGTGGTGGCCAGAGGTGAAGAAGATGAGAGATCGCAGAATAAGGAGAGAGAGAGAGAGAAAAAAAATTGTTTATTGAATTGAGTTAATGAAAATTTTGATTAGTTTAATCATTTATTACAAGCCTATATATCTATGGTTAAGAGTTAGTAGATTTGGGTACAAGACCAAGGATCGAGTCCTAGCAACCGCAGTGTGGGGGTTTCATCCTCTTGTGGGGGTGGCTCCTTGTAGGTACTGCTGGCCCTCCTGCTATCGCCGTGATTTTCCTCACACGTGGGGGTGGGGTGTGGGGCTCTCGGGGGAAGAGTTTCCCCTTTTTTGGGTACATAAATGACAAAGATCCAATGGTTGAGAGAATTTGTTCTTACAAGACGCGCGCGCACACACACGTTTGTTTAGAACAAAACACATAATTGTTTGAATATACATGCATTTGTTGGAAAAACAGGTTCAAATAACTTGTTGTGACCTGTAAAACACGTATAGGCAAAGACAGAGACTATGTAAATGTACCTTCCACTTAGCATTCCGGAACAGTGCACTGTCCCCGTTAAGCAAATCCTCGAGCCTGTCCAAGCTCTTTCTTAACGTCCATTATCACTTTAGCCAAATCCTTATCTTCATCAGCATGAAAGAAGCACTGACGAACTTTAGCATCAATGACCACCTCTTCCCAGATTGATCCACTATTAGATAGTGTTATTTCATTCCCCAAAATCCACAAAGCATGCCTGGATTTTCAGAATCTTAAAGTATAAGCTAGAAGAAACAAAGAAGTTAAATAAACCATGATTATGAGCCGATTTGAAGCCATACCTAGCCCTCGTCAAAGCAACATTAGTTCTTTGCGGATTAGACATGAAACCAACGAAACCACCTTTATTGGATCTTACAGTTGATACAATAACAATATCTTCTTCCCCACCTTGAAATCCATCGATTGACCTCACCTTAACAGTGAATTGAAGTTGCCATTTCTTTCAAACTTCTGACCAAGTTTTTGTTCGATGGCTGCTACCTGGGCAGAGTATGGAGATACCACCCCTACACTAACCTTCTCATTTGAAGCATCACATGCTGTACATGGAAACAATTATGGTATAAACTTAGTACACTCTCAACCGCTTAATATAAGATCTTTTTGGGATAACAAATGTTTGAACAACAAAGAAAAATAAATCATTTAAAAGGATTAGCCTAAACAATTTTTTTCTTAAATCATAGATTGTTTCTAAAGAACTAAAGAACAATCACATGGTAAGTTCAGTACAAGCAATGCAAAACATAGTCGGCCAATCGTGCAAAGTACCTTTATAGAGCAGCTGCACAATTTTGAAAAAAACTGCAACTTCAACAAAATTCTTACGGCTACCTGTCGCATCAACTAAATCTTTCCCACCAGAAATATTGACGAAAGAATATGGCCCAAACATCGGATTAGGAAGATAGTGTTTTCTGTAACTTTGGCATTTAACATTTGGGGCATTGACAATCCTGTTCTGGTAAAATTTTGAATTTGGAAAGGAACTTATGCTAGGATGCATTCGGTATTGAATATCTAGAAGATGCTTTGGACGACCCAATAGACTCAATCTCTCAAACAAACTTCTTCCGAGACCAGCTTTTTGAGATACCTACAAGAAACAAATCACGAGAACTTCTAAGAACATACTTTAAACAAATATTTCATTGATAATAAATTTATTGGCAATCACTCAATCAATAACTTACTTTGCTATTAACGTTTGCTGTTAACTGACATTCATCACCAATGAGAACAACATGGCTTGCACCCGGGATTTGTAGGGGAATTGTGGATTCGCACTCTTTGAGCTGTGCCGCTTCATCAATAACCAAGCATCTTACTGGATCTTTTCCCATTGAATGAAGCTTATATGAACTAGATGTGGTACAAAAGATCAAAGAAGTCTCTCTGAAACAGAACTCTTCTAATAAATATCTATTTGCTTCATTTGGAAGATTAAGTTTATCTAGTGAAAGCCTAACTTCTTTCAAATCACAAAGACATTTATCTCGCTTGCACAACAATCTTGATATATCCTCATGGCAGAATGCCTTGGGAAAACAAAGGCTTGATGGAGTCTAGCAAGTCAAACAGCGATTCAATTTTCTCGAAGCCACATGGCAGAATACACCTTTTAGGCATATGAGTGAAGAGATTATAGACATTCCTTTTCAATGATGAGAAGATAGATTCAAATTTATCTCTCCTAGACTGTATCAAGGAATTACCATCCACTTGCCATTCTTGAATTTCATCATATTCATAGGAACCACTGTCTTCAAGAAAGTCTACCATGGAACAGAAACTATGCTTCCATCCCCTTGCTGACCCAAAGCAGTCAACAAGCTTTTCAATACGGTGATCTAGATATATATTTTCAACGTCTGGAGTTATCTGGTCCTTTTTGCCAAATAGAAGAATGTCTCCCAGACAACAGAAACTCGAATTACTTGCAGCATTTTTTCCACTTTCCTCTCGCACAAGTTTTGCAACTCTTGAGGCCAGTTCCACAATGGCCACATTCGTAGGAGTACAAACCAAAGTCCTACAATTAAATTTCAAGAGGCCATAAAGCAACACGCTAACAGTTCTAGTCTTGCCAGTCCCTGGGGGTCCCCAAATGAGTTCCACACTGGGCTAGTGATTGCACTGGATTTTACGTATACAGCCAGAAACGGCTTCATACTGAGACGCGTTCAGGTCAGATGTCAAACTCAAACTTTCAGAGTGGTTTGGTTTGTTTCCATGGGGCATAATTCGCTGTTTCCACGATCCTGTTATTCATAGTCACATCATCAGTACCAGGCCCTAATTAATGAACGCATGAACAAAAATCTGGACGGAATATAAAGCTAAGTTCTGGACTAATCTTACCTCAGAATTAGATAGAATTTCTTTGAATAGCTCCAAATTGCGAAACAAGTGCAAGGCATCCCATATTCGTTTGTTTGTAGTTATGGTCGTTACAAAAACCACAATAGAATACATCTGTATCCTTTCGGTCGTATCAATTTCCTTTGAGGCTTTGATTCTAAAACTCGCAGCCCCGTCATCTCTTGAAACACGAGTGATGTATCCAAAACACCAAGACCTCCCAACCTGCTTTAAGTCAAACACTGACTTTGGTATCTCCTCTGCAAAAACAACAATATCTCCATGTCCAGGCAATGATCTATAGGACTCTTTCCCGTTAGGACTAGAACTGTTTCTCCAATGATCAAGCTTAACATCGTACATTCGCTTTCCAGATGGTGTGGCCTTGTTCACGGAGATCACTTGAGCAAACGGAGCATCGGGTAAAGCCTCCATTTTCGAAGATAGTTCTGCTCGTATTTCTTCCAGTAAAGGACTGAGAAACGAGTTGAAATAATGCTCAACAGACTGAAAGGAGTCGGGTATCCTTTCCACCTGATAATGATATATAGCAGCAATTACACACAAACTTACTCCGAGTTTATTAAAAGTATCTAACATATGAAATTCCTTCAAGCAAAATAGACCAACTCAAGTTTACCATCAGATCAAACTTCTTACATGAACCAACACTTAATGTTCAAATCTCGTAAAAAGTTAATGGAAATTTCATACTAGAGAATAGGTACGTAGTTTAAGTAACATCAAAACTTGTAGATAATTGGTTTTCGAGACAAAAAAATTAAGAAAAGAAGTAAGAAAGCGAACTGAGCTTATGTTCGTAAAGGTCGCCATTGAGGATGTCATCAAAGGACCATGAGAAGATCAAATCAATTAAGCGGCAATCTTTTAAAGGTGCAGATAATTTCGTACATGAAACAAGACCACCCATTTCTCTCATAATATGTATACTAGCTAGCTATAACCAGTACGTACTGAGGCTCCGTTTGTTTTACGGAAAATGATTTCCAGAAAATGATTTCCGGAAAATGATTTCTGGAAAATGAAAAGATTTCGTTTTCAGGTGTTTGGTAAATCTTTTGAAAATATGCCGGAAAACATTTTCGGGTGTTTGGCAAACGTACAGAAAATACTATGGAAAACAATATATGAATAAATACAAAAATATGTTTTAATATTAATGTTCATATTGAATATAAGATAATGTTGAGATTTAAGTAATTTTCCATCGGTAACCTCAATTTATCATTAGTCGTGTCAAATCAATAAGGTTCATCTTTTTTCAATCTTAAAAATACAAATAAAAAAATTAACAATTGATATGAAAAAAAACGTTTTAAAAAATAAAATGAACAATATTTGGGACGTCCCTAAATAATATAGTTGATACTAATTTTAGGACGTAGTGAGTATTTATTAAAATTATAATTTATAAATAGTGTACACAAACTCCATTTATATTTCTAAATATATTTATTTGTTGAGTGAATGTGTACTTGTAGAAGGCGGAAGGAGCCGAATTTTTTGGAAAATGACTTACGGAAAATGAATGTAAGTCATTTTCGCTTCATTTTCCGTTGATTTTCCGTTGACTCGGAAAACCTTTTACGTTATTGCATTTTCCTAAGGTTACCAAACATTTGGAAAATGAGGAAAACGTTTTCGGAGTCATTTCAGTAAAACAAGCGAACTGAAGTAAGTGAAAAAATATAGTGGATGATATATATATATATATATATATATATATATATATATATATATATAATTCTCTCTTTGTCTCTCTCTCTCTCTATATATATGTCTGTGTGTGTGTGTTACTTAGCAAGTGAGCTGAGAAGTTGATGAGTCGGCCATGACAACTACCGTCTACCGGACCTGTTTTTTCATCTTCCTCTTAAGATCGACTATAGAACTACCTATTTGAAGTAACTAGCATTATACTCCGTCCGTCCCTAAATAATTGTCCTAGTTGATCCGGCGCACAGTTTAAGAAAAAACAATTGACTTGATTATTTATATTGGTTTAATGTGTAGTTTCCTTTAAAGCCCATGTGTATGTGACACATAATTAAAGTAGAGTGAAAAAGTAAAGATAAAGTGGTAAAAGTGATGTTCTAAAAAGGTAAGTTTCAAACTGGACAATTATTTTGGGATGAACGAAAAATGAAAGGAGGACGATAATTTAGGGACGGAGGGAGTATATGATTATGACCGGCTAATGTTAAGAGTTTGTACAAGTGCATTTTAGTAATTAGCATGGTAAGTAGGCAAGTAGCTAACGTTAACATCTATATCTATATCTATACATATATAAAAAGAGAGGTGCAAGTTTTAAAAAGTTTTCGCCAAAAGTAACTTTCTAAATTTAGAAATACTTCTAATTTGTATATAAGCCACTTTTTGCATTGGAAATTGAAAATAGAAAATGTCATTATTATGGTTGATTGGATAAATGATTCCAAAAATATGTATAGTAGAAACATGAGAGATAACAAAACCAAGTTATTTTTGTCAATTTCTTTGCATTAATATCCAGGCTAGGAAAAATAAAGATGTAATAAAACAACGATTTTGAAACTAAATCATATACACACACTTTGAAGTAAAACTAATTCACAGACAATCAATTAATAATAGTACCAAGATCTGACAATTATTTATCTATTTCATCATAACCAAAGTTATTATTGTAAAAAAAAATTATAAATCGAGATAGGACCAATTTTTTGAGACAGCTAGCTACATGTAAAAAAATGGAAACCCAATAATTTCTGATTTTTTAGTTACTTATACATGTTAAAAATTTAGATATAAAAAAAGTACTGATGATGAAATTAATCAACATTTAGATCAAATTTGTTTGTTAGTTAAACTAAATTACGAATTAAAATTAATAAACGAGTTTTGAAGTTAAACATAGTTTTTGAAATATTTTTGGAAACATGAACATACCAACAAGTTTCCGGTAAGTCGGTGGTCATAGCTTCCGCTGCCGGACTTTCTTTACGTGGTAATTTTGGGGTTGACCATCGCTGCAAAAAAATGCATAAAAAAATTGCAATGTGTGGTGAAACTAGGGTAAAAGTGTTTTATTTTTGTTTATGTACATCAACTAAAACAATGTGATTTTATGAGTGTTTACCGGGTCGCGGTCCAAAAGTTATCCATGGCACGGTTTAAACCAAATTTTCTGATGTCTATCCATCGATCATTTGAATTTTTGGTTCATTTTCCTTGACTCATCTCCTACATTTTATTTTCCATGGTTATATACTATTTTAAGGCTTTTATGACAAAACACGTTAGTATATCACAAACAATTTGCCCTTTGTCTGATATTATATGCACTATCAATTTTTTAAACATTAATGTAACTTTTATTTATACATATTTATTTGTATATATTTTAATATTATTTTTTAATACAGAAAACACATCGGTGAATTTAAATTTTGTTGAGACTTCAGAGTAGAGAATGAGAGAAAGTGAACCTCAATTCCATTGTTTAGAATTGGAATTGTGAGCTTCAATGTAAATTTTATTGTTTATATCCAGAAAAAATATTATAATTGGAATTGAACTGAAATTCTTAATATTTTTATTCTATAAATTGATTTTTTTCTCCAAAGGTAAAACATTTTTAAACCTAAAGACTCTTGATTTTCATTATTTTTTTTTTCTATTAATTTTCTTATACATTTAGATTTTTAATTGAACTTTTCATGAGAGTCAAATAAAATAATCTTAATTTTAATGTTACAAAATTATGATATTCAATTCTACACATCGAACTCATAATCTTTGTGTTGCAATCATTTGTGTAAATTATTAATCAGCACTAAAGTTTTAACAATTGTATTGATATGAATATATGCTTCATACATCGCACGAGTGCTTTGATTATAATTTTTTATGATTAACTTCAATTTTTATTGTACAAAATAAACTGTTTTGGTCAAGAACATGTCACTTCGATATCAATTTAAAGATATGTTTAAAAAGTTATTATTTTTATTAACATAGTTTTCTATAATTTGTTTTATATGCATTTTTTTTGTTTTATATGCATATTGAACTTGTGATTTTTCATATAATTATTCGGTTATATGGTTATTATTAAAATTTTATATTGTTTTATTTATATCAATATTTCAACCGTGCATTACACGGTTGTGTTGTAGTATATAAAAATAGAAGTGCATAAGTTTTAAAAATTTCCCACCAAAACTTACTTTTCAAAAATGGAATCACTTATATTTTATTTATGGCAAAAAGAATTGAAATTGAATTTAAGAAATGTCATTTAATGATGTTGACAGAAACTATTCCAATTGAGTTTATTTTTTTATTTGGAGAATTGAATTCGAAAATGACATATAACTAATTACATACTAAATCCATATAACTATTAAATATTACGCAAAAATAAAGTAGAAATCAAATTTATAGGCAAGCTATTCATAAGTCAGACAGAGTCCATGTGTATATAACTAATTACAAACAAAATCAATATATTAAAACAATTTGTAAAAATGGTATTTATTCAAAAAATATTGAATAGCTTAGCATTATTATAAATAAAAAATTGATAAATAAAAATACTTACGATTATTTTTAATATATCTTGAAATACAATTTTATAATATTTAAAACAAAAAACAAATAAAAAATACTTATGGGCCTGACTTTGTTTGTTTTTTTAGTTTAAGTCCGTCTTAGTTTAAATTATCACTAGATTTTGTGTCCGTGCTTATGACACGGTGTCAGTATGGAACTTATTCAATGTATGAAGCGGACAGTATGCAAATGAATTGATATATGCTTGAGATTTTGTAATTATTAGATGAATGCACACTACACAACTGAAAAGAAGACAAAACTCAATAAACTAAACAAAAAAATATATATTTTATGATGGTCCATTACAAATAAGTAAGAATATCGAGAACTTTATGTCATGTTCAAATTAGAGTGACATTTTCTCTTCTTCTTTTTTTTTTGTTAATTCTTTATGTAAATTGAAAATTGAAATGTAATATATAAGTTATGTTATTGAAAGAGATACATTTTATTTTTGTGGTTTCAATTAAATAGTCATATAAAAATTAAGATGCAATTTTTAATTACATCATATCAATAAATAATACATATTCTGAAATCTCAAACTGTGAGTTAAATTTGAATGATACATACTTTTGAATATTGAATTACATATTCTGAAATCTCAAACTGTGAGTTAAATTTGAAGGTTGGAACTCAAATAATGTTGCTTCGTAACATAGTTTATTCACTTGAGTTATGCAATGACACGAGATTAATTGTTATAAGGCTGAGAAATCATATTTTAGAAGGTTGAATTATTTCAAATGGCAATTCTGGTGGTACTTTTTTTATTCAAATAATGTCACTGATACTATTTGATCCTAAAATTTCTTTCAAATTCCAGATAAAACATTTTTTTGTTGATTATGTCTACGTAATGTCTATGAATAAAAACCATGGTAATTAGTCATTATTTAATATAAGACTTCATTTGAAAACATGTTTTTGGTTATCATCAGTTGTATGTAGCTTTGTCTATAGTTACTATGTGATATTTATAATAGCAATAATCGCATGTTGAACGAAAATTATTGTATATAAAAAGTATTCCAAAATTTATATTATTATTTTTCAAATTTATAGGATTTTCTATATTTAATTTTACTATTTATTATTTTTTGTTTATTTTGTTCATATTAAAAAATTTAATTACGCATTATTCAACTTTAATTTAGCATATAATTTTATACATATGTACAATCCGTGCAACACACGGGTACATCACTAGTGTTTTTCAATGATACGTGCTTCTAAAAAGTCTACATTTCATATTTAAAAATCATTGTAAAACTAAAATTTTAACCAGTGTGATTACTTGACATGAAAATTTAAAGATTTTAAATTATTTATTTTTATTTTGTAATGATTTAAAAGAAAGTAAGATGAAGAGCAAGAAGCTGATGGGAAAAAAAGAGAAAATCTAAACTTTTAAAATCATTACTTATTATTTATTTTTATTGATAATGAAAGTTTAAGTTTTTTATCTAATGAATTTTAAAACCAACATCACTTTCTAACCATGTGGTATACATATTTTCTATTGGTAATCATGATATTTTTAAAATCAACATCAATTTCTAACAAATGTGGGATACATCTCTTTTATTAGTAATAATAATAGTTTTTTATCTAAAAACTTTTAAACAAATGTCTCTTTCTAAAAAATGTGAGATACATCTTTTCTATTAGTAATAACAAAAAAATAATTTATCTAATGACTTTTATAACCAATACTCATTTCTAAATAATGTGGGGTACATCTCTTTGTAACTAATGTGAGATACATCATCTAAAACTATTTAAACCAATATCACGTTTCTAACTAATGTGAAATATATATATATATATATATATATATATATATATATATATATATATATAGCCTAGGTAGTCTAAAAATAGTAAAATCCTGCCAAAAATAAATGCCAAAAATAGAAAGTGTAGACACCTCAAATTTGTACCCCTAATTTGTAATGTCCTATAAAATATTATTATGGATTAAAAATGGACTAAACAATACTTTTAAAAAATTTCAAGTGGCCAAAACGTCAAAAGAAACTCAAAAGGGCACAAAAGGACGAAGGATAACAAGCAGGGGGTAAAATGTAACAAAAAAGGAAGAAAATCAAGTCGGGGCAACGCCTGAATGGCCATGTGTCGCGCCCGAATGCCCATGTGTCATGCCCTCCGATGTCGTTTTGCCAGTCGATTTTGGTTGTCTTTACCAGTTTCCCACCTCCTTTTTTTTTTTCCTATAAAAGGAAGTGTTCCCCTCCTTCATTTCTTCACACCATAGCCTTTTAGCTCTCTCTCTCTCTCTCTCTCTCTCTCTCTCTCACTTTCTCCCTCAATGCAGCCAGCCTCCTCTTCTCCCTTGCCCGAGCAAGCGAGCTTCCTAGTCTCCTCGCCCAAGTGAGCCTTCCTTACTCCAAGCAAGCCTTCTTTCCTCGCCCGAGCGAGCTTTCCTTACCCTCGCAAGCCTTTATCCGAACTCGAGTCTTTGCCCCGGCAAGCCGATCAAAAAGCCAAATACTACCGTTGCGCTGCCCAAATTCTGAAGAATACAATAATAACAACAAAAACAAAAACTACTGGTACTCAGCCGAAACTCCAACAAAACATCTTCCACCGCCTTTGCCTATTATGTGCATAGCGCCACACACTGCCTACCACAACAACAACAAAAAAAAATAAATAAACAACAACAACAACAATAACAACAACAAAGACTTTCTCTCTCGAGAAGACAGGGGAAACACACTCAAAAACACATAGAGATCTTAAGCCTATGCGTATACCGGGTTTAGATAATCACGCTTCAAGAGGTAGGTATTTACCTACTATTTTGTTCTCGTTATTATAGATAAAATATAGAAAATTACTATTATACATGCTTTTGTAAATATTAATTATAAATAATATTATAAATAGTTAAATGTTACTATACATATATTAAAGTAATAAATAATAAATAAAGTGTAGACATGTTTATAAATAATATGTGTACATAAAATCTTAAATTTATGTAGTTAAATTATAATATGTTTTTGCATCATTAATTTGTCAATATTAAAATCATGTTCATATATTTACAAAAATAGTCGTTATTATGCTCAAATAATGTTTAAACTAAGCATAAACAAATTAAGCATGTTTTTAGTAAAACCCACAATGAGACCGAACGGGCGAGGGCGAGCTGGGTGCCTAATCCCTTCTCAACTCGTAACTTAACCCCCAAACCTACATTTTCTGGTATTTTAGGTTTTTATCTATTTAACCTTAAAATAAAGGTGGTGAATCTGTAAACACATTTTAGAGTTCACAACGAGGCCAAACGTATTCCACGCACTTTAATGTTTTGAAACACTTGCTTCTCACGTGGCGAGGTGCGGCGTTCGAAACGGGGTTCTCACATAAAGTCATCTTTATACACCAATATAATATGATTATACATTTAAGTCACTAAATATATTAAATGTGTCTTAGAATATGAAAAGACATATGTACATGTAACTAGGCCTGTCAATGGATCGGATATGTATCGGATATAAGTAAATCTGAATCCGATCCGAAACCCTATATCATCGATCCGATCTGATAATCCGACGGATCAAGTGTATGTCGATTCATATCTGAATCTGTTACCCGTTAATATATCCGATTAAATATCCGATCCGATGCGAAATATAAATATATGAATAAAAAACAATTAGAATATGAAAGGGTGGAAGATAAAAAGACAACATGCATATATAATTGTGTATATTATGTATATGTATAATAAAAAATATGTTATTTTCGGATCAGATCGGATCCTTAACGGATCAGATATAGCTAAATTCATATCTGATCCGTTAATAAATAAATTATCAGATTTGGATTCAGATTCAGGTTATTGGACCATTATACAAATCCATATCCAAAATTTCGGATCGGATTCGGACCAAAATCTGATCCATTAACAGGCCTACATGTAACTAACACTATGAAGTCCAACAAACTTATGTCATTCCACAGAAATTTCCATTAGTTCACACCTTCCGAAGTTTCCTTCATTAAGTTTCAAATTTAAACAATGTGTCCAAACACATGGAAATCAACAAATACAACTAACTGGAAATGGAAAAAAGAAATGGAAAATTTTATATCTGATTTTTTTGGTGATTTCATGAGACCCGATAAATTATACTAACAAATACCCACCATTTATAAATAAGTGAAAGATCTAGAAAAAATATGAAATATTTTATAGATCCGATTTTATAATTTCAACAAAAAATTACATATCGTAAAATTTTGACTGATTCGGAAAAAATGGATTTTTTTAATATTACATATCGTATATCAATTATTTTTTTGACAAAATCACAAGTACCCACCATAAAATAATTGATGAATTTTACCCAAGATATTTTAGCCAAATTTTAAGCCTTTTAGAAATATTTAATTTTATAAATCACAAACAATTAATGAATTTAGTTAGCGTCCATCATTAAATCATGAAAATATTACTACAAAATTTGAACAAATATTTTTTTTTAATTTTTTAAATTGTACTAACACAATATGAATTTCTATTTAAACAGCTGTCTCAAATATTATTATTTTTCTTTATTCTTCTAAATTTTTTAACCTTCGTTTAACTTGAATATAACTTAATTAAAATAGATATATGTTTGTGCGTTTAACGCACATGTGTGACTAGTGTAAGATAGAAATCGTTTATTGATAATAAGAGTAGAAGTCTTTAATATAAGACTTTTAAAAACTAATATTTCTTTCTAAATCATGTAAGATACATCTCTTTTTATGGTGAAAAAAGTAGAGCTTTTTTTTTATCAAAATACTTTCAAAACTAACATCAATCTATAATCAATGTAAGATATATCTTTTCTATTGGCAATATTAGTAGAGATGTATTTCATATTGGTTATAAATTAATTTTGGTTTTAAAAGTCATTAGATTAAAATATCACACTTCATTACCAATAGAATAGTTATATCCCACATTGGTTTAAAAATAATGTTGGTTGTAATTTTTTTTTACATAAGAGTTCTACTATTAACAATAGAAGAGATTAATATCTTATTATATATTAATTATTACTAAGTATTATTAATAGATAATGGTTGAGAAACAAAGAGTCACACGTGAATGCTTGAAAATCTTGAGAATGAAGATTTATCTAATAGAGGTGAGTGACACAATCGATATCTTCACAAACTTATATATATATATATATTATATATATATATTACTCCCCGCTTTTCAAATAATCGTTTTTTACTAAGCACACCGTTTAAAAAAATGGCTAAATATTATATAGGCTTTAATGCCCAACATGTTATCATAATTAAAATAGATAAAAAAAATAAGGTAAAGTGGTAAAATTGTTTTCTTAAAATGATAGCTTTGAAAGAAGATAATTATTTTAAAACGGATAAAAATGAAATGATGACAATTATTTGAAATTCAAAGGTACTTGTTAAGCTTCATTGTTGATAGTTAAATAATTATATTTTTGTTTGAAAA